>CM061478.1:3610000-4210000 GCA_030770085.1 Oryza coarctata
CATTTTGAAGAATAAGTTTAAGAGATTTTTTTGGTATTATTTTTGAAAGAGGTATAGTTAGTAAAATAAATATTTTTGGTGTTTGTTTCTTCTTGGGTAATTTACTTGTTGCTTGGAATTTTAGAAAATAATCCTCTGTAGCTCAATCAAGTGCTGAATCTTAATATATGGCTGCTACTAGTTTCTTAAATTCTTTGGATAATAGCTACATTTAATGAATATGGTGATACTTTGAAAAATATTCCTTTTTTCTATAATATACAAGTGCTATTTATATTGTTAACAACCCAGTTCAACATTCTAGTATAAAATATATTAATATTAGATTTCACTTTCTTAGAGAAACATGTTGAAAAAAATAATGTGGCACTTTAACATGTGGATACTAATTGACAGATATTTAGTTAAAACCTTTAGATTCTTCTTGTTTTGCTCGTCTTTAGGAAGAACATAGGGTTATTCATCCTATGGGGTTATTTTTAGGAGTAGCATCAAATTTTGTAACAAATTTTTGTGTGTGTTCTTTATTTTTAAAAATAAAATTTATTAAATAATGAGTAATACATATATGATTTACATGCAGTCATGTTCATATCGTAAAGTATGAGTGTTTTCATGTTTCTATGTATGATATTGATCTTTATATGACTACCCAAATAGAATGGCAACTTGAATTAAATCTTGGCATGATTTAACTTTCTTATCTATTTTTGATCTTATGTTAAAAGTCCTAATATGATATGATAAATATGAGAGCCCCAAAATATATGCTATGAAAAATATAAAAAAGATCATGAAACATGCCTTGTGTACTTCCTTTTCACGAGATAGCTTACTATTGCACTTAAGTATGACTTTAGAAAATATTGTGTATGATGGAAACCCTATTCTAAAGCTTTTAATTGTAAAGAAAATGTATTGTTGAATGGGTTAAAATGTAAGGATGATAATGTATATAATCTCTTATTATGATTGAGATCATTTAAGATCTCAATTTATAAAAAGAAGGCAAAATAATGCTTGCAAATTTTAAAATAGTGATTAAAGAATATCATGTTTCAAAATAAATTATTGATTGTACTTGATGTTAATTATGCTAGATTTATATTACATATATATTAATGTGCAATTGCTAATTACTATAAGCATGACATGTACGAGTTTATTTATATTGATGATTTATGGTGCTCATTAAAAGAAAATAGATATATATATATAATACAAATTTGGTTTAAATTTAGGAAAACATTCTTTCTTTTATGTTTTCTTGATGAATTCACTTTCAAAAAGGGAGAGTTTGCTGCAAATTATTTTGAGAAGTTAAATATCAATATTTTGTTAAGACAAATGCCAATATTCAAGATTCATTTGTTAATACCAATATTTCCATAAGAAGGAGATTGTTACATAATAATAATAATAATTTGGTTTTAACTAAAATTGGTAAAATAGTTTACATTCCAATTGGCAAATATTTTATATTAAAATTGGTATTATTTAATTGGTTTATTTTAAATTATTTATTACAAATATATCGTGAACATGTGCGTGTGTTGACATAAGTCAAGATGAAAAATCTATGCAATAAAATATTTTTGTTTATTTATGTGCAGTAATTAAAATTGGAAAATAGATGGAAAATTATTGAAAAAATTTGGAGAAATTTTGAGTGAAAATTGAGAAATGAATTACCTGAATTTAGAATAGTAACCAGCTGATTTTTGATGGCACAACGAAACATTAATGGGCACAGACTAGTAATACAGTGAGCTACCTGGTGACAGCCCAGCAACATTATGATACTGATAGGTGTGACTGGTAGCTGTCAGTGAGAGCGGGCGCACGCTCACGCATGGGTGTAGACACTGACAGGCAGGATCAAACTGTCAATGAGCGCAGGCGTGCATTCAATAATAGAGGAGTGGCTGATCAGCGAGATAGGGCCTGTCAGCGAGCTTAGCATGGGTGCTGATTTACTAAGATTGACAGGCGAGCCAGGTTTGTTAGTGAGTATGAGCGCGGAAGTGATGAAGTCTCGGTGACTAATAGATTTGGAGGTGATGTGCCACATTATGATTCGAGCGACGAGTCGGATTTTCTATTCAAACTGTATAGCCTTCTATGGATGATGTGGCATAATCTACAGTATCCATTTCAAATTGGATAACAAAAAATAAACATAGGAGTGGTTACAAAATATCAGAAGTATTTAGATCATTTCTTTTAGGATTTTTTTAAAATAGAGAGTAAGATGTTGAGAATTGTGACATAGAAATTTAAGAAAGTTTCTGTGTAATTTTTGTAAGCACAATTTGTAAAGTTTGTTAGAAAATTTGTGCAAAAATTATTCTATTTTTTCATACCTAGCGTTTTGATTTTGGATTAATTTATTTTCTCTTTTATCCAAAATTTAGCTGGGTGTTTTCGTTGTTTTCTAAAAAGTTAAAAAGTTTGATTTGTTAATTATTTTTAGACAGCGTGTTTAATTAATTTATTGAGGTGATTCCAGTTATATTTATTTGCAAAATTTAGTCTAGTTTAGTAATGTAACGATGCTATTCGAAAAGCACAGTTTTCCAACTTTTGTTTAAGAAAATTTATTAAATTTTTATTTTACCTTCCGTAATCATTCTTCATGAAGTGATTCGATCCTACAGTACCACATCTATAACAGGTCATTAGAGCCATGTTATATCTAACAGATTGTAAATACAATTAATTAACTATAGGATGGCCTCATATGTGACGGGATTTCTTACAACTAAACTTAGCTCTTATGGGACATAACGGCACTTATGGTTTCTTCAACCACCTGTTAGTACTTTTACCGAATTCTGTATTAGAAATTAGGTGATCATGCACACGTCCCACCAAGCCCCGTGCGTGGAAATACTACGGCCGTCGTCCCCGTTCATGCACGCGCGGAAACCCAGCGGCGCCGCGGCCGCCAGATCGATGCACCGGTTCCTCTTCCGCTCGCCCGCCAGATCAAGGCCCTCCGCGCGCCAGATCCTGTCGTCTTGCAGTTCTTCCATTGATTGAAGCAAGCAAGCAGCTGCCCATTCTGAAGTTCTGTTATGTGAGTTGATTTGGTTTTTTTTTCAACGTTCCTTTTTCCCATCTTGTTCTCGATGTCGCATATTATTTGCTTAGGGAAAGTACGTAGTAGATCGATTTTGTTTCTGTGCCCTTTTTTCCCTCGGTTTCTGTTGTTTGTTGATTTCTTTTCTACGTAGACAGAGTCACGTTCATATCGCAGCACTGGTGGCCATAAATGGCGAGTTCACTTTTGAACATACAACAATAGTATGTGCATACATTACTAATTATTTCATTGATGAGATGCAGTCAGTACAATAGCCAAGTAGCCAAACTATTGTACTGCTTGTCTTTACTATTAGCTATAAAATGACATGGAGAAGATTGGAGCAAGCAGCTGACTATACTATTGACCTTGCTCTAACTTGCTACAGTCCAGCCATGCTTGCATGCAACCTATGAAACAGCAAGCATAGGATAGCGCGGAGAGAGGGGCCTGTAGCGGCTGGAGGAGGCCGGGCGTCCGATCTAACAGGGCTACGTCGGGGGCCCGGCCCTAAGCATTTTTCTGCTTCCACAAGGCAGTCAATATTCTCATATGTGAACATATCCCCATAACGTAAAATTGGAGGAAGGGTTAATCAAGACTCCAGAACGATAATCAAGCACAGTAAGAGGGCCACATGCATGCCAGTGGTGGAGATGCTACGGTCAGAGAGGTGATCGGAAGTCCAACAGCGTTTGAGGATCACAAGCCAAACCTTAGTCGAGACCTAGGATAGCTGGCCCTTGGCTACGGAGATCGTAGCCATGGTCATCTTCTCTGGCGAGGTTTGCTCCTCCGCTGCTGGCTACGTTGGTTGAGAGGGAGAGAGAATTTAGAAGATAATAATCTTGCTTAATCTTGAAGTCTACGATTATAGGAATATATAGACTTTGCCTAACTAACCAACCAGAGCAACAAACTCCTTTGATGATTTAGGAACTAAAATAGAGAGCTATCTCTATTTTCCCTCTCAGCCGCTTCCGTGGCCGCATCCTCGCGCGTGCAACGCGCTCCGCATAGCGGCATATAGCACGGGCCCAGTGGTGCTTGGAATACGAGCGCCTGACCATGACATCTCTCCCCCCATCGAGGAGCAGCTCGTCCTCGAGCTGGAACTCGGGATACTTAGTGTGGAACGGCTGGATGTCTTCCTATGTCGCGGACGCTGCCATCTCACCTTTCCACTAGATAAGAACCTAGCGCACCCCGCGAGCCAATCGGAAACGCACGGCACATTCGGGCTCAGGAGCAATTGCGCCATGATGCATAAGCGTCAGAGGTGGGCGAGCAACTGGCGGGGCCCCTAGAACTTCTTCAGCAGCCCCACGTGGAACACTTCGTGGATGCCGGCTCAGGCCAGCAAGGTGAGGCGGACAGCGACGTCGTTGATCAGCTCGGTGACGCGGTACGGCCCGAAGAAGCGCAGTTGAGCTTGCCGGTGACAGCCTGGGGAAGCGATGACGCCGTGCGCTGACGGAGGCGAAGGAGCGCCCAATCCCCCACCTGGTACGTGACGTGGCGGTGCGCCTTGTCGTAGTGTTGTTTCTGCGTCGCTTGAGCTTGTTCCAGCCGATAGCGGGTGTCGGCCAGGAACTCTTCGCGCTCCTCCATGGTCTTGGTGACAGTAGGCACACAGGTGTCCCTAGGTTCGTACGACGCTGAAGGACGTGTCCCGTAGCGAAGTTTGGTACGCGGTGTTGAAGACGAACTCCGCCCAAGGCAGCCAGCGGAGCCACTGCCGTGGTCTGTCCCCCGTGAGACACCTCAAGTACATGATGATGATGTGGTTGGCAGCCTCCGATTGCCCATCCGACTGAGGATGGAATGCCGTAGTCATGTGCAACTTGGTTCCCAGCAGGCGCATGAGCTCGCGCCAGAATATCGACGTGAAGACGGAATCGCGGTCTAACACCAAGGACTGCGGCACGCCGTGCAAGCGAACGATGTCGGTGAAGAACGCTTGTGCGATGGACTTGGTGGAGTACGGGTGCGCCAGTGGGATGAAGTGGTTGTACTTGCTGAACCTGTCCACCATGGTGAGGATGACCGACTTGCTATGGACGCAAGAGAGGGCCTCCACAAAGTCGAGGGTGACATACGTCCAGATGCCCTATGGGACCGGCAAGGGGAGGAGCAAGCCGGCAGGGTGCAAGTGCTCCGACTTGTACCTCTAGCAAACTACGCACGCGCATACCAGATCCTATACCCACTGCTTCATGTTAGGAAAATGAAAGTCATGGCGTAGACGGTGCAGCGTGCGCTAGACCCCTTCGTGTCCGTCCTCGTGGATCGCCACCATGATCTCTTGGACCAAGGGAGAGGCCGAGGGAATAAGAGCCGCCCAGCGAACTGGACCATGCCGTCTGCGAGTGTCCAGGGTGCCCTACGGGAGCCAGTGGTGATCTCCTTGCACAAGGCAACCAGGGCGGGATCGGTGTCGTGGAGCTGTTGCAGCCGTGTGATGAAGTCAAAGTGCGGGGCCGAGAGCGTGAGCAACACTCCTTCTACTGTGTCACGGCGGGACAGCACGTCCGCCACCATATTGGCCAACCCAGGCTTGTATTCTACAATGAAATCAAACCCAAGCAGCTTTCCCACCTAATGGTGCTGGGGAATGGTCGCCAGCCTCTGATCGAGCAGGTACTTGAGGCCATAATGGTCCGTCTTGACGTTGAAGCGATGTCCCCAGAGGTATGGGAGCCAGTGGCGCACGGCATGGACCAGCCTGATGAGCTCGCGCTCAGATACGGCGAGGGAACGATGCCGGGGTACGATGGGGCGGCTGAAGAAGGCGATCGGGTGCCCATCCTGGGTGAGCACAGCACCGAAGCCATGGGACGACGCATCGCATTCGATAATGAAGGTCTTGGTGAAGTCCGACATGGCGAGGATCGGCGCCGTGGTGACCGTGGCCTTGAGTGTTGTGAAGGCCGCGGCTGCCTCGTCGCCCCAGGAAAACCCCTCCTTCTTGAGGAGAGCCATCAATGGCGCCATGACCGCCCCATAGTTGTTGACGAACTTGTGGTAGTAGCCTGCCAAGCTGAGGAAGCCACGTACCGCCCACGCCGAGCGAGGCACCGGCCAGTTATGGATGGCCTGCACCTTGGCCGGATCCATGGCCACGCCCACCTCTAAGATGATGTCGCCGAGGTAGGAGACCGACGTGATGCCGAAAGCGCACTTGGAACGCTGGACGAAGAGGCGGTGATGACTGAGCTTGGTGAGGATGAAGTGAAGATGACGAAGGTGATCCACTCAAGACTTGCTATAGACCAAAATATCGTCAAAGAAAATGAGTACAAAACGACGGAGGAAAGGTCGAAGTACATCGTTCATGAGGTCCTGGAACAATGCCGGTGCGTTGCACAGCCCGAACGGCATCACCAAGAACTCGTATAGGCCGTCGTGCGTGCGGAACACCATCTTGTGAACGTCCCTCGGGCGCATGCACACCTGGTGGTACCTCAAACACAAGTTGAGCTTGGAGAAGAACCTCACGCCATGGAGTTCGTCGAGGAGCTCGTCGACAACCGGGATCGGGAAGGCGTCCTTGATCGTGAGCGCGTTCAACGCGCTGTAGTCGACGTAGAACCGCCATGACCATCCAGCTTTTTGACGAGGAGGATCGGGGAGGAGAACGCCGAGGCACTACGGTGAACGATACCTTGCTCAATCATGGCGGCGCATTGCCGCTCGAGCCCATCTTTGTGCACCGCTGGGTATCGATACAACCTCACTGCCACGGGCGCCACGCCTAGCTTGAGGATGATGTGGTGGTCATGGGCGTGGGGTGGAGGCAGACCTATGGGCTCGTCAAAGATGTCGGCGAAGGAGCCCAGCAGGCCATCGAGGAGAGAGTCGCCGGGAGTCATAGCGTGGACGCCCTGGCCATTTGGTGTCTCCACGCCGTGGCAACAGATGTCACGCCCCTGCTGCTGGAACGCCATGGTCCACGTGGAGAAGTCCGAGGCAATGCGCCCCAGCGTGGCCATCCATTGCGTACCGAGGACCATGTCGTATCCAGCAAGTGGCATCACGTAGAGGTCGCAGCAGAACGCCATGCCATCAATGGAAATTGGCGCCTGACAGAGGACACCGGGACAGGCAACCTTCTTCCCATTTGCAACTGTCACAGTCAGCCACGGGCATGGATGGATGGGCAGCCCCGTGCGCTGGGCTGCGGCCTCCCCGATGAAGTTGTGGGTCGACCCTGTGTCGACCAGCATGACGAGGGAGGTAGTGCCCAGGTCCACCCGGAGCAGTAGTGTGTTGCCGATGGGGATGCCCGCCATGGCATGGAGGGAGAACAGTGGCGTCTCTGTGTCTGACGTGTCCTCTCCACCATCGTCATCGTTGTCCACCATGCTGTCCAAAAGGAACAAGCGTTTGCATACCTTGTTATGACCACGGCTGTACTTCTCATCGTAGTTGAAGCACAGGCCAAGGCGGCGTCGTTCGTCCTGTTCCGCCTGGTTGAGCCGTTTCACCGGCTGGCCCTCAACGGTGGCTGTAGGAGTCGTGGCCCTGGGTGCTGCCTGGTGGTGCAGGGCAGGGCGTGGCTGTGGTGCCGGCAACACGTCACGTCCTCGAGACTTGACCGGGGCGGTGGAATATTGCTCCACGAGCTCGAATTGCCGAGCCAAACTCATGGCGGCGGCGAGGGATTGTGGTTCTGCACTTGGACGTGGAGGTTGAGCGGGGGAAGCAGACTATTTGTGAACAGCTAGACCCTTTGCGTCTCGTCGAGGGGGCCAGCGCAGGCCAGTAGCGCTTAGAGCCGGTCCTGGTATTCCTCAACGGTGCTAGTGTGGTGACAGTCCACGAGTTCGAAGAGGGGCACGACGCAGAGGGGCGGCCCATACCATAAGTTCAGGAGCTCCTTGAAATGACGCCACGGCGGAGTGCCCTCATCCGTCTAGACTTGCAGGTACCACAACTGCGTGCCATCTTCGAGGTTGAAGGAGGCCATCCACGTCTTCTCCTCCTACATGATTCGCTGCTGGTGGAAGAAAGATTCACAGCGGTTGATGAAGATCAGGGGGTTGCTCTTGCCGTCGTACCGCAAGAAATCTATGCGGTGATGCTTGGGCGGCCAATCGGTGTGGTGCGGCCAATCAGGGCGGCGACGCACTGACTGCAGACGATGGATGGGATGACGAGGATCGTCTAGAACGTGATACTAGGTTGTCAAAGGCGTCGAGACCTAGGGTAGCTGGCCCTTAGCTATGAAGATCGTAGCCACGGTCTGTCTTCTCCGACGAGGTTTGCTCCTCTGCCGTAGGCTTCGTTGGTTGAGAGGTAGAGAGAATTTAAGAGATAATAATCTTGCTTAATTCTCAAGTCCACGATTATATGAATATATAGTCTTTGGCCAACTAACCAGACCAACAATTTAGGATCTAAAATAAAATAAAATAGTAGCCGCTTGCCGTGGCAGCGTCCTCACGCGCGCTCCGTATCGCGGTGTATGTCACGGGCCGGCGGCGCCTCAGAAATAGAAATAGGAGCGTCCGATCATGACACTACTCCAGTACTATTAAAGTACTATGGTTCCAATCAGAAACACATTAGGACATGTTCAAAAGATAGTTAATAATTAGCCCATATCAATTACTCTCCAGTAAGGGTCGAGCATGAAAACATTGGTACAATAGTTAGCCCATATCAATTAGTCTCTAGGTAATTTTTTAATTTTCGTCGGATCAAATTAATCGCCCCGGTTCTACTTGAACAGGACATCACCGCCCCTATCTCTCTCGAGATCTATTTTGCGCCTAATATCAGGGCCAGTGGAGAGGGTTATTTCCTACTCCTTCCATTTCATATATGAGTCCTTTTAGATTTTAGATTTGTCACAAGTTAAATTTCTTTATGTTTAATACTAAAATTTATAATACCAAATTAGTTTTATTAAATCTATTATTGAATATATTTTTATAGTTTATTTAATTTGTGTTATATATATTGATATATTTTTTATAAATCTAGTCTGACATAGAATAAAGCTAAATTGACTTGTAATATGAAACTGTTTTTAATAAGTCGAGTTGTAAAATGAGTCGAAAAAATGTTTAGACCTTTAAATGCGTGAAAGAGTGAAATGTACTTTTCTTAGAAAAATAGAATAACCAATTAAATGGAAAAGACAGCATGCTATATCGACTAGCATGCATGCAGATGCCAATCCCTCTCTGTACTAATCATGCATGTAAGCAAATGGATAGATTATTTTTTTCCTGACGGATGTCACTACAAGTGAAGCCTTATCTAGAAGCACCCTTCGATAGGCAATTTTGAAATTAGGCATTTTACAAATTACCCATAATATTTTTAGCCATTTTATTACTTTATCATATCATAGGATACTCTAGTTTTACAGTTCTTTGCTAAAAGATGCTACTATTAATTTAATATTTCCTCTTCCAATACAGAGATAAAACTTTAAAAAAAACGATTTACCCTTGTCCACATTGCATACTTCAAATTTTAATACATCTTAAATTATTCTAAACATTTCGCAAAATTTTAAAGTTATCCTAGATGATGGAAATAAAAATATTTTACAAAAAGTTGTTTAAATTCAGGCAATACTATTCCAAATTTCGAATGTTTTTTTAAAAATTTAATGTATTTGATTTCCACAATTTGGGACAAGTTTTGATTTTTCCAAAATATGTTTAAGTTCAGCCAAAATGTCTTGATATTTAAATTTTGTATGGTGGTCCAAGGGTGAAATTATCTTTTGCAAAATTTTATCCCTCCATTAGAATGAATATATTAAAATAATAGTTAGACTACCTTTTAGCAAATAACTATATCCTATGACATAGCAATAAAAGTATAGTGTCCAATAACAAATACGATAAATCTAAAATGTTGTAAAGCATGTTTTGTCATATTTTTTACTGTATAGACACTTTAGAGATATTTTTAGTACATTTTGCTAGATTTATCTTATAGAGATATTTTAAAATTTGCCTCATGTAGAGCGGTTTTTTTGAGTTATTTTGACATCTGCAAAAGACAATTTTTTCAAGAGGTCTTATTTTCAGGGATTGGTAATAGCATGGGAAAATATTGTTTTCTCATTTTCACATTTGTTTACAATAGTTGTGGCACAATTTATTGCCTATATAAAATATCTTCATTCTGTTGTAGATATAAAAAATAACTCTAGAAAAATACACTTATAAAGCATTTTTGAAATGTCATTGTAAAGGAAATTGAAAAATATAGTTAAGGTATTAGAAAAATATCTAAAATATCCCATATTATTATTGTTGTTGTAGTGCGTTTTCCTAGGGCGTCCACGTGAATACGTGATCGTCTCCCCGGCGGTACGTGTGGCAGCGACTGCTGCTCCGCACCATGAGACTACACTACAGATGTGATGTTTCTGCAGCAATTCGAGCAGGTACTACTTGTCCATACGTCAAAAACTCTGCCATGCATGGTTGCTCAAATTAAGCCTTCCGTACGGCAAGTGTAAGCTGATACTACGTATTTTTGGTCGCCAAATTTTTGTACTTAGGTGTGTTGTTAATTTAGGTGGTAACGAGAAATTCGATCTTAATTTCCGGATTACGTCATTACATATGGGATCTTAGTCACTGGTGTGAATAGTTAAAAAAAACGTTTGGAGCGATATTCGTATGTTTACCCTACATACATACAAATTACAATTCCTTCATTCCTTGTACGCATACACGACTAGAATAATGTTCTTTAATACCGTCTTTTTTAATTACGGTTGTCTAAGTGATATGAGTAATCTGAACTTGGCCATTTGCTATTTTTTATTCCTACTTTTATTTATCTATTATGTACACATACATATATATATATATATAATTAACTATTGACAGCAGTGTCAATTATGGAGATGAAGATAGTGGTGGCATACAGCATAGTTGGTGAAAAGGTGGACGCGTGGTGCCTTTTAGGACGGCGGTGATGTGAAGAGACAAAAAAGAACACTGAGGACTTAAATCAGAGAAGATGAAGGGATGATATAAAACAATTGGTACTAAATGGTTTTTTCTATTAATCAAAATATTTTTAGTGCCATTTATTTCTTTAGTATCCGTAGTTGCTATGGTACTAAATATCTTTCGTACCGATTATTTTTTATAACGGATACAAACGATTTTCAATCAGGTAAAATATAATACAAAATAGAAAAAGTGTGAAAAATAATTCGAAAAATCAAATTTAAGAAAAAAAATTAGAATAATTAATTTTAAAAACATTGAGGGTAAAAACCTTCTGATCTAATTTTCTATTTTTTTCCTCTATATTTCTAGAATTTTTCTTTGTTTGCTGTTCTTTACAATTTTTTGCTATGATTCTTATATTTTTACAATTATAAAATATTTTTATTATTACTAAATTACCTCTATTTTTTAATTTAGACATACTCTTATTTTCTCAAAAATTTTATTCGTTCTCATCTATTTTTTATAATTTTAACACAATGAGGTATACATATATAGTTATCTTTTACAACCCCTTTCATAAGTAAAATCAGTAAATAAAACTTTCATAGCACCTTGTACATCTTTCTCCAAAGGATTTTTTAGTATCGGATACTAATATTGTTATTTTCAACCGGTACTAATGTGTCCGATATTATTACACCGATTATTCTGATCCTAATGTATGGATCGTTGTTTGTATGACCAATTAGAACATCTATCTGTAAAAACAAAATCTTAGTATCCTGTTAGTAACCGGTACAGTGGCACCGATTTTTTAGATCCGATACTATTATTGGGTTTTCTGGTATATTTATGTTTTTATAATTGGATGAAAGACTATTTTTTTATGCATGCTAATTAGCTCCATTTCTAGCAATAGTTAATTTCACTTCAGCTACAGTGAACCGAGATTTGGGCGACACCATGTTATCGAGGAACACCGAAGACGAGGACGGTCCGCCGCTGCCGCGAAACTACAACAACGCGCCTGACCAGCAAGCGGCGACGCAGCCGCGCGTCAGTGAGGCGACAGGGTCCACCATCGTTGTCCCAACGGTGACAGACCAGCCATCCTGCAAAAGCCCTAGGGTGGCAACGGCGAATGAGACATGAGGTGGCACAATGGAGATTGGCATTAGCGCTCTCTCTCAGCCGGCCTCCTAGGCTGTCACCTTCCTATTTTATGGAGTTTTGCGGTACGTGCAACCGCAAACATGATCCGAACATCTTCAGGTACTTAACTAGAAAACATTAGTTGATAACAGTCAAAGAGAATAATTGTATGGTTTAGTTTTATGATCTCTACAACTTATAAATAGGTTAATTAATCACGTTAACTCTTTTAGGTGAAATCAATTTAGATTTCTTTTATCTGTGGTTAGTAGTGCATGTTATTTTTATAGGGAAGATTTTATTTGTTTGACATCCATGTGTAAGTGATTTCTTTTCTTTAAAAAGTTACTGTTGAACAATGTCGTACTATGAGGGGGTGAAAATCAAGCCTTCTTTTATCCTTGTCTCTTTCTTTTTAATTTTAAGTCGTTGTAACTGGGGACAGAGCTCTTTTGCAACAAAATATGTAGGAAGGAAGCAATGGATGCCTATGGTCATACGGGCAATTAATTCATGTCGAACTTGTGCAAGTGTGTATCATCAATATTGAAGACGGAATAGCCATATTTAGATAAACAATTACTTCTAAATATGCACGCATTCGCCACCTTTTTGAACTACTTATATCCTATGAGTTTCGGGAAGGATATTCATGCATTGTGGCTTTACGGTCTCATCATCCACTATTAGATAGCTAACAAGTGAATAAGCCTCCATGCAACGCAGTGTACATCGATCGGTCTTACCTAGGTAGGTCATATAGCCAACAGTAAACCGGAAGTGTACTGTCTATATGCATGTAATGCTACTCTTACTTTTATGATATAGTTGTTATCAAATTGTGCCCTTTTCATTATATATATTTAAGACCGTTAATGTACAGTATATTTCCTCTAGATCCAAATAA
Organism: Oryza coarctata; assembly: GCA_030770085.1. Lineage (NCBI taxonomy): Eukaryota > Viridiplantae > Streptophyta > Magnoliopsida > Poales > Poaceae > Oryza > Oryza coarctata. The sequence goes on from CM061478.1 coordinate 3,623,082, forward strand.
ACTGATTGATACAGACAACCCGCTTGCAATCTACAAATGTGTATGGAACGTATAGAAAATCACTAATGCGTATGGATCGTATCAAAGGAAATTACCAATAAATGCAAATATGCCTGCCACTCGATCAAGTGAAAGAAATGGTTACGATAAGGTGTATCAAACTCATATTTAGGGGCTGTTTGCCTTTCAGGCTGAAAATATCTAAAATTTCCATCAAACTTTTGAACGGTAAGATAGCATCAGGACTTGTGCATGCCCTTTCTCTCTCCCTCATCTCTTTCTTACCCTCCACCCATCACTATCACTAGGAAAACAACACCCAACTGAGCGACTCCTCCATTCCCGATCGACCACGCCACATGCACCAGCTAACCCTAACCTTGCCGCTAGCCAGAAGACATCAATGGTGTTAGCGAGGCCCATCGTACTAGCCGCCTTCCCCTCCTTGTCTACCCCTTTTTTCTCTCATCTTTCCCACGCCATCCTCTTCTTCATCTCCGGTGGCTCACACTGCTTGATTCACCATTGCAAACCACCTCTTGCTGGCCCCACGGCCTTCCTCAACCCTTTCACCAACCCTGTCCGTCCACTGCCTACCTATATTCCCGTGGCTTCAGTGGTGTCCTTATTGCTTCACTGTCAACCCTTCGCTGCCGTCAACCGTTGATCTAGCCACCAACCAAAGACATCCCTCTAAGCCTGGGAAACCACCTAGTTCCCCCACCCCAAACCTCCACCGCTTCTCCTAACCCCCACCCTAAAACCCTAACCCTAATCCGTAAGTGCTTTACCAGAGTCAGGTGTTGCCAGCGATGGGAAAGATGAAGGGATCGGTGAGGAGCTTGTCATCGTCGTTGCGTCACCGACATTTTGTTCCCCCTCTATTCTTGCCACCTCCATTCCCTCAGTTGGAGGTTAAAGATGGTTCCTAGGCCATTGGATTAAACCAAGTGACTGAGATTTGGAATTATCTGTTAACACCCAAATTTGACATTTAGAGAAAAATATAGCAAGATTTGACAAAGTTTGGAAAGGACCCAAGCTTGCTACATAGGGCTGATCCAACCAGCGGAATGGGGTCGAAACAACTAGGGTGCCCGATGGTTGGTCCGACTAAGACCGATTTTGAGTCCAATTACAATAATTCTTGTGTTTCTTTACTTGGGCGCAGGGTTTCTTGAATCTTAGTTAATCTCTAAGCCGCCTACTAGGATGTGGAGAGGACCCTATGGAGTCAAGACCAAACCCTTTATATGGGCTATGGCCAGTTCAATCGAAGAGAATCAACACAACTATCTAATTGAATTGTTCTTTCAATATTGCATCTACTTTTTCTCTAGTTTTTAACCTAGTTCATCTATCCTCATAGGTCTGCGCTGTAAGCCATCCATCCTCATAGCGAGAGTGCAAATCGTCTCTGTAGATTTGTCCCGAAACTTCTATTGTGTTCACAGGATGGGTGTTTATCCCAATTATTCTGAATTGGCTCCACTAGCCAATTTATCTTCTAAACCCATCTTGATTAGGAGTTTCTCAAGGTCAATGTGGTTGGTGACTCCGTTCACATCGCAAGGCTCTAGGTAATTTGATATAGTGACTAGAAAATGCATCAACATGATTTTTGGTGACTCCAATAGGTACATCTACATCAAAATTATGAGCAAGCGTGAGGAGGTAGATACAAGCAATGTCATCCCTCTTTCCATGGATGACTTGACCATGGAGGAGCAGAAGGAGATTAAGGAGAAGATGGCAACGATGAAGGAAGCTTGATTTCATGCTACACTATAACCCACCAAGGTGTTTCCCAAAGCAATGTTCTGCTACCTCGAATCATTATCTCCAATGAGGTAAATTCCAAGTCCGATGATGTGTCTCCTACTATTGAACAACTTGTGGCTACTTCTATAGATGCTTCTATAAATTCTACTTTTAGCAATAGACTAGAGGCTACTTCCAAATTCAGCTCCTTGATGGCTAATTTCCCGTCGCATGATTCAAAACCCAGTATGAGTGGATCCCCTATACAACAAATCTATAGTAAAACTGATAGTGCAGGGAAACATACAACTCACTACGAGGGGTGAGCCAAGCCAAAACCCTACGGCCAGTCTGACTGGGCTTTAGGTTAGTCTAGCTAGCAATGCCCCGACTAGTCCAATCGGTTCCCTGAGAACCAGACATCTAGCCGCCGATCCAACTGGCTCCCAGGCAAGTCAGTTTGGGCCCTAGGCCTGTTAGACTGACACAACGATGCCATACAGGAGGGTGACCCTATTACAAATAATTATATTTTATATCACCAAATGCCTCCTATTGCTACGGTTAATCCTGTTGTTTCACCAATTCAATCTCTGATGTATAATGTTTACGATGACCCTAATCATAATAAAGGTTTTGGTGGATATCCACAAGATGCATGATATGACTAACATAATTATGTTGTGCTGCCACCATACCTCTTAGACCACAAAATCAACTACATAGGCTTGAGAACATGAAAGAAAGAATACATGCTATTATTAGGGAAGCTTTTAAATTTGAGCCAAGGAATTGGGTTAGGATTTATCAAAAGGCGTTCCTTAATTATTTTGACAACATCCTATATCCTCGTGGTTTTAAAGTTTACAAATTTACAAAATTCAATGGTGAGGATAGTAGGACTACATGGGAACATTTAGGCTAATTTTTAGCATAATGTGGTGAAGCAAGTAATATGGATGCTTTTAAATTATGCTTATTTTCATTGGCCTTGTCTGATACTGCTTTTACTTGTTTACTTCTTTACCAGCAAATTATATTCATACTTGGGCTCAATTAGAATAAAAATTCCTTCATTATTTCTATACCGATGAAACTGAGTTTAGATTAACTAACTTGACATCATTTAGCCAAAAGTACAATCAATTTGTTATCGATTATATCAAAAGGTTTAGAGATATAAGAAACTGATGTTTTAGTTGAAATATAATTAAAAGAGATTTCGCTGACTTAGCTTATATAAGATTACATGTTTCTATTAAAGAGAGATTAGATGACCAATAATTTCTTAATATTAGTTATGTTTTTTAAAAAGCTGTGGCTCAAGAAAGCCAAACTAAAGAAACTAAAAAATTTTTTAGAGCTAATGACAAAAAGCCTATTATGAATGTGCTTTATTGTTTTGATGATGAATTATCTGATGATGATAAATATCGTCTACACAATCAAATGGTCATGCATTAATAAAAATAAATCATTTGGTTGCTCTAATGTAACACCGACTCTATGCAAGGATTAGCAAAGTGAGATTAAGTATACTTTTGATGTGGCCAGGTGTGATAAATTTTTTTATTAACTTTTACAATAAAAATAAATTAGTTTACCTAAATACCATATCATACCATGTTTGGAAGAATTGAAATGTCATGGTTATTGTAAGTGGCATGATTCTTATTATCTCTCTACTAATGATTGCAATGTTTTTTTGTCAATAGGTTCAATTGGCCATAGATGAGGTTCAATTGAAGTTTACCCAAGGACCTAGGATGAAGTTGGATCATGACCCTTTCCAAATGAATACAATAAACTTCAATGATAAGAAGGTATTGATTTGGCCCAACCAAGCTAAATCTACCAATGGGAGGGAAGTTGTTATTGGAGAACATCGGCCAAAGATAATCGAACCAAAAGGCCTAGAGGTTAGAATGTGGAAATTTAATAAGGATAAATCATTGAGCTCTAAAGCACCAAAAAAGCCAAAGGTGACATTTGAGATGCTTTTAAATAAGTATGAGAGAGGAAAGGCTAGTCAAAGACCTAATGGTTGGCCTAGTAATGCAAAGAGACCAAGTTCACCTCCTAGCAAGAGGTTTGATTAGCAACCAATACAATGGGAGCCACCATTTCCATATGATCCTCAAATCATGCCATGGGGACCATGTCCAATGCCATCGCTGGGTTACCCTTTTCCCTATTTTATGCCATGGGAGCCCCACCACCAATGTACTAATCTTTGCTGCCAATGCCGCTAGTGCAATTTCAATAAGGATGGGTGGAGCCATGAAGGTTAGTACATGATCAATTGTCTTCATCAAACAAAAACCAGTTTCAATAAAAAAATCTATTTAAGGAGAGAAAGGGTGGAGAAAAACGCATTAAGATGGAGACTAGGACCTTAGAGGTGATCAGTATCAAGGTAGGGGCATATGATGTTCAAATACATGCTAAGGATGCAACGTAGGTGATCCAAGGCGAAAAGACCAAAATTGGAGCTGACATTGCTAGTAGTGATGGTCTGACTAGGCCTTATGACTAGTTTGACCGGCATCGTCTAGAGGCGAATGAGGCAGAGCAACCAACCACCAGTCCGACTAGCAACCTTCAGCTGGTCCGACCAAGCCCCAAGGCCAATCTGACTAAAGATGTCTAGAATAGCAAGGAACCATTATGTCCAAGGCTGGTCCAACCAGGAGGTACCAAAAGCAAAGTACAAACAATCTGAGAGCAAGACATGAGCATCTAGTTCGTACAAAAATATTAGACGTCATTATTTAGCTCTAGGAACTCAACCAAAGCTGAGGTGGATACCTTGGGATTTGACTCATCACAAAAGATGAGAATACAATGTCTTAGGGCCAGAGAGTTAAAAGAAAGGAGGCAAAAGAAATTAGACATAGAAGGTTCAATGAGTTGAGACCTCCACTAAAATAAGAGTGGAAGCCCAAACCAATGGAGGTTCAGAAGCTAGTGATTATCCCAAAAGTTACTAGATAACGTGAATTTTTATGAAGGATCATATTCAACTTGTCCAATAAAATTGATGCTTCAGTTCCTATACTTCAGTTAAAAAAAGAAGTCGATTTTAATTGGGGGGCAAAACAGCAAGAGACATTTGATGAAATCAAAAGGTTTTTATCTTCTACACCTATTGTGAGAGTACCTAAAGCCATAATTTTATTTTGGCTCTACATTGCTACCGAGGATAATGTCATTGGTGCTATTCTGACACAAGAAGTGGATGACAAGGAGCATATTATCACATTCTTGAGCTGTCGTCTATTGGATGCCAAAACAAGGTATGTGTTTCTAGAGAGATTATACTTATCTTTATACTATGCTTGCACCACATTATTTGATATCTAGTACTTGTATAGTTACTTGTCAAACCAATATTATAAAATACATGTTAAATAGACCAACTTTATGAGGGAGAATTGGCAAATGGACGTATGCTTTGATTAAATATGATTTGGCTTATGAATCATTAAGGTCTATGAAAGGCCAAATCATGACTAATTTTATAGTAGACCATTAGGTTTATGTTAATTGGCTAATTTTATAGTATACCATCAAGTTGATGTTAATTATGATAATAAGGCCTATATGCTTGATATTATACCATGGAAACTTTCTTTTCATAGATCTTGTTGCAAAGGAGAACGAGGTATAGGTGTAGTTTTAAGTTCACCTAATGGGGCTATTTTCGAAACATTGGTTCGCTTAGAATATTCTAGCACTAACAATTAAGCTGAATATAATGCTTTATTATTTGGCTTACATATGATGGAAGCCATAGGTGCAACACATGTGCAAGCCTTTAGGGATTCTAAAATAATAGTGCAACAAGTTACCAAGGTATATCAAAGCTTTGATGGGTCACTAAATAGGTATTTAGATAAATGCCTAGATATAATCGCCAATTTCAGTGATTTTGTTATTAGACATGTTTCTAAGGAGGAGAACTCTAGAAGAAATGATTTGGTATAATAAGCATCACGTCATCTTGTCAAAATGGGGTTATTCCTAATTTAGAAAAGTTGGTGCTTGATGATTATATTTTAGACGATATTGGTGATGCTACAAACCATGTGTGGCCTATCTAGCCTTCTTTGGCCGGTTCAACTAGGGTAGTTTGGTGGTCTGACCGAGGGTATCTAGAGCTACATGGAACAGCTTGACACCATGCTAGATCCACCGGGCTCCGAGGTAGGTTTGACTGGGGACAACCAAAATCGAGCAAGGCGGGTCTCTATTCTGCCAGTCTAATCGGGCTTGTTTCCCTTCAATAGGAAACTAGGTGCATACTCCTATACATATTTCAAAGACTAGATTAAGTGTTAAATCGGTCGTATGTAGTTTTGATAGATTAATTATTTGAAAGATCTGAGCATCAAGATTGATCGAAAGGTTTGGTAGCAAGCTTTTAAGTACACTTTGCTCAATGATGAGTTATATCACTAAAATATAGATTAGGTGTTGTTAAAGTGCTAGAATGATAATCAATCAAAAGTCACTATGGGAGAAGTACAATAAGGGATTTATGAGACTCATCAATTAGCATACAAGATGAATTGGCTATTGAGAAGAGAGGAATTTTATTGGCTGAAGACGATTGATGATTGTTTCAAATACCATAGAGGGTGTGAGTCTTGTTAAATGTTCAGTAATGTTCAATTAGCAACCACTACCATGATGAGTGCAATTATCAAATCATGGCCATTCCAAGGTTGGGCTTTGGATTTCATTGGCCAAAAAAAGGGCATCGATTTGTGTTTGTGGCACTATATTATTTCACAAAGTGGGCTATGTAGGATCAAAACACAAGAACAAAAGAGGGGGTGAATGGTAGGATAAAAGAAACCTCTGACCTAGATGAAGTTACGATGCACTAGTATGATCGTCATGTTGTTGACACTCTGGCCACCTTGATACCATCGGTCAGTCTGTTGCCTTTGCCGCTGATCTAACTACTCACAAATAAAGAACACAACTTGATAAAACTATTAAAAGTAGATGAACTTTATTGCATCAAAATATGTCTACAAAGTGCATACAAAGCACTCCTCTCTCTCTTAAACTAAACCCTAGTTTTTCTTTCTTACAAAAGATATAGCTGTAGGGTCTCAACCCCTCATCTATTTATACCCAAAATCTTCATATTTAAGTAGAAGTAGAACTCTTATTTCTACTTGGAGTCAAGCCCTTAAATTCCAAGACCTACTAGGTGTTGAACTCCTATTCATAACAGGACTCAACCTCTCACATTCCAAACATTTTATAATTTTCTAATTTAATTTTTCTCTATCTTCTCAGTCCAACTTTAAATTTATTCATGATTTCTCTTATGTTTGTACACACAACTTGTGAAGCGCATTTTCAAATCCTTCCATACGGTGTCCATCCACTATATGCCACCTTGTGCTCAACTTCGTCACCTGATATTCTTGACTGTTCTAGAACTTTGCTCCTCCTAAACCTAATCCTGATTCCGCCATTGATAGATGTTGAACCAAAGGTCTCTTGACTCTAATCCAACAATCACATGGTGTCCTAACCATGCTAGACCTACGCTCTTACCTGATCGTAGTCCTAATCATCACCATTAAATAATATTGACCTCAAGTTACCTACACATAAATAGACAAAGCAACTATTTATGTGCACAGATATCGTAACCTAACTGACATTAGAAACAACACTCACACAACACTATAAATATTTTTAAATTAATTTTTATTAATTCAATCATTTCTAAAACCAATTGTTAAAATCATTTTCAAAATTTCAATAAGATCACAAAATCGACTATTTTTAAGTGATCAAAATTGTCAATACTTTTGTCAACTAATCACAAAACCAAAAAATCAAGTTTATCCAAATTTGTCCATATGTCAAATTCCCCCCTATCTTTTACCATGTATGTTGTATATATTTCTTCGCCTTTGACAATGATTTCATCAACAATGTAAGAGATAATAAAGAACCAATTTAACTAATGTTATGATATTACAATTATCACTCATAGAACACAACTTTCTAATTTTAGGAGTTTTGAAGTACACCAAAAGTAATCCAATGACATGTTTTGCAAGATAAGGGAGATACATTGGTTAACTAGCAAATAAGCATGGGCTAAAGTCCAAACATAAAAATCAAGATCAGATCAACATTAAAAATTCTTGATCTGAACAATTTATAATACAAAGCTTCCGCTAGTACAAAGGTTGAACAAAATACCCCCACATATAAGCATGTTAAATTAAACACATTTTCTCAAATTTACTTACTCTTTCATAAAAATTAATAGCTTTCAATAAATGATGAGTTTTGCTCACTCTAAACTTTGACATTATGTAGATAAAAGAAAACTCACAATTACATTAGGTACATTCTTATCGTGATGATTCGGTAACCTTTATTTTCCTCATAGTGGATGCGTCCTCGTTGTGAATACTATTTCCAAAGATTCGGTATCCATTTTTAGCTCTCGTAAAGTGAGTACAAGGAAAATGACTTTATTTGCACTTGAGACATTTATAGAATATTTGAGGAATAAAAAACTCAAACAAATAAACATGAAAGCATAAATTATTCAAACTAGAGATAGTTTCAATTTTGTATATTTCTTTAATTCAACATATAGAACTATGTGTCATGTATCATATTACTCAAAAGTAATAACAAAATCTCATATAAAGACTAAAATATATACAAGCTATATTAGGGATCAATAAACCTCACAAGAACATACAAAATGTAAAAATCAAAACTCTTAATTTTATTTATTTTCAGATTAAGAATAATGCATAAAAATAAATATAAATGCAATAAAAAGCATAAACTCTCGCTCAAATCAACCTCTAATTCTCCCCAAAACATAGCAAAATGAGAAGAACCAAAGATTTTGAAAAATACAATCAATTGCCAATGATAATACCAAGGTTCTCAAGAATTGGCAAAATCCTACTTGCAGTGCATATCAAAACTACTCCTTCCATAACTAGCATGTAAAGCTAACAAAGGAGATAGTAGAAAATAATATGTCAATTCAAGAGTAAATTGATATTACCTTCAAAGCAATTGTTGTCTTTAGATTTATGCCCATGGAGAGTATACCACCGAATGATCTGCAAACAAAAATATGTCGAGGCCTCCATGTTAGGGTTGGAAATAAGAAATTTGGGAATCCAATAATGAGTCACACGACCAGTATAAACAATAGGTACATATGTACAAACAAAGTCAAATTCGGACTTACATGAAACGTTACCTCAATGTTTTATAAAAGGTTAGTCTAATTGTTGCATCACAATTTCCCAAGGCCAGTTTGATTGCCGCTATCTGCTTAATCTGATCAAGCACTGGTCAGACTATGACTTTACCGCTTGTCTAACCAGACTTAGCTACCGGTCGGAACGCTAGGATGCATGCAGTCTGACAACCCTTGGCTTACAGTCTGACTGCTCTCGGGTCTCTGGTCTAACAAGGCCACCAAAAGAAAAGCGCAATTTTTACCATTTCAACCATGCAAGCTCACATTCTCCGTCATTTTTTTGTTTTGTTGCAAGTCGAAAGCGAAATTAAACCAAATGCCCATCGTTACCACCATGGGTGTAATTATAATTTACACATATTTTTTCTTTTGAAGATAAAAAAGAAGTATATGCACAAGTTATAGATAGGTTTTTAAAAATACCAGAATATTTAAAAATCATTTTCTTTGGTTCGGATTTTGTCAAAATCTCACCCTTTTCAGATATATTCAAAACAACATATGGATAAGATGTAAAATAGGCATATGTATCAAAACCTATGTTCCGATTGAACTAAAATCATGTTAAGTTTCTTTCTACCATCTAGAAATCTTTACAAAGAACTTTTCAATAAGCAACTTCTTTTGTCAAATTGGCACAATTTTCATGATCAATCAAAATTCATTTTTGTTTGTGATAATTTGAACAAGAAAATACCTCATGATTTTTCATGATATCTTCCATATACTCAACACAACCTAAAGCATGTTTTAACTTTATCTCATTAGAAAAACATGTTGAGTAATTTTTAGAAACCAAAGCACCTTTTTATTGTTTTAACATTTTAACATTAAAAAGATTAAACATCAAACTTGCACAAAAGTCAACTTAACATTTCTTAAAAAGCTATTTGGTTAAAAACAACTTATCAGTAATACAAGTGTGCAAAGCAAATCTAAGAGCAAAAGAAGACTCAAGCTATTTGTTTTTGTCAATCTCAGATTTCAATCTTAAACAATTATAAGTATTAACATCTTGCAAAATAGAAATTTCAGAAAATAAAATTTCACAAGATTTTCAAGAATCATCGTTAGGAATCGAAAAATTTCACTATTTAAAATCTTAACAGTATGGTTTAAATATTTTAGTCTTTTTAAGTTTCTTGGCAAGTTGAAAAGCAACATATTCTAATTCATTCTAACTAAGATTAACTTTTTCAATATCACTTCCAGATTCATCCTTATCAAAGCGAGATTTACCATAAGCGATGAGAGCTAATCTTTTTAAATGCTTACCTTTGCCAATGCTCTCTCCTTCTTCAATCTCCAACTCGTCATTGCTTTCAAAAGCTTCTCACAACTAACGTATAAGCTTTTGGTTATGATTCTTCATTTTGTCTTGCTTCTTATTCTTCTAGTCTTCCTTCTCTTTTTTAATTGACTGATTGAAGTTAGGACAATTTGAACAAATGTGATTCAACTCATCACACCTAAAGCACTGAATAGGGCCACCTTGTTTCCGATTTCTCAAATTGTACAAAGGTTGAGAAATTATGTTAGAAAGCAAAACCAATTCCTCATGAGAGATTGTCTTAAGTTGGTCATCAGATAAAGCATTAAAAGCAGTCAAACAAAGTGATGAAGAAGCATTAACTGAAGGACTAGAAGAAAACACTAAAACAAAATATTTAGAATTATTTTTCTCTGAAAGAATATTTATCTCATGTGTCTTAAGTTTGGTATACAAAGATTTCAAAATTAAAGTATGGACATTAATAGATTCCTATAAAGATGTAACTTTTATCTCCTAGACAGACATATCAAGACCATTTAAAAGATATAGAGAACTTTAGATTGATTATAATTAATATTATAAGAATCATCAATGGAACAAAGTTCACTCAAAACTTTATTAAAGTGAGCATAACAATCATTAAGTGCTTCTCCAGATTTCATCTCAAATTTCATATACTTTTTTTTAAAAGCATCTTTTCGCAATGACTTGATGTTACTAGATCCTTGATGAAAATCACATATATCCTTTCACATCTCATATGTAGTTTCAAAATGAGAAATTCGATCAAAATCGGAATGAGAAACTTTATTAAGAATAAAATTATTTCCAAATTTAGTTTTATTGGTTGCAGTAATCTCATTAGGTATATCATAAGGTTTATAAACTTTTTGCCATATATCAAAACTTTAGGATATAATATAAGATTGTATCCTTTTGTACCAATATAGAAAATCAACTCCATTAAAAACATGTGGCTTGATCAAAAATCGATAAGTCATGGTGAAATCTTGACATTGGTAAAAATCAAATAGAGAAAACAAAGCTCTGATACCACTTGTAAGATCAAAACACAAGAACCAAACCTACTCGAGAGGGTGAATAGTAGGATTACCAAAAATCAAATCTTTTTTAGAATAAAAGAAACATTTGACCTAGATGAGTTACGATGCATTGTCTTATACCACCAGTCTAATTACATATCTATCACTAATCCGATTGCCATGCTGTGCTCTGATTGCCTTGATGCCATCAGTCCGTCCACCACCTTGCTACCGATCTAACTGCTTATGAATAAAAAGCATAACTGGACAAAACTTTTGAAAGTAGATCAGCTTTATTGCATCAAGCTGTATCTATAAAGTACATACAAAATACTTCTCTCTCTTAAAACAAACCCTAACTTTTCTTTCTTACAGTAGTTACAGCCATAGAGCTTCAACCCCTCATCTATCTATAGCCAAAATCTTCATCTCTAGATAGGGGTAGAACTCCTACTCTTATTTAGACTCAAACCCTCAAAATCCAAGACCTACTAGGTGTAGAACTCTTATTTCTAATAGGACACAACCTCTCATATTTTAAACCTTTCATGATTTTCTAATTTAATTTTTCCCTTTCTTATCGGTCCCACTTCAAATTTACTTGTAATTTATCCAATACTTATACACACAAAAAATGAAGCAGCTATGAAATAATCCCACATGGTCTCCATCCACCATGTGCTACCTTGTGCTCAACTTTATTATGTGGCATTCTTTACTATTTTGGACCTCAACTTGCCCTGAACCTAGTCCTGGTCATGCCTTTAATAAATGTTGGCCCAAGGGCCTCCTAACTCTAGTCTAACTTTGTCGTATGACGTTCAGACAATGCTTGACCTCTACTCCTCCCTGAGTTCCTAGTCATCATCATTGAATTAGGTTGATCTCAAGTCAACTACAATAAATAGACAAAGCAACCATGGTATTGGTAACGCAACTTGACCCACATTAGTCACACACACTCACACAATATCATAAAAATTTCCAAACAAATTTTTATTAATTAAATCGTTTTCAAAGCTAATTGTTCATCATAAAATATTAATGATGCCTCTCAACAATATGACATGTAAAGAAGTAATTGATTTCATCTTAAAGTGGTATTTCTTAAACTTTAACAATAGATCAAGGACCTTCTTTTATTTCTAAGAAGATAAAAGATTTTTCCACATTTTATGGTATTAAATTGTTAAATTCTTCTCCTTGCTACACACAGTCTAATGGACAAGCCGAGTCAAGTAACAAAGTTTTGTTGAAATTAGTCAAGAATTGAGGAACACCCAAAAAGGTGGCATGAGATGCTTTCCGAGGCATTATGGACTCATAAAATATCTAGCCATAGTGTGAGGATGTTGAGACATTTTGAATTGGTCTATGAACAAGAAGCCATTTACCAGTTGAGGTAAATCTTGATTAAGTGACCAATAAACGTTTAAAGGCTTTTAGAGAGATTGAGAAAGACAAAAGAAGTGTAGACCAAACTTACAATAAAAGGATTAAAGCAAAATTGTTTTAGTTTGGTGATTTGGTATGAAAGAGGATTTTGCTAGTAGGATCTAGAAGCAAAGACTTAAGTAAATGGTTACCTAGTTGAGAAGGTCTATACTTGATAGTCAAAATCGTTCACGGGAATTCATATTTTTTTAACAATATAAGGACAATGATTTCATAGAGCGATCAATGGGAAATACTAGAAAAAATACATCCCAACCGTCTGGCAAGATGCTTAGGGAGATGTTATGGCTGATAACACATTATCACCCTTAGACCCGTGTTTTTATTCTTTTTGGCTCTTAAGATTGCGAAAAAGACAGAGGGCATGTGTTAACACCTAACTTTGGCATCTACAGCAAAATATAGCAAGATTTATTCAAGTTAGGTAAGGACACAGGACTACTACATCAGGTTAGACCAACTAGGGTGCCAGACGGTTGGTCTGGCTGAGACCGATTGTGAGTCCAATTATGACAATTATCATTTTACTTGCTTGGACATGAGGTTTCTTGAGTCCTACTTGATGTATAAACCTACTATGACATGGAGAGGACCATGTGGAGGCAAGACTATGACTATGGCTGGTTCAATTGGAGAGAATCAATACAACCAACATAACTAGTCAATTAAATCATTTTTTTAATATTGCATCTACTTTTTGCCCTAATTTTTAGCCTAGTTCATCCGTCTTCATCGGTTTGCGTTATAAGCCATCTGTACTCGCTACGAGAGTGTGAATACTCTTCATAGCTTTGTCCCAAAAACCTTATGTACCATCCACAAGATGGGTATTTGTCCTAGTTTGTCTAAATCAGATCTGCTAGTTGGTTTGATTTTCTAAACACATCTTGATTAGGAGTTTCTGTTCGTACTGTAAGGCTTTAAGTAATCCATCGTGATAGATCAGAAAAAGGGTATCATTTCCCTATATCTATTATACAAAACTAGTCCATATTGTAGGTCCAAACTGACAATTCACACACCCTGATACCTCCTGTCACGTATCCAAACCATTCATGTAAGCAAATGGATAGATTATTTTTCAAAATGAGCGTCTTCCTACTAGTCCATATTTTACGGCCCAAATTAACAATACACACACCCTGTTACCTCTTACTTTACCACTATGTTCTACATGCATGGCTGATGGCTTTGTACATGCCATAACTTTTTGTTACCATTTCATTAAACTATTTAAAAATATATATTCACACAAATCTCAAGATTGTTTTATGGATTGCATATGAAAATTTATTTATCCCTGGGCATGGGCATGCTAAAAAAATTACTTCAAATCGATGATGGAATTTGGCAAAAAGTAAATGTCAAGGGAGGAGAAAATAATGAAATGAAAATTCAGTTTCGTAGCCATGTCCTCAGTCCAAGTTCACTGTTCATGAGCTGGCCATATATATAAGCCAACCATGGGTCGTCCCAACACATTGGCGAGCAATAGATTTCTTGTTTACTCATTTCAAATAATTTTCGTAGTATTCCGGTATAGCCCAATGATGTTTTGATAAGCACTCCTACTCCATACTTCTTTCTGTTTTAGTAGAAATACTCGTATGTATGTTCGTTATGGTATCCATATCAAATAGAAGAAATGCTCAATCAGCTGAATAAATAGATCTTCCGAAGGTAGATGAATAGGACTAGGAAAATTAAATCATAGATGAAAACTTTCACACTTCTCTGACAACACCAATGCGAGATAACACTAGCAATAATAAGAATTAGAACTTCCACTTCTATTCAAGCTGTCATATATAATGAAAACTTGCACTCCTGTTCAAGTTCACACTTATCTGACAACAGCAACGGGAGATAACACTAGCAATAAGAATTTAGAACAAGGCCGATGCATGCCTGCTCGGTTTGCAAGAAAATATTGAAGAAACACAAACATGAAGTGTATGACATGAGCAACTATTACTGTGTCATCTATGTGGTAACTAACTGCAAGTTTTGTTCTTGTTCGATCGTAAACTTTTTAGTCATGAATTATACTGTTTATAGATTTATTTACCTAAAATTGTTAGATTTTCTACTATTCATTTTCTTCTATTCACTGTTTGTGTTCATCTGGTCCAGATTCAAGGAGAATTGTTGTTAGGAGTAATAGGAATTAGAGGCCTCGGGAGAATATGTTGCTCCTATCAAGTGGACAAAGGTGCATCATTACATTGTGTTTGTTGATACATGGCAAAGGAATGTTTTCCATTCGTTTATGATATTGCCTTATAGAAAATAAAAAAATTTGAGAATTAGGTCACAGTTCAGCCAGTTTCACAAGTCAAGCTTGGAAGATGGAATGATTTTTGCCGAATTAAGTATGCTGAAACGGGAACATATCCTATACACACAATCTTCGCGTGTGCACTCTTTATACACCAACTAATAAATATCACCAAAAATTTTAGAAATTGTGCAGATACTATAAATAGTATTACACCTACATATAAAGTGTTAACCTCAAATTCATTATATTTTAGCCATAAAAAAATTCTAATAGTTTACTATACATCTGTTATATTTTTATCTTTTTGTTGCTATATGATATATTCAAAGATGGAAATTTACATATAGATGTAATGTTGAAAGTATTTTTTTTTTCTAAAATTCTCGATGATATTTATTAGTTGGTATGCACACGTGAAGGCTTACGTTCATTGAATGCATTCCCTACCTAAACATTTTAAAGATGTTCCAATTATGTAAGTAATCACAGCATGCATGTGTCTCACAAATATACCAAATGTGCAGTCTAAAAATTAACAGCTTATTTTATTTTACTGGTAAATAGCTATACTAATTATAAGAAGATGAATAAAATAGAACTTAAAATATAATGGTAAATTGTTTAGCCAATTTACAATATGTCAAATGTACTTTTGTTTTGCTCTGTTGATAACCATGGTAAACTCCATCTTGAAATTTTAGTTCCATTCACCAAATGACGAGTCAATACTGCTAATCAAGATTTTTTTTCTATCTTGAGAATTAATTATGAAGAAATTGTTGTTCCTTATAATCCAAACACCCCTTGCTGACAAGCCCAGCTTTCCTACAATTCAAGATGCACATAAATAATATTTTCCTTGCTATATGTAGCCAACATAATTTAGCTAGGAATCACGGCTAGCTTCCTCATGTGTTAAGCTATCTTCCATGGAAACTCTAACTAACCTCCTTAGCTGTAAACACGGATTCAGAATAAAATACGGAGACGACAAACAAAACTCTAAATCACTTAATTACTCCTAGGGTTGTATTAATAGAAAAGACGATGGGAAAACACCGTACAGATGATGTGATGAATTCATGACTCCACCCATAAGGATGAAAATCCGATGTGTGCTTTTCTATATGAATTTAGTAAGGCTAATAATTTGCCGATGATCTATGTCTCTTCAAGATGTGTGGGCATTTGCGATATGTGTGCGTGTGTTATGTAATAAAAAAAACTGAAAAGGAAAGGAGATAAGGCTATCAATAAATAGTTACAACTCACTAAACATCTAAGCATCTAAAACTTAACATAAAAGCATAACAATTATTAGTGCAACTTAGACCCTAACATGTAAGTTTGCCACATCAACACACTAAGAACCTAATTTTAACATAGAGGCATAGTAATTACATTTATAATTTATTACTCTAGTATATTAAAGCCTAACGTGCTATTATGTCACATCATTAGAGTATATTTTCAAACTTAATATACAAGCATACTAAATCATCATATCTCAAATCATTTTGATAATATTTCTACTCAAATTCATCCATCATTTTTATAACATTTAACATATATTAATCTATATATTGTATAAAAAGCGTCGAGTATTATCTAGTCAACAGCGTGTTGAACCGTATCTTCATGCAGATGGCATCATGGCTCTTGCATATACCGTCTCTATCCAATAATAAATTATGTTTTCTACACGTATACTAAAATTTATTTATTTTGGGGTGGAGGAAGTATATCACATTAAACTTACATTGTAAATAATATTTATACATACAAAACAAGTGTAAAGTTTGTCTATAATTATTCTTTTCGTACCAAAATATAATAAGTTTTAGAATTATTTTTTTCCTAAATATACAAACCTAAGATATATAAAATGTAACTTTTACCAACAAATTAATCATACTATTATAATGGTGGCATATATCTAACCCACCCAGAGAAGTTAAACAAGATTTTCTACCCATCTCTTTATATATGTTATTTTTAAAAATTATTATATTATAGTACTGAGAGAGTAAATAGCTAGGTAGGTAGTTGTCCATGCCAAGCCAACAAGCCATCGAGCCCTATGCCACCAACAATTTGCCACGGGCGAATTAGTATACATGAATGTGGTCTTTATGAATTCTCCATATGCAGCTTTAATTTTTTTTCCCCTCCATGTGAAACAACAAGGGTTTAAAATTTGTCACCCATAATATTTTCGTTCTTACTCTATAGCCATCGTAAAACATTTCTGGCTACATCCCAGCCAGAGCGCTAATTAGATCAAAGCTGCAATCCTGGAGCAGCAGTACTGCGCTCTTATTCTTATTGTTTTATACATGTTACTTTTAATTTGCTTCCTCCAACAAATGTCACTAATAATTTTGTTGACTATTTAATTTGGAGACATATAAATTATAAATTATAGTAATCTTATTCTAGTGGGTGCATATATGTGCCTTAATTTGATCAATTTAGTTTTGCTGGAATAATTTTGTTTTTATAAAAAAGATAATTCATAATCTATTTTAGTCTTATTCATGTATATCAGTTGGTTTCATTTCTAACCTGATGTGGTGTTAGGAGGACGAAAATATTAGTATTATTAGAGCCACCCTCTTGGAGTTGATCGTCAAGAGCTTGTTTACAGATTTTGGAAGATGGGCTACTAATGGGCTTCATGTTTAATGTGCTTTTCCTTAGTGCATATGTTTCTACTTAGTGCATTCTTTGCTTATTTGATCTCATAGAGGTTTTATCCCTTAGTGAGCTTTGCTTATTACATATCATAGGGAGTTGTCTTTTGTTTAGACTTTTTTCAACTCTAACTTTATAGTTGTGTGCATCCTCAGATGCAAAGGCCGGTTGTATAGTCATGTTCCTTATTTAAATAGTACTGCGCACTTGCCCCATGCCCAGTTGCAGATCTCAGAAACAATCAACGTTCTAGACTTCCATCTAAACACTGTTTCTTCCTCTTTATTTGGTTCAAACCTTAGCAGGATGTTAATATGTTATGATGATCGGATGCTACCTTGGTTGCATGTAAAAATTAAGGATTCTGGTTTATGATGGGATGGGACGGATTTCTGAATTTTACTGGCCATGTTAATCTTGGTCATCAGGGCTCCCTTTTTCCTGTTGTGAGAGCTAGTTGGTGATTTTCTCTCACAATTTAGGTCGTCGATTCGGCATTGGATAAAAAAGGGCAGGGTGCAGTAGATCAAACCATTTTATGGATATGAGTGTTCTATACCAGATAAATTGCTATTTCCTGTTTAAAGCAATTCGGTACTAATACTAATATAATTGTAGAAAGAGTACCCTTTGCCTAGACTTCAAGCAGTTTAGCTTTAATCGTGTGAATGGTCCCCTATTATTTGTCTATAGAGAATCAAAGTTGATTTACCAATATGTCACGAAATGCTATCGTTCTTCCATATGATTTCTGCATTTATTCAGAAGTAATTCGTCGAGATCGTGCACCCTTTTCTTATTTATCTTCCCTTTAACATTGGACGTGTGACGTGTTGGTTGCATGCATCTTGGACGCAGAGACCGGAGATATGCTCTTCCATTATCTAAAAAAACATGTTCAGCTTCTCTAATATTTTGCTTCCATGATGTGCTTAACTGCCTACGCTCATGTTGGGTATCAAGGTATGGTTGTGTTATGCATTTCCTGTCCGAGGACCTTCTCCGATTCACAATGATTTTCCTTTTTGAAGATAAAGACAGATTGATGATTATCTTTGGTGTAATTAAATCTTTCACTAGTTCCAACTATAGTTCTCCTCGGAACAGATAAGTATTCGGTACAGATCGATCAACTCAGAACAGTCAAGGATCATATTTTCTTACCGAAGATGGTACCAAAAGAACAAAAATCAATATTGGCAGCTCTAACTTGGTACTTTTCATTCGCGCAAATTTCTTGATAGCTATTACAACTTTACAATATGCGTCACATCGGCCTATCTTAATAGATTCCCTTAACAACATTCCAGGTATCATCTAATATATATATTACATCAACTAAATCCTCTGTTGGCTACTTGGTTAGTATTATCTTGCACCTCAGAAAGTTTTATACCTTTGTGGCTATAATTTGCCATTTTTTTACCTTTACCACCTGTTGTTGGTGTCGTTCTCCTGGTCAGAGTAGCTTTTGAAATGGTGTTGACTCGAGCAGGTCTCAGACGTTTAAGTGGACAATATTTAGCAAAGTGGCTTATATTATTGCAGCTGAAACATACGACGTTTTGCATTTCCATTTTCGGCAAGGCATTTTTTGGGGTAGCCATACCACAAGCAGAGCATGCAACTTTGGGTGGTACTGATTCCCTGCACCACATCAGCTCATAACGATAACCTTGGCTGCAGAGTGTGCAAACATCATCCTTCGCATGGCCCTTTGTTCTAATAGACCCTGGAGAAACATGAATATGGTGCAAAACAGAACAAAACTCAGCCCAACTGTGGGTCTTCATCGGTTGCACAGTAACCTTTCCAACATTCCAATGCAGCTACTAGTAATTGATTAACAGCATAGAAAACTTTTTTCTTCTCATCACATTGCACCATATCTAGTTTGTTTTCAATGGTGGTGAGCCATTGGTCAATGATAACTATTAGCATATAGTTTAGCATATATTTCTATTTTAGATGAGTTAAACAACTATTAGTATATTTTTTAGCACATGCTACCATATCTTGTAGCATATGCTCTAATTTTAGGCAAGTTCGTTGGTGGCAATCTCCTTCCTGTTTTGTCGTATAGATGTACTATCTCATCATCTATCATGATATCAGATTGGTTGATTCCAAACCTCATCTTCTGTAAACTTTAGTCTTTCTTGATGACGCTAACTGCCGGCAGCTCACGCCTCGTCTCCCCGAGCATGCCAAGCGCTTGGTCTTCCTCTAGCTCTTCTCAGCGCCATCATTCGGGTTCCATGCACTGGTCGCAGCGCTGCACGCCGCAACGGCCTCATGGTGACCGGCTTCCTCATCCCATCCATTCCGCTGCCATCGACATCGAGTGCTGTAGTTGTCGATGGCTCTTCCAGATGCCGCTATGATTGCATGGCACGAATTGGAGCATCGCATTACCTCTTTCACCCTAGAAGAGTACCAAGAAATAGCTCGCTAAGAGGCTGTGAGCATAGAGCCCATGCGGCTTGAGACTAAGCGCCTTGAGACTACCCGCCTAGACGACATACGCCACACCGCCAATGCTCGTGCCATGGCGATTGCTGGCGATGTCACCGTAGATACTGCCACTCTACATGCTCAAGCAACAACCATCCTCAACATCGAAGCTCGCGTGCCGATCACTCTTGATCTCACATCGTCCCACTTCAACCGCTGGTGCGGTTTCTTCCTCAGCATGCTTCAGCAATATGTGCTTATTGACCACATACTCTTCCACAATGATTGTCCCGTTGACGTCTCATGGAAGTGCGTGGATTGCACTGGCCTCTCATGGCTCTACGGTACTATCACCTTCAAGCTCCTCAAGCTGGTGATGAACTGCGAGGACGGCCCGCCCATAGCTCGCATTGTCTGGCTGGGGCTAGAACAATAGTTCATCAGGAACAAGGAGACTCGTGTGCTCCTCCTCGATGCCAAGTCCCGCACATTTTTTCCAAGACAATCTATTGATTGATGACTACTGCTGCCGTATTAAGGCCATGGCCGACCAACTCGTCGATTTTGGTGAACTAGTTCATGAATGCACACTCATCCTCAACACTCTCCATGATCTCAACAACCGTTTCGCCTCTATGGTGGTGCTGATCTAGTAGCAATGGCTATTCCTGACCTTCATCGAGGTACGCTCTAACATTCGGCTCACTGAGATTACCATGCAAGCAAAGCTTGGCATCCTAGTGCAGGCCCTCATCGCCTTGGTATCCCTTTCCCTACGCCATTGCCGTACAACCCCACTGCCGACAACAACGGCAAGCGAAATGGTCATGGCAGCTCATCCACGCCGGTCGTGTCCTAGGCACCAACACCAGCCATGCGGTGGGCCTCTTTGCCCTCACGACCTAGTCCTGCTCCACCCAATTGGCAGCCAGCCTATGCAACATTTTAGGCTTTTTGGGCTAGCCCACCCGATGGATGCTAGCTCCCCTCCACCAAGCCGCTTGGCGCCTACCAGCCACCTCGCCTGGAGGCCTTCTATGCTAGGCAGCAGCCACTACCTAGGCCGCCTCAGTTGGTGCTGCTTGGGTCATCTGTAGGAGTTCACCCAGGCCCATCTCTACTGCTGCCTTCTTCTAGAGTTGGTGGTCCTAATTGGGCTTACCATCTCAATGGTTTTTCTTGAGACCAAAATACCCTTACTTTAGCGTTCAACACGATGACTTTACAGCCACCATCGACAACAAAATGGTACATGGATACTGCTACTGAAACTCATATGACATCAAACTCCAGTAATATTTGCATTTCTCATCCGCCTTCATTTTCTACACTATTCTATATCGTTGTTGGTGATGGCTCTCTTTTACTCGTTTCTAGCACTAGTTCTTCATCTTTTCCTACTACTCAGATTCCCTCCACTTAAATAATGTTCTTGTTTCTCCTCAACTTATTAATAATCTTATTTCCATTTGTCAATTCACCATAAACAATAGTTGTTCCGTTGAATTTGACCCATATGACTTTTCTATAAAGGATCCCAAAACTTAAAGCTTGATTATCAGGTGCAATATTTCTGGGCCACTCTACCCTTTCCTATCATCGATGTTTTAGCCCCTCACGCTCGCCACTAGCTCCACCACCACCCTTTGGCATCGACGACTTGATCATTTCAGTCATGACACCTTGTCCTGTTTAGTGTCGTCTTCTGCCATTTCCTATAATAAGAGCGAGCCTGAACATTTTTGTCATGCTTGTCAGCTTGGGAGTCACTTGCGCCTCCCATTTAGTTTGTCCACTTCGTGAACCGCCAATAGTTTTAATTTAATATACAATGACCTTTGGATATCCCTTGTTGCTAGCATCTCTCGTTATAAATATTATTTAGTCATTCTTGATGATTGCTCGCATTTCCTTTGGACTTTTCCCCTCCACCAAAATTCTGACACTTTTTCTACTCTCGTTTTTTTTCTTATGTTTTTACCCAGTTCAATGCCTCTATTAAATCCGTCAAGTGCAACAATGGTCATAAGTTTGACAACTCTTCTGCCTACACGTTCTTCCTTACACATGGCATAGTTCTCTGCATGACCTGCCCCTACACCTCATTACAAAACAGCAAGGCTGATCGCATCATCTACATCACTAACAACATCATCTGCTCCCTTTTATTCTAGGCCAATATGCCCTTCTCTTACTTGGTTGAGGCGCTTCACATCCACCTATCTCCTAGACCGTCATCCCACTAAGACCCTGGCCTTTGCTACATCTTTCTATGCCCTCCACGGAACCGTGCCCTCCTATAGTCATCTTCATGTGTTTGGGTGTCGCTGCTACCCCAATCTCTCCGTGACTGCCAACCATAAGCTCGCTCCACGTTCCTCCGCCTGTATTTTTCTAGGTGCCCCTCTGAGCACAAGAGATATCGTTGTCTTGATCTCTCCTCTAATAATATTATCATTTCTCGTCATGTTACATTTGATGAAACCTCTTTTCCTTTCTCCAAGGTCTCATCCCCTCCTTTGATTTCTTATCGGAGTTTGAAACTGCACCTATTATTCCTATTGGTCCTCTATGTGCTTTAGGTTCTTAGGTTGCCTAGACTGCTGCTTCACCTCGCTCCGCATGCGTCCCACAGTGCCCCGCTGCCCTTGCTGACATCCTGTTGTAGGCTGTTGCCAGTGGTGCCCCCGAGTCATCACTTTAGGATGCGTTACATGGTGCAACATATACAGGCGTAGGTGGGCCATCGTTGTCATCCAACGCAGCTAGATAGCTATCACCATCGTCGTCATCATGTGCAATTGGTGAGTTGTCCATAGTAGTAATTGAGAAGGTCCCCTATGGGTTACCTGGCATAGCTAGGCCGGCCAACTCTGCCGCTCCTACTGCACTATCGGACCCCCTGCCTTCTAATGTGTCCTTGTTTCTCCATCAACACACCAAGCATGTCATGGTCACGCGCGGGAAGCATGGCTTTTGGCAACCGAAGCAAATCTTTGATCTCCATGCGGCTTCCTTATCTCAAATACCGAAGTCATATCGTACGGCCCTAGCTGATCCAAATTGGAGGGCTGTCATGACTGATGAGTTCTCTGCTCTTCTTGCCAAAAATACAATGGATTTAGTTCCTTGTCCCACTAGTGCTCATATTGTGACTAGATAATGGGTTTTTCGACATAGGTTTCACCCTAATGGTTCTTTGGATCAGTACAAGTCACATTGGGTCCTTCGTGGCTTCATTCAACGTTCTGGAATTGATTTTGATGAGACCTTCAGTCCTATGGTTAAGCTAGCTACTATTCATATAGTCTTGACAGTTGGTCTTTTGTATGATTGCCCTGTTCATCAATTGGATGTGAAGAATGTCTTTCTGCATAGCACCCTTGATGAGACTGTTTATTGTGCGCAGCCTGCCAGATTTATTGATAGTGTTCACCCAAATTTCATTTGCCATCTCAACATATCTCTCTATGGTCTGAAGCAAGCTCCCCATGCCTGGTATAGTTGCTTTGCTATTCACATTCTCTCATTGCGCTTTGTGAGTGCCAAAACAAACATATCTTTATTTATCTATCATCGTAACAATAAGACAGTCTACTTGCTTCTCTATATTGATGATATTATCTTGACAGTCTCCTCTACTTCACTGCTTCGCCAAGTCATTGACACACTTCAGCACGAATTTTCTATGAAGAATCTTGATCCACTACATCATTTTTTGGGTCTTTCTATCATTCGTCAAGATGGTGGTTTCCTAGTACATCATGGAGGTTCTTGAGCGCACTAGCATGGTAGATTACAAATCGTGCTCTACGTTAGTCAACACGTGTGCCATGGTTTCTGTCACCGAGGGCGTCCTTGTTGTTAACCCAACTCATTACTGCAGCCTAGCTATAGCTTTGTAGTATCTCATTTTCACTCGATCAGATATTCCCTATGCTATTAAGCACGTGTGCCTTCACATGCATGACTCACGAAAGCCACACTATTCTATGATCAAGCGTATTATTTGCTATTTACATGAGACACTGGATTATTTCTTCAGCTCTGACGTATAGATATCTCTATTCTAGTCACTTACTTTGATGTCGATTGGACCGGTTGTCCTGACACTCATCACTCCACCTCTGAGTATGCAGTATTTTTTGGTGATAACCTCATCCCTTGGTCCTCGAAGCGATAACCTACTGTATCTCGTCCTAGTGCTGAGGTTGAGTATTGTGAAGTTGCAAATATCGTTGCTGAGACAACTTAGTTATATTAGCGCCTTTAGGAATTACATATTCTTCTCCAATACGCTATTATCGTTTATTTTGACAATATCAATATAGTGGATCACTCAACAAATCCGGTAAAGCATCAGCATACCAAACGCAGTTCGAGTGTTGCATGTCCTAACCTCCTCCCACTATACTGACATTTTTACCAATGGACTGCCATCTTTGTTCTATATGGCTAGTCACGTTTATACTATAGGAGGATGTTAGACTACTACTAGCATATATTTTATATGCTCTTATTATAAACGATTTCATATATGGTGGTAATTTTATTGCATACTATTTCTAATAGATAATTAGAATATCATCTATGTATATATACACGTTCTGATTAATCAATCAAATTATCTCGCCTGTCAGTCTGTATACCAAGATGTGGCTGATCCTGCAAACTCGTGACAACTGCACTTTGATGTGGTCACAGCATCTGAGGTTATGATTTTGGCGCTATATTCAACAATCTGTTGCTTCATCATAATCTATGTAGAGAGAAACTGATCTGATCCTTGAAGTGTCACTGGCTCACTGCAAGGACAGAACGGTGATTTGCCATGGGATGCCTCAACCTCAATGATGCAGCTGCTGATGCAACTGTTCACCATCGGTTGATCATCCTAGGTTCTTTAGTTGAGAGACAGGTATGGAACTATGGATAAAAGGGAAACAATTCTACTTCTATTTAAACTTTAAACAAAATAAAGCAAACAGAATCAGGAACGCTTGCCTGCACAACTAAAGAAAATAAGAAAAAATAAATTAAAATACAATAGTATGTTCTAACTGATTTATGGTTCCAACTTAAGCTAGCGATGCAGCTAAACAAGCTTATCCATATGACCGTTTGGAAATGCATTTACTAATCATAGTTTTTTTTTTCAAATGTTCATGTTTGTGGTTACTGAAAGTGGATCCTTCATGTTCGTAGCTGCGAAATCAAAAGTTGGCCTATATTAAAAATGATACAATTATTTAATATTAAAATTGGCATTACATAAGTTATATTAAAATTGTCTGAGTGTGTACACTGACATAGTATAGGTAAGAATTTATGTCTGAAAAATATTTTTTTACATGTATGTAGGTAGGTATTAAATGCTAGATAAAAATCACTAAAATATTTATAATGATTTTTGGACAAAAATTGATAAATTCAATTTTAAAGTTTGCTAACTAAAACGGTAGACCGGTTGTACAGTGCGGACGCACTTCAGCCATAATTGAGGCGATGTGGCAGTGGCTGGAGCATGCTAGCATACACTCTCGTGGGCGCAGACGATCTGCCCTGGACAGGTGTCAATGCATAGTTGGCGCAGCTAGCGTGGTCAGCAGGAGCAAGTAGGATTCGAAGCACGTCAAACTGTATGGCTTCTATGTGCTTGATGATGTGATGTAATATGGAGCTGATTTTAAATCTGACGGCTCAAAAATAGATTGAATAGTGGTTGGCTGAGGTCTTTTCCTTTGTGATTTTTTAAGTTATTTTGGGCTATGAAAAGAGGTTATGGTGTTCAGATTTATTTAGAGTGATCGTACAATTTTAATAATAAAGGTAAGGTTATGAAAGATTAGTACAATAATTAATTTCTATTTTTCGTTTGACTTTGTGCATATCTAGTGATCGATTTTAAATTAATTTATTTTTCTCTCTTTCATCTAAAATCTAACTAGGTGTTTTTATAGTGATATTAAACGTTTGATTGATTAATTATCTTCAAATATCGTATTATTGATTAATGAGAGTTTAATTAATTTTTATTAATTTTGTTTCGTTAATATCTCGAGATCTAGAAGTTCAATTAAAGTTATTTCTATTGGGTTTGTTTGTAAATTTTTTCTAGGTTATTATATCAAAATTTCATATAAATTAGAGTTATGGATTTATAGTTATAATTTGTTTAGTGATAAAACAATATTCTATTCAGATTTTGAAAATGCGGTTTTTAGATTCTGTGATCAGGAAAAGCGTTAAATTTTTTTTGACTTCTGTAATTATTCACCCTTCTCATTATCTGAGTCAATCCTGTAGTATCACAAGGTCTCTTCATTGTCTTACACTCTACTGACATCGAACTAATGGAACAGAACTCCTTTGAACATCTACGGAAGTTGCAAGGAAGACATGGTCCAACTAATAATATTTCACACTATTGGTTGACTAGTAAGATAATAATGCAATAAAATCTAAAAGATAAGAATTGGAAAGAGGACAAAAGAGGATGATAGCAGAACAATTAAATTTAAACTTATGACGTGAGTTTTTTTAAATGTTTCATAAAATTGACAACTATATGAAGGTCAAGACCTACATATGGCATGGTTCTATATGACCTCTGCCGATACATAGACTAAAAATTCAGAAAATTTGTGTTTTATCTTTTTTTTCCTTTCTTATGCAGCAGACCAGGACAGCCAGTGTGAACAACCACAATATTGATAGAGTATCACTGCATAGTCTACACATATGAATTATAGAGAAAAACTAATAAATAGTTTTATCAAAATAATAATAACCTTATGGATAAATCTTACACATATGGGTGTTGAAGGCTGAAACACAAAAGATAAAAGTTTACAGCATCAGAAACAATATGTGACAGGCAATTGTCAAAGGATGCAGACCTAGTTCTTGTGTTAACCACAACTTGTCCCAATTAGACCACTCAATGAGCCGAGTTGAAATGTGGAGTATACCTTTCTACATCCAAACGTGACAAATAATTTGGCAAGGAATAAAGCTCATCCAGGCATGTGATTTATATTAGCCACTTGGGCTATAGCTCAAGGCTCGGCAACTAGATAAAGTGAGAGTCATCAGTAACCATCAAATTTTTATTAAAAAAGGGTAAAACAATTTTGTCTTATTTTCCAGAATTAGTGGCATCCATATTCATAAAAGGAAAATGTTCCGAAACTTTTCAGTGATTCCGCAAGGGCAACTAAGCAATTCTATCGTGTCTACCAAGGTTAGGGTTTCAAGAAGTTGCTACATCTCAGCAAAGAAAAACAAGCGATCCATAATCAGGGTTTATTAGTTCTCAAAAGTAACGCTTCATTTTATCCAAACAGTGCATTTCTATTAATATAAAAAATTAGAAACAAACTGCAAAACTGATTTACTTTCTATTAGATAATACATTGATATTTTATTTTAAAGGAAGTTCTGAAAATGAATAATTAGACAAAATATAGAACATAAAGGAATAGACTGATTTATCAGATCAGATGTGATGAATGATGCATAAGAATGCTGGTCAGTCTGTGGTCCATAGAATAAGTTCACAGTTTTGAAGGTTAACAGTAGATGGAAACCACATGGCTTGGAGGTTAACTATTGGGTCAACAGTCCACACACAGCAGCTTCTTAAGGATGTCCTAACATGATATGTCCATATATTAGAGCAAGGAAGAGTCAACAGCTGTCTGCCAGTAATAACTCTAGGTCGTACATATTTGTATTGGTGGCGCTTCTTGTACTGGTTAGCATCCTTGGGAAAGCCTTTCTTCCAACTTTGCTTCAAGGAGACTCCCTGAACACGATCTGAGTGCTCCTGGTTGCCTAAGGTGCATGACAGCTGGTAAATATCTTTGTCCAACGTAAATTACCCTTTTATTTGTGATTCGGCGAGTGCCTTCATCTATTTGGCTTTGGCAAGTACCTTCAGTAGCTTTGGGTGTTTGAAAACTAATTCACCCTTTTGATTAAAAGATGAATCTCTAGCCTTTGATTGTTTTTCGTGACCTTCAATAGGAACTGGCTCACCTACATTTCTTAACTGTCTTCACTTCTTGATTTGGAATCAGTCGAGACCAAATGATGGGATAATGGTTTTCCTTTCAAGATCAAACATTTTCTTGCTACTTTCTAATTCTTTAGCTGAGGTCTTCTTCGCCATAAACACATCCTACTAGGTCTATATTATCTTCCCATAACCTTTAAATGGGGTTTCATTCTTTTTCACTTAATACTTGTTGATATCTACCTTCTGGTTTCACCATAAGTTTTTCATCTACTTCAATGCAAACTCTCTCGTTTCCACCTCCATCGCTTGTGGAAATGTGAACCTCCATATCATCTCCGTCTAGCATTGGTTGCGATATGTCTTCTAGTTCCGCCATAATTTTTCCATCTCTTTAAATGTGATATCCATGTTATTTCTCGCTATAGCCCGGCATTGGTTGCTATACTTCACACAAGCTTGTTTAGGATATGGCACTCTACCATCAGCATTAATCCATGTGACATGGATTTCGTCCGATAGGTTTGTTTTCTGTTTTTCTGCGTTTGAGCTTAGCTGCATTGTTCGCTCCACCCTTCTCCCCTTCTATAGATGAGACAGCCACTTGCTGCTTTTCATGCTCTTTAGGCACTATTACGAGGCATTTTTCTGCCACTTGCATTTCATGCTCTTTTGCCACTTGCACCCTTACCCTTCTCCCCTTCTGTTTTGACTGTTACAGGATAATCTTCTACTACAATATTAAGATGAATAACATTAAGATGAATAGATTAAAATATGAAGATAAAAAAATGTGAGACAAGAGACATAATATTTGACTAAACATACCGACTTAACAGGTAGGATGTAATCGAAGTCTACCACATCATCATCGCTACTTTTTTTTTTGTGATGGGTGAGGATCACTCAGTGAGTGCTACAATGACTCACTCGCAATACCATTGTCATAGCTTGGCAATGAGCATTCCAGCACTACGCGCTGGTAGTAAGTTGATTGGTTGGGAGCCCACAATTTGAGCCCCATCCATTGTCTTGTCACCCGCCGGTGCTTCGGCGGATTTTTCCATCATATTGATGACCGGAAAGATATGTTATAAAATTCACTTATTATTATACAAAATTTCTAATTTCATCAGCAATAATTATTCGCATTGAAATTAACTACAAAATGCATTGAAAGCAAAAAAATATCCAAATATTAGAAAAAATCATTGCAATTTGTGCGAAAATCCTACATTAAACATATTGCAATTAGTCACATAAAATTTCGTACAGTTCTGACAAGAATTTGTCAAACACCTAATTATCACAAATAAAAATCAGTAAATCAAATACTGTTCATATTAAAAGGACCATATTAAGATTCATCTGAAAGGAGCCAATTATATCATCTACAAATTAAAATTAATTAGGAGCCCATTATATAACCTACAAATTCATATTAAATGAGCCATATTTTTTCATCTAACAATTTACCATATGAAATTCACCCATAATTTCCCACAATCTGACCATTCCATACAATTTTTTCATCTCACAATTTACCCAAATAAAATTTTCCCAACCCCCTCCGCTTCAACAAAATAGTATTCCATGATTCCATACAATTCACCTAATATTTTCGCCATACAATTATATCCCGCCATTTTCATCCCACAGTTCACCATAGGAAATTCTCCCAAAACTCCCCCTAAATTGAAATCCTCCCCATACAATTCATCATTTCATCTTATTCACCCTAATTCAATCCAAAAATAATATTCTTCTAAACATATATTTTGATCGGTATAGAGATGTCGATGACAGCCGAAGGTGGCAAATTCGGTGCTTCGGTGGGAGTCGACAAGACAAGGTGCCACGACCGGTGAAGTCAAGGAAGCATCACGGTGGGCCAAGGTCGATGAGGAGGCGTTGTGATGGCCAGGGGTTAGCAAGGATGCATCGACCTAGGTCAGAGAGGAGGTGCTGTGGTATTGGTGGGTGATGAGGAGGTGTGGCTGGGCGGGGTTGACAATGAGGTGCCACAGTGGCCGGGTGTTGATTGGGAGGCACTGTGACCGGGGTGGACGAGGAAGCGCCACGCTGAGGGTCAAAAAGGAAGCAATAGTGGCAAGTGGGGGATGATAAGGAGGTGGCGGCACTTAGAAACCTCGGCGAATTGGTGCGGAGCAAACTTCACTGGCAACGGCACAACAGGAGGGTGGTGAGAATTTTGGTAGCCTAGTGGCTAGGGCTTTTGAGGACTTCTCTAGCACTTAGAAATTTTTGCCACCATTTTCACTGGGGAACCTCCAGCGAAGATCCATCTTTGCTTGAGGCAGCTTATGTGGCCTGTGAGCGAAGATACCATGTTTGCTGCTGGCTCCATGAGTTAAGATACCATCTTGTACCCTCACATGTGGGTCCACCTTGATTTAAAATTTGGAAAAATAAAGGAAAATGACTAAAAGGTTTTATGTTGAACTGAAAAAGGATTAAAATTGTAAATTTCCTAGAAAATTCATTATAGCTCCTATTAAGATGAAACTAATTTTGCTGGATTCATAATTTTATGTTCGATGTCCCTGTAAAATTCAATTTTAGAAAAATTACTTGAAAAATACATGTATATTCTCTACTATAGGTATATACCGTATTTCATAGATAAATCTTGTAAACTAAATATCTCTCAAATGGAAGATGCAAAAATAGATATTCTTTCACCAACATTTATCTAAAATTAGTACCTATCACCAATTATTTTTAATTCACACATTTCCATCTATCCAAAATCATAGAGATGTGTTACATTAATCCATTTTTTTCTCACTAGAAAAAACAAAGTACATATAAATTCATATTAGCCTCTCATGGTCTTTCCTACTCCATTCTCACACATATACGGCATCGGTGATTCAACAATGGTGGATCTACAAGCTTAATCTTGTTTCAAAATCCATGAATACTGGTATATTGGGTTAACAACTGTCAGCCCAAAGTTATCCATGAGCACGAGAGATGCGTGTTTCACCTATTGGCACCAAAACAACGGAATCTGCATATTACGCCCATAGTCTAGTTTCTATATCTCTTCTATAAACCCATAGTAAGTGCTCATTTGTCCAATCGTGTCAATTGCCTCTACTCGAACATTGCTGTTTTGGATACACTATTTTTCTCTTTTATCTTGTTGTAAAATATGTAGCTATTAATGTCATACGCTTTCTATGAGGTGTACACACTTGATAGGTCACGTACCCAACCTATAAATTGTCTTTTCCTCCATTGTTTCTCTATTTGATAGGTTTTGGTCCTTTAACCAATTGGTGAAGTGACGTTTGTGCTCTTTTATGATCTAGGCTTCTAAGCGCCCGACATTTCCAGCTCTTATATGATTCAGATGATGCTAAATGTATGACTCTACTATCGTAAGCTATTGAAGGACACGAAAATGAGCATATTTCATAGTTTTGTATTCATGGTCGATTATTCTTTTCTTTCTTTTTGTCCCTTTTC
This sequence comes from Oryza coarctata, assembly GCA_030770085.1. NCBI lineage: Eukaryota > Viridiplantae > Streptophyta > Magnoliopsida > Poales > Poaceae > Oryza > Oryza coarctata. The sequence goes on from CM061478.1 coordinate 3,654,828, forward strand.
TAGCCAATTTCTCCTCGTGTTAGGTACTCACAGACCAATTGCTTCCCATATTGTAAGTAATCTATCAACACTCTACGACTTCTTCCGTAGTATATCCTTCTATCATCGAACCATTGGGGTGAGCACGGTTACGGACTATCCTTCAAAATGGACATATAATGTTCGTATAGCCACATCTAATGTAAGTATAATGGACCAATTGCAATTAAGTGTGGCACGATGTGAACCATGAGATGTGCTATTATATCAAAATATGATGAAGGGAAGCACATCTCTAGTTGACACACAATCTCTATCCTAAATGTACGAAGAGGACCTAACTATTCAGGATTAATAACCTTTTTGAAACGGCATTGAAGAAATAACACATCCTTATGATAACCACCTTTACATGAACTAATTTGATTGTCCTGATTACAATAACAAGAAACACCATGAGCATCACACAGTAGTCATGTGAATTATAGCCGATCATCAACAAATCTTTCATCGAAACTAGTCGTTTAATGTTTGACGAGAAACCTATATTTACTCTCACCCCATATAGACTTTTGCATAATGTCTTTTTCTCCTCTTTTATCAAGGTGAAGGTAGCTAGGGGAAGGTATGTTTTGCCATTAACTTGGTCGACGGGTGAAGCTCTTCCTTGATATTCATGTCAACCAGGTCTTTATATGACTTCCGTCCATCCTTTATCTTACTCTATATGTCTAGTAAGAATTCAATGGTGTTATCAAACACATTCTTTTGTAGGTACATGATATTGATGGCATGGCAAACTTCCAAATCCTTTAAGTATAGCATGTACTTAAAAAAGATAGAATGCTTTCAATGGCACAATAGTTTCATCTGACATTTCTTTTGCTTTGTGCCCTTCTGTTACCCCTTTCCCTTCTTCACCTTTCCAATTATGACATCGATGTTCTCCATCACATTAGACACCCATTCACCATTACGATAATTTGGTGCGGCACCAATCTCAATAGTGTTGTCGAAATGCCCTCATTGGATGCAGTATTGGTGATTTGTCTTTAAGAGCAGTCAGTGCCGCATATGCACTAATATCTTAGGTCCAGAAAGGTACCTATATATCGTTCCACTGATGCATATAACACACCCTGTCTTTTCTTTGATATGGCTAGATAAAGAAAACAATGTGGGATAGTCATTGATGGAAAAAAAAGCTCTAAGTGTGAAGTATTGCCATAAGAATTCATCCACACTCAAATCTCCGTGTTGCATAGATTGTCCATATCCACCATCAACGGTTCAAGAAACACATCTATTTCGATACTAGGTTGTTTGGGGTCTTATACATAACAAAAATGTAGTTTTGTTTATGACAGAACCATGTTGGAAGGTTATATATGATAAGGAGAACTGGTCAAATGCTATGTGAGCTACTTAAGTCACCCAAATGGTTCATGCCATCTATACTCAGTGCAAACCTAACATTTTTGAATCCTCTACAAAATCTAAGTGCTTTGCATCGAAATTTTTCCACTATCGAGCATCGGCTAGGTTACGAAGAATCTCATCCCTCTTCTGTTTTTCATGATACTAATGCATAAGCTCAACATCCTTAGGGTTCGAGAACAAACAAATCAGATGATCTTTTGGTAGCAAGTATCATATCACTAGTTGCGGAATCTTCTTCTTATTTGGCTCGACTGAAGCAAAGTTTTCATCTTCACCAACATGCTCATCCTACCGAGACTTGTTGCCAGTCTTGTACCAACTGCATTTACACATTTCGCAACTATCCAACATTGTGTACTTCTTCAGATACAGGATGTAGTGGTTGACACAAGCGTGTATCCGCGGAAAGATAACCCTCTTCACTTGATATGTGTTGGTTGGAAGGGAGTTTCAATTCGGTAACAACCTCTTTAACAAACTCAACAAATCATTTAACCTACTATCAAACAATTATTTTTGGCCTTCAATCTCAGAAGTTCAAGCACTGAATGCAACATCATAAAATCGTTGTCACATCCCTTTGACTCATAGTACAAAAGTTATTTCGTTGCCTTTTGTAACTTCTCAAGATAATTTAGACCTCTCACATACACTGATAGCACTTCCAATTCCGCATGTCGTAACATCTCCTCTAAATCGATATCATTATCGTTGGCACCATCAGTATCATCCTTCATAACATAGTCATGATCATCATCCATGATAACATGATCACAACATCGTCAGATTCATTTACCATAATATACCAGCTACCTTCTATAAAATCTTTAGGACGATCATCTTGGGGTGCTTCAATGTCGGTTTTCTTAAGATACATCTCCCTCTTTATGAATATTCTAATTTGTATAGTTCTTAACAAATTCACGTATTACCACCAAGTGCGATTTGATTACATCTATAGAATTTTATACTTTTTGGTTGCTACAGTCAACTCATGGATAATGGATTTCTTTGATCTTCTTACTCACAATGTGCATGGTTGCAGCATCAATGATCGACGTATGATATTCTTCAACGTCCATGACTTGAACAACTACAAATTCAATTGCACTTTTTTACATCTCCGTAAAACTAAGTTTGTCTATATGGTAAAAAAAATTGACGAGAGTATTGAAAATATAAAGAATAACTTGTCTGGGCACAAAATAGAATGTAAGAAAAAGAATAACCTTGCTATTACTTTTTATAGTAAATAAATGATTGATTTTAATTGATCTAGAAATAAAATAATGATAAAAATAATATACATGCCAAAGAAAAACCTACTATATATGGTCTTGTTGCTCGAATAAAATATATTCACTATATGATTTAAATGAAAAATAAAATCCATTATTAATTTATATTGTAATAACATGGAAGAATCTCTAGATCTAAAAAAATAAATACATACCAAAATTTCTCTCTTGGTAACTAGTAGCTAATCCAAATCTATTTACCTTCATATTAACTATAACTACCGATCATAAACCATTCCTCAAAGATTGCATAAAAATTTTGTGCTAAATTTAGCTTCAAGTTGCCAATTAAAAATTCTAGATCTAGAATTGGCCTTGACACTTAACACAATATGAATCCAATTAAATCTATGCAATTGTAAACACAAAATCACCCAAAAACTAGTACCATATGGATCTAACCTTAGATACCAAAATCCACTAATGATTTCGAGTTGAAAACCATCCTATCTATATTTTTGGTTCTAAAGGATTGAAAAAGCTCAAGCTCCTGTGAATAGCCCGAGGAAGAAGATAGGACTAAGGAAGAAGATAGGACTATAGGAGGGTTTTCAGTGGTGGGCATGTTAAGCAGCCGCTTGCGTCAAGCTTAATTGTGATGGTTGCTTAAGAAGCCCTCTAGCGAAAACCTCGTAATTTTCGTTGGCAGCCCATGTTACACCATGCCAGCTTAGAAACCTGATGGCACGTAACATGGCCTACCAGTAAAAATATGGCCTATCTTTGCTAGCAGCTTCCTATGAGAACCACTAGCGAAGATGTATTATCACTGGTGGCCCACAACCCAGTCCCCTTGGCTAGCTCAACGCAAGCGGCTAGACCTAAGTCACTTCATACATTTTAAATGGTGACACCTTCAAAAATTATTTTTTAAGTAGTGGTACTAGCAACACTCCACCGGTTTCTCTTTTCCAACCTCCTCCTTTCTCTCCTTTTCTTTTAAGCCAGTGGCGTCAATCCACCCCCATGCAACCATCTTTCTTGTCTCCAATAGCTCCCTATCACTAGATCTGTCACCATCGACCGTCGTTTACTAGACAAATAGTCGTTCTATTTTGCCCCTATCGCCAACAACGAGGCACTTTCCGCTTTTGACCCCATGGCTTGGGCGATGCCACCACCGCCGCTCTGTGACTAGCCCATTTCACTACCTACCACTAGGTCACCACCTCCTACGGTTATCCCTCTAAAACCGATGAAGTTCCCCCTCTTCCCCTCTCCTACCCTAGTCTCATCCACCCACCCTTATCCCAACCTAAGAGTAGGCACTCACCCTTACCCCAACCTAAGACCCTACTCCATAGACACTCTACTAGAGTTGAGTTTAGGATGTTGCCAGCGCTAAAGAAGAAAAGGAGGTTTAGAGCATGAATCACAAAGCACATCTAGTGACCCAAACTAGACTTTATTTCTAATTATAAATATGGATAAGTTGTCTAAGTTCTGAAAGTAAAGCTTTTTGGGTGACAAAGGTAATTAGGCCTTCTTTCAAGTCGATAAATTTTGGGAGATTTTTAACAAGAATTGAACTAATTCCTATAAAAGAATTCCTATAATTTTCTTCGTTCCAAATGAACCTACAATATGGTCGGAAAGAAGGATCTAGCGGACAAGGCACTACTAACGTACTGGGCTCTAGTTAACGCACCTGAATTCACCAGTTACAAAATAAGATCAGCATAACATCCATCCATTGTTTCTACAAAATGCAAAACAGCATTCGTGGGCAATCTTAATTGTTGTAACCAAAAGCGAGCTTACACCAATTAATGGCAGCAAACATCAAACATCGATATAATGATTTACCAAATTTCACTGCATCCAGTGAAATGAAACATGCAACTGATTCATTCTTAGTGGTGAGTACAGCACTTGATGTCTTGCAATATGCCACTGCATCAACAGGCAGCTAGAGCTATACATACATTGTTACATATATATTTAGGGCAGCAACTTCCTCGGATGGACTGGAAACATCACATTTCCATTCCAGTTGCCATAAGCACTGAAATAGTAACGTGTTGCATGATATAGTCGCTAGGTTAATTAAAAAAAGAACTGGCTACAATTTCAGATAATACAGACTCGGTTATTAGAATCACGTATTAATTACTATCCTCTCTACTCGTGCATCCTAGTCAAGCCTGCAGCTGGAGATTGCAAGCAAGAACTGCTATAATCCCAGCATAGGTTCCGTAGAGTTGGAGATAAGAAGAATATCTCTGCAGATTGTCATCTCTGTTGCAAGATACGATCACGGTCAACATCATGGACCTTCAATCTTGATCCTGTTGAACGAATGCGAGAGACCATTTGCTCCACGGAATTTGTGGTGCTCTGATTCGATCGTCTCAACAATCTTGGCCTCTTCCAGATCCAGTGTAAGCACATCCACATGCATTGACCCTTGCTTTATGGGACCAATGAAGTCTTCATTCAGAGCTTGCTGTTTGATGTAATTATACAGCTCCTGGTGGAAAGGGTGATCATAGGAGTAGCAATCAACTCCATCAGAAGAATCATTCGACGAGCCTGATCCTTCTATCTTGCAAAAATTCGGGAGTGTCTCATAGTCCATAACCTGACAGTCACATAAGAGATCTTAGTGTAAAACATCCCAATACATGCCTAAACGGGGCGCATAAGCTATCAGATCAACAGGACCAACTAAAAGTTAGGATGGCTGATTGTAAAAAAAGTAAGCTCTTCTTTCCAGTCAGCTTATTCATGCTAACAGAAGCGAAATTTGAGCCTCCAAAAACTTAATTGTGCTGACTGCGAAATGGATTCCTTAGTAAGCAAGCAGAGCTTTGTGCAATTTGTCACTCACTAAGTGTTAAGCTAGGATGCAGAAAGCCTAGTGCAGTAGTGCAGGAGGTTGGTCCCCACATGCTTACAATATCAAACCCAGGAGAACTTAAACTTGAAGCTCATAGCATTTGAAACCAAATGTAAAACCAGATTATGAGAACCTACTGGGTACCGCCTAGTTTCTGGAGGAAGTTAATGGTAAGTGAAAGAGATATTAACAATATTTACCTTTAGTAATTCATCTCTTCCTGAGCCATACAAGACTTTAATTTTCTTTTTTGTTCTATCTTGTAGAAGAGGCTTCACTACCTAGCCACAAATGAAACGAATGATGTGTAAAAATCAAAATCTTCAAACCAAACTTGGAATTAACAAAAAAAAGAATGTGTTTGCAATTTAACTGCAAGGTATATATGTATACTGACCTTCCAACATGCTGAAAAAACATATGGAGCATTGACAATGAAATAGGTCTCTGTTTTCTCAGGGTAATTAAGGTCATCGATGGCTGTTATCACAGATAACATCTGCATCATGTAGAAGTTTGATAAGCATATTGCAATGTTAATTTTCACCGAAAACTAAAAGCGTGGCATAGCATAAGGTCACCATACAAAAACAAACAGAACATTCAGATTTAAACAACCTTGGAACAAAATTCATCACAGATAAAGCAAAGTTATCGGCACAATGAACAAACCAATATTGTTAACCTTCCATAATCTGAATAATGAAGTACTTTGGCAGCAGTAGAGAAGGTACGATTAATCTGTGATCCACATCCAGTTGCAGAATAAAGAACAAAATAAGAGAGATCAAATGCATTGCCTTAATTAATTAATTACAAGCTTAGGAAAGCCAATTAACTCCATCCTAGGCATGTTCATGATTTATGACCCCTTGCAGCACGTAGTCTCTTGTTATTATTTATGATACTTGAATTTAAATTTGAATTGACATCAAACATTTACCACATGCAAAATAAGCCCATGGTCAGTTGTCTTTCATATCTGAGAGGTTATACCAGAAAGGAAGATATTAGCAACTGACAAAAGACAGCCTACCTTTATTTGGTTCAAGGCAGAAAGCTTCAGCCCCATCATATCCATAACCTTTAAGCATGTGTTAATCTGTTTCCCAAACATCTTAGAGGCTTTTGGCTAAAGAAGAGAAAAAATATACTTAATATCTATTTATAACATTGAAACTATGAATCATCAATAGAAAAAGTGCTTACCAGTACAACACGGTCTCGATATTCATTCATCTGTATGTGAGACTGCACATAATAGTGCACCTAGTACAAAAATGAAGTAATTTAGACAATATTTTCAAGAAAAAGATATATCATACTATGTTTTGTATTAAACAGTTACTAATTCTTAATCCTATAACTGAAGTTAGAAGTAATCAAATGCCATTTAGCTTATCATCTACCATAATGGTATCAGACTTTAGCTCAGTGAATCTGGCTTTGAACCAATACTAGTATGCAAATTATTTTAGATTTAACCCAGGTAGATTTGTTCAGACATTAAGCAATAAATACCTACCGATGCCTTGTCAAGGGTACTGAGCCCAACACCAAATGCATAGATAGGTTGTCCCTACAAAAAGGAGAGGAAATGAGAAAAACAGTGCAAAAGCCTTTACGCAATAAAGGGAAAGCAAACTGCTGTCAACTGAAAAGATTGTTCAGCAATACAATGCCACCCAAAACCTGATAATTTTTGATAAAGAAATGTGAGAGTTGAACATAAGCCTTGATTTATTGGGACATGGATCAGCAGAACATTGTTATTAAACTATTTGTTATTAACTATGAAAAAATGAAGTAAATGTGTCTGGTCGCTATACCTGCTTGGAGTATCCTGTCAATCCAATAAGCAGTGTATCCCGAATAGCTCTGTATAAATCAGAAGGGACTATAGGTTTCTGCATTTAGAAACGGAAGTTGCTGGTTAGATGAATAACATAAGATGAACCTATTAGCAATTTGCAGTGCAGGTCTGGATCAGTACATGATGCAAATCTAAGGATATTGGAAACGTTTGCTGCTACAAGTGCAAGATATTGATTTTTTTGGCATCGACTTGAATTCATCTTGTCACAGATTGTAAATCACTGATTGGCAGAGCTATCTTGCATTCTTCAAAAGAAATTAAAAGTAACTCTGTCCAATGAAAAGGTACTTACAGCCAGAACACTGTCAATCCCATTCTGTATCCTCCAATTTAAGCAATCCATTAGCTGCATCAAACAATTGAATATTCAGAGATAAATAATGTATTTGTCAGACGGAGTGTAAAATTATGTATAGCAAGCTTTACCATTTTATGCGCTTTCAAAACATTCCATTCTCTGGCCTTTAGAAAACGCACCAGAGTCCCTCTTGGGTATCCTTGATGCACATGCTGTAAACATTAATAGCATAGCACTAGTTAAGCACTAGTCGCTCCTAGAATTATTATTATCAAACTAGCAGCTGAAAAACCATATAACTAATGATGGAATATTTGTAGGGAAAAAAAGAAAATGCAACTTATGTGTCCAAAAAAATAATACAGAACAAGGTAACAAATGTAGACAGAGGTCAAGAAAAAGCATCTAGCAACACAACAAGGAGGGAAAAGCAAATGTTCCTTGGTGACATTGTAACTGCCGTGGGAAAGATATATTTTTTAAAAAAAGACGGTGTTTCTTGGTGGACATATTGGGATTTCAGCACGCTTGCGGAACCGAAGACATCTTCCTGAGATCACTAATGGCATCATACTTATCAGGAAAAGGACAGCTAGAGCATAAGCATATAGAAGAAGTCCAAATTGGCAAATGTAACATCTCCACCAGTAACAGTCCAGGCCACACAAAGTCCAGGAGCACAAGGTCCACCCCTCATCAGCAAACGTCCAAACTAAAAAACAGCAACTTCTTCGGTCATTAACTAGTGCTCACTGAGATCCACATGGTGTCTGAATCACGATTCACACAAGAAGAAGAAGAAGAAGAAGAAGCCTTGCCGTGAATGATCACACAACAAAGCCATCTGCCCTCCCATGTAGTAAATGGTCTAGCTTCCAACTGCTAATAATAATACATCATCTTGGTCGTACTTGACCTCGTAAAGTCTTGGGATCTAGAAGACATAGCCACTAGAACAATTCAGCGCATGCTTGGAAAATTAAACTCGCCTAGCCCGCACAGATGACCGAGTTTATGGCTGAGTCAGATGAGATGTAATAATACAGCTCTTGTGCTCCAAATGGCAAAGCTAGGAACAGTACATGGCACCGACACCAAGAACTGCCCCCAAATAGGACCGCAAAAGGTACTAAGGTACTACTTAAAACATGCCACAAAATCGTCTTACAAAAAAATAGATGCCTGTGCAAGTCAAGCAAAATTTGCTCACTTTTTCGCCAAGAAAATTTGCTCAACTACAGCCGGAAAGAGTGATTTGGACCTGACTCCACGGCATGAGGACTATCCAAAGAAAAGTGCAATTTCACCCAAAAAAACCTAGTCTGAATAAAAATTCCAACTTGACCAAAGAAAAAGTGATCAAAACTACGACCAAGCAAAAATCATATAAATACAAAGTAAACTGTTGGAGTTCCAAACTTGAACACTATCTCTCAAAAAAATTGAACACTTCAACTGGTCCGACGATAGATTTAAGAAAATGAGCTAGAAATGACCAAAACAAAACCATAGAAAAAATATGTCCCAAATTGATAAAAGTAATAAAGCTTGGCAAAAGTAGAACTGCCAGCCAACGAGTTCTGCCAGAGCAAAATAAGCAGAGATCCGGGCAGGGCAGCAGCAAGAGCAGATCGGCACCTGGAATGTGGTCTTGAGCGGCTCCTCCACTGCAACAAACAAAACAAAACAAAGCGAGCAAGGCGCGCATCTCAGCAAACAAGAACAGCCTCGGAGAGAAAAAAAACGCTTCGCAGTGTTCCCTTTTGCTTCCTTTTCCCTCTCCTTATTTTTATCTTTCTGAAGCAATCAAGAAGAGAGTCAGAGACACTTACGCAGCTCCATCAGCGCGCTGAACTTCTTGATGGCCTCCTCCGAAGCGGCTGCCATTGCTGCCGGCGACGGAGGTAGAGGGAGAGATGGGGCGACCCTTCACGGTGAGCAGGCGAGGTCAAACGGGGAGAAAGCTGGAGTCTTTGCTCGCCTTTTCCACACACACCCTTCTCCCCTTTTATCTCTCTCTCTCTTATACCTTCGTCGGTCGATCTACTGTGCTGCTGGCTGCTGCGGCAGCGTGGTCGTGTGCTCGTGTCGCGTGTATGCGATCCGTGGAGGTCGGCTTAGTGGTGGCCGTGCTAAAGCGGCCGGTCCGGGCACGACTGATCATGGTCCACCACATGTCCCCCAAAGGTTATATGGATCATGTTCACACGGTCCGATTACTTGTGTTGTGTATGTTATATTAATATAGTATGATTAGATCTTATAATAAATCGGTATGTATGTTACGATTTAGAAATGGTACACCATGGCATGGAGTGCTCATAGGATACAGTTAGCTACACGCGTGCATATAACAACAGTCACCACCTAGTACAGTGGCTCCATTTCTCCTGCTGTGACCAACGGTAGAGCAAAACGCGTTATGGAAGCGCCAGTTAAACGGCTATATTTCAAATGTAGCTATTGGAGTGTGGAAAAAATACTAAAAAATGTGAAATTTTTTTGAAAAAATCAAAAAAAAATTCTTTAAATAGGGAAGCCACCCCAACATCCAAACTGATGTTTTGTGCTCGTAGTTGTATTCTCAGTTTGAATTTTTGATAATAACAAAAATAATCTAATTTTTGTCAAAAATCAAAAATAGTTCAGACAATTCCTACGCTCCTATGTTGCAAACCAATGGCTAATGAAGGTAAAATAGATTACATTTGTGCATCATCATTCATTCGTTATTTATTGATATATGAATTAATTTTCTAAAATTATATCATTGTAACTTTAATATTTTACATGGATGATCTGAACTATCCGTGATTCTCTTGAGTGACTTCGATCTAAACTTAATACCTTATACCCAAATACTGAGCAAGATACCACCAGTCAACTCCAAGATCGGACCAAGGGCATGAAGAAGAACATATGGTTTCAAAAGGATTAGGAATTATGAGTGGGAGTGCATCGATGACTAATGGCTCAAAGAGTTTAAGAACTTTCACCGTCCACCAACATTTTGGAGCCTGGCCTTAATGAGAGATAACCTAGGTGAGATAAAAAATATTCAAAGCTAAATTATCTAAAAAATCTTCTAATGAAACAGACACTTGAAGTGACATGTCTAATCTTATGCGAAGAAGTAAGAATACCAATAATGATAATAACATATAGTCCTAAATTCTGATGGTATGGTGGAGTATGATATACACATAACACAAGAAGCTCTTGTTTAATTGTTAGATAAGATTTACTCTTAGCGATCTACTATATTTAAGAACTAAAACTGTGACAAAATTATATGAGGTATTTTAAAAGTTTAGAGAGTTGAATTGTAAAGACCCTACTTGTCCTATAGGGTAATAAGAAATTACAATAAGTCAAATTTAGTAGCTAGATCAAAAAATTACCCAATACAATACGGATAACTAGGATTTGGCTTCTCAGTTGCACCATCTCTATCATAGATTAGATTAGTTATTTTTTATGTGTTTGAGTTTCAACATGTAAGCTATACTCTTTTTTATTTTTCTTTTTTTCCACTATTTCTTTCTTTTTTTTCTTTCTTTTTTCCCTGCCCCGCGCACGGCGCGCAGTTTTCAAATTTTGCCACCCATATGCGGCTACGCACGTGCCGCACCTCTCCCTCGCTCAAGTCACACGTGCCTTCTTGTCAAGACTGGCCCACGTGCCATAGCCGGACCTATGCTGGCATGGAGGCTACGTGGGTTGTCTTGCTGTAGCATCGACATTTGGATTAACACTGCATAGCCCACTATAGATATCATGCGCCGTACCATAATGACCGTGCTAAGTCATTCCACTAGCTATATTAGCCCAACCCCGTTTGGACATGAATATGTCGGTTGATGCTGATGATAATGAGAAAAAGGAGGACGTGGTTGCTTGGTTTATAGAGGCAGCAAACCTCCAATTTTTCTCTCTTTAGCTGTTTTATGTGGCTTTTTTAGCTTTTTGGTTGGGGTTAGTTTTATACTCCCTTTGTTCAGATATAAGGCATATAATTAAACTACATTTAAGATTTTTGGCTTATAATTAAACTACTACTAATAATAATAAGTCCAAAATATTTATTCAAAATATTTTAAATCCTTTTAAATTCCATTCCTTCTAAATCCTCCTCAAACTATTTATTCAAAATACACAAAGTTACTACTTTTATCAGTCCAAAACCTCTCAGTTAACCTATCACCTACTTTCCTCTCTCCCTCCACTTCTCCTACTTCTTGGCCGACCCATCCCACTCCTCAATCTCGGCCCAACCAAGTTGAAGGCTAGCATGCCTCCTCCTCCCTTCTAAGCCATGCTGACACATCTAGCGTGTGGCCTAGCCCAGCTGAGGCCTAGCTAAGCTGGCCCGCGAGGTTGTCTCCTCTCCTCCCTATCTGGTGGGTGCCACCGCCACCAGCCATGGGTGTAGCTATCACTAATTCACCGAAATGGGAGCATCACCGCCATGCCCTACTCCCCTCCTCCGCCACCATAGCTGCCATCCTTCTCTCCTACAACTGCTAGGCCGCTACTACTACAACCAGGGGCGTATCGTGGCATCTTGAGGATGCCACTGCCTGCTCCCTTCCATTGCCACCAACTGCTTTTGTTGTCACCCATAGTTTTTGCTGTCATCTTTGTTGCATTGTACCATGCTTCCCACTGCGTACCGCCGCAAGCCGCCACCGCCCTCCAAACTGCCATTAGCTCAATGCCTAGCACTGCCATCGAGTCATACCCTTCTAGTGTTACTTCCTCATCCTCATCTCCCTTCATTTTCTGCCGCCTCTCATTGCCTATAAAAGCCGGCAAAGCTCCTCCTTCCCTCTCCATTATCGAGCTCTCAAGCTCTCTCTCACCCTTCCAAATCCCCAACTGCCGCTAGACCACCACTGTCGAGGTTGGTTTGCAACCAGAGTCATGCCACCTTCTCCCTATCCCTCTTCTCTGCCTACTTTGCCGAAAGAGAGGAATTTGACTGGTGGGCCCCACCTACATGGTAACCTTTCTCTTTTGTTTAATTTAATTCAAATTTAAATCTTTAGGAGTCCATTTATCTCTCATTTTAAATCTGATTTCAATGAAGTTTGATTCTAAATTATTCTAAATTCAAACCCTTCATTCTCACACAAATTTTGCTATTTTAAATTTTTAGTTGAATTTCTTGATTTATTTAAATACCTTTTGATTTTAAATTTAAATTTAAATTTTTGAATATTATCCTTTACCCTAGCCACTGTATAGCCACCATGGGAACTTTATGCCTTTCATATGGACATTCATGTGGTCCAAGGGCCATAATATGGAACCGTTGACTGTAAAGTCTAGCATAACCAAATCTTATGGCTGAAGTGTTGCTCCTGCACCTCATGCCTTAATGCATATAGTGGTTAGAGCTTCATTCTTCTCCTTGGCCTCCACTACACACCGTACAATCCTAGTTGCTCTACCATTACTCACGGTTATGGTGTAACATTATTCTGCCCATCAAACCCACACCAATTTCTAACTTCGTTGTACTATTCAACTGTAGCACCAACTAGCAGAGTAAACATTTAGCCATTATACTACTCAACTGTAGCATCGGCTATAAAATAAACCTAACAAATAGACCCCACACAACAATTTCTTTTTTTCTTGGATTTATTTAGATTTCAACTTTTAGAAAGTTCTACCTTTTTCATTTCAAATCCTAATCCATTTTAAACTATTTCTTGTTATTTCCTTTTTGCTCCAATTTGTTTTTAATCGTTTATTCATAGAATTTTTCTTATAGGTTTTATTTGCTATCTTTTTTGAGTATGTATGTTCGACCAAATAGAAAGTCCTATCAACACCTCAGGAGCTGATAGGGACCTTGTTGGGCAAGATACAATTAAAATATTTTGACCATATAGAATAATTAATAGAAACATCATATGTGGCCTAATACATAAATTAATGTTATATTTTTGTTTCACTAAATTAATTACCTTTTATTTAAATAGTTAACATTTCATGTTTAGATTTTTCATACTTCATAATAGCATTGTATGGTTTAGAATAATTATTATTATGAGATGATCATACTAGATTGCACAAAATGATGATGACATGCGTGCTTAAGTTGAATAAAATGTCATTTCATGTTTTCTACTTTCTCCAAAAATATTCTTTACAAGTTAGACATTAGGGTAAAGTTAAATATTTTGGAAGGTAAAGCAATATATAAAAAACATACATGTGCTTATGCTAGTGCATCGTGATCATGCAAGTTTTTATGGTAATTATGTTTACTTGTGCATTTTGGTCATGCACAACCTGTTGTTAGTTTTGGATATTCCTAGGATGTAATTATGGACAAACCTCCTTATGTCATGGACAATGATATAGTTTGCGCCAATCCACATGACCAACTCATTGTACATAACCTATTACATTGTCCAACAATATGAAAGTTTGTAGTGGAATGTTATGGACATTGACCCAATTTCATGATATTTACTCTACCATGATCTATCAGTTCCATAAATGATACTCAAAGGTAGACCTATATTCTACAACAATGGGCCTCATAAAAGTACGATGACAAAGCTAACATAAGTAGTTTTTAAACATGAAATATTGACAAGAATAATGTGAATTATTGTTTTATTTAATTTTTGTTATTTCTAAGCTTTACACATAAAATGATAAGCATAGTTTAAAATATTTGCATCAGTGAGATAATTTCATTTATACCTTTAATACAATTACTTTTGATGTATCTTGCTGAGTATGTAATTACTCACCCTTGCATAATTTGACGACTTTTTCTAGGATTAGTCTATACTTGAGCTTAAACCTTTGGTGTTTGAGAAGTCTTCGATCTTTTTTGCATTTAAATAAGATTGTTTTAGTTTAGATCTTTACACCTTTGAAAGTTATAACAACTAGTTCTATGTACAAACTTGTATAAATAATCGAAAGATGTTATGTACGTGATCGAAATCCTAGACGATCACAAGTGGATATTTGAGGCATCAAGCTCAAAATGTGTGTCCCCACAAAGACCGAGGGTGATTGCCATTTGTGAGATCCCCACGACCATCTAGTGAGAGCGTGCCGGTGAGATTATTCGAGATTGGAGAAGGATCATCAACGAATGATATGTGTCCATGTCATAGAGTGGTAAGTGCACCATAGGGCTAGTAGCAGGGCCTAGACAAAGGGAGCAGTCATGGTGGATCTCAGGGATATTCCATGAAGGACCTAGTCCTATTCCCATTTTATCATCTCCCTAGGTTTGGGTCTGCAGAGGACAAGCACTATATCCATATCTAGGGTTTCTAGTGAGCAAACACGATATTGAGAGATATGGGTGGAAAGCGAGTTAGATCTGAAGGATTCCGGTGATGAGGACTATTGCAGATCATACATGGAGGTTGTGAGAGCAAAGGTGATGGATCGGTGTCCACCACCAATGAGACCTGACCAATGCCACCGATGAAGTGTAGGATTCCTAATTCAGGTATGACCTCACGGTGGGGAAGGATGAGATAGAGCAGGAGGAGGATATGCATCATGCCCTTCTCACACAGGGGCATGGTGACAAGAAGGAGGCCGATGAGGGGAAGATTGTATTGAGGTGCAAGGGGGCCATTACATGGAGGGAGGAAGGTGACCAGAGTAGTGGTAGAAACCATCGCAATTCAAAGAGTAGGAACATGACAATAGGTTGAAGTTTGGTAGGGTCATAGACAAGAGCAGTAGTTCTATGAGGGGAAAAAATTGGGATGTGGGGGCTGAGTAGATGAGATTCAAGTAGGAGATAGTAAAAGTGGGTTCAAGCAAATGCTACAATTGTGGGTAAACATTGCAAATTTAGATACTGTGCAAAAATCCTCCACTATGCTATGCTTGCAAAGAAATTAGACATATTTCCTCAACTGCCCCTAGAAGTGCCGTCAACAAAGCAACTCCTGATAGAAAGAGGAAAGAGACAGGCTTGGAGAAGAAGTTGTGTGGGTTTGGAATTCTAGGATATGGCTCCTTCAGCATGAGGATTAAGGGCATAGACAGGGAAGGAGAACAAGAGGAAGTTAGTGTGATTTTGACAGCGATAAAAGGGTAGGCCATAGCTGTAAAAATTGTGGAAGAAATGAACTACCTATTTGAGGATATCAAATGGGTCTAGAAAGTGAATCAACTAAATGAGGAGAAATTCCTAATTGCTTTCCCCTCCACTGGAGCAAGGAAGCAGTTGACCAAACAGATTAGAGGTTTTTGATTTTGTAAGATATCCAATTAGAGTAAAAGTAGTGGATTCAAATATGAATGAGGAAGCAACAGATGAACTGGAGATTGTTTGGGTAAAAGCATATGGGATCCTAAGAATTGCTAGAAATAGGGAAGCAATAAAAGTAATGGCAAAGAAAGTAGGAGAGTGGGAAGAAATTGGTGAGGATAGCTTGGTAGTGGGAAAGTTAATCAGAGTCAAACTTGGTTGTCTGAACCCACAGGCACTACATTATATCATTACCTACTACATCAATGGAATGGGATATAGAGTAAGATGGGAGCCTAAAGGATTTCCATGAAAGGGAGAAGATACACCACCACCACCAAAGAAAGATGATAAGGATGAGGACATGAGGGATAAAGATGATGAGGGTGATGAAGATAATAATGAGGGGGAAGATGATTCACAGGAGCATGATCTAGGGTTTGCAAAATTTATGAAGGGCATAAAGGCAAAAGCAATACAATCTAAGTTAGCTCCCCCATGGGCAAAAAGTATGAAACGAGGGAAAGAAGGGAAGTAAGAGACGAGTATGCCAAGTATAGATAATAGTTAGCAAAAGATAGGAACATTGAGTGAGGCATCTATTGTGATTTGGGAGAAAAGAGAAATCACACCTCATACCCTGCTAGAACCGACTCCCAAGAAGAAGTTGAAGACAAAGGCTTGTAATTCCCAAACCTAATGGAAATGATGGATGTAGATCTGATGAAGGGTTCAACATAGGAGATGTTGTTAGGAGAGAAAGGAGAATATTGTGAGATACCCACAAACTCTAACATAAAGAAAATGAGGGAGGAGAAAGATAGAAAAATGCTAGATGAGGGAGAAGACAACCAAGTGCTAAAGAGCCTGAACATGAATGAAAGTAGCAGGAAAGAGGAAGAAGGTTTAGGGATTCGAGAGGGAGGTTTTTAGTAGGTCAAAAAGAAGAAGAAGACACAACTACAAGTGCAAAGGCAGAGGACGAGAATGTACATCTTCCATTGCAAGTAGAGAGGAGGATTTCTCAAAAAAAAATCTAAACCTAGGTATGCCTAACCCATATGCAATTCTTCAATTAGTAGCTAGATCATACTTAGAAGCAATAGCTATAGTAAGTAATATTACTCTAGAAGATGTGAAGAAGAAGTAGATAGAAACATTGATACTATATGTGTAGGAGAATAGGCGTAAGCTATGCTTTTTGAGGTTGAGATGAGAAACATATAGAATGAGGAGATGAGAGGGGACGACAATAGAAAGGGGAGTTATGATGAAAACAAGAAGTAAAAATAGAGGGGTGAAAAGTTATGGGCAAAAAAGGAAAGTGTTAGAAAAAGACACAAATCATGAAAGTGCTCTTTTGGAACATAAGGGGTTTGGTGAAGGCATGAGGGAGATAGCTAAGGGAAATAGTTTTTGAGCAGAGGATTGATATAATATGTTTGTAGGAAACACTAAAAACAGACATGTATCATAGAGATATGCGGGCTCTAGTGGGGGATAATTTGACCTAGAAAATGCTACTTGCTGAGGGTCACTCTAGAGGTATGATGAGAGAGGTGATTTTTGATATCTTAAATTGGCATGAAGGGAGGTACCACATGAATTGCAATATAACATATAAGAACGATGGGTTTAAATGGGACTTTACCAACATATATGGACCAGCGCACAAGCATGAGGTGATGTCAGAACCAATTCATGATGGGGAGGATTTTAATTTATATAAATATGCAGAGGAGAAATTAGGGGGCAGAATAGATAGACAGAGAGCTGAGGCTTTCAACAATTTCATTACTGACCATGGGTTACAAGAACTATGTGGGAGGAGGGGTGCAAGTACACCTAGACAAACAAACAACTAGACACAATTAGAGAGGTGCTAGATAGAGTTTTGGTATCAACAAGTTGGGAGAGAAGATATCATGTGTGCACTATTAATTCTTTGTTGAGAATAGGATATGATCACATGCCTATCATACTAGATACAAAAGAATAAGAGAGATGTAGATCCCTTGACATTAAGCTAGACACGAACTGGTTTGAGAAAGAAGGTTTCAAGAAATTACTAAGCAAGAGGATCCTAAGAAGATACTAGAAGAAAGTGTAAGATTACTAGCTCTTTGTGATAACAGGATTGAGAAGGTGGCTGATGGGATGATGTGCAAACAAGGAAAGTGAACAAAGAAGGAGAAGAAGAACTGAACAAAAGATTGAGGAACTTGATAAGAGGGCAGATGAAAGATATAAATTAGAAGACAAAATAGAGGAAATATATGAACAAGAGGAAATAAGATGGTAGAGGAAGTGTAGTGAACAATGGCTGTTGAGAGGTGATTCTAACACATCTTTCTTCCATGGAAGAGCCAATAGAAGAGGAAAAGTATGATTTTCTCTCTACAAAAAAGGTGATGAAACACAGTCAGATTTCAAAGAGATCCAGGGGCATATTTATGTTACTACAAAGAGCTGTTTGGAAATGAAAAGATGGTGACAATACATCTTAAAAGTGGTCTATGCGACAAAGAAGGAGGGTTGTCAGAGGAAGCAAAGCAGAGGATGATCAGACCATTCACAATGGAGTTAGAGAAAGTACTCAAAGAGACAAAAACTAATATAGCACTAAGGCATATGGTTTCCCTATGGGTTACTACAAAGAGATGTGGCCATAGATGATAGATGTTGTGAAGGAGATGTTAGATGAACTATTTCAAGGGGAGTTGTCCTTAGAATGGTTGAATTATAGGGTGATCACTCTAGTCCTAATTGTAATCAAGCAATATAGGCCAATATGTTCGCTAAATGTAATTTTTAATATCATTACCAAGGTGATTACCTTGGGGTTAACAGAGGTGGCTGAGACAGTGATAATCAAAATTTAAACTGCCTTTATTCTTGGATGGTTTATCTTAGATAGATGTGTTGTTTTATATGAGGTATTGCATGAGCTAAAAACTAGGAAAGAGGAAGGGATTATTTTTAAAATTGATTTTGAAAAGGCATACAATATAGTGCAATGGTCCTTCCTAGAAGAGGTATTGTAAAAAAAACAGAACTTTAGTTCCAAGTTTATCAATTGGGTGAAACAGGCAATGGAAGGAGGGAAAGTGAGCATCAAACTGAATGGTGAATAGGGGAGTTTTTTTAAGAACATCTATAGATCTAAGATGAAGTGATCCTCTCTCACCTTTGCTATTTAATCTAGAAAGGGATGCATTATCAAAGATGCTAACTATATGTCGATGTTTTGTATAGACAATAATAAAAGGGGTGGTGCATGAGACTTAAAGTGGATGGATGTAGAACACAAGGATTTAGATAGGTTCAGTCTCCCTTGATGGGGCTCACTACCCACCTTATATAGGTTAGGAAAGGGTTACAAGGTAGGAAACCTAGCTAGGCATGGCTTCGCTTACCTTATCTACATATAATATTATTCAGCCAAGATTCTATATCCTACCTTGGGGTACATGACAACATGGCAATCAAATTTTACTCTATCTCATATTACATAGATCCAATTCACATCATATCTTTAGTTAGATGAGCAAGCCGTGTGGGTATTTGGTACCCATACTCTCCCTAGTAGCCTTCGAGTCCTTCACAATCAAGTTGTAGTCTTCCTCGTGATTTATGGCCAATGTCAACTGCTTCAACCCTTCTTGTGAATTATTTTCGAGTGCTTCATTCTTGATATCTTGCAAAGAGGTTGTGGAGGGCTTCATCAATAAATGAATAGGTGCATCTAATGGATGCATCCATTAGGTGTAGTCCTTGACACTAAGCTTAGTTAGAAAACAATTAAACGTAGAGTCTAGGATGACTATATCTGAAAAAAAAATTGTTAGGTGCACCTAATAGGCATAGGGTCAAGAATAACATCTCAAGTATAACATGCTGAGTACCAATTGCCTGAGTGCCTTCGCTCGAGTATTTAAATCCCATGTAGTGTCTTCACAAGTGGTATATTTGTCGCACATCTCATATGCATAGCTTAAAGCCTAATGCGCTATATACTAGGTGTCATCAAACAACATCTGCATCCTATGTTTATTGGTAACTAGATATGGGCTCTTTTAAAAGCATGTTGTTGATACCTAGAAAATTTGTGATGCCCGAGTTTAGCTATTTTAGAGTAACCAAGCTGCACCACAAATTTATTAAGGCTTCAACTAGAATAGCACTTGAGTCATGAGTGTATCGCAACTAGCATTAGGCCCATAGGGAATGCCAAGTCCTTCATAGCCTTTTTATAAATTGTCCTGAAATACCTAGGCCCAAGTATATCACACCTGAGAAAGACCTTTATAAATGGGCAGTGCACCCTTCATTTCCCACACCATGCCTCTTTCTCTTCCTCACTAAAAATTGCTTCGCGCTCCTCATCGCTGCCTAAATCGCATCCATTGTTTGAAAGCTAGGGTTAGGATTCCCCTTGCTCCCTCCTCGATCTCATAGCTCACACTTCATGCCGCCACTCCAAATCACCTCTAGATCCACATTTCCCTTCTGCTACTCTCATCTATACCCGCCATGGCCACCGTCGACTAGGAGAGTCAAGAAATCTCCTTTGACAAATGGATGAAACTTACAACAACTAAAGCCAAGAATGGTGAAGGCATCCTTTGGATGAAGGAAATCATCAGTTGGTAGCCCACAATCAGTGAGGAGTTTCCAACCCCTAATTCTGGTGAGATTATTGTTTTTGAATCTTTTTTCTATTCAGGTTTTGGTCTCCCTACTTGCAGTTTCTTCTATGGCCTTCTTGATTTCTATAAAATCTAGCTTGCCCACTTGAATCCAAACTTCATCTTTCAAATTGCTTGTGAAGCTTTCCTCTGCATTCTTTCCCACATCAATCTCTTCCACCATTGGTTCTTTGTCAAACCCCAACTAGGTGAACAAAATCGTTCCATAGTTGGAGGTGCTAGCATTCAACTCTGAAATGAGTTGAAGCAGTATTATCTTGATCTGCCATTAAAATTCTTGAACACAATGTGTCACTCGGAATGGTTTTATTGTTCCAACCCAAAGCCATCCCTCCTATCTTATGTCAATATTTCCCGCAAAGTCTTGTGTTCTTGGACTTCTCTCCCAACCAAGAAGGAACTGGTTGAAGTCAATAGACTTTTGACCAAAATTGAAGCATTGAAGTTGAGAGGATCGATAGGTGTATGGATCACTCAACATTTTGTGAAAATTAGATTACAACCTCTTAAGTACCAAATGCACCCAGCCTTTGAATTTTTAGGCATTGAAGATCCCACTCAAGAGACCCAAGAATCTTTTAAGGCAAAAAAAGTCACCCAGTGCCTATATAAGGTTTCCTAAAGTGGCATCTCATTACGCACTCAAAGGTAAAAGCCTTTGCAAGCATAGAACCTCCTTAATCTTCCTCCTTTGGCTAGTATCATTGCCCTTATGTCTTCTTATTGTTATTCTTCTTATAGAATCTTCATACTTGATCTATCATGCATCTCATGTAGTAAAATGTGAACATCATCTCCCATCCTACTAGATAATAGAACCAGGCTCTGTGTAAGCCAGCTGCCGGTCCCACCATCAATGAACTGAATCCCAAGCAGACAGGCAAGTGACGACTGATTGTGGATATTCATGACAAAGAAAGTGGTTGAACTACTCTAGCTAGGAGCAATAGCCAGACTACCACTTCTCCTCCTCCCTAGTTGAGTCCCAAGTCTTCCATGCCACCTCCCATAAAGCAAATAGCTAGCTTCAAGTTTAAGGCATAAACCATTTACTTTTGACTTCTTGTTGGCAATAATCTATCAATAAATATAAATTTTACTCCATGTGTTTCTTTCATCCAGGAAGCCCTATGATAATGACCCATCTGCCACTTCAAACATCGCCACCCAACAACCCTTGGCTAGTAGCCAAACCTGAGCCTAGTTGGGTAACATCAACCAAAAGTGCCCAACTAGAAGGCAGCCTGGTAGCCAACCAGGTAGTGAAGCTCGGCCCTCCTCAGAAGAGAGGTCTCCTTCACCTTCTCGCCATGAAATGCCACCACCAAGTCAAACCACCCTTGAGCCTAGCAGCAGCACCGCCAACACCGATACTACCATGCCAAACTTGAGGCTGACTATGGACATTGGGTCCCAGCTAGAGCGAGTGATGCTGACTGCCTTGACACCACCTCTGTCTCCTCACTCTGCCCCTCAAGACGATGAGCAAGAAATTCCTCATAGTTCATTCTTGAAGCCCCCAGATGAAGACCACGCTCCCCCATTGAAGGTCTACTGGACAAACTTTGAGGGCAAAGAAGGCATTGTCCTCAATGAGAGGAATGAAGAACAAGAACTGGAGTTGATTAACTATCGGCTAGATCAGTCAACCTAGCTGATTAGTGTAAGTTCACTTCCCATCTTCAATATCTTAAAAATTATTGTTATCTTGACCTACTCCTTTTTGCATATAATTTATCATCCACCCCAAGCCAATCCAAGATATTGTGTTGGCTTGTCCCCCATCTTAATCAGATGGAAGCCTTGAAGAAATATCACGATGACATCTTGGCCAAATCCAAAGCTAGGGAAAACTATTTGCTGGCTGAGATCCAAGAGCTTTGGGACAGCAACTTTGATGCTAGGGGATAACTCAAAGGTAAATTAATTAAGCATTAGCTTGCTCATTCTTGATTCTTATTCTCATCTAACTACCTCCTTTTTTCTGTACCTCCAAGTTCTAAAGTTAATAAATTGAGTGAAACCAAGGCTAAGCTAGAGGAGAAAGTCAATGTCGTCAAAGCAGCCAAGGCAACACTTAAGAAAGACTTCGGAGGTAATTGTCTCTCGACTATCTTTATTGCAATTGTATTTCATTATCTTCACATTTTATCTCCTTGTCCTTGTAGATTATAAAATCAAGACTTGATCCCAATTCATGGTCTTTGACTCCAAGATGAAGTAGGCTGAGGCCACCCATGACAAGCTAGCCAACGCCGTCAAGTCAATACTTGACATCCTATACTCAAATGGCTTTGGTTCAAGCTCCAGGGATGCTGATCGAGTGCTCCTCTAGCACTGTATTGCTCTAGAAGAGCTAAAGATGATAGTAAAGGAGAAGGCGACACTCGAATCATGCCAAGCCCTTGCCATCGTGAAATCATTGTACCCTCGAGTGGACATAATAGCAGTTGGTGAAGGATTTGTCTCCACTTGTATTGAAGAATAAGCCCTCACCCTTGTTGATGAGGTCTAGGATGTAGCAGCTTCCACAGTTAATAATATTGAGCTATACACAAAAGCCAAAAACCTTTTTAGTTGTATCTATAACATTTGTTCATAGAGCAACTTGAAGTCTTTTTATGTTTTGTCTTATGTCCAAGTAGTGTATTAGCACCTTGCACTATACACTCTATCCAACTAACCTCCAAGTTCTAGGATGGCATGAAGGAATCATCTTATGTGCACCAAATGAAAAGCATAAAAAATAGAGCTTCACTACTCGATACTAATATTACTCAAATTTAGTTGCAAACAATTAGAATATGCTTTAAAAAAATTCTTGAAGAGAAAACTACAAACTTGTAGTATATTGCATATAGCCCCTACTGCCATTCAAGTGAGAAATCACTTGATGTAGGCACTCAGTGTAAAAGAAATTACATTGCTAAAAATATATAAAGGATACAACGCTCAAGTATAGAAAAGATGTAGCTATTCTATGTTCCACAAGTTCTCCATAATGGTGTTATCCTCATGATTGAGTCAATAAGCCTCTAGCGTGTCACTTCAGTGATAATGTATGACCCTTCCTAGATGTAAAATAATTTATATCTATTTCAGATAGTTTGAATTTTTCTCAAAATGAGATCACCAACCAAAAAAGTTCGGCTGCAAACATTCTAACTTTGGTAGCAACATAAAGCCCTAAAGGTATTTTGCTGATTGGATTGTTGCAATATCCCGCACTTCTTCTAGTCGATCCTACTCTTCAAGTTGGTCTTTTTTAGACTTGTCTTAATCATGCATGTGCACTAAAATGACTCAAACTCTATCTCCATTGGTAGGATGGACTTTGATCCATAAACCAAGAAGAAAGGTGATTGGCCTGTGGCCCGACTGAATGCAGTATGCAATGACCAAAGTATAGATGCCAATTTTTGAATCCATCCTCCAAAACTAATTAAATACTTTGGTTTTGATGCCTTGGAGCCCCATGGCATTAGCTCACTCGACTTGTCCATTACTCTATGGATGTTCAATAGAAGCAAAATAGATTTTAATACCGAACTCCCCATAGAATTTCTTGAAAACTCCACTTGTAAACTCAGTGCCATTGTCAATTATAATCTTGTTGGGTACTCCTGATCAGTCTATGATACTAAGGATAATGTCTTTCGCTCTATCAACGATTATTATTGCAATCGACTTGGCCTTAACCCTCTTGGCACTCTCTTGATGGGCCAACCATGTTAAGCCCCCATACAATAGAAGGTCAAGAAATAGCTACAGTCTACAACTTCTGAGCTGGGACATGAATCTGTCTAGCAAAAAACTAATTACCTTCACAAGCTCAGAAAATCTTCTCACCATTGGTGATAGGAGTCAGCTAAAAGAATCTTTACCGATAAGCCTTCCCGACTAGCGTTCTTGAAGCTATGTGATTTTTGCAAATGCCCAAGTGTATCTGATGCAACTGTTGTTGCCTTTCATTAGCCATAATGCACTTCACCAATACTCCACATGCTCTTTTCTTGTAAAGTTATTGCTCAGAAACCACGTAGCTCCGATTGTATCATATGACTCACTCTATCTCACTACGATCCATTGGGAGTTCATCATTTATTAAATATTGCAACAACAACATTCTCTAGTCTTGATGAATAATCAAAAACTTAGCATCACTTAGGGCTAATTCCTTTTTGGCTTCTTCCCTTTCCGTTTCCTTAGGTACTAGCTTCTTGCTAATAGATAGCTCTTGAAGATGCTCAATAAATGTATCAGTTGGAACTGATTCACACTTTGATCCCATATTTGCCAATTCATCCACCACTACATTATACTGCTACAAGACATGCATAAGCGCTAGTTGATCAAACTTGCACTCCAACTTTCGTTCTTCTTAGCAATATGCCATTATGTTGTCATCCAGACATAACTAATCTTTCATAAACTAATTGACAACCAACTAAAAATATCTATGAACCACCAATCGCCGAATACCCAAAGATATAGTGAGGTAGAGCCCGTGAAGTAATGCTTCAAACTCAGCCATGTTGTGAGATGATGAAAAGCATATCTAAAGAATATACTTTATTCTTTTCCCGGTTGGGGATATCAGTACCACTCCTACTGCAATGGCTGAAACTCGCAGGGAATTGTAGAAGTACATTATCTAATACTCGAGATCCTCCATAGATTTCGTAGTTTGAACTTCTGTCCACTTAGCCACAAAGTCAATTGAGGCTAGTGATTTAATTGTAATTCACGCCTTGAAGGAAATATCAAACACCAACAACTCGAGGGTCCACTTCATTATCCACCTGTTGCCTCTTGATTGTGAATAACATCAGTAAGTGGAAAAGAGATAATCACAGATACTGAGTACTCTAAAAATAGTGCAAATGCTTGCAAACTATGATCAGTATTCTGTAGAGTAACTTATGTATTCGTGGATATCGAATTCTAGATTCAAACAAGACTTCGCTAACAAAGTAAATTGGTTGTTGAACTTTTTTCACATGTTCTTCTTCGTGCTCCACAACTAGATTAAAAAAGACTGGTTGAGGTCTATATAATCTACGCACATGCGCCATTGTCTAGTTTTTTTTGAACAAGGACTTACTTGATGAGCCAGTTCACAATTCTCCTTATTGCAAGTAAAAGCTTACTTGATGTCACTGTATAGAGAAATCACTCCTTGTGGCCCTAGAATCTTCCTCATCAAATATGTATAGTGAGAACCGCTATAAATTTTGCCAACGCTGGCCAAGATGGCATGATATGTTGTTTTGAAGATAACAATCTCAAAGCAAATGTTTTCTATTATGAAGTTATCCTAAGTTTTAAAGGTGACAGAAAGGGTGATCTATCCAAGTGGCATATTGCCTATTTTTGCCTAAATTTTTAATCAAAGATAGTAAATAATCATTTTGCATCTATATATTCTGTAGTTCTTTATCAATGTACTTAGTCAATAATTATGGTGTTATAAAAAATGCATATATATATTTCCACGGATACAAAACAACGGGTACAAAATAGCAAGAAAGAAAAATCGGAAGAAACAAATATAATGCAGTGCTTTTCTCCAGCACTCTGGTTAATTAAAGGCATTGTCCCATAGGCCACGCTTTATACAAATGATGCAGATGAAGCTTCCCTGCATTGATCGGAGCTAATTAAGGACAGGTCTTAATCGTCTGTATAATCTGTTGATTTGTCGCCTTGCCGCCGTATGACAAGGCATATTGACCATTAGAAGTGTATTAATAAGATGCTAGTTTCAGTGACTCATCAGAGTGTTTCATGCATGGCTTGTACATGGTGCCATCACATGCCACACGGGTTCGCATCCTCTGCCGTTAACAATGGCAAAGGTGTACAGTAAAACATGAGAAATTCTACAGTTCATTGCTACAGTATATAAACAGTGCAGACACTGTTTTCTTATAGTCCATTGAATTGCTGTTGATTACCGTAGCAATTAATCTCGTGCATCCACGTTTAATCCTACAGCTAAAAATAACATAATAACATAGCAAGCACACTATATGTCTCTATCATTACAGTTTCAATGACAGAGCATATGGTCCAATGCCACACTCATCTGTGTTTCTGTACTACCTTGGCTGCGGAAGCACGGCGATGATGGTGCTTAGGTGACACAAACAAACGACGACCGGAAGATACTGGTCAATGCATGGCATCGGTGGTAAAGGGACTACCCAACCACGGAACATCCGCCCTCGTTTTATCATTTCACACCATTTATATTATTCCAAGACATTTGCCCCTCGCGCCGTTCTAAGTACATCTTTTTAAAATTGCATAAGGTTATAAAAATATATATCAACATTAAATACACTAACATATTTTAGAATAGTTGATTTAATAAATTTTGATGCTGTAGATGTTAGTGTATTTTAATAAATTTGGTTAGAACTAGAGCAGTTTGATTTAAAAGAAAAAACACTTTTCACAATATAGAATGAATGCATTATAACCTAAACTATATTAAATAACGTAAAATAAATTTTTGGTGAATTTTTTTAGATAATGGATATAAATACCTATGTAAAACCAAAAGTTATGCGAATGCTTAAACTTCAACTCTTAGAAATGAGAAACATAAAAAAAAAACTACCTAGAAGATTGAGCTTCAATAATCTTCCGTCTTGCTTCACACTTACACCATTATCATGCAGCAACAACTGGCACATCAGATGTCAAAGTTGTCTGCTAAGGATTATATTCTGTTAACCAACAAGACCTACCGCCAATTACACTAAGGCGATTTTTGAGAAGTAGCAAAAACTTTTACAAACCCTCGTCATCATTCCATCCACCTATTAAACCGTGTTCCAGACAATAGCTAACAAATTGAAGGACTTTGTGATGATGCCTCCAACAAGAACATGATGTCCAGCACGCTGCCGCCGTCCATCCGGCAAGCTAGAACTGAGTTTTCACCTGAACCCTTCCATGCGGTACAGGCACATTGCAACGACGCCACCACAGAGAAGAACAGCGCCAAAGACATTGCTTCACTGAAACTGACAATACTAGGGTTGTCATCCTGATTCACCGCACCCACAATCATCACAAGAATGTCACATAACTGTAGCAACACCATACACAATGCCACCTCCAAACATTGCACTAGCTCTACCATTTTGCCCCTGCCACCAACGAACCAGCCATAGGACTTGCTTGCTAACGCCAACCAAAGAAAGGCAGAGAACAAACCCCGCCATCACGGCTAGCCACTTTCCAACTCATGTCACTGCCGTTGAATGCTCCTGCATGGATCTCACCCTGCCTAGCAAGGGCTTCCACTCTTAGGTCCGAGGCAGCACCACCAGCAAGCTACCAAGCACGCCACTCGCAAGCCCATAGCCTCACATTGTCATGGCCTCTTTTTCTTCTTCATCGTGCGCCCACCATGAATCCGGTCGGGATGTGTGATTCTAACCCGATGCCTTGCCTCGCCGCTAAGCCACAAGGGCCAGTAGCTAGGAGAGCACTGTAGGTGCACCACTAGCTGCTCCATTGCAAGCCGGCCCCACTGTCACACAGTTAACATTATCAAGCTTGACCAGCCACCGCCATCTTCTGCCACCCTTAGTTGTTGCTACCATCGCCACATCGCCATTCACTACAAAAGTAGAATATGACTTAGGGTTTGTTGGATAGAGCACAGATTTAGTCTTAAAATAAATAAAGTAGACCCATTGTTTTATGACTCATGGTCTGTTGGATAGAGCACAGATTTAGTCTTCTAAAAAAAAGATAGAGCACGGATTTTAAATCTCAAATATGTATATATGTATATATGTTTAGATCAACTGAGGATTACCCATTTCTACACTGCTGCTGCTCACTACCCCCGCTGTGCACCACCTCCACCACCTTATTATCTTATCTTGCCTTCCCGTGGAGTTGGTTGAGTTTGAGTCATGTGTGGGAGGGGGAGATGAAAATGTGGAGTGACACATGGAGGGGAGGGGGGGTGAAGCCATGTGCTCACCATGGGCGGAAGGGGTATTAGACTAATGGCAATTGCGGGCAAATTTGTTGCAAATAAGTTGGACTCTAGTGATTTGACAGTCGGAGCGTTATCATACAGCCTTTAAAACAAAGTGTTGAATAATTTTTAAGATTAATATTTTATAATAAATAATTAGCTTTGCAAATAATTTAATTAATAAAAAATAATTTCAAAATATTGATGGTGTTGTGTGACTGTGTGTGTTTCATGATAATGGTGGAGAATTTAAAATTGCTTTTTTAACAATTTTGTACTCAAAAAGAACTTAGAGCATCAATTTTCTTCTCTATATGTTTCTCAACAAAACAGTGTTATTGAATAGAAAAATTGTACTTTGGTTGAGATGCCTCGGTATATGCTTAATAAATATCATATTTAAAAAAAAAATTGGGCTGAGGGTTTAGTTTACTTGATATCTAAATTTTAAAAAACTTCTTTTGAGCCAACCACCTAAAGTTTCACATTTACATGTTTTATGTTAAAATCTAAAAATTTGAATAAATTTAAAGCACATTCAACTGATAGAATTTTTCTAAAATATTCCACTCATTCTCAAGGTTACTGTTTACTTGTTTTGGAAAGTAATAAAATTATAGAAACGTTTAGTAGGAGGATGAAAATATTTTTATGGATGAAAGTAACTACAAAGAAGACGAGGTTGAGATGGCAACTGGTCCAACTGGGCCTGAGTTCGGTCCAACCAAAGGCATCAAGCTGGTATGATCAGTAGACGAGAGATGGACCAGAAATCTTATGTTTATGTAGATCTCTAGAGGCTACAACTTTGATAACCTAAGGTTCAGAACATGAAACAACTTTAGCTGTTGCTACTCCTTTGCACATTCAACGCCGACATCCTCCAGAACAAACCATCGGTAATCTAAATGAACGTACTACATGGTCTAAGATGATATCTAGTGAGTTCTTTGCACATTCTGCTTTTATTGCTTCTTTTAAACCCAAAAACATATCACATGCATTAATTGATGAATTGTGGATTAAAGCCATACATGAAGAACTTGAGAATTTTGAAAGAAATAAAGTTTGGACTTTAGTTGAAGCACCTTTTGTTCATAATATTATTAGAAATAAATAGATTTTTTAAAACAAACAAAATGAAGATGGTTTAATAGTAAGAAATAAAGCTAGACTTGTTGCACAAGGTTTTACTCAAATTGAATGTTTGGATTTTTATAAAACTTTTACTCAATTTGCTCGAATTGAAGTAATTATAGTTTTGTTAGCTTTTGCTACATCAAAAGATTTTAAATTGTATCAAATAGATGTTAAAAGTGATTTTCTAAATGGTTTTATACGAGAAATTTTACGTTAGACAGCCACCTAGTTTTGAAAATTCAAAATTTTTAAATCATGTTTTCAATTGTCTAAAGCTTTGTGTGGTTTGCAAAAAGTGCATAGAATATGGTTTCATAGATTGAAGAATTTCTTGCTTAAAAAGGTTCTCAATTGGAGAAAAATGGATAAAAAGCATGGTGATGATCAACTTTTCGTTTAGATTTATGTAGATGATATTAGTTTTGGTTGTTCCCCCGTGCTTTTATTGTAAATTTTTTTGAGACAATGAGCACAAAATTTAAGATGAGTATGATGAAAGAGTTGAGTTACTTTTTGAGATTGCAAATCAAGCAAACATTATAAGGAATGTTTGTACATCAAACAATCTGCACAAAAGATATTTTATGATATTTCGAATTGGAAAATTACAAGCTGATTTCAACACCAATAGGATCTAGTGTTGTTCTAGATCTAGATGAAAAAGGTGAGACTTTTAATCAAATAGAATATCGAAGTATGATTGGATCACTATTGTATCTCACTGTGTCAAAACTAGATATATAATTTGCTATGTGTTTATATACTCGATTTCAATCTTCTCATCGTGTTTCGCATCATTAAGCTAGCAAGCACATTCTAAGATATTTACAACGTACTCTTATATTTGGTATATGATAATCTACTTCATCATCTATAAGTTTACACACTCTTTCAGATGCAGGTTTTAGAGGTTGTAGAATAGATAGAAAAATACAAGTGGTATATGTCATTTTCTTGATACTTCTCTTATTGTATGGTCTTCTAGAAAACAATCTAATAGTGCTCAATCAATTGCTGAAACTAAATATATTGCTGCTACAAGTTGTTATTGACAAATACTTTGGTTGATTTCAACTTTGAAAGATTATGGCTTGAGTTTTGACAAAGTTTTATTTTTTTTGATAATACAAATGTTATAAATATTGTTAAAAATCTAGTGCAACATTTACGCACTAAGTACATTGATATTCATTTTTATATTCTAAGGGATCATATTGAAAAAGGGGATATTTTGTTCCAATTTAATGATATAAAATTGTAATTGGTGGATATTTTCACAAAAGCTTTAGATTCTTCTCGTTTTACTTATCTTCGAGGAGAGTTTGGGTTGTTCATCAGTTTGGTATGTTTTGAGAGGGAGTAAAGTTTGAATGTCTATAAAGAAAAGGTTAAAAGATGAAAAATTAGAGCTTTGTTTTTACTATGAGTAAATCTTCTGCTTGTTAACAATATATGTTAAGTTTATTGGCCACTAGTATAGCTTGTATGGACTCTAGTATTTTTTAAGTCTTTGATATTACTTTTGAGGGATATGATGCATGTTGGTTATATTCTTCTATTTGAATTAAATAAATATGCAATATTGAAACTAGTGCTTATGTTTGGATCATTTATGCTTATATGTATCCTTGTTGAATTTTTATTCCTCAAATGCTTAATAAATATCTTTACTTTATGAGAGAATATATAGATATTGAATCTTTGACAAGAGTATTCACCAAAGGATGTATTCGAAGAGAGGAAAATAATGGATGCCGAATCCTTGGAAACAGTATTTATGACAAGGATGTATCAAAAAATGCGAGATAAAATTAAGCACAAGGCTCGAAAATTATGAAAGTTCTCAATAAAGGCTATAAATTGTTTATTTACTTGAGCTAAAATATTTTAGAAAGAATGATTTGTTCAATCTATGTACTAATGAATCTATTGTATTATAAATCATTGAAATCATAAATATCTAGTATTGGTTTGATCTTAATTTTAATATCTTTATTTCATGTTTATACTCTACTACATGGTTGTTATCTAGTTCAGCAATTTATTTTCCTTATCTTGAATTGCTCTAAGTAAACCAAGTTTCCATATAAATTCTTGATGAAATCATTGTTAAAGAGGAACAACCATCAAAATGCATAGTCGATTTTGTAAAGAAAGGGGAATAGTGTTTTTTTCACTTTTGTGATATTTGAGCTTGTGCTTTTTTGATATCTCATTGGTTTTTATTTTTCACAAACACCAATTTGTATTTTGAAGATGTTGCCAATGTGTTTATTAAGGAGGAGTCTATTATCATGATTAATATTTTATGATGAATAATTGGTTTTTTAAATAATTTAATTAATAAAAATTAGTTTAGAAATATTTATGATGTTGTGTGAGTGTGTATGACTAACGTGGGTAAGATTACGATACTTGTCCTCAGAAACATTTGTTTTGTGTATTTGTGTATAATTGATTTAAAATAAATCATTGCTCAATGGTGGTGACCAGGACTATCTTTGACCTTAGCTATGTAACAAATTTGAACTAAAGTCAAGAGGCTTTACGGCCAATATTTGTCAATGATAGCATGGGGACTAGTTCAAAGATAGCTAAGGTTTACAACGGTAAAGAATATCAGGTGATGAAATTGAGTATAAGGTATCATACTGTGCATAGATACCGTATGGGGTGTTTGCAATAGGTTTTATAAGTTCTGTGTATAAGTATCAAAGAAATAATAAATAAATTTGGAGTAGGATAGAGAAAAAAGAGAAACATTAAATTAGAAAATTATAAAAGGTATATTTGAGATTGAGTCATATTTGGAATAGGAGTTCAGTTTTAAAATTTAATGGTTTAATTTTAAGTAGAAGTAGCGGTTCTACTTCTAATTGGTGAAGGAGTTTTTAGATATAAATAGATGAAGGTTTTAAGAGTTTAGTTTTTAAAGAGAGAAGCCTACTTTATTTTGATTTCTTTTTAATTTTCGGTAAACCTATCATTTACTTGATTGTTGTATTTTGATCGTTGAAATTCAAGAACAACAATCTTGAGATCGGATTCTATAAATTGTAACATAGTCAACTTCACTCCTTTCTAGGTATCTCCAAAGCGGTATTGCAGTGCTTTTCTCCAAATAGTGACATAATAGTGTAATTTCGTTACTTAATGAAATCTGTCCCATTATCTTTTAAAATATGTATCTCCAAAACGGTATTGCAGTGCTTTTCTCTAAATAGTGACAATAGTGTAATTTCGTTACTTAATAAAATCTCTTCCGTCTATAAATATACCAGATGGTGTAGATTGCTATATTTTGTATTTTTGATGGAGAAAGTAGATTGATGGATGAGAATTATCTCACCACGCTCTCAGAACTAATATGTCATCTACTTTGAGCTATCTGATTGCTACCTTGAGCTATAAGTCTGGCCTGAGCCTAAATCTGTAACCTGTCTGAAGGTTGCTCAGGTGGCATTCTAATGAATCGATCCATTCTAAGCGCACTTGCAAATCTGGTATAGCAAATTACACGTACGCTTGAAAGGTCCGTTCCAACAACTCCTACGTGGCTAAGGCTCATTTGATTTAGATTATTGGTTGTATTATTGCTATGAATTATTTATTTATTATAGGAATAAAATAAATATTTTAAAAATAAATTTAATAAACAGTTTAAAACAAATGGAGAGGTGGAAGAAAGTTTCTTTTAAAGAAAACATATTTTTTGAAGCGTCTATAAAACAAATAATATATTTTAATAATAAGATGAATATTTAAAAAGAGCCGGACCTAAGTACGTCACCTCCGTCCTATAGCAAAGAAAAAAAAATTATAGATCATTTTCATGTCCTCGCTGCTAGTATATATTGGGTTTTTGACATGCAAGCAGCAAATCCAATATGTTGATATTGCCGCCATTATGTTCTAATTGGCTTAGGGCCTTATCGATTGGCCAACATAAATTTTCCGTAAACAGTGTATTAACGATTAAAAAATAATTTATAAGTAAAACTTATATATATATATATATATGTTTTAGCGAATAAAAAACAGAGCTTAAAAAATAGGCGAAAAAACTCTAAAATTAATTTCTACACTTTAAACTTTGGCAGCGATGGATATGTTTTAGGACCTTAATTTGCAGCGTTACATCATGTCCGGTAGTACCATACGCTACCTCTACGGCGTACCAATTCAATACATTGGTCACAAAAATACAAATACCCAAGCATGTCTTTGATCGGTATATTGTCCCCTGCTGAAATAAACAGGAGGAAATAGTGAAATCTTTTTGGCAAAGTAGATATAAAAAGTGGTTATTTTGAGATATTAATGATTTTTAATAATGAAAGTAAATCCAAAATTTAAAAAGTACCCAGTATAAAGGAATGAAGTTTGACTTCAAAGTGCTTTTTTGGTCGATTTTTTTTAAAAGCACCCCTTTAGTGTAATTTTTTTATGTTGGGTTAAAAGTGAATTGCTCGTAATTCAAAAGTTACTTCCGTTGGGTATATATGATATATGTTGTTGTTGCGTTTGAGATACAGAACCATTGAAAAATTTTATGTCTGTATTTGAGCTTTCCAGCCACCAGGGAGGAATGTCATGGATACACTTTTCCCTCTATGCAGAATTAGGAACAACTCTACAAATTTCGGTTGATAAGATGCATCTGGTCTAATATATCTTATACATAGTCTTAGCATATTGGCATACATGGTTTATTTTATAGGCCGGTTCTTTCGTGACTTTGATCTTTGCTTTCCTGAGGATCCACATCAGTCGCCTTCGCTTATCATGACCACACACATGAAAATGACACAAAGTGAAAAAGCAGATGTTACTTATAATATTTTTTTGTCCAAGATATAACTATTGTCCAGGACATAATATTCTACTTTATTAATTTCCTTAAATTACGGTTAATTACGATTATCCAAATAGGCACACCATTTTAAGGTGGCGAGGTTGCATGGTTGTGCATCTGAGCTTATTCGTATATTAAAAAAATCAACAGATAATGGAATCATCCGTCTTAGCATAAACAAAATGGATCATATTTAAATCAACACGGTCATAAATTTATATCGATTTTACCTCTAACAGCTTACTTTTTTGAACAGTTTTGAATTGATGGTATTGAACACCTCATAACAGGATTGCTTTTTATTCTTTTTGTTACCAAATAATTATAATTTCAAAGAAAGAAACCATTTGGAATACTTGTTATTCTTGCTTTTTAAGTGGTTCTTTTACCAAATAATTGTCATTTTAGCTGCGTTTCAAAGTAATACCTTCCACCGAAAGCCTTTTTTAAATATGATAATTGTTCACCACGATAGGTGTTAGAATAAAAAGGGTATATTTATGCTGTGCATCATAACAAAAGGGAATTGTTTGGACTTACTTCCTTCTCCATATTTTGATTTCATTAGAATAAGTCTTTAACTAATATTTACATTACTAATATATAATTTATATAATATAAAAGCAAAATTAAAAATGATTACTTTTGAATTTAATTTTGTGTCACAAAATTATGTAATTGGGTAATTTCTTATCCTAATGAAACAAAACATATCTTATAGAGAGAATAAATATTAAGCTGAAACATTATATAATTAATGGCCACAGAGAGTAGGTCAAGAATGCTAGGCCGGGGCGGCACCACTGTAGAGAACAGCTTAGCATATACATTTTCTTACATCTTTTTCGTTGCGAGTGCACAAAATCGACGACCTGCCTAATGCTAATCCCTAGATTCCCAATTGTTAATATCAGAATTTGATTCAGCATATAAATAGAATTGATCAATAAAAATACTGATCGGCTTGTGAGAAAAAGCCGATCAGTATCTATAGAGAAGCCGATCAAATTAGTAGAAAATTAGATTGGTTTGAATTATCCGATGGGGTTAGGTCCGAGAAGCCCAAAGAGAGGTTGGAAAAGAATCAGCTTGAGTGAAAAAAGAGGTCCGATTGCTACAGGAAGGGAGCCAATCGGATGGAGCAAGAAAAGATTCGGTAGATTATGTAAATAAGACCGAGTTTGTAAAGAAGCCGTGGGGTTCACGGTAGGGTATTATCTTTAGTTAAACTGTATCCTATATGGTTAGAAAGTCTTAGTTAGTTTAGTTAACTACTTAGATATTTTCTGTTATTTTTGTTAAGAGATAACGTCCGATGGTGGTTATAAATACATCGGACTCTATAAACCTAGGTATAAATATAGACCCCTTGGAAACATGTAATATATCTCTCGATCAATATAAAACTTCAGCGCATCGCCACTCTAGTTCATCTAGATTTCTACCAATGGGTTCTAGCTCTCGACGCGGGGCTGCATCGGTTAAGTTCGATCTTCGGCAAAGGGGTAGGTCCCGCCACTATCCTGATATACTTTGTTCTGTCCAAGGCTGCATCGTTTAAGTTCAAACTCTTAGTCGGATTAGGTGTACCGCATCACGTCCGTGCAAGATCTATCGGCCTATCAAACTCCCTCCGTCGTCGTCGGTCTCGTGCTACATCGGTTAGGTCCGATCTACGGGTTTGCCGATAGAGGATTGAGTTTTAGGTCTATAGTTCTCTCTATGGCGTTTCATCGGAGTGAGTAGTCGATGAGTTATCCTAAACGTAGGTCCCTATCGTAGTGCGGCCGATGGTTTTAGGTAGGACCGCGTTAGGCGTTAGGCCTGTAGGCAGCCGATGGCATCCCTCCTACCTCGTCGTCGTGTTCGGTCCGAGCCCCTGCCATCTCGGTGTCATTAGCCTTCGGCCGCATACTGTCTTGGTTAGGTCCGATCTATCGAGGTTGGCCCTAGCGATGCCATTATTGCTGTCACTCGCCCACGTGGTCTCGTGGGGGATCGGCTCCCGCTCCGCGCATCGGATGCGGGTAGCTCCATCAGCTCTTTGGTTGATAGGCCCTTTAGTGCATTACACGTGTCTATCTCTCACACTTTCATCGGTTTTTTAGCGATGCGCTAGCATTCTCATTTCTATAGGCATCTAGTCGATAGGGAGGGTCGGGCAGGACTTCCGGTCGACCGGCTTACACGTCTTATTTCTTTTTCTTGTCATTTGTAGGGTCAAATTGACTCATACGCTCGTGAACCTCGAGGCTTAAGGACCTGCACTGGAGTTAAGCAGACCTCCTAGGCCTTTGCGTGAGCAAGCCGTCGTCTTTCCCCAATCATGGGATCTTTGGCGGTGAGCATGCTTTTTTGGCACGCCCGATAGGACCGAAAGTTTCATTCATTGGCCGATAGGGTAGAAATCTTCATTCATTAGCCGATAGGACTAGATTTCATTCATCGGCTGGAGAAACCTGAAGACCGTCCATTGGCTGAAGATCCTTCATCGGCTCGTGGTATAATTCTATTTATCAACCAGTGGGACTCTACAAGTGTTTGATTAAAAGGCAGATTTTACTCATCAACCTAGGGGCATCTTGTTATCAATATGTCTAAAGAAAAGGTTGATTCCAAGACATATTTATCTGAAGATGAAGCTGATGAGGATATTATAGTTCCAGTTACCATAGAAGATCTGAATGAAGACCAAAGGCGACATATAGAGCAAAACATGGATAACTTTCAGAAGCTCTGCTTGGAATACTTCAGTATGACTAAACAAGCATAGTTATCAAAATGTATTTTGATGAAGGAATTAGGCCATTGAGCACCTGTGAATTCTTCCAAGCTGTTGCAAGAGATGTTCAACGAAGTATTTTATCAAGCATTTAGTAATCCATCGGGAGTATGGATGGATACATTGCAAGATCTGATCAAGAAGATGATACAAGAGTCATCGGCTCAAGAGCTTGATCAGGATCATATACCTTTGCCGATAGAGACGGAGGAAACTTGACAAAACAAGGACCTATCGAAAAATATGTATCCACCAATACAAGATCGATTCGGGGGGCAACGGCAGGAGGTACCTCCAGAATTCTTTCAAAGGAATCATTATGGAGAATATCACAGGTAGAATCGGGTACCATATCCACCTCCATATGATCAGGAAGATACTCTAAGAGAGAAGAATTGGTTAACCAGAATTGTGGACACGGTGGAAGAACAATTTGGTATCAAGCCCAAAGATGAAACAGTTATGTATCGGCACCATATCCAGAATGGTTTGACAGAGTGCCATTACCTCGCCGATACATGATATTAGATTTCTCCAAATTCTTAGGACAAGACAACATATCTATAATGGAGCACATCAGCCGATTCTTAGCACAGTGTGGGAAAGCATCAGCCGAGGAAGCTCTCAGAGCCCGTCTATTTCCATTATCCCTCTCTGGATCGGCCTTTGCATGGTTTTCTTCGTTACCTCGTTACCGCCGAACTCGATTGAAGGATGGGCTGATTTAGAGCAACAGTTCTATGGACATTTCTGTATTGGGATTCAAGATATGAACTGTCAGATTTCTCTGACATCGGTTAAATAGAGGCCTAATGAGTTAGTTCTGGAATACATCTAATGTTTCTAGGATATCAGAAGCTGATGTTATAGTCTTGTTCTAAGCGATAAACAATTAGCTAATTTTGCCTTCCAGGGGTTATCGAGTCGCATCAGGTGAAAATTTTCTTTCCAAGAGTTCAACAGTTTAGTACATCTGATGCATGTGGTATCGGCTTACGAGAGTCGATTATCAGGAAAAGAGGAGATGCTGACGCATTGGAAGTCTAATCAGAACTCGTGTGGAAATTTGACTTTACCGATTGGATCTTCGGATGATAAGTCTAGAGAATGGTCACCCAATTGGAAAGATGCATAAATCGGTTGAACATAGTCGATTTCTTCTTTTCAAGACGGACGAGCTCTCAGAAGTGATATCAGCTAGTGATACTGTTTGTGTAAATCGGCTGAGGCATAGCCGATTTCTAATATACGGAAGCCAATATGATTATATCGGTTACGGATGGCCGATATCGTTTAGACATCGCCGTTAGGGGATATGTATATACAACTTTTGATGATCAAGCTGGTTGAACTCTATTGCAAATAGTTAATGTTCAGGATGACATATGGGGTTTTTTTTTAGGCTAAGATTTTACAAGAATTTCTTAATGTCCTCGATCACGCGCAGATGGATTTGATCTATTTCATTGATGGCGCGGATGTCATCCTCATCTAATCCAGGGATGGTCTTCAAGTTTCTATGCCGACAAACTACAAGGCGTACTTGGTCTGCTACCTTGGCCTCTTGATCTTGGATTGATTTTGGTAGGCCGATGAGGTGGGACTCGGTGGAGTTGATGTCATCACGAACTTTGTTGAGTTCCGCCATTAAATTGCCTTCTTGTTTTTTCAAGAGGCTAAGCTTGGTGCTAGTGCATTGAAGGTTAGCTGACATTTCATTAAGCTTTTTCTTTTTGCTTTGGGCAGTTAGCCAATCTCTGTTAGCTAGATTGCTTTCCTCAACGCGATCGGCTATGCGTCGTCTTGATACGATCAGCTGGATCCTTTGGAATTCCAAGTAGGCAGCAGGCGTGAGTACGTCGGTCAGTTCCTCAGGCAGAAAATGTTCAATTTCAGCAAGTCTTCCGCGGATTGGCCCACAATCTTCTACCAGCGAGTCAATCGAAACTTCCAGCCAATGTATAATATCTGACAAGTGCTCACGTGCATTGGCTGGTAAAGATGGTTCAATCGCTATGCTGGTGGCTGAATCTTCCTCTGCTTTCAAGTATTTGCCAATGTCGAAGGAAAACAGATCGGCTAATGACTGCATAATTAACATTAGTAAATATGTGGATCATGAGTCAAGAAAAATAATATGTTGGATGGATGTACTTGGGATACAGCGGGAGCAGCTTGAGTAATTATGCGGGCGTCAGCTTGATGTGAGCCAGTTTGGGCATAGATGCTATGACTTCTAAGGATACCATCGGCTCAGTCCTAGTAATAGTGTCCAGCGGTTAGACTTCAGGAGCCGATGGTTTAGGCTGCAAAGTAAAGGTGTCAAGATGAAGGCTAACGCAACAGAGAAGAATTGATGCTGACACATACCAATGGAGATGCAGAAGTCAAGATCACCGCAGGAGAAGGGCTTCTTGAAGTTGATGCAATAATGGTGACATCGGCGCCGGGTTTTTGCTTCTTAGAAACCGTCCGAGTAGTCGATTTCTTGCACTTCAGCCCTGGTGTTCGCGACACTCAAAGGAGAGCCGATGGAGGTGGAGCACCTTGTCTAAGGATGGATCTGGCTGATTGAGGTTGATAAATAATCGGCCGACCACTTACGCTGGTTGTAGGTGCATCTTTATCGCCAGCCTGTGGAATCATGTTAATCAAGACACAGTTGAAATTCAATATGACGAAGAAAAAGATAGTACAAGGAGAGAGATTATCTCTTCATCGGATTTCACATAGTCGGAGTTAAGGCGCAAGCAATAATTTTCAGCCGATAGACTAAACAGGTGCCTTCCCCATTCTGACCACTATCGAGCAAAGAGTTTGGTGTTGGATATGCAGGGCTCAAAGATGGAGATGGTCCCGAAGGACAAGGATGATGCCATCATCCTAAGCCGATCATACTCTAAGCCACTTTTTACTTCTCCTTGGGCTTAGAGCTTGCCGATGAAGAACAAGCCGATGGAGAGTTGGCCGAAGCCCAACTGACGAGTACCAATCGAAGGATGGTAGAACTCGTATGATGGGTGTTGGGATTGGCCCAGTGAAAATCTAGTCGGCAGAAGATTAGGAGTTATGGATGATAGGAAGATTGTCTTCGATTCTTTATCGGCTAAGGCATTCATCGGGTGAAACCTGAAAGGCATTTCGAAAGATGAGTCATCCTCGTACATAAATCAGATGGTGACCTCTTTAGTAAAGTCATAGTAAAAATATTTGAACCACTGGCTGATTCCGAGAGGGGTCATTTTGCTTTCAGGAACAGCCGATATGGCTTCACCTAGAGATGTACATCAGCGTCGGCTGGCCTCATCTTCTTTTGGATAGTTAGTCGGATATGTCATGGAAGAAAAAGGGGACCTGACGATAACTCTAGAGGTGTAGATGTTCAACCAAAGTTGTATAAACCACTAGGGACCACCAATATAACCGACTGATTGGCCTGCCGATAGTTTGTTCGCCACTTGATGGAGCAGTTGATAAGTAGCTCCAAGAAGATATTGCCCCAACGGAATATGGTGTTGATCGGCTAGGAGCTCTGCCAGACATTGCATGTTAGTTGTTGAACCAAGAGTTGAACCACCAAAGATGAACTGTTCCAACCAGAGGTTCAGGAATGCTACGTGTTCATACTCATCGACTTGGCCGGAGGACTTTTTGTGCAGGGAAATATATTTAGTCCAACCTCTGACGTTCTTGTTGTTCAGCCGATCAGTGGATTTGAATCTGAGGATGAACGGGTTTATGTAGTGGGTGGTGTTGAGGCAAGTCAACATGGTAACATCCATCAGAGTGGGGGTCATTGGTCCATGCCCAAATATGAAGTCATTCAGGATATCCGACCAGAAGTAAGAAGCCGATACAAGTAAAGGTTTATTATTTTTCATATCGGCTAAAGAGAGGTTGATACAGTGGTTTATCTCCAAATCTTCCCAGAAAGACTTTTTGGAAGCGGAAATCCTAAGATACTAGTTTCTCCATCCCGAGAGTTTACTAGGCCAAGATCTGAAACTATTAGCCCAATCGATGATGGCCATAGATGAGTGTTTGAAATCAGTCGGATCTTCG
Source organism: Oryza coarctata (assembly GCA_030770085.1). Taxonomy (NCBI): domain Eukaryota; kingdom Viridiplantae; phylum Streptophyta; class Magnoliopsida; order Poales; family Poaceae; genus Oryza; species Oryza coarctata. The sequence goes on from CM061478.1 coordinate 3,696,359, forward strand.
CTACCCATAGGGCCAAGATAAAAGTGATCGGGACGGTCGGAAACCGGGATGGTAATCTGACTCTTGAGATCCTACAGTAAACAAGAACCCGACTACCGATGAGAAGACGAGATGGGGAAGATTTGTGTGAAATATAGGATGGAAGAGCAGATGATAGTTACCTCAGGGATTGCGTGTATCGAAGCCATCGCGCGGAGGAAGAAGGAGTAGTTGCCGATGAAGCGATTTGCGAAAGTTCGCCTTCAGTCATCGGAGCTCGTCGAGGTTTGGGGGTTTTGATGGGGAAGAAGTGTGTGGAAGAAAGATTAGGCGATGGGATATTTTATAGAGGCGGAGTGACCTAGGCAGAAATCTGAGCCGATTAATCTGTGGGTTTTAACAGGTCATCCTGGTTTGCAGGGACTTTCAATGGATCGAAATTTCGTAGTCTGTTGGCACACCCCAAAATTAGGGGGCATGTGTTAACGCCAGAATTTGATTCAGCCTGTAAATAGGATCGGCCGATGGAAATACTAATCGGCTCATGGGACAAAGCCGATTGTTACTGTAGTGAAACCGATCAAATTAGTAGAAGATTGAATTGGATTGAATTATCCGATGGGGTCAGGTCTGAGAAGCCTAAGGAGAGGTTGGGAAAGGATCGGCTTGAGTGAAGAGAGGTCTGATTGCTACAGGAAGGGAGCCGATCGGGTAGAGCAAGGAAAGATTTGGTCTAAAAATAGAAGATTATCCAAATAAGACCAAGTTTGTGGAGAAGTCGTGGGGTTCACGGCAGGGTACTATCTTTAGTTAAATTGTATCCTTTATTGTTAGGAAGTCTTAGTTAGTTTAGTTAACTGCTTAGATATTTTTTGTTATTTTTGTTAAGAGATAACGTCCGATGGTGGTTGTAAACGCATCGGACTCTGTAAACCTAGGGTATAAATATAGACCCCTTGAAAACATGTAACATATCTCTGGATCAATATACAACTTCGGTGCATCGCTACCCTTGTTCATCTAGGTTTCTACCGGCGGGTTCTGGCTCTCGACGCGGGGCTACATCGGTTAAGTCCGATCTCCGGGGAAGGGGTAGGTCCCACCACTTTCCTGGTATACTTTGTTTTGTCTAAGACTGCATCATTTATGTTTGAACTCCTAGTCAGATCAGGTGTACCGCATCACGTCCTTACAAGATCTATCGGCCTATCAAACTTCCTCCACCATCGTCGGTCTTGTGCTGCATCGATTAAGTCCGACCTACGGGTCTGCCGATGGAGGATTGAGTTTTAGGTCTATAGGTCTCTATAGAGCGTTTTATCGAAGTGAGTAGTCGATGAGTTATCCTAAACGTAGGTCCCCATCGTCGTGCGGCCAATGGGTTTAGGTAGGACCGCGTCAGGCATTAGGCCTGTAGGTAGCCGATGACATCCCTCCTACCTCGTCGTCCTATTCGGTCCGAGCCCCTGTCGTCTCGGTGTCATTAGTCTCCGACCTTATACTGTCTCGGTTAGGTCCGATCTATCGAGGCTGGTCCTAACGGCGCCGTTACTACTGTTGCTCGCCCGCGTGGCCTCGTGGGGGATCGGCTCCCGCTCCGCGGATCAAATGCGAGTAGCGCCATCGGCTCTTTGGTTGATAGGCCCTTTAATACGTTATACATGTCTATCTCTCGCACTTTTATTAGCTTTTCAGCCAATACGCTAGCATTCTCATCTCTATCGACATCTACTCGATAGGGAGGGTCTGGCAGGCCTTCCGGCCGACCGGCTTCCACGTCTTACCCTTTTCCTGGTTAATTATAGGGTTAAATTGACTGGCACGCTCGTGAACCTCGAGGCTTAATTAAACATATCTTCCAGACCTTCGCGTGACCAAGCCGTCACCTTTCCTCGATCACAGGATCTTTGGTGGTGAGAAAAGGACGACATAAACTGATCAGAGACGATCGAATGGAACACATCCAGGAATAATTAGCCCACTTGACAGTTGTTAATCAGCTTTAGTAGTCTGCTGCGTCACCAGCAACGGTGAAGGTTTGACACACCTGGATGGCGACAGCTTTGCACCGATCCTCACCTTTTCCTTGCCTCTGTGTTCTGCTCGATCGATGGCCATGGATCGTCCGACGAGAGTAACCAAGAATCATGTGCCACACGCATATAAATGATGATCAGCGGATAATCGATCATGTGCTACCCTTTCCGAGTTCCGTCCACAAAATTATTAACAAAGTCCTTCTAGGGTGCGTGGAGTCAACATGATCAGGCCCAGTTTGGAACTTGGAACATATTACTGTAGTAGACTATTTACACGATTAAATGTATACTAGTATATTGTCTCTGTATTGTAACAGGATTTAATTAAAGAAAATTATCAGTAACATGTTTTTGCTATCATTTTCTATATATATCATATCTTAACTTCAACATATATTTGTTGTTAATATATGGACCTCATTCCTTTTTAAAAAAAAATAGGAGTTGATAATAGGGGTTACTGACATGTGATGCCTCTAGTCAAATTGTTTTTTTTTCCTGATGAGAAAAATAGAGAGTTGGTAGTGGGGGTGGTCAGATTCACCGTCCACCACCACCACGGGATTTAGGGTCTGTTTAAATCGGAGGTTTGACTAGGCTAGTCTATTTCAACCAAGAAGAGACATGTGAGTAATTAATTAAGTCTTCACTACTACAAACTTGAATTTTGATTTATTTTATTTTTCAAAAAAACTTAAATATATAAAGTTTTATATAAAATATATCTTTTAGCAACTTTGAAAGTATGCTCTCGGAGAACGATGAAGTATCTCAGTTGAGTAGCTAAAAAAAACTCAGAAAAGTGTTTTTTCTTTTATAAACATATTTTTAAAGGCAATAAACAAATAATCTACTATATTAATCCGGTGAAGCAGATGAAAGGCATCAATTTTGATCATAATTATTGTTTAGTATATTTAGGCATATACTCAAAAAAAGAATATTTGGGTATCTGAAAATGATGTATCCAGTTAATTATATTAACAAAAGCTCTCGTGGTATTATACTTGTGTAACTTTATTATTATTATGCAAACAAATTAACTAGGAAATCAACGTTATGAGTTGTTGACTTTAAAAGGTCTAAAATAACTCATTTCGTGACCGAATAATTAATACACGCTATGTGCGGCGTGATAACTTGAAAATAATTATAGTGGGTGCTCAACTCTCCAGGATGCTAGCGTCAAGTGGCCGATGATAGGAGTAAACTTTTTGGGCCAGAATATATCTTCACCAGTTTATCCCAACAAAAGTTGCTTGCAAAAGCTCAAATGCAATAGAACCAACCAGTTGTTCTGAGTGGGATGGTGGGGGCCGTATCAATCGTTATTTTTGGTTTTGCCTTTTATAAGGCATGGTGCTACGTGTGTCTACAAAGGAACGTATGTATATGTGTTAATTAGAAGATTAATTATCTGTCGGTCATTTTTTTGCAGATACGACTAAGATATGGATATCCAACAGTTTATATTTTAGTTTCTTGGGTGAATATAAAAATATTAATTATTCCAACTTTAGAAAATTGTAGTTTTGGTTACTTCTGAATATATTTTACACAGACATAAAATAGACCAAAATAAAATATATAATAGAGCTAGCTCTTAAAAAAAATGCATTAGAAATTTATACGCCTGACGTTGTACATCGTTTTTCTCTTGCTGCTGGTAGCTCTAAAGTAGCAAGATTTTTTTGATAGGTCTAGAGGGTTTGCATCTGACAACATGCATAGACCATGCGTAGGGTAGGTATAGTAGCCTTGCTAGATGGGTTGACACTTCTTCGTGCATGCATGTGTAAATAATATAATAACTGTGTGGAAACAATAGAATAAATTAAGGGTGTGATGTGCACTGGTGTGCCAATCTGCAAAACTATGCAATATAATAAGTTCTTTCTTTAATAAAGATAATCTACTTTAACTGTTTATAGGCATCTGCACCAACTACAAATGCATATAAGCACTAAAAAATCATCAAGCTAAAACACTTATCACAAGAATGGAATAAAGGCTAAACAATATGACAGACAATTTGTCAAGAAAAAAGTTAACCTAGGAGGTTGAAACAAAAATTAATGCATAGCCAAATAAATTATTATGGAAATGCTAGCTACGAAGAAGAGAAAAAAAACAAACCCTGTTGCGGACTAACTAGTCGATCGTTCACACAAGAATGACAATTCCACAACAAACACATTTTGCATTGAAGTTTCATTCTTAGCAACGTTTCAAGAAAGGGTTTATGACTTACATTACCATCTCATCGTAAGTTTCAACAAGAAGGAAAAGCCGATCAACAAGGGCGGCTCACCATGATTTATGGGTATTCAAATGATACCCAAGATTTTTTTAAAAAAATACATATATAAAGTCTATAAATAGAAAAAAAATAGAAAAGTGACATATTCATCTAAAAGAGCCAATTAAAAAGACTTGCCATCCTCCCACCTCTCTCCTCTCCTCATTTAGCCCCATTGGTCTAATAGCATGAAAAAAAACTCAAAATCAAAGTTGCTCTAACTTCTCCCCAATCCTCAACTCTCCCTGTCCTTTCTCATAGAAAGACGTATCACCGTCATTAATTAGACGCACTAAGTTGTTGTTGATATGCCATCAACTGGCTAAGCCCACCTACCTTCGCAATGTGCCGCTGTTGCCTGTCATGGGGTCGCACCCGGCCCTTGCGGCCTTGCCGGTTGCCACCCTGACACCCAAGGGCCATTGCTGCACTTGGAGTGCCTCCTCGTTGATCTACTGGTCCACCGTGGCTGCGCTCATGCTGCCACACCAGAGCACCCCACCTAGCCATCCTTGGGCCATGCTACCGCTGACCCTGTCCTACCACTGCCACTAGCCCACTACTTTGAGACGTCGAGACGGTAACTGCTTTCTGCTGCTATTATTTTGCATTTAGAATATCTTTTGTATTTTAATCGATTGATTGTTGGTGGATAAAAACATGATTCCTTGGACGAGTTCCAATAGGTTTAGAGGATAATGGTTTAGAGTAGTAGTAGATCAAAACATAATAATGATATGTATATGTTTAAACAATTGAATTTTAAAATTTGAACCCCAAACTCCCAAATTATTGAATGATTGATTATTTGATAATGGTGAAGCTTTGTGCTTTTGCGACTGTTGGTGTTAAGAGGTATTACCTTGTTTATAGTCTTTTTAAATTGGTGCTAATTCTGCTCATTTTGATATTTTCTATCCCTATATATTTGATATGTTAAATAATTATCAATTAGTTTAGTAATTCCTTATGCTAAACACATTCAATTTATAGGCAATTCAATGAATTTATGAAATTATGCTTATATCCGCTATATATTATATAACTATTAGTTTACAACTACATAAAATTATACATTTTGATATTAGACTTTAGGTTGTAAAAAAAATTTAACCCATCCCATTTCAAATACCCACCCTCAAAATCTATTCCCGCCCATGCGCTCAGGTCCACGTAGTCAGCAGATCCAACAGATGAAAGCTAGACTTGAGGTTTCAACATGGGTTACCGGAGCTGTAAGACCCACCTTCTCGTATCACAATTGCTCCAGCCAATTTGTCATTGCTAGTGAAGTTAGAAACACAGTTACCTACGTATATTCGACCATTGGCCACAGATTTATCATGTACCTAATAAAGAGATCTATGCATATCAAGTAATGATCTTGATAAGGCAGCACGCAAAACCGCATATCTACAAGCTCAACGTACAAATATGTTATATCATTACTCACTAATCTACAATTGTTACATCCCTCATTTTTCTTCTATCATAAAGCCACATCATCTTAGTTTTGCCTTTAGATGATCAATTTATACGACTTAAATTAGTATAAGCCATGTCATCTTAATTATTTATAGTTTTTTCCAACAAAAAGATACAAATTATATAAAATTATATCATCTAGCTATCTTACAAGATAAAAGTTATACAAAGTTATATCGTCTAGCTATCTTTCACGTTGTTTTTACTATTATCATTTAAAACTTCCATAGCAACGTGCGGAGGTTCATTTAGTATTACTGCAATCTGGCACAATCTCTATCATCTGAAACAGAGGCATTATGTCACACTGGCAGACCTCACACCAAGGCATGGCCTAATCCCTGCTTGTGCTGTAAAACACAAGTTTTATACATGGATAAGTGCTTCTTTACATCGGTATTGTGGATTTCATCTAAAAAATATATATAATAGAGTATTATGAAAAGAAAATCATTGTTCTCTTTTTCATAAACAATTATATTGTTCCTTAATATTTAAGGGATCCAATTTTTTTAGAAGTACAATTATTACTTTGTTTATTTATTGGAGATGCTTTCGATAATCAATTTTAGGTCTCCGAATTTTCCAGCTTGACCACAAAAAATACAAGTAGCTAACTATTATTATGTATGCTTGCCTGGCTGGTCCTGACAGCTAACAATTTGGAATATATTCTTGGAAAAAGGTAGTATATATAGGGAAATGATTCTAAACTCTCAAGAGGATATATTCTTATTTCTTATGTATTATCTAAATAGACATAAAAAATTAATAATATATATTAATATGTAATATATCACTATATAAATATGCAAGTTTAAATTTAGTTTCTATAAGTTATTAAAAAAACAAAAACTAGTTTGCATATATTCATAATCATATTTGTTTTTTTAACCTGTAGAAGTTATATTTAAACTTGAAGTAATATATCACTTATTAATTTTGTTAAATACTTTTAAATTTTTTTTACTATTTGGATGGTATGCTAGAAACCAGGTTACATCTCGAGTGTTTAGAACCCATTCCTGTATATATATGCATTCCTAGAAATTTTAAATTATGGAGTATGATCTTCGTAGTTAGGGATGGGATTGAGTTGATACATGGGCACCCATTGACACACTCATAGTCCAACTAAATTAATTAAATATATAATTTTAATCAGAAAATGCAAATTTTTAATTCATTCAGTTACACTAGCTTCCGTTGGTGTAAAGCACTATTCCATTATCTAAAGCTTAAACATATATAGTTACGTTAGGGTGGATTAATGGATACCCTATGTACTCATATTTAAAACACCAGAATAATAAGATCATGTTCTCACTAAATTGTAATCTCGTCAGTTTAATTCCCACTATTTTAAATGTCCTTATTAGTTATATATATGGGGTGTTCTGTTATCTGATCTGTGTCGCTCAGATCGATCTAACACGCTGGTGGTGGTCCTAAAAGAATAGATTCAATATATAAAAAGAAAAAGGGCATTTAAAAGGAAAAAAAGGGGGAATTTAGAGTGTGTAAAGTAGAAAGAAGGAGAAAAATAGAGCTAGAATATTTTTAAATTTTCAGACCAAAAAATGTAAACGAAAATCTTATTCTATTAGAGCCATCGAATAATGTTACCGAAAGGGCAAAATAATTGTATATCCTCCACTAATGTTGCATCTTTACTTCTTTAGGTTTCACCCCTACATGTGTCACATTGTACATGTGGTCACTGCTATATGATTAAGCCCATAATTATGAAGCCTCTCCTCGTGTGCCGGTTAACTTATCAAGTACAACCAAAATTTAAATTTTGAGTTGACATTCAGTTTTTTCATCGTAGTCTGTTTTCTCTTAATTAATTAAACCGTTAATAACATAGAGGTTTACCTATAAAAACCTCCTATAAATTGTTCGTTCATTTTTATACGGCTTATGAAACAATCTTTTTTTTATTTACTTGAAACCTGTGTGTGTGTCAATTATCTGTATCAACTAGCAAATGCACAATTAATTCCTCTTAACAAATAGTTTAAAACAATGGAAAAATGTATTTTTCGAAGCGTGGAAGAAATAATCCATTTCAATTATGAGGTAAATAATATTAAAAAGCCTTAATTAAAGCCAAAGGATAAATGGGGAAACTTCTTTATTATGATAGTAATGATTCAAAAATCAAAATCAAGTGACTGTAGAAATACCCGTGGATGTATGCTTCAATAGAAATTCTTTTATGGTTTATGGATTTATCCTTGTCTATGTTGGTCGGCGTTGTATGTTAAAAGGAGCACTCGTGGATATGTACATGTATAGTGATATACAAGTGTTTTATGTGATCTGAAAATTACCATAAGAAAAGACAGCGGAAAAATAAAAATTAATTGTTAATGCCCGCTAGCAAAATATGACAAGCTGATCATCATCTTTTGTTCTGTTGTTCCGCATTTTCTCATGTGTGAAGAGCAAAAGAGAGCAGGTAAATTATCTAATTAACGTTGTCAATCTGGGATAGAAATCATTCCTGCACTGAAGTAAATTAACGTCAGAAAGGGTTCATTCTGTTGGGAGAATATAAACAGGTCGACGTGTGTGTATCCATCCTATAATGCATTCACGAATATAATCTACTCGCTAAGATTATAAGCACTTTATTCTAGAATAATTTTTAATATTCATTTTAAGAAGATTAATTGGGAAAATATTTCAGTGGACATTCAGTTTCTACATTCTCTTGTATGCTTTGTAATTATCGTTATTTTAGTTGTGGTGATTACTCAAAGCATGGCATTCCCTTCTAATATTTAGCATTTTTAGGGTGATGTGAAATTGTGAGTTAATTACGAAATGTTTGATTAACTCGACCTCCCTGACTGAGAAAATGGTATAGGACTGTATTTATCGTTAATCAGTTTGCCTGTAAAAATTGCATACTCCAACTCGGAATGTCATCATCTCAGGCAATGCTTGCCACCAAACTTAGTTGCCATGTCATGTTCAGTGCAAGATTTTCATTTGTATTGAATCTGCTACACTCTTCTGGGCCATTTGCTTCTTTTTTCTTAACTTTAATGCTTTTTTGGTGTAGTTGGTTAAGACACTCCAAGTATTTAATGCACAAATATTATTCACCTATAGTACTCTACTATGTAGTTTAGCCATAGACATGAGTGTCAATTGGTTGGAACTTAATTGATTATTAATTTGCAAGGAAACAATCCTAGTTTAGTTCTTCTGAAGGGTGTCTTTCTCTATCACCGGCTAATGATGTAGCTATAGATCTTAAATTAGTTTCACTTTCATCAGCAGATGCAAGATACCTCTAGATCCAGTTGGCCATGATGTGTCTCTCTAGAATTGTTAGAAATATCATATCAGCAACCACTTTGGTAGTGCGTTCATTCCAAACATTATTGTGCCATTAGATGCATGCGAATTGCAATAAGTCTAAAAGCGTGTGCGATGAACAAAACAGTAGATTGAACTGTTAAACATAGTTGGTGACCTTAGAAATATATTGTAAAGTAGTGCATGTAATAAATCGATTATATTGCTGATAATTCCTGAAGAAATCCAATGTGTATTAGGCTGAATTTTTATTATTTGGCAGGATCGGCTGTTGTTGGATTTGGTGGTAGCTCTGAGGAGAAATGCACTGCATGAGGATCAAAATTAGCATGAAACTATTTATACTACTATATATCAACACAAAGTTCAATGATTTTCAGTTCTTTTTTACCCTATCATCAAATGTATTGGCGCCCCTATGTTACTGGTCCCTAATCCGTGCAAAACTTAGTCCTAACAACCTTACTTTTCCTAAAAAATTATCTACGCAACAAAACGCCTAACATCCTGCTCGCCTCATGGATTGAAGTCACAAAATAGCACTGTAAATTCTAGAAATACCATAAATATCATAATTTCTCGTTGAAATGTTATATATATGAAAGCAATGTTGGTCCTAATGATATGCAGATCAACCAGATAAATTTGTTGGCCTACATCTGTTGCCCCCTAACTAATTCTTGTTAATCAAACTCCAATAATGCAGCCCATGTGCAGGCTGAATCTTCTCAACCCAACATCTACCCATGGTAACATTGGCTAGCCCATAAAAAGCTGATCCATAAATATGAAAGTGGATCACCAACTAAGAATTTGAGAGAAGAAAATGTGCTGACATGTCTATAGCAAAATCAAATTAGCATTGGATTTGATAAAAAATCAATTCAATATTATACAACTCATGTTTTCAACAGAGTAGCGTCAGGCCGAAAATACCAAGCCAATTTTTATCATACTTCAACTATGAATTCTGGCAGCAAATGTTAATAATTACAATCCCCCGTTTTATGCATTTTGGCCACTATATTGTGGTATTGATCTTCAAGGGCGAGTTATACTCGATAATTCTTCAAAATCAGATGTTTTATTGACGGTTTCAAAATCAGAAGTAGCTAAAAAAACAGATTATTCTTGACCTACCATACTAAGAACATTCCCCATCCCTCTATATTTTGTTTTCTTCTGTTGCACAAACCTTACAGAATATAGGCAAAATTTGCCTAGAATATAATGTATGTACAGTTTTTCTGCCCCTTTACCTTCTAAATAATAGTTCTGCTGAGCTAGTGGAATTGTCAGCTAAGACTTGCAACTTGCAACGTTTGCTTAGAAGAATTTTGACATAGCACTGAGAAACAGACATTGGCGAGGTTCAATTTGGGGTTCTATAGTTGCACAAGAGGATAAACTACCACCACCATAGGTGAAATAGGTCCATGGGAAAAACCTCAAAAGGAATTGATCGTTTGATAACATAATTTTTCTAACTTCAACATAGAATAGTAATGAAAAATTGATAACCATAGTGCATACCTTCCTTCTGGGGCTCCAGATACAGATAATCTTTTTCTTCAAAGTCTGCAAATATGTACTCCCTCCACTCTGACAGTTAACTATTGGCATCTCAATTTAACAACAAATTACTTTTAATGATTAGATTATGATGAATGAAGTTATGTGGTTATATTTGTGATGCTACACTATTTGATAATATGACATTTTTAGAGTATTTGTGATTTTTTTTCTAAAAAAGGAAGTGATCAAAACTTGAAATTGAATAGTGCTGGTGTAAATTATTTGAGAACAGAGGCAATAGAATGTACCCTCCTCCACAAATGTACCTTTTTCTTTGTAATATAAAATATGAAGATTATTGAACACACTACTGTTCTGTATTGTGATTACCAAATAAAAAAATAGAGATAATTCAGAACCTCTAGTTCAAGACACCATGGATAATTCAGAACCTCTAGTTCAAGACACCATGGCAGCATGGGTTCCTTGCCTGCTACTGCCACAGACCAAAGTTGTAATAAAATAAACTGAGGAATTCATGGCTTTCAAGGGCATGTATGCAACAAATCCTAGCATTTACCACTTCAAGAAGTGATAACTTCCATCACAGCATATAGTTTGGAAAACCACAATGGCAGATTGAAAGGAAATTATTTATTTGTTATGCAAGGGAACCTAGTGCTCAGTGAAAAAGAGGAGGATTACAGGTTCTAAACAGAAACTGGTCTCCCATCTAATCTAATGCGATTGATGGAGGTCCATGAAATGCAAAAGGAACTTAATAACAGCAATAGGAACATAGGCCAACTGAATATCAAGTTATAAGAATCCAGAAAAGGTCTAGGAAAAAAAACAAGACCTTTACACCTTGCACATAAATGATCTTAGAAGACTCCACTAAAAGAAATCGAATTCAAGATAATTGTCTGAACCTTTGTCGACAGCTATTGTAGCATTTTGACTTGTTGAGGCTACTGACGTAGGGATCTCAACTGGCTTGGGAATATCTGGAGGAGTCGCACACCTTATCAAGGCCCAATTAACACCTTCAAAAAAGGGACGTTGCTTTATTTCTGTTGCTCCACGCTTATAAGCCAAATGATGTTGTGGTTCCTTAATAAGCAAACCCCAAATAAGATCCTTTGCAGCAAAACTCACAACAGGTGATTCTGGGAACCTTAAGGACTGTCCAACAACATCAAACAATGTTGCTCTATTCCCTGAACCTTTGAAAGGAGTTTTGCCAAAAAAAAGCTCATACAACAATATGCCAAAAGTCCACCAGTCCACGGCACTCCCATGCCCCTCACCCTTTATAATCTCAGGTGCCAAGTACTCATGGGTGCCAACAAATGACATCGATCTTTCATCTGTAGGCTCTGCAACAAGCTCAGGAAGTGGTCTGACCTGACTTGCAATGTCTGTTTTCACCTTCTCCTTTTTGGACTTGGAGGAGAAAAGGAGTGGAGAGAAGCATGTTGTTGTTGTAACACAAGAGGGTTGGATACAAGCTGGCTCAATGCACACTGGCTGTACACAATAAGATTGATTACCCTTTTGGCTAGGATCTACCCCAGGGTTAGAAGATTTGAGAAGGGTAGGGCTCACAGCACATCTTAGGGACAAATCAAAATCAGACAGCATGATGTGGCCATCTTCTCTCACAAGAACATTTTCTGGCTTAAGGTCCTGATATATAACGCCAAGCATATGCAGGTATTCTAGAGCAAGAAGCACCTCAGCTACAAAAAACCTGCATAAAAGTTGATCAATTAGACATCAATATGACTCTCTTAGACTTCAGCAGGGTTTAGTACTATCACCCCATGATTCCAGGAAACCATGGCAATCTGACATGCTAAGTAACAACAGAAACACAAAAATAATATAAATATGTCAGGACACAATGAAGAGATCACTAACTCTTAACTATATTATCATATCAAAAAGTACAAATTGTCAGGAAAATCACATGTAAGATGTAGAAAATAAATGTCTTTAGCCTTAATCCATCCATTAGGAGATAATAACAAAAAGAACCAAAGAAACACACTAGTAATAAGAACCATTTCACTTAAACAACCATATCTATCAAGTAGGAAACATAAGAAAAGTTGCAGTTTATAGTTTATAATGTTTCATGTATGTCCAGTGCATAGTCCCTAAGATGGTTAAGCGAGAAAGCATGGCATGAGGAGGAAAACGGAAATTTATCTAGCAAAAAAAATGATTTGTTGATAGCCTTATTTAAATGGCATGGTTCTGAAAAAAAAGGATTTGTCCTTGTAATTTCAACAATATATCCTACAGTGCTTAAACTTTTCATCAAATCAGATGTTCAAACGTTCTTTGGTACCACTAACGAGAAAAGCTGCCCAAGCAGAAAACATAAAAATGGTTATCAGATATCTTAAAAATTGCTAATTATTAAAGATTCCAAACAAGTAATAAAATCCAGGAGGATCCTACAGTCCACACCAACCAAAAAACATATATTTGATTTTTTTAGCAATTGTTCAGCATCTCAATATGATAATATAAGCAAAGCGCAAAGCATGATAGTTAAATTGCAGGCACAAGCACATGAAAAAGAAGCTGATTAGAAACCTATGGGTTAACATGAGGCGAGAATAAAAGTATGGGACCAATTGACATAAAATGATGATATAGGAACGACAATTTTAAATTCCAGGTTCTTTAGTATATCCCAACTCAATGATTTATGAAAGAAGGGTTGGTCGATCAAGAATGTGATTAGACACTTACTTGGCAGCTTCTTCTGGAAAGAACTTTCCAGGTTGCTTTTGTCTTAAGGTGTGCAGGTCTCCTCCAGGGCAAAACTCCATTACTAGGCATGAGAACTTATCAGTCTCAAAATGAGTGTACAATGTTGGCAGAAAAGGGTGGTCAACGCACTGCAATATCTCCCTGTCAGTCTGGGCTCTCAGTAGCTTTTTGCGGCTCACTAGAGATGCCTTGTCCATAATCTGAATAGCAAAGTAGCACTTTGTTCCACTAAGCTCCGACAAATAAACACTGCCAATGTCACCACAGCCAAGCCTCTTAAGTAGCCTGAAATGGCCCAACCCCAGCAAACCTTCTTTGGTTTGGACCATCTATATCACTTCCCATCTTGAATCATTCGACATGTGAGGTTTGCTCGTGCTGCTGCATATACTGCTGCAGGTGCTTTCATCGCTCACATCACTGCCAGCACTGGCCCGATAAACACTGCTCTTCCCGCTCCCGACAATATCAGCAGCATAGTCGCTGACCTTCGTGCTGCCACTCAACTTCATCAGGCTGCTTGCTCTGTCGCTGCATTTGGCAGAAGCCGAGCTATCCTTAACGCTGCCGCGCATTGAGCTCTTCTCAGCATCTTCATTGTCATCTAGCTTCACAGATTCATCAATAGAATAGATGACATTATCTTGTTCCTTCACCCCACTGGAAGTGGCTACATCCCCTGACAAAGTCTCTCCAGATAATGCTGGGCCAAGTTTACCTCCTTTCGAAATCAGTTCTTTGGATTGTGACATTTCAGAGGATGTCACAATGGTTTTATCGCATTTCTTGTCGGTGACTACATCAGGAACAGCCTTGGAAGCTATCACCAGCCAGGAATCAATCAACAATTCCTCTCAATTATACCAGCATATCCCGACTGACATTGCCACGATCGACCAATCAATCAGCAACCGGAACCTATCAGAAAGATTGCAGAAAAATTAGGTTGCGCGAAAAGGAGAAATATTGATCCCGGAACATCCGATCAATCAAGAATTGCCCACGCCGAATGGATCTGAGATCGAGAGGCTGCCCCTTCGACAAGAGAAATCTGGCGGGGGATAGGTAGTAGCAGTATTAAGAGGAGGAGGAGGCTACTCACTTTCCGATTAATCAGTCGCCAGGGTCGGAGAAGCTCGCCGCCGTCGACGCGGGTTCCGACCTTCCCGGGACAGCGGCGGCGGCGAGGGTTTGAGCCCGTCTCGTCACAGGCGGGAGGTGGGACAGGCGTAGGCCCTCCCGGGTGGCGGGGGCGGGGAGGGGTCGGCCCCGTCCCGGACGGCGGCAGCGCGGGTTGAGGCCGTCCCGGGCGGGGGGCGGCGTGGATGAAGGTGTCTCCTGCAGTGGCGGATGCCGACGCGATGGCGCAGACTGGAGACGTGTGAAGACGACGTCGTTTTCTTTTTCTTTTTCTAGTTATTTTCCGGGAATATTAATAAGAAAAAGGGCCCTTTCTTTTGTTGAAGAGAAACAATTATGGGCCAATGATTTATGCTGGTTTTGGGCCCAAAATTGGCCTTGGTAGCGCTTTGGATCCGAGATTTTTTGAATCAGGATTACATTAATAGCATGTGGATGAATTATTTTGTTTCTATGTTTACAAAATATAAAATTTTAAAAAGTTACAAACTCTAAATCCAGTATAGATTTGGGATCTGGAGTTATATCAAATAGGACCCTAAATTAAGCAAAATAATTTGCACATACACTGCTACATCCAACCACACTCACATATTGTTGAAGAGACAAGCCAGTTTCAAATGTATAAACTCACTAAATTCCTATTGATAATATCTTATTGATACTTGAGATAGAGACCAGTAGCAAATCTTTGATATCTAAAAGCATAAATACAGTAAATTCTTAATCTCACTGAATTCCTATTGATAATATAAAGAGATAGAGACAAGTAGCAAATCCTTGATCTTTTAATAACATAAATGTGACAAATCCTTAATCTCACTAAATTTTTAAATTACTATTGATTATTCAAAGAGACAGACACTAGTAGCAAATTCTTGATCTCTTGACAGCGTAACTGCAGCAAATCCTTAATCTCGTATTGAAAGCGTAATTAGGTGTGCGTAATATTTGTGGTTTAAGCTTTGATGGGTGAAGTCACGCCCCCACGATTTTACCATCATATTATTTCTGTTTTTCTAGCAGTGAAGATAACTTGTATAAATAATTATTGTTAAAATACTGAGATTATTTCAAAAATTGTGTGGAGCTATTTAAAAAGTAATGTTTTTAGAGGTTTTATCTCAACCAATTAAAGGATAAATAAAAATACATGGAAAAGGAGTTCTTTATCATAAATGGAAAAGAAGAGCACGTTCCATTGTTATAAAATTTGGAAAAATACAATTATAACTCACTGTGTCTACAATGTCATGATAGATCCTCATCAAGTGTTGAAATAGATAAATAAATACTAATGACTATACGACTGGAGAGAATTCTTCTATAGTCTCTAGCATAAACAATTATCTAAAACATAAAATTAGTTCAGATAAGATTTACATGTGGTTTCCTTTCGAGAACCCGAAGGAAGATACAACAAACAGTACACAGGTTATTTGATAATCTTTGCTTCAATATACTTAGAACTTCTTAATAGGTTAATACTCCTAAGTAAAGAGTGGTTATAAACTCTAACCGGAGGCTTTCTTACTTCTTCGATAGGTGTGGCAGCTCCTCAGACAAAGGGAAAGGCTCATCTATGTTTTGTCTTTTATCTCTATACCATCCTGATGTTTTATGAGCTGGCTAACACCAGACTTTCTTTCTTACTCATATGCGTCCTTTATTTAATTAAAGTTGAGACACGTTGCACATAAGTCTCATTTTTCTATCCAAAACTTATCAAGTGATTTTTATATGAGAATCTATATTATCACTCTAATAATCAATAATCTAGAGTCCTTCTGAAATCATTCTTTTACTATATAATGGTTCATTAATTATTTTTAAGGGTAATTAATTGGGCTTGCCACACCCAAAAGATTGATAATATCTTATCAATTTAACTTCTTTTATATATTATATTTTAGCTATTTTTGCTTATTAGTCTAGTTATCCATAACCACCAATATTCATGATATCTACATCGGAAAGGGGTATATTAAATTTTTTATCATATACTTTCTTCATATCTTTAAATTTTTGGTTTATTTTTTACTTTATTTCCTTAAATATCTCTTGTTTTAGATTTTTCTTTAATTATGGAAAAACTTCTTCAAAATTTTTTATTATCTTCCTATCAATATATTCACATGGTTAAGCATTCCTTTTTAATGATGCTTGTTCATTTATATTTATATAATATGGAGATTCTGGTGGTTTCTTATTGTTATCTTTCTTGTATTTTTGAATATATTCTTTTACAGTAATTTATGCCTTATCAATATCTTTATATTATTTTAATCATATGTCACCCATTAAGTTAGCATCTATTTTTGGGTTATTATTTCTTCAAAAAATATATAGACCCCTAAGATATTCCCATAAAACACCATATATATGGGTGTTTATTGTATTGTTTCATAGTGGCATTAATTTATTTAGTAGATAAAAATATTGCTACAAAAAATTATTGTTATATTAGTACCAAAAAATTATCCAAGATACTGAACTTCATCTATGATTATGTGGTTTTTTGGTTTAAATTTATATAAATTTGGTGAAAATATTTTAAGCTTTTGTCATCTTCAAAGCTTTCCATTAGAATTTATTGACATCTTTATACTTACAAAATAGGTAAATGAGAGAGTATATCGTGTAAATGGTTATCTTTTCCCTTAATATACTTTGAGTAATAATATCTTCGAATAATATATATTGCCTAGTATAGCTAATTATAATATGTATCTATTGCTTTACAATCTGTTCTAGCTATAAACTCTTTAAAACATAGGTAAAATCTAAAAGCATTTATTGTATTAATTATTGCAAGCATCTCTCGATCTATATTACTAACAGTTTTTAATTTATAACTTTTAGAGGTATATCTATATATTTTCTTCTCTATTTTAGGTGAATATTTAGTGTGACTTTGTTTTAGTACAGTACCCCAACTTTGTTGAGATTCATCTGTTTCAATAATAAAGTAATTTATGTAATGGTAAATGTAAGGGTTTTAACCCTTCTACCCTTTCTTTTATTATTGTTACAAACCCAATGACCTTAGAATTAAAATTTCTTTGGCCATTTTTTCTTAATTTTGCATACAAATGTCCTGCTAGTTTTGCTAAATTATCCATGTGATTTCTAGCATGATTTGCTATTCCTAAAAATTATTGTAATTTATTTTTATTATTCATAATATCAGAAAATTTTAAGATTTTCTTAACAATATACTCATGTAAATGTATTTTAACTTCTCCTATTTCAATATCATAGAAAGGTATAATAAAATGGATTAATTTTATCTAAAAAAACAAAAATTTATAGAGAGGAAATCAATTTCATATACTTATTATATGTTTTTTAAAGACTAACAAGTCATCATAATACAAATTCTTGATTTTTGTTATATATATTTTGTATTTTTCTTTGAAATAAGATAGATGTATTTTTTAATTCTAATGGCATATGGAGCCATTCATAGTATTCCTTGGACAAGTAAATAAAGTCCACTCTATAGATTATTCGGCCATCTTTACTACTATTGATCCATTCTTTCTTATTAGAAATATTATAAGCATTGTAATTTAACCTTACATAATTAATGATCATCCTTGATTTATCTCTAACTTCTTTAGCATTAGCATGATTTCTTACTCTAAAACTACGGACTTATGTAGACTTCTACTACTTTTTCTTATTGCTCCTCATTTTAATAATTTTTTATATATATTTTAAATTCTTTTATATCCTTCCTATATCCTTTAGTGTATTGATTTAGTTTGGATTTATTAAATTTATTTTATATATAATCAAATTTTTCTCCCAATATTTCATCGGAATTTATCCTATTATTTGAATATCCTCTAATTGTTGGATAATTCTTTCAATATTCCTTTTAGACTTAATATCTCTATAACAATTTGTATTAGAATTTAATATATAGTAGTTATCTATATTCTCACTTAGCTCATATTCTACATTTTTTTAGGTCGAGGCTATCAGAGTTATGAAGGTTGGTGATGGTGTTGTTTTTGAGTCCGTTCACCATGCTTTTGTACCTCTGAAATATATGTAATATTGTTTTGATATGTAATAAATGTAATACCATGTTAATGTATTACTGTAGTTTATATTGACTGTTGAAAACCTTAAGCTAATTATCATGTCATCATTTATCATTAATAAGGCTCTTATTGTAATCTCATCTATTATATATTTTATTATATTAATGTATACTTTAATATTAATATTATAGGGCTAACTATTTGTGAATTTCTTTATTCCGAACATATCTGTAGAAGCTTATATATGATTATCATCGATTGCTTGAACTAGTTTAGGACATTTTATGAAGTATTTATCACGAATGATATTTTTTACACACTGTCTATTGGTGATAATATTTTGTATCATATATTTGGTGATAATTTTATTTTTACTGATAATTTTATTTTTACTAGATCATTATATAACTTTACTATATATTTATTTCCATAATTGGTTATGGTATTTCTTAGTTTAATTATTTTAGAAGTATTACTTAGCGATTGTTCTTTTAATGTTATCATTTTTTCTTTAAATAGGCCCACTTTCTGGCAAGTCTGAATATCATAATGATTTTTTTTAACTTTTTAACTCTACTTATAATTTATTTATTATATTTTTAAATCCACACTCTATTTGATAGTATTTTTTTACTCTAATTCTATCTCCTTTCTTTATTTCTATTACTTTTATGAATTCCGTGTAAGCTTCATAGACATATACTACACTACAGGTTACTATATTATCTTAAATTGTCTTAATTTAGATAATAGATAAAAAAAGATAGTTAACATTATAATCACCTTTTCCTCTAACCCAATCATATTCACAACTCAATTTTTATTCCAACTAATTCATCCATTAAGTCTACCTCTTCATTAATGTTTTCAATTTTATTGATTTCAATGATTTAATATATTGATTCACCATCTTTTATTTCATCATGACATACTACTATATTTTAATTTATAATATCTATAATTAAAACTCTCTCTTGCTGTTTGTATTTACTAGAGTATCTTTTTTTATCTTTATTTGGGCATATTTTACACAAATGGTTAGATGAATTACATATAAAAATATTTTCATTTTCCTAAGTCTTTCTTTGATTTTATCGTCTTATATTTCTTTGATACAGAAAAGGGGCTTTATTGTCGGAAGCACTTTCTGTTTGTTCTAATACTATTGTATTTTGATGTCTATAATTTCTTTTAGTCTTTTCTTCATATGATAAATTTATTTATATTATTTTATTGCAAAAGTTATAGTCAAAATATTTCACAGAACTTTGGGCTTATATGCTTGTACATATTTTTTTAATTGTTTAAATACAAATGTTATTACTTGAGAGATCAATTTTAGCTCCTTTGGCTTCTTTTTTATATTATTTAAAAATCATGCTTCCTAATGGATTAGACAATTTGTTGAAATATCTCTTTCCTATTCCTCTATTGTATTATTGACCATTAGTTATAGCACTGTATTAATAGTATTGAGAAAATTCTTACTTCCAGCTTGTTAATGTTAATTTTTCCATTTTTCTTAATTTTTCATTTTGTGAAGTTGTATTACCTAAGTTTTGATCTTCACCTATAATAATGTTATAATATTAGATATTACATTTGTAAAATTATATGGATTGCTATCAGCTCGTTTTAGTTCTCATCATTGTTAGGGTTCTTTTTAACTCATTGTTCCCATAGGAATTTAACAGATTTACCCAAAAATATTACTAAATAAGTTATCATGCTTTTATTTTGTTTTATTGATTTTGTATATATTTTTAAACAATTAACCCATTACAAATACTAATAATATTCAGCCAATCAATAGGATCATATATGGCTATATTTAATATAGCACCATCAATTTTTTTATTTTGAAATTTTATAGGTCTCTCAAAAACTCTTCCCTTAGTACCTATGTGGGTATATTGGCCTAGATATAATTATATGAATATTCTTTTTTGACTAAGGCAATTTTTCTACTGTCCAAGCTCGTCTCTCTTTCCTTTTCCTATTCCTCAGCCTACTTCCATGGCTTCTACATTATTGTAGTGATTATACAGACCTATATCATCTATATGATCTAAAGAGTTTATTAAAACATTGTATTATTCTGAATTATCCTCTTCCTCTTCTATATTCCGTATTTCTTTCATCAAACTAATTTCTTCTTAATAACTTTCTATAGCCATGTCATTATTTTTTTGGATTTTTTATCCTAGACAATTCTCTGTAGAAACAAAGTTCTTTATGTTTTATTTTATTTTAGGACACCCACTCTTTATTTAATTATTGTATTCTATGGCTATATCTCTTAATTTGTCATCATAATATTTTATTTCTCTTTCCTGATCTAATTTTTTCATAAATTTAGAGACACTATGTCTTCGGTTTTCTATGATATTTTTATCTTATATTTTTACTTTCAAATCATCTGTGGTTTAAGATTTATAATTCATAAATTTAATGTTGATATTCTCTTTACTATTTCGGTAACTCATATAATTTTTACTCAGTTTTACTTTCTATTAATTCTCTAATTTTTCTTTAATCTCTTACTCTTTCTTTGGTGCTCATTTTAAAAGCGCTCATGAATGCTATTTCTTTAGAATACATATTTTCAATTATATCATTTACATTTATTTGTCTTTTGAAGCACTTCTATTAATTTCCTACAAATTCTATATTTACTAACAAATTTGTTACTTTGAATTATTTATAACTTTTTGTTTAGAATAAAGACTCATTTTATGTATAAATTCATTTACAAGCATCATATGCCAAAAACTACCCTTTAAGTCAAATTTTAAGAAATATTTGCTTCCTTGTATTCTATTGATCCATTCTTACTTATTTGGGATATAATATGCATCTTCTATGATATTATCATTTTATCTTTTATAATTAATGACCATCCTTGATTTATCTCTAATCTCTTCAACATGATTTTTTACTATAAAGGCTGCCGACTTATGTGGAATTTTACTCTCCATAAATGCTCCTAATTTTAATAATTCTTCTATATGCATTCTAAATTCTTCTAGGTCTCTATTATTATATTTAATGATATTATTATATTTATTTTATAGATTATTGAGTTTTTTACTGAGTATTTCATTGGGATTTCTCCTATTATTCGAACATTGATAATTTTTCAATATCTTTTTTAACTTAATGTCTATATACCAGTTTGCCGCGAAAGATAAAAACTTATTTTATGTATAAATTCTTTTACAAGCATCATCAAATCTGGGGCTATATATGTTATCAACCTATTTTCATTTGTCATCTTGTAGAAAGCATAATGTTACTGTCCTATCTTTTATTTAACATGGTTATTAATACTTTTGCTGTTAATTTCTTGGTTGTTGTAGCTTTGACTCCTATTATATAGTGAATATATTTATATGCTACATATTTTAATCTATTTTTAAATTTCCTGCCTATTATTTTTAACTAAAAATATTTCTTTGCCTCATGAAGCTAAAACTATCTTAGTTAAAAATAGTAGTTGAGGAATTTAAGAACGAGTTAAAATATACTAGATATAAATATATTCATATGTATATAATAGGAATCAATGGTATGACAAAAAAGAAATTAGGTGCAAAAGTGTTAATAACCTTATTAAATAAAAGATCAAAGATAAAGTAGTTATGCTTTGTTCTGGAAGGCAACATGAATGAAAATACGTTAATAACATATATAGCCCTAGATTTGATGATGCTTGTAAAAAAATTATAGATAAAATGATTTTTAGATTCTAAACAAACAGTTATGAAGAATTCAAATGAACGAATTTGTTAGTAAGTATAGAATTTATAGGAAGTGCTTCTAAATACAAAATAAATGTAAATAATGTGATTGAAAATATGCATTCTAAAGGAATAGCATTAGCCCTTTAAAACTAAGCTCCCAACAAAGAGCAGAAGTAGAATGTAAAATTAGTGAATTAATAGAAAGTAAAAATTTTAGTCAACTTCAAAATTACATAAGTTACCAAAATAGCAAATAAAATGCCATCATTAGATTGATGAATTATAAATCTAGAATCATAGATGATCTGGAAGTAGAAACATCTGATAAAGATATCAAAATAGAAGACATAGTGTTTTTGAATTTATGAAAAATTAGATCAGGAAAGTAAAATAAAATATTATGAGGACAAATTACAACATATAGTAGTAGAGTATAATAAGTTAATAAGAGATAAAGAACTTTATTTCTGTAGAAAATTATCTAGGATAAAGAGACTAAAAAAATAAAGCTTAAAAAATAGATAAAGATGACAAAGGGAAGTAAAGGGTTAGTAATGAATTAACTCAATAAGAAGAAAATAATGATTATTTTTAGAAAGTTATGAAGAAGAAATTAATTTGATAAAAGAAATGGAGAATATATCAGAGAGAAGATAACTCTAAATATTACAATGGTTTTATAATTTTTTTAGATGATATATGACTACATAATCTTAATAATGTAATAGAAGTCAGGGAAGTAGAATTAGGAATAGGAAAAAGGAAAAGGTACGATAAAGGTTAAGTAAAAAATGAGTGAGAAAGAGAAAGATCAGCTAGTAGGAAAATGACCATAAGACAAAAATGATCATTTATATAATTATATTGAACGACAATATGTGCACATAGGCAGAAGAGATTTTGAGACCTGTAAAATTTTGAAATAAAAAAGTGATGGTGCCATATTAAATTTAGCCACACATGACGCTATTAATTAGCTAAATATTATTAGCATCTGAGAAGGTACAAAGTAGAAGATATGATAACGTAGAAATATTTATGGGTCAGCTAAAGTCCTTTGGTAACAGTGGGTTAAGAAAATCCTAATAATTATGAAGAGCATAGCAATCCACATAATTTGGCAAATATAATATCCATTATTATTATAGCTAAAGATCTAGAATTAGTTTATACAACTTTACAAAATAAAAAATTAAAAGAAATAGAAAAATTAACATTAACAAGAAACAAATTTTCTTAACATTATTTATACAACGCTACAACTACTAAATAAGGATACAATAGGGGAATAGTAGAGATATATTTTAATAAACTGACTATTAGGAAGCATGATTTGATTTTTTAAGAATATAAAAAAGAAACCAAAGTAGTTAAAATTAAATATCTCTCAAGCAATAACCTTTGTATTTAAACAATTAAGAGAAATTTGTACAGGCATACAATGCCAAAGGTCCATGAAACATTCTAACTATAATTTTTTTACAATAAAATAGTACAAATACCTTTATCATATATAGAGAAGAGAGGACTAGAAGTAAAAGAAACAATAGACATCAAACTAGAAATAATAATAATATTAGAATAAAGAGAAGATACTCTTAAAGAAGATAAGAGATCTCCTTTTCTACATTAAAGAAATATAGGGCGATATAATCTAACAAAGACTTACGATAGAATATGCAGATATTTTATATGCAATTCGCTTAACCATCTGAGTAAAACATGCCCAAATAAAGATAAAAAAGGTATACTAGCAAACATGATAGTGTAAACAAAAATTATACTAGTATATGATGATGAAATAAAGGACAATGAATCAATATATTCAATCATAGAAATAGATGAAATAGAAAATATTAATGAAGAATAGGAATCAAGTGATTAAGAGTTAGACTTAATTGATGAATTAGTGGAAATAAAAATTGAAATGATGAATCAATTAAGTTGTGAACATAATTGGGTTGGAGGAAAGGACGATTACAATATTAAATATGTGCTTTCCATATCTATTACCTAAGTTAGAGCTTATAGTATATGTATGCACTGAATGTATAAGAGCAACACAAATAAAGAAAAGAAATATAACTAGAATCAGATGAGAAAATAGTATCAAGCAGAGTACGAATATTAGAAAATAGAATAAATAAATTAGAAATAGAGTTAAAAAATTTAAAACTAATTATAATATTAAGGCATTGCAAGAAATTGAGGCTATACAAAACATTGAATTTAAATAACAATTGGCAAAGTTAAGGGACAATAGTACTTCTAAAATAATTCATCTAAAAGATTCTATAACTAATATTGAAAGTAAATATATAGTAAAGTTATCTTTTAAAGAAGTTTTAGGAATAAGAATTGTCATAAAAAAATTATTGCCAAAAATATCATACAAAATATTAACACTAGTAAACACATGGTGTAAAGAATATTATTTATGACAAATATTTTATAAAATATCCTCTAATATTTCATACAATCGATGATAATAAGGAATAAGTTTATATAGATATGTCCGAAATAAAAAAATTATAATCACTTAGCTTATAATATTGAACTATATATCAATGAGAAAAAAATATATAATAGGTAAGATTAGCTTATCAAAAATAAATGGTCTAAACTTTCAATAACAGTTAGTATAAACTTTATGTAATAATTATAAAACTTCATTAAATGAAATAGTGCCTGAATAGTTAAATAGTTAAATAGTATCCTGAAGTAAACATTATCCTGAAATGATGAACGATTTCTTGAATAGTGGTGAATAGTAATCTACACGGTGTAAACAGTACCAGTAGTAACCGACATTAGCATTCTGGTGTGAATTTTTTTTAAATATTGTTTTAATCAGCAAATTAATCATATATCTTTCTCTAGTCATATATATATAGCAATCAAACAATCTTAAAAGTTAAAAAGTTAGAAAAGTCAGGTACGAAAGCGTCATCATACACAATGATTAGGATCTGAAGTCTTAAAAGACAAATGATTAGGATTGAAGTCTGTTCCCGCCATGTTCCAATAATTTATTTGGCATATATATATAAACATATATGATGATGGCTAGATTGAGTGATGCTGACCGCCTACTCTGAAGCATCTGTGGAAGGCAATGGTTGATTGCCTTTTTGTTGATTGGTTTGTTCTAGAACAGAGGCCTGTTCTCGTTGAATGATTTTTTTATCTGTTGTTGAAATTGTAGTCTGTTGGATGATTTGCTGTTAAGTTGTAATGATCTATTAGAGCTATGAAATATTGGATTATTTTTTATTGTTATTGATATTCACATCTAGAACCGACACTAATGATTTCCCCTCCCACTCCTAGGACGCTGCTAATGGTACTAACTGCCAGAAAATCAGTGCTAGTTATAAAACTGACACTGATGGCCTTAAAAATCAGCACTGATAAAGGTGTTCTCTGCGGTTCTAGAACTAATATTAATGATGTTTAACAACTGGCACTAAAGATACCATACACATTGACAGGGTTCACTCTGCACCGGGTGAGTTGGATTACTCTTCATTTTCTGATAATTGTGAACCTCCAAGATATCATGTGTTTTCTTTTGTTGTGTTCCTGAAATTAATGTCAGTGTAGTTCATGGCAGAATTTGAGTGCTAACAATTGAACACATGTTAAGAAAGATTAATAAACTCATTAGTAAATTTCGGAGTTTATATTTGCAAGACCAATTAGCAGATTGAAAATTGGGATAAAGCAGTTGGATAGCAAAAATTATGTCCGAAAGGAAATTTTAAAATAAATGTCTGAAGGAATCACATAAACTTGCTGGGCAAGCAGGAACAAGTAACTCAACCAATGGCGGTCAGGGAAACCACTATATGCATTATCTAAGTATCTGAAAGCTGTTAATCTATTTACGCCGAAATCTCTCACACGTCTCGGCACGAACACACCGACGTCTGAGAGGTCTGTTTACAGATCGGTTGGCTTCTTTCGATGACTCGAGGTACGCGCGCTAGGGGCCGTGGGGTTCGATTGGTTCTGGCATGATGGTATGAATGCGGGCGTGTCAGTCAATTTGACCTGCAATTGACAAGGAGGTGAGCCAAACAAATCCATCGGACGGTGGACTGATGTAGACGCTCGCTATCGTTTGGTTGCCGATAGGATCGAGATGGCCATCGGTCGTGCCTGGAAGGCTCTTCATTATTGGCTATTTGCCGACAGGAATCGGAAAGCTCTTCAATCAGCTAGGGAGCCGACGAAGACATGGACAGGTATAAACGACGAATCGGTTACAGAGCTGATGGAGGAACCAGGGTGTACTTAGAGGATAGCAAAGCGCATAAGATCACTCCGTATAGTCGACGGAAGCCGTAGCGGTCGTTCATCGGAAACCAATGAAGACACATGTGGATTGACAATAAATAGTATTAAAAGGCATAGGCTGTAAAGCTGATGTCGCTTCGGATATGACAGCACGAGACCCATCACCCGTCATGACAGCGCCATTAACACCAAACCTCGAAGATCGGACCTAACCGAGATAGTACGAGGCTGAGGCCAACAGCGATGATATGGAGGACGTCGGATCGGCTGTGCTGAAGCAAAGACAGGAACGAACCCATCGGCTAGATGAGCCGATGAGGGGACGCCTCTTTGAAGGCGGGTGCGTATTGGCTAGGAAACCGATGCGCTCGGCATGGCGCATCAAGGAAAACCTCTAAAGGCTGGCGCATATCCGCCGAGGAGTCGATACGCTGGGCGTGAAGCTCAGAGCATAGATAACCTATCGGCTAGCACTCCAATGATACGCCGTGCAAAAAACTATAAGTCTGAATCTCAATTTACCATCGGCAACCCCGTAGGTCGAACCTAACCGATGCAGCATGAATTGACGACGGCAGAGGGAGCTTAACAGGCCGATAGCCCTGTACGGACGTGATGCGATACATCTGACTAGCCTAAGAGGTCGAACCTAACCGATACAGCCTTAGATGGAGCAGAACATATCGAGATAGTAGCGGGACTTACCCCTTCGCTGTAGATTGGACCTAACCGATGCAGCCCCGCATCGAGAGCCAGATTCCGCTGGTAAACACCTAGATGAACTAGGGTGACGATGCGCCGAAGTTGTATATTGATCAAAAGATAGCTTACAAGTCTTCAGAGGGTCTATATTTATACCCTGATTTTACAGAGTCCGACGCGTTTACAACCATCGGATGTTATTTTCTAACAAAAATAAAGGAAAATATCTCTAAAAAAGCTAACTAACTAACTAAACCTTTCTAATTAGATAAGATTACAATTTACAAAGATAAAATACCCTACCGTGGATTCCACGGCTCCTCCGTAAACTCGGTTTTATCTGAATAGTCTTTCAATCTGGAACCAAGTCTTCCTTCACTATAATCCGATTGGCTTCTTTACTGTAGTCATCGGACACCTCTCAGCCGATCGGCTTTAGCACTATCGGGCTATCCAGATTTTGGCGTTAATACAATCTAAGGATTATTTTGCTTTCACATTTTGTTTGACTAGTTGGGGGTCGATGGAAAAGTATTGTACATCAAGTGAAGTGTTCTATTCCTCATGCCACACATTCTCATTGAGATGCCTGTCCACATCATATAATCCATTTTACCCTTTTTGGTTGCACTAATTTGGAAAGGAGAAGTGACAAGAATAATGAAATAGACTAGAAGAGAATCACTAGGAAGATTATGGAGTATGGAGATAATAACATGATATTTTTCTTAGTGTTAGGTAATAAGAGAAACGGTAAATTAACTCTATAAACTATGGTCTCTTAAAGGACAGCAATACTTCTAAAAAAAATTAGAAAAGGAGAAGATGCTAGTAGGATGTCCTACTAGTTCAATCGATTATCAATAGGAGAATGTGATATAATGAAGTGTAGTGCAAAGTACATGAGGACAACATTGGACATGGTCAACATTTATGGTTTAGGTACAGGTGGGAAAAGGAGATCCTGAAATCTCTGATATTACTACACACTATAATATGAGCATCTAAAATCTCTAATCGATCAAAGAACATATACAAGAGACAATCTCTAATCGGCTATCTCTTTTTCTTTGGTGAAAGCCTACTCTAGTTTTGTATGGGCGTTATCAGCATCTTAGATGTTACATCCTCCTTAGAGGCTTTGCTTAGAAGGTCTACCTCATGGTTGAGTGGTTGTTGAGTTTGATGACTGCCTTATAAAGTCAGAGTTGCTTATCTTATAATAAGCTCCGCAATAATGACTTGTGTGGGATCTCAGCAATTGTGCCGCTGCAAGTATTTTTTTTTGTTTTTTGATATCCATGTGGAGTTTTGACGATTTCCTTAAATTAATCATGAAGATGTAAGGTTTTCAGGCTAACTTTAACATAAAGTAGGAACTCTGTACCCTCTTTTGTGCCCCAAAAAAAGACAGTAATGGACGGTGACTTAGTAAAGTTATTCATTCTAGTGACAAATTCAGAGCTAATTTAGCAAAGTATATGGGCAGTTTTTTTTACAAATTGCAGCTAATAAGCAAAGTAGCTAACATCTCTGAACAAGCTTGTAATCTTGTAGTATATTGTTGATGTTTATATTGGCAGCCAACGCTCATGAGTTAATTCCAAAGAGTCGACTTATAAGTTGTAACTAAATGTTTGCTCCATCTCACCTTGCAAGTTGCAGGGACGAGGTGTGATGTTCATGTTATGTTAGGTTTTTTCTTTCTTTTGCTCTCTTTTTTATTGGCTATGTGCACCTAGTAGGTGCATACGTTGGATGTCTTGCTACTTAAGGAAATATCTATTATGTAATACTAAAAATACATTGTGGTACACTCTATGTAGGGACTAAGTGGATTACTCTACATTTTCCAAAAATTGTGAGCCTCTAATATCAAGTGTCTTCTTATGTACTATTCATAAAGTCATATGATCGATCCTGATTTTTATCTGGTTAATAGAGAATGATCTCATCCATGTTGATGCAACAAGGAACTGAAAGACATATAGTAAGGAGATGATGCTACAAAACATTAGTGACTAGTGTGACCTTCTGAGGCTAGTGCATTTGATGTTCTGTTACATACATGCTGGAGTGTGTTACTATGTGATACTGACCCATCACTGTTGAAAAGGACTATTAGTCGACTATGGATATTTGTATATCAGAAAGATCATATCTGTATATCTGAGCATACCAGTGTTTTGAATTGTTTTTGGCATTTTGTGTTGTGGCTGATCAATCTGTGCCCAATGTCGCATACTTAATTTGTTTTCATAAGATGGCAAGTCAAGCTTTACTTGGCTAAGTATGGCAAATAAGAGAAATGAGCTGGTTGCTAACTAACAAGTTTAAGGATCATATATTTTTAGTATAGACACAAAAAAGAATTGAGTTGTAGTAGAAGGGCTGGACACATGCAGTCAATGGAGAAGTGTTAAAACAGAAACGGACAAGTAAAATTCAGTAAGAAACAGAATATACAATAGTCAGCACATAGCCAAAAGTATATATATGTTGTTTATGGGCCTGTAAATAGATATGTAATCTCTTGTCCATAAGCTTTTGTATACTATATATTTTAGATCAATGTAGTTTGAGTACTCCCTGATCTATTTTTCCATATGTTTTTTCTGGCACTATGCTAACATTTGGTCTCTGAATAAGTTGAGTTCCTCGGACAACGCTGCTAACCTGTATGTAGCAAACTATCCAGTGATCCACACCAAGAAGGTGCTTGGACTTGTCAAAGCTCTACATGAAAAGGAAATATCCACAACTTTCTATTCCAGACATCTCTCATGCCTAATATGATACTGCAAGTCATATGGCTGAACATCACAATGATATATGTTCTCCATGTGGGGAAATGGGATTATTCGAAGGAAAAGGACGGGGCAATTCAAATGGAACGTTGCAGAGTAGCTACTAATTATATGGTAGGTAGCTCGCTTAGCTATATATTGATACACAAAAGTGAACCTGCAATGCATTCACTGATCAGCAAGAGGGTAACATGGAGGACTAACACCAAAGAAACGGATATGGGTGCAACTATGTTTCTCATCACATGTATGTGTTTTGTATGCATATGTACATCCCATGACCTATTCATATCTGCATCTCTTTTGCACATCCTGTCCAAGCAAAAAACAACATGACCTTGGAGCTCGTCACGCACAACATGAATGCTAAATGGCCTTGATGAACAGCAATAAATATGGATGAACAGATTATTTGCTTCAGAGTGCTATACTCCTGAAACCGCTTATTCCTGTCATGATCCACTCTTTTGTTTTTAGCAAGTTAAAAAATAAAACATCAAAGGGGTGAGATTCACATTGATGTGGTGGAGGATTCACTATGCAGACACAACTGATAGAAACAAGAGAAGGAGAAGAAGCAAAACAAAAAATAAATAATAAAGTGAACATGCTGTTTTATATGCTAGATGGTGGATGTGAAGTTTTGTCGTGGGCAGTTAACAATACATGTTCGAGTAGAGCTTTTGTATCAATCACATGCATGCTACATGTTGAACTCCAATGGGCTACTCGTAGCATTGCTATTTGTTTCACCAAGATGGACAATGTGGCAGAAAAGAGGAGATATGCCGATAATAATTAGTGTCCTAACTTCAGTTGATAATAATTAGTGAGCATTGCACATGATATGCACAAATATATCAATGCACTTGAGCTTATTAGAAACTAGAAGTAAACAGGTTTTCCACTTGGATGTAGGACATTACTTGTATTCGGTATAACGTTATGTATATATAATTAGTAGATTCAGTTGCAACAACACTTCTTAGCAGTGGACAAAACCATATAAGACTGGCGAAGTGGATAGAGAACAAGGGTAAGTATTGGTCCTTTTGCAGTTCAGTTGCTATAACATAGATAGCAATGTCATAACAGAGATACTAACAGTTCAGTAGCATATATAAGAAAACACTAGTTTTTCAATGGCGTATTAGGAATGAGACATGCTAAATGGCTAATTTTTCCTATATTTTTAATTGTATCAGGAAGAGTTATTGTGATTCTTTCAAGAACTAAAAAAAAGCTAATGTGCACTTGTAGGGTTATGTATTGCCGCTAGTTTTGTATAATATGTTTATACTGCATCCATTTTGTCCACGACTAATTTTGTGTTACTTTAAGTAAGTATTAATGACCTTACCAAGCAAGTAATTATCCAACAAAATCAACAAAACAACACTTAGATACGTACGCCACGCCAATTACCATATATGGGTTGCACCTCACATTTTTTACTTGTCAATCATCATTTACTTGAACAGTCGTATATTGGTTATAGATTAGCTAACTTTTAAGATAAAAAAAATCTTTTATGATTATACAATTAGTATCAGATTCAACATCTTTAATCAGATAGACACTATGGTGACAAGGCCTAATGGACCATAGCACCTACAGAGCTCGTGAGCCCATAGATGTATGGTGAATGACTGACGGATATCAATGTGTAATTGAAGAAATTGTTAAATAGTCATACATTAGTTATGGAAAGACAAGTGACCTACTTTATAAGTAGGGGAGCTCTTATCTCATTGCCTAGTTTTTAGGTGAAAAAGTTTCTCTACAATCCTATAGTATTTATCTTACATTATTGACTTATGTATTTTGTAAACTAGAACTAAGTTATGGAAGAGCTAGCTTGATGCAAGGAGAAAGGCCTGGGGTCTTCCGGTTAACACCACATGGTGAAGGGCTAGCCGGCCTAGGTTCGAGCCTCACTCTTCTTAATAAATTCTGATATGAGAACCACTCCTCTCATATCCAGCATTTTAATATGAAAGCACTGAGTTGGCTAAGAAACCAGAATATGACTCCCTGGTTTGTTGAGACTTTTGGTGTTTCCTCTCCATCTTGCAGCTACCAGACGTAAATTCAGTTGCTACTGTCATGTGAGGTATAAGAATCCTCATGCCCCTCATTCTTATTATGATGTTAACTGACAGGGTAAGGCTAGTGAGAGAAAAAAGGAGCTAACCATATATAGAAGAGAAGGAGCTAAGGAACAATAGCAACAATGTCTGTGGTAGTAGGTCAGAATCATAACTATGTTATTTCACCAAAATTTTAAGCCTGATTTCATTGTGAGCAATCGGCAAGTTTAGAGAATTAGGGTCCGACATAGAAAAAACCCTTCGTCAAAGAATAGCCAGTATGGACAATACGATGGACATGTGTTCACTCATAAACAGTGGCGGAGCCATGAATTTTTTAAAGCCTGGGTGGCGGGCAAGCTTAACTAAAACAACTATAATCTATACTCTCAAATTGTCGTCAAAGTGCAGACTGGTATAATTCTTTTATATAAGCAATTAAGCATGATCCAACAAGCATATAAATTTTCATAGATTAAAAAGAAAATAGATACGACAACTAGTAGATAACCTAAGGACCTTACTTCGGCACTGTCGATGCTTTGTAATTCCCTAACAGAAGTACAAAAGTGAAAAAAAAGCACCTATGCAAGATAAAAAAAATTATATTAGTGCATGATAAAATAAAAAAATAATATATTTACATTTAGGACATGTGAAACTTACCACTAATGGATTAATTGCGCCTATGAGGCAATTTCATTATCTGACGCTTAATGTCTTGAAATCATTGAATTAATGGTGGTCAACTTCATGAATTAATTCCATTGCATAAAAAATATTTATATCCTTTCTTTGTAAGACAAGTGAAAGCTCATTTGTGATAGCAAACAACTTTAACATGAGCTTAAAAATGAAAGCAAATTTGACGCTCTCCATTTTTTCTATCAAAGTTGCTGCTTATGAATGCACACGCCCTTCTCTCTTCAATAGAGTACCAACTAACTTTATCACTGATGGTCACATTTGGTTGAGACGAAGCAAAGTTCTATAATGTGAATCCCATCTAAGTATCTTCATGCAAAGATATTACTATTCTAATGCAAACCTCTTTCTGTAAATATCTGACCATCCTTAGGTCTATCCAAAATATTTTGGTGATGACTTTGTATTAGTGCATCCATCCTCTTGCAAGATGCACTTGTTAAGTTCACAATTGCAATTAGCAATTAGCAACAGAAAAAACTAATAATTGCAATTGGTGGGCAAAACAGTGAACATAGAAAGCATGGGGGTTTTCATCTAGAAATTTACCTCTCATGTTTAAAGCTCCATCAAATCTTTGCCCTCAAAGCTTTGAAATTGATAACTTATAATAATCAAAAACACTAAACAAAACACCCTTTAGTCCATTAGATATAGTGTCTATGTCATGTTTTAGAGTAAGAAATCTTTCCACAACCTTTTCTTCACTGTTCAAATACCTACAATACAACAAATTATATTATTGTCATGAACACAACAAATGATGCATAAATGGATTAATCAATTAGATACTAACCTCAACATCACCGTTATTTGCTCTTCGACTGATATATCCTGAGACACTCGTCAAAAAGAATTGAGAATTGCCTATCACCAATATCTTTCATAATAAACTCATTGATTTCTTCAACACAACATTTTGCAAGATCCATTTGAATTTTAGGAGAAAGCATTTTGCAATTTCTTCCACCACAATCAAAAGCATTCCTCACCGCTTCATTTTTATCTTTATACCAATTTATAATTTCTAAAAAGATGCCCTTATTCAAACAAGTTGAAGACACATCACGGCCAAAAAAGCCATGGCTTGGGCAATGAGGTATCTTGCACACTTGAGAGAAGAAGTTAGGAAAATTTTATACAATTCTTCTGATAACTGACTTTCATTGACCATGGAACTTTCTACACTTTGCCATTGATTTTTAAAATCATCACAATGCTTGACACACCTGTTATGAGCACCATTTATACCACCAACATGCTAGGCAATGCTTTATATGCATGCTTCCAATCATTAGATATATGTTTTTGACTACTCAACAAAGAGATATATTGTTGTTAGATAACAATAAGCCTAAGGCTTATGAAAAAGCAATGGTGGAACCAGACTCTAAAAAATGGCTTGAAACCATAAGATTCGAAATTGAATCCATGCACAGTAATCAAGTTTGAAACCATGCAAATGGGTTTAGAAGAAAAAGATAAACATAGATGGAAATGTTTACATTTATAAGGCACTATTGGTGGCCAAAGGTTTTAAATAGATCCAATGTGTTGATTATGATGACAATTTTCACCCGTCGTAATGTTGAAGTCCATTCAGATCATTCTAGTGATTGCTACACATTTTGACCATGAGATATAGCAAATTGATGTCAAAATAGCTTTCCTTAATGAAAATCTAAGTGAGGATGTATATATAACACAACCCACGGGTTTTATCGATCCACAATATCTAGAAAGATATGCAAGCTACAAAGATCTATTTATGAATTAAAGTAGACATCTTAGAGTTGAAATATTTGTTTTGATAAAGTGATCAAAGGGTTTGATTTTATCAACAGTGAAGAAGAGCCTTATGTTTATAAGAAGACTAGCGGGAGCGCACTTGTATTTCTGATCTTATATATAGATGACATATCATTGATTGAAAATATCATTCTTATGCTCGAGTCTATTAAGTCTTCATTGAAATATAATTTCTCTATAAAAGACTTAGTAGAGGCGGCATATATTCTAGGCATCAAGATCTATAGAGATAGATCATGAAGTCTAATTGGATTATGCCAAAATATATACATTAATAAGGTGTTGAAAAGCATCAACATGCAGGACTCCAAAAAATATTTTCTATCTTTGTCACATAGTATAAATCTTAGCAATAGTTAGTGTCCTAGTACACTTGATGAGCGGGATAAGATGAAAGTGATTCCATATGCTTTAACTATCGGGTCGATTATGTATACCAAGCTTTCTATACCTCTAGATGTCTTATATGTTTTAAATGCTATAAGAAGATACCGATCAGATCTAGGTGAAGGTCACTGGATTGCTGTAAACAACATTTTAATGTACTTAAGAAAAACTAAAGATGTATTCCTAGTTTATGGAGGTGAGAAAGAGCTCGCTGTAAATGATTACATCGATGCTAACTTCCAAACTGACAAAGATAATTTTAGATCACAATCTAAATTTATATTCTATCTAAATGACGGTGCAGTGAGCTAGAAGAGTTCCAAGCAGGATACAGTTGCTGATTCTACAATAGAAGTAGAGTACATTGTAGCTTCTAAAGTTGCTAAAAGGGCTATTTGAATCAAGAAATTTATTTCTAAAATTGGCGTGGTGACTACTGCCATTAGTCCGATAGGCCACTATTGTGATAATAGTGGGGCCATTACTCAAGCCAAGGTGCCTAGATTGCACCAGAAGTCTAAGCACATTCTATGGTGTTTTCACCTCATCCGCAAGATAGCGGAGAGATGCCGTATAATGATGTGCAAAGTAGAAACAGATTTGAACATTACAAATCTATTGAATAAGCCACTTCCCGAGCCAAAGCATGAGACATACGTTAGGGAAATATGTATTAAATACCAACATGATTGACTTAGCGTAAGTGGGAGATTGTTAGTGATATGTCCTAAAGACAATATAGAGATGTTGTATATATCCTATATTATATTTATGATATATTAATTTGTTTATTAAAGATATACATTATCATTATTGATTAATGGGTATGTGACTTATTGATGAGACTTCTAATGCCAGATGTTACTATTTCTAAATTATTTCTAATTATATATTATATGAGAAACATAAGATCAGCTAATTTATTGATTGATGATTATGTTCCATGAATCATGGTATGAAGATATCAAATTGATAATATGGACATATGTTAGTGAACATATATTGGATGGACCTGCTATGAGATACTGTAAAGATTTTATGTGCTATTAGTTAATTTTAAGTAGTATTTATGTGAAGTCCTTATATTTGAAATTATGATGGTTCCCAACATATGTAGTAGTTTATTTTGAGACAACCAGACACTACTTCGAAATAGGATAATCATAAAAGTAGTATTCGAATTTGCTTTTATATATAGTAGGATATGAGTGATTAAGATAGAATTTGTTCCTCTTGTGGGAGAGATATATCTAGACTTCTCGATGTAATGGATTATAAAAGTGCATGGCCATATTAAGGTAATTGAGGAGTCAATCAAAAGTTTATAATCTATCGTATAATCGAGAGAGTGATTGAGCTATTAAGAAGATGACACAAGTCTTCACTTAAGCTTGATTGATATTGTAAGGCAAAAGGAATCATACATAAGAATATTATAAGTTTAGCTGATATAATCTTTACATATATTTTATGGTTAATATGTCTTGTGAGAGACCGCTATTAACAGGGTGAAAAAAAATGTTTTCTGAATCATGATCAAATATATATGAACCTATAAAGTCATACGCTTAATGTGTTGGAACACTTATTCCAATGTGATTTGGATAAGGACTCTATTTGGATAGAAATCCGAGTAGATTTCTATTGGGCTACGGTCCTCTAGGGCTAAGTGAGAAAATCTATATATAGGGAGATAGAGAGGTCAAGAAAATACACCTCTATTCATATCGAGCAAAACCCTAGCCATTACCTCTCAAGCCAAATCCTACCCGCTTGCGAGTATTAGTACACTTGTAATCGGTGTTCTAGACATAGATGTGTGCATACCGGTGGAGGTGCTGCTCGTTACGGTATTGATCGGTATTAGAATCGTGACGATCGACTACTTCGTCTACTATCTCGACACGTGTGTGATCCGAACCCCTATTGTACTGTACGTCTCATAGTACTGATATATGAGTCATACTTCACATAATGTTATGGTGTGTGGTAAAAAAATTGTTTTATGTTATCATAGCCTACTTCTCTCTCCTACGGAATGGATGTGGAACGGAGCTGTGTTGGCGTCTCTGCTTTTAATCCAATTGATACATGATCAGAGTCTCGCAATTGTGTGCAGCAACGAGGCAACGCCAAAACTGTGCTTCTTAAGCATACACCGCAGGGAATTATGTTCAAATGATTAAGGGCAGTGGTCTTGTGCAATCTCTAAGCTGATGTATAATCTCTTTTGCCATCTTAAGTTGAAGCTTGGTATGGCTGACTCCAGCTTTTCAGTGCCCTCTCAAGGGTCTTGAATTTCTGGGACAGTGTCTCGACTGGGCATGGCAAAGGCTGCACCGAACACCAAGCCCGGGATACCTCATCCAAGAAACTATCAATGGAGGGCCAAAAAGCTTCAAAGTGAAAACGGCATTTACCAGGCACCAAATCTCTCAACCCAAGCAAGAGTGGGCGGTGGTATGAATCTTCAGTGGAAGAACCCTGAAGAAGTCAAAAAGGAAACTAGCTGCGCGTGCATGAAGGAAGTCAGCTAACTAGCTGTCGCCTGCCAACTGCCTCTCTGCCGTAGAAGTCTGCATGCAGGAAGCAGCGACTTTGCCGCCTACTGGAAATTTGCAAGCAGCAATGGAGTGTGCCAGTCAATTGAAGACGAGTCGTCTGTTGTCGAGTCAATCATCACTGCTTGATTTTGTTCGATACTTTGGAATTGATTCAGTCCATTAGAGCAAGTTTAATAGCGTCGTCTACCACCGGCGGTAATTTTATCCAGGTCATCTTGTAGCCAGTGAAACACAGTAAATTATCTATAATATGGTGGACATCACATTACTATTTATATTATATTAGGCTCATTAGTTCTCCCTTCCGTCCGCTTTTTCTTCCTTGGGTTCCGTAAGGGTAGCATGCATGAACACAGCTCGTCTTGGTTTGCACGTGTAGCCAGGCTACAGATTAATCGTCCGTTCACCCTTTCTCTCTCCCCTTCTGTCCTCCAACTCATCTATACAGCTCACTTGGAGCTATTGCAGTCTGCTGATCTCACCTTATTGTATCTGTTCTTAGTCGACGGCCTAGGCGCCTGTTGTCGCTGCGTCGGGACTAGGCAATGGGCAGCTTGACCGTTCGGAGGGTTTGGGCTGCGGGCTGCTAGCTATGCTCAGGTTGCAGGCTTGGGCCGCCTTGCGCCCACTGGCCAGTGCAGCCCACGGCCCACTTGCCGGGGACTATGCCCAATCATTAGCGTTTTGCATTGCATGGTTTGGCGCAGTAAAGCCCAGGCAGTCGCCTAATTTACCGGTAGATGAATCCACCCCTGTTCATAAAGAAATTGAAGATGCATGTGCAAGAGCAACAGTGAGTGTTGTACAAAGCACGGAGTAATGAACTAGATGTAAAGCACAAATATATCAATCAGCATAAACATGATACTCTTGTAAACAGGAATTGCAATTTTCCAAATTTGATCAACACACTAATTACAGGAGTCGCTAGCTTTGTCTTTACTTAGGGTAGACATTCTGCTTTAGAGATCTTGACTTCATCGCTAACAACTCGGGCAATTTCTTTCTCCGACTTGAATTTAATCCAACTGGGGACAACACCAACCAAATTCCGTTTGATAGCACGAATGCTGCAAGGATCTACCCTAAGCTCCTATTCACAAGAAAATTGGTCCAGATAGAGAGACGCGCCAAGAGGGTTTACAAGTTCACCGATGGAGATCCGATGTAATGTAGTTGCACAAACGAAGGGCTAGGAGATCTACTTAACTCCAGCGCAGTTCCTTAACTTTGAGATTCGCGAGTGTGCTAGTCAATTTGACCATACAATTGATAATAAGATATGAATGAGATCGACGAGCCAATCGGTCGATAGATCGATACGGACTCTTACTATCAGCTAGTTGCCAATAGGAGTTATAGCACTTATACATCAGTGGGGAAACTGATGAAGGTATAGGTAAATAGCGGGGAATAAAATAAAAAACACACCGGCTCTACACTTGGAATAAAATATACGATAGGCAGTAAAGAGCGAGGCCAGTCTTCCGAAAGGATAAGACCCAATGACCACCATGACTGTAACATTAAAGCAAGCCTTGATACATCGGACCGAATTGAGATAGTATAAGGTTGAGGCAAATGGCACTGAAACGACGGAAGTTAGATTGGACTTATCGACGGAAGGAACGGGTAAACCTATCGGCTGCTATCGGTTGTGGGTCTGATGCAGACATATAAATAAACTCATCGGCTAGTTGAGCTGATGGGGGATCAAAACCCACTAGATCTTGATGCCATCCCTATTAGACACAACCTTAATAGATCGAATCTAACCGAGATAGTATAAGACCAGATCTAATAGAACTAGATCAATCACTAGCGGATTAATGGGCAATATATTTATATTGGCTAAAAAGCCGATACACTAGGCGTGAAACTCAGTGTAAGGATAACTCATTGGCTGGCTGCTCTGATTAAAACCTCACGTAAAGACCTACTATCAACAATCTAGAAGATCAGAGCAAACCAATGTATCTTGAGACTATTAACGGTAAAAGGAGCTCGATAAGCCGATATATCCCACACAAACATGATGTGATATATTCGATCGGACTAAAAGGTTGGACCTAACCAATGCAGCCTTAGGTAGAGCCGATTGCGCTGAAACTCATGGAGACCAATCGGACCAAGTGGAGCCAATGGAGGTCTGATCCACTAT
Source organism: Oryza coarctata (assembly GCA_030770085.1). Taxonomy (NCBI): domain Eukaryota; kingdom Viridiplantae; phylum Streptophyta; class Magnoliopsida; order Poales; family Poaceae; genus Oryza; species Oryza coarctata. The sequence goes on from CM061478.1 coordinate 3,736,255, forward strand.
GAATGCACGAACATGCCGAGGGCAAGGAGATCTGCTTTGCTCTACTATAGGTCCTTTGACTTTTTTAGATAGTGTGCGTTCCCAATTGTCCTTCGGCTTCGTTGATTAGCTCGAGAGCATACCAAGGTCCTTTGTCTTCATTGTTCCTTCATCAGGATGATGGAAATGCAGGTGTGCTAGTTAATTTGACTCTGTAATTGACAAGGAGATAAAGAGAATGAGCCAGTCGGATGATGAGCCAATATAAACTCTTACTATTGGCTGGCTACCGATGGGGTTGAGATAGTCATCAGCTACGTCCGACGTACTCCTGCTATCGGTGGGTTGCCAATAGGGACTGAAGCACTCTTTCATCGGCTAGGAAATCGATAAAGGCATAGACGGATTGCGATGAAGTGAATGAAAGACACATCGGCCGCAAAGCCGATAGTGCTCTGAATAGGGTGGTTAATAAGCATGTATGTGGGATCCTCCTATCGGCTGGTTGCCGATAAAGGCTATAGCGCTTGTTGATTGGCTGAAAAGCCGATGAAGGCATATGTAGATTGGCAAGGAATAATATAAAAAATCCATCAGCTATAAAGCCGATGGCGATCTGAATATAATGTGTGATGAATAAGAAGGTGCGGGTGCGGCCGTGGGTTTTGCTCGGCTCTGGCGCGACGATGCGGGTGTGGGTGTGCCAGTCAATTTGACCCTGCAATTGATAAGGATGTGAAGCAAACAGGTCAGTTGGATGATGGGCTGATATGAGCCCTCGCTATTAGCTGGCTGCCGATAGGATCGAGTTGGTCATCGTCCGCGTCCAGATGGCCTCTGCTATCGGTTGATCACCAATAGGAATCAGAACACTCTTCCATCGACTGGGGAGCCGATGAAGGCATAGGCGGATGTCAACGAAGGATATGATGACTCTAGGTGTAGTGAAAGAGAGATCTTGACCCATTGGACGCAGAGTCAATGGAGGCATAGGAGTGCATTCAGAGAATAGCAAAGCACGCGGGATACCCCTGGTAGTCGATGGAAACTGTAGTGGTCGTTCATCGGCTAGAAAGCGGATGAAGGCATATGCGAACTGGCAAGGAATCGTACAAAAGGCACCGGCTGTAAAGCTGATGCCACTCCGGATATGGCAGCACGAGACCCGTCGCCCGCCGTGACGATGCCGCTAGGACCGAATCTCGAAGATCGGACCTAACCAAGACAGTACGAGACCGAGGCCAACGGCAACGGGACGGTGGACGCCGGATCAGTTGTGTTGAAGTAAGGGCGAAGTGAACCCATTGGCTAGCTGAGCCGATGAGAAGACGTCTCTTTGAAGGCAGGTGCGCATCGGCTGAAAGACTGATGCGCTTGGCGTGGTACTCAAGGGAAGCCTCTGAAGACTTGGTGCGCATCGGCCAAGGAGCCGATACGCTGGGCATGTTGCTCAACGTATAGATAACTCATCGCGTAACACTCCGATGAAATGTCGTACAGAGACCTATAAGCCTAAAGCTCATTATACTGTCGGCAGCCTCGTAGGTTGAAACTTAACCAATGCAGCATGAGATCGACGACGGTGGAGAGAGCTTGATAGACCGATAGATCCTACATGGACGTGATGCGATACATTTGATCGGCCTAAGAGATCAAACCTAACCGATGCAGCCTTAGACAGAGCGAGACATATCGAGATAGTAGCGGAACTTACCCTTCGGCCGAAGATCGAAGTTAACTGATGCAGCCCTACATTGAGAGCCAGACCCCGCCGATAAAAACCTAGACAGACTAGGGTGGCGATGCGCTGAAGTTGTATTGATCGAAGGATGTTTGTACATGTTTCCAGGGGTCTATATTTGTTCCCTAGGTTTATAAAGTCCGATGCGTTTACAACAACCATTGGACGTTATTTCCTAGCAAAGATAAAGGAAAATATCTCTAAGGAAGTTAACTAAACTAACTAAATCTACCTATCCATATAAGATACGATTTAGATAGATAGAATACCCTGCAGTGAATTCCATCGCTCCTTCTCAAACTCGGTCTCATTTGGATAACCTTCTAATCTTGGACGGAATCTTTCCCTGTTTCATTCAATCAGCCTCCTCACCGTAGCAGCTAGACACTTATTTACTTAAGCCGATCTTTTTTCCAATCCTTCTATGGGCTTTTTAAATTTTGGCATTAACAACTGTCTATCTTTATAAGATATCTCGTACATAGAAAAAGTACCTCACCATGGCTTCCACAGCTCCTCAGATTTCGTCCCATCTGGATAATCTTTTATTTTTATCTAAATCGAATCCTTCCTTGATTTGTCCGATCAACTCTTTCCATGTATCAATTGAACTCTTTCCAATAAGCTGATCGACTCTCGAATCTATCCACATAGCTTTTCAAATTTTGGTTCAAACAAGAGCAGATACACTAGGATAATGGTAGGACTTATCCCTTCATTGGAGATCAGACCTAATCGATGTAGCCCTGCGTCGATAGTCAGAACCTGCTAGAAAAAAACTAGACGATGTATTGATTTGTGTGGATACCTTACAAGCCTCCAGAGGGTCTATATTTATACCCTAGGGATACACGAGTCTGATATGGTTACAAATAACCTCCAGACATTACTTACTAAATAGAAAAGGAAAGTCTATCTAAGAAGTTAACAAAACTAGCTACTCCTACCTAATTACAAGAAATAACTTACAGATACAAAACCATCTTGTCATGGCTTCTAAGATTCCTTCCTTGATTCGATCTCATGAGGATAGTTCTCCACCTATTGATTGAACCAAATCTGTCTTCTACCCGATCAGCTCTTTTCATCTATCAGTCGACCTCTTTCCATAAGCCAATCGGCTCTTCATCTATAAACGAATATGTTTGCGGGCTTACCAAATTTTGGCGTTAACAGCTTCTCAAGTGGCAAGTTCTAGATCCAATCTACAACTTTGAGTCAAAATCAACTTGACCCTTTGGAGTTTGACTCGGATACAACCCCGTGCCTACGGTGGTTGGCAACATCAATCCATCAATTCAATTTGATGACTTGATAGCAACCACGGCTGCTTTTCTCCTCCACGGGAGCACAAGATGCAAAAGCTTAGCAACTAAGAGAACAACAAGACTGGGAAGGAGAACAACGCCACAAGCAACAAAAGGAGAAAAATCAATGCCAAGCCGAGCGAGAAAACCATAACGAAGAATTATTTATAGGTTCATGTAGGGTTTAGCAAGATATCCTCTGGACCAAACTTGATACTCACAACATCTTTGTTACTCCCCAATAGAACATTGTTGCTATAGTTACTCTCAATACCATGCATGAGACGTTGCTAGACCACACTGTCTTGCTTACTATTGATAAAATAAATGCTATGGTGGTAATGCAATAGAACAAGCAAACAGGGAACATGTTGATCCAATCAAAAGCCATGTCTTCTAAGACTCTTCCTAGGGGGTGCCTGAGTGGAGGGAGGATGCCAATCGACAATCATCACTTCAACCATCTCAAGGCAGTGAATGTAGGGGATTTGGAGATAATCAACAGCATGAAGAAAATTGGCGCTGACTGGAGGATGAGCAACGCAATCACCATAATTGGTGTCTAGAACATGAATGAGATAATAGACGTCATCATCATGAGGATGCATTTGGAAGAATTGATTATGATCTATGACACAGGATTGCATCCAGACGATGTGGGAGAGAAGTGTGTGAGTAGTGCCAACTGGAGGATGAGTGTGATCGCTTTGGCATATGTTCTCCTTGTTGACAAAGGTCCTCGGTTCATATCGATGAAGCAGTCCCATCATTCACATATAACTTACGCCCAGTAAACTAGCTAACTAGGTTCAAGCTGACTAAAATTGACAAGTATGATGGCAAGATAGATCAACAATCTTGGCTCATAGTCTATATAATGGAAATCAAAGTAGTTCGGGAAGACAACAAGGCTATGGCAAATTATGTTCTTGTTGCTTTGGCGAAATTGACAAGGAGTTGGCTTTTTGGAGCTCCCGCGAGGATCCATTGGTTCTTAGGGTGAGTTTTGGGAACAGTTTGTTACAAACTTCCAAGGTACATTCGAGTGTCCTAGATTATATCAAGTTCAATAGAGAAAAAATGAGACTCTTCAGAAGTACATCAAGCACTTTTTAGAAGCTTGAAAAAAAACCAAAAATCAATGATGAGATTGTAATTGCTGCTTTTTGAAAAGGAGTCAAAGACAATCAGTTCATCTACAAGTTCACCTACAAGCCTCTAACTTTAATCAAGAAGCTCTTCAAGATGGCTTACTCATATGGCTCATCTACTGATGTTGTTGCTGCTTTTCGGGAAGACAAGTTGAGTGCCTCTCGATCCAAGGAGAAGAGAAAAATGAAGAATATTTGAGATCTCGTGAGTGCAAGCATAAGCTACAGGAGCTAGTGGCTACAATTGAATGTTCTTGTCCATGGTGCTCGTGGGCTAAAGACTACGAACAAGTGATAAAAAGCTTTTGTCAATACCATCCCAATGGGAAGCATGTGACCAAGGATTGCTATATGCTTAAAAAGTTTTCTAAAGAGCATCTCAAAAGCATAATGTCGAGAGGAGGCGAAGGCAGTCTAGGAAAAGAGAAAGAGAAGGACAAGACTGATGATGTGGCATTTGCAGGATTCTAGGATATTCAGGCCAAGTTGAATCATATCTTTGGTGATCCCTTGGCTTATGAATCAAAGAGGAAGCAAAATCTTACCAACAAGGAGATCAATACAATTTCAACCGATGTATCTCAATTCTTGCGATGGTCTGAAGTGGCGATAATGTTCGACCACTCGGATCACCCTAGCCAAGTGGTCCACTAGGGCGATATCCCTTAGTCTTAGATCTGGTTGTCAAAAACATCAATTTTATGTGGGTTCTGATTGACGGTGGCAGTGCTCTCAATATTTTGGTTATAAAAACTTTGGACGACATGAAGATTCTATGCTCCGAGTTGAGGCTAAGTATAGATTTGTTTTATGGATAATCCTAGGCTTTCTTCAATACACTTAGGCAGATTACGCTTGCTGTCCTTTAGAACTCAGGACAACTTTAGAATAGAAAATATTTTCTATGAGGTTGCCAACTTCGAGATGGCATATCACGACATTTTGGGCAGGCCTATGCTAGCAAAATTCATGGTGGCTCCCCATTGTACGTATCTAATAATGATATGCTAGGATAACAAGGAGTGATTTCTCTACGCAACAACATCAAACAAACCTTTACTTATGACAAGGAGAGTTGTGAACTAGCGCAAGTTTAAGAAAGTGCAGTTGGGTGACATGAGATCCAACTAGCTGCAACTACATTTCAAGATGGAGATATCTAGGTGAAACAGCCTGCTAAATCATGAGATGATGGTACCAAGAACAAAGATTTTGCTTGACCCAACTGATCCTACCAAAATGGCGTTGATTGGCATTGATCTAGATTGTAAATAGGAAGTCATGCTCGTCACTTTCCTTCATGCTAATAAATATATTTTTGCTTGGAAAACTTCTAGTATGCCTAGTATTACTAGGGAGGTGATTGGCACTCTCTAAATGTGAAACAATGACTTGGATGGTTTGATCAAGATATACGCGACACTATTCGGGAGGAGTTGACCAAGCTTTTGGCAGCCAAGTTCATTATGAAAGTGTACCATTCGGATTGTTTGGTCTTGCTCGGAAAGTGGGCTCTTGAGTTGATGGTATTTTACATTTCTTTCAAGGCATGCACCGCAATTAAATCACAAGCCCTAGCTAATTTTGTGGTTGAGTGAACAGAAGTTTAGACTATAAAATTTGGGGGGAATCTTGAGTACTAGACAATGTACTTTGATGGTTCCCTGTGGGTTTCGTTGGAGTGTTGCTAATATCCCCAACTGAAGAAATATACAAGTATGTTCTTCAGTTAGAGTTTTTTTTGCATCTCACAACGTGGCTAAATATGAAGCATTACTTCATGGCTTTGCATTGCTATATCTTTAGGTATTCAGTGATTGGTTGTCCGTGAAGATTCTTAGTTGGTTGTCAATCAAATTATGAAAGACTGGTCATGTCTAGATGAAAATATAATGGTATATTGCTAGGAAGTACAAAAGCTGGAGTGCAAGTTTGATGCATTAGAGCTTACGCATGTGTTGTGATAGTATAATAAAGCGGTGGATGAATTAGTAAATATGAGATCAAATCATGAATTGGTTCCGATTGATATATTCATTGAGCATCTTTAAGAGTCATTTATTAGCAAGCAGCCAGTACCATAGGAAACATAAGAGGAAAAAGCCAAGAAGGAATCAACTCTAACTGATGCTGAGGTTGTGATCGTTCATCAATACTGGAGAATGCCATTTTTGCAATATTTGATAAATGATGAACTCCCTGTGGATTGTAGGGAGGCAGAGCGAATCAAGCAACATAGTTGGACCTATGTGGTTTCTAAGGAAGAACTTTATAGAAAAAGCACATCTAGAGTATTGATGAAGTCATAGCTAATGAAGGGCAACAACTTTTATATCTGATACACTTAGGCATTTGCAGAAATCACACAGCTTGAAGAATACTAGTTAGGAAGGCTTATTAGCAAGGGTTATTTTGGACAATTGTTATCATTGATGCTGACAAGATTGTTCGAGCTTATGAAGGTTGTTAGTTATTTGCTATATAGATTCATGTCCTAGCTTATAAGTTGCAGACTTCCTAGCCTTTTGCTATATGGGGCTTGACATGGTTCGATCATTCAAGAGAGCACCAGGTTCACTGATTTATTTGTAGCCATAGACAAGTTTACTAATTAGATTGAAGAAAAGCTGGTTGTAACAATAACCACCGATAGAGCAAAATATTTTATCTATAGTATCATTTATAGATTTGAAGTACCTAACAAGATTATAACTGATAATGGCACCTGGTATACTGGTGGAGTTTTCAAGGAGTTTTGTGAAGAGTTTGGCATCACTTTAGTGGCACACCCACAGAGTAACGAACAAGTTGAGCTGAAAAATATCATGGTAATCCAGGGCATCAAAGTTAGAGTATTTGATTGGCTTCACCCATACGCTCAACGATGGGTTCAAGAATTATACCATCTGTACTTATGCACACTACACCAAGTTGGGCCATGAGCCAATCTCCTTTCTTCTTGGTTTATGGATTGGAGCCCATCGTACCAATAGAGATGGAGTTCGAATCACTATAGGTGCATAAGTATGATGAAGACAAGTCTAACAAAGACTAAGGGGAAGTGTTGGATCAACTAGAAGAAGTGTAGGACATTACAACAATTCAATCGACAACATAACTCTAGGACTTACATCACTACTATAGTCAAAATGTTCACAGCCGAGCTTTTTTAGTTGGTGATCTTGTTTTAAGAAAACTCCAAACTACCAAAGATAGACATAAATTGTCTCTCCACTAGGAAAGGCTATACATTATCATTAAAGTGACATGCTCGGGGGCTTGGAGACTCAAGCGTGAAGATGGCACTATTCTGATCAACTTGTGGAACACAAAATAGCTATGACTTTTCAATATTTGAGTATTGTATCTTATATATATTTTTAGCAATGCAATTTTCTTTTACTCTGACTACCTACATCAAGTGATTTCTGACTTGAGTGGCTAGTTAGGGGCTATATGCAACATACTACAAGTTTTTTTTCAAAATTTTTTCAATGTTTGTTCTAATTATTTGAGACTAAATTCAAGTAACTTTAATGTCAAATAATGAAACTCTATTTTCTGATGCTTTCCATTTGGTGCACATAGGATGATTGCTTTAGGCCATCCTAGCACTCGGGGCTAGTCGGAATGAGTGTATAATGCAAGGTGTTAATACACTGCTTGGATATGTCGAAAACATAAGACAAAACATAAAAGATAGACAAAAGACTTAAAGTCATTACATCAATAAATGTTATAGATACTACTTAAATGTTTTTTGTATTTTGTTTATAGTGCAATGTTGTTGGCTATGGAAGCTACCATGTATTGTTCTTTAGTACAAGTTGCAGCAAATTCTTTGCTGACTGCTGCAATATCTACTCGAGGATATAAAGACTTTACGATGGCAAAGGCTTGACATGATCTAAGTGTCCCCTTCTCTTTTACCAGCTTCTTTAGCTCTTCAAGAATAGTACGAAACTAGAGGAGCACTCAGTCAGCATCCCCAAAGCTTGAGCCAAAATCATCTGAGTATATATCACGCATCGGCTTGACAACATTAGCTAGCTCATCCCGGGTGGTCTCAACCTATCTCATCTTGGAGTTAAAGACCTCAAATTGGGATCGAGTCTTGATTTTATAATCTACAAAAGCAAGGGGATAAAGTGAGAAGTCAAAGAAATACAATTGTGACAAAGATAGTCAAAATACAATTACCTTCAAAGTCTTTCTCAAGTTCTACCTTAGCTACTTTGAGGACATTGACTTCTTCCTCTAGCATAGCCTTGGCATCACTCAACATATTAACCTTGGAGTTTTGAGCTATAGAAAAAGATGGCAAATAGACAAGGATAAAAATCAAGAATGAGTAAGGTTGTGCTTAAGTTACTTACCTTTGAGTGATCTCCTAGCATCGAAATTGCTGTCCAAAGCTCTTGGATCTCGGGCAGTAATTGGTTTTCCCTAGCCTTGGATTTAGCCATGATATATTGTCACAATCTTTCTTCAAGGTTTCCATCTAATTTACATGGGGAACAAGTCTGTGCAATGTCTTGGACTTGGCCTAGGATTGACTTTAAAGTCTCTACAAAATGGAATATTTGGATACCAATTATTTACAAGGTATTGTAGATGGGAAGCAAACTTACATCCATCAGTTGGGCCGATTGCCCTAGTCGATAATTTAACAATTTCCAATTCCTCCTCCTTTCTCTCCTTGAGGACGATGCCTTCTTCTTTGCCCTTGAAGTTTGTCCAATAGATCTTCAATGGGGGAGTGTGGTCTTCACTTGGGGGTTTCAATAATGAACTACGAGGAATTGTAGTATCAGCTCTGACTAGGACCCGACATCCATAGTTGGCCCTAAATCTGACATTGTAGTATCAGCGTCAGCAGTGTTGCCAAGCTCGGGGGTGCCTTGACTTGGCTATGGTGCTTCTAAGGAGGGCCTAGCTTCACTACCTAGCTAGTTGCTAGGCCAGTTGCAATCAGGGGTTGTTGGTTAACGTTCCTTGATTGGGTGTCGATTTGAATGCCAATTAGGGGCTACTGGTTGGCACTGTCTAGGGCACTATATTGGTCATCATCACAAGGCTTCCAAGGCAAAAGGAAAATACGAAGTAAAAACCAGTGTTTATTATCATATCATTGCTCACAAGAAGTCAAATGTAGGTGTTGAAGGCTTGAACTTGAAGCTAGATCTTCGCTTTGGGGAAGGTGGTATCGAAGACATAGGGCTCGACTAGGGAGGAGGAGAAGCAATAGTATGGCTATTGCTCATAGCTGGATCAATGTTTCCACTTTCTTCATCATCAAACTCCACAATTAGTTGTCGTTTGCCTATTCACTTGGGATTAGGCTTATTAATGGTAGGACCGGTGGCTAGCTCATGTGGAGCCCGATTCTATTGACTAGGAAGATGGGAGATGTGTTCTCATTTTCATGAATGAGATGCATGACAAATTATGCTTGGAGATTCTATATAGACAATAATAATAAGAAGACAAATGAGCAATGATACTAACCGAAGGAGGAAGATTAAGGAGTTTATATGCTTCTAAAAGCTTTTCCTTTCTAGTGGGTATCGAGATGCCACTTGAGAAGACCTTGTATAGGTGCAAGGTGATTTTTTTTGGCCTAAGAGTTTCTAAGCCTCCCGAGTGGAGTCTTTAACGCCCAAGAACTCAAAGGCTGGGTGCACTCAGTCCTTAAGAGGTTGTAACCTAGTTTTCACAAAGTGCTAGATGACCCATATGCTTGTCAATCCTTTCTACTTCAGAGCTTTAATTTTGGTCAGAAGCTTATCAAATATGACCATTTCTTTCTTATTGGGGAGAGAATTCTAGAACTATTGGGCTTTAGGAGGAAGACCAACAAAAGAATGAAGAGAAGGATTGGGATTAGAACAATAGAACCAACCTGAGTGCCACCCCTTCATTAAGGATTTTAGCGGCAAGTCAAGATAATGTTGTTCAACTAGTTGCAAAGTTGAATGCCAGCACCTCCGATTGCAGAGGGACTATGTTTGCTAAGTTAGGGTTTGACAAAGAACCAATGGTGGAATAAGTTAAAGTGGGGGAGAATACCAATGAAAGCTTCGCAAAGATGGATAAAAATAGTAATTTGGAAGATGAAATTTGGATTGAGGTGGACGAGTTCAATTTTATAAAAATCAAGAAGGTCACGAAAGAAGCTACTATTGGGGAGTCCAAAACCTCAATAGAAAAAAGACATGAAAACAACTATTTCATGAGATTCAGGGGTTGGGAATTCCTCACTAGCTGTGGGATGCCAGCTGATGATATCTTTCACCAGAATGGAGCCATCCTTCACCATGGCTAAGAGTCAAGCTTTGGTCATTGTGGATGTCTGCCATTTGCTAAAGGGGATCTCTTGACTTTGCTCATGGATGGTAGCCATGGCAGGTGTGGATGAGAGCAATGGAGGAGGGATTTGAATATAAAGGTAACTTGGGTGGCACTTGGAGCAAGAACTACTGAATTAAAGGAGGAGTGAAGGGATCCCTAACCCTAACCTTTACAATAGTGTAGACGATTTGGGTGGTGATGAGGAGCGTGCTGTGGGGAATGAAGTGTTCTTTGCGCCACCCATTTATAAGAGGCTTTTATAGGCATGATGGGATTGGGCCTAAGCATTTGAGGCCAATTTACAAAAAGGCTATGGTGAACTTAGCGTGCCAATAGGCCTAAAGCTGGTTACGGTGTCCTCGTAGCCTAGGTGTTGTTCTGGCCAAAGCCATAATAAATTTGTGGCATAGCTTAGATGTAATAAAGTAGATAAAATCAGGCATTATAATTTTTTTGTGGTATCAACAACATGCTCTTAAAAAGAGCCCATAGCTGGTCACCAATAAATTTGGGATGCAGATGTTATTTGAAGATACCCAGTGTATAATGCATTAGGCTTTGAGACATTCATATTATTTAATACAGAGGAAATGTGCAGTGAGTATACTACTCGGAAAGATACTACTCAAGATTGAAGTACTTCGGCAAAGGTACTTGGGTGGTTGGTACTTGGTATGTTATTTACAAACTAAGCATAGAATCGGTGGGCTACACCTAATGGTGCATCTATTCAATGCACCTATTCATTTATGAGCGAAGCCCTCCAGAACATGTTTGCAAGATATCAAGAAGGAAGCACTCAGGAAGAATTCACAAGAAGAGTTAATCACTCGGCATTAGTCACGATCCACATGGAAAATTGCAACTCCATGATGAAAGACTCTTGGGCTACTGTGAATGGTACAGGTACCAAATATCCACACGACCTACCTATTTGACTGGAGATAGAAGGTGGGCTAGATTTATGTAATATGATATAAAACAGAATTCAGTTACCATGTATCCTTATATCCCAAGACAAGATATACAATCTCAGCTAAATAATACCATTTATAGATAAAATAACTGAAGCTGTGTCTGGCTAGGTTTTTTAACTGCCTCTCAACTTATATAAAGTGAATAAGGAGCCCTCTCAAGGGCGTAACAATAAAAAACTCATCAGAGTTCAAGTTCAATACATCTGGCAAAATACAATCTACCAAAATAAAATTAGGGTATTACCTCTTGTTGAGGAGGCTTGAACCTGTATAAATTCTTGTTTTCTACCTCCGTCTACTTTAGGTTTCATGCGTAACCGACACAAAAGCTACTACCTAGAAGGTGCAAAGTTTTACTAGGAACTAGGTGAAACACCAAAGCCTTGACATGGGAATTTGTAGAAGAAATAAAGCTAAAATATATTTTGTGGGTAAATTTTTTTAATATATTCAGAACTGTTATGTGAAAAATTGAGGAATAAATTAAAAATAATAAAATATGAACTAAGTGCTTGTTCCTTAAAAAACAATCTAACAATATGCTAGTTCTAATTGATATGTAATGCGCATTGGATTAAGTGAGGGGAGCAACCCACCGTAGAATAATCTGTGCCCTCTATAGGATTTGATCAGATGGTCAGGTTTTTTCTGATGGTGTGGGGTCAGCTTAGGAAGCTTTATTGTGATAACTGCAGTTAGTTGGTTATAAATATATAGAAAGACGATGACACCCCGTGTATTGGAGTGGGATATTGGTGTACAATGCTGCTGCAAAATTTCAATGTGTACATATGACAAAGATTATGGGTTGATTTGAACTGTAAAAGCACATTACAATGGTGTCAAAGATGAGAAATTATGTGACTTCTTAGTGCAGATACAACTATGTGATGTAAGCAGGCTACATTCCACATCTTTGAATTGTTAGGAATTGTTGTATTCCTTATTCTTCTCATTCTTATTGCGACACAAATTAGCATGTATAGCAATTTGTTGTCTGTGTCTGCAAGTTAAGCATTGAAATGGAAGTAAGAAAAAGACAAGTCAATTCAAATGGAACGTTGCAAACAAACATATATAGAGGAGACACAGATACTAGGAAAATAAACAACACCTTCAGATTGGCCAGTAGGTGGAGGTGTACATTATGATATTGTTCATTAAGCTTGTCATTCTACAACATGATCGTCAAAATGGACCAAATGGTGTTGACAAAACCCAAATGAATGGCTACCATATTATATGCTGTGTTAATCCCATACACTATGTGCTTTGTTTACATGGCATCGAGCTAATTATGCCATGGGAGTGTAATAGATACCCAGTACACAATTCGAGTGCCAAGAATTCAACGCCTATGCTAAGAAAGATTAATAGAATCATTAGTAAATTAAATCTCCCACAGTATATATTCGCACACACAAGAGATTTAAGAGATTTTGGATAAAACTGCCCTTGTATGTAAACTCTGACTTTAAATTGGGATAACGCAATTGATATGGTGAAAATCCACTGGCCACTGCACAATTAGTGAACAATGTCCGAAAGGATGAACAAGCGGCACAAGGAGAAACAAATAACTCAACCTGTGGAGGGTAGGCCAACCATTATATGTGTTATCTGAGCATCTGTAACCTTTGGTCGCTCATGAACCTAAGCAGCATTTCACTTTGATGGTATTGAACTATTGATCCAAGTTAAGAACTGGAGTTGTTGGGGAATGATGGGCAACTCATCTGTATCAAGCGAAGTGTTTTCATCCTGATGCCATGCATTCCCATTGTGATGCTTATCCTTATCATATAATCCATTTGACATTTTTGGATAAACATGCAAAGGAGAAGTGAGAAGAGGTGAAATAGACTCAAGAGAATCACTAGGAAGACAGTGCGTATAGTCTACAGGCTTAATAAGCTGATATGGTGTTAGGTATAGAGAGGAGCAAAAAATTAACACTAGAAATCAAGGTACCTCCTTAAGGACAGGAAAGTAACTAAACAAAGATTGGAAAGGAAGATAGATGCTACTACGTGTAATATCCTACTATAGCTAGTACAAAAGAGTAGATGATCAACAACAGAATGCGCTCTAATGAAGTTTAGTACAAGAGGTCAATGTTTATGGCTTTGGTCCAAAGGAGAATTTAAAAGCCCTAACATGGGCATCTGAAAGCTCTGATCGATACAACAAAACTACAAGAGGCAATAATGAATGATAACTAAACAAAATTGTTCATCCTAATGAAATTTTTTTTGGAGCAAATGCATAAGCTTTTGTACACTATATATTTTAGACCAACGTAGTTTAAGTATATCTGATCTCTTTTTCCATGTGTTTTTCTGGGATTGTGCTGACATTTGGTATCTGAATAAGTTGAGTGTCTTGACCACGCTTCTAACACCTGCAAGTACCAAACTAGCAAGTGATCCGGATGGTCACCAAGATACGAGTGAAAGGTGCTTGGACTTGTGAGAAATCATACATACAAAGGATATATCCACAACTTTCTATTCCAGATGTCTCTAATGCCTAATATGATATTGCAAGGCATATGGCTGAACATCACACTTATTTATGTTCTCCAGGTGGGAAATAGGATTATGGGAAGTAAAGAGACAAAAGACTGGGCAAATAAAATGGAACAATGCAGAGTAGGTACTACTTATATAGTAGACGGCTCTCTCAGCCATGTATCTTTTTTAACTAGATGGATCAATACAAAAATGTAAACTTGCAATGCATTCACTGTCTAGAAAGAAGGTAACATGAAGCACGTACACCAAATAAATGGATATCAGTTCAATTATGTTTCTCATCACATCCATGTGTTTTGTATACATATGCCCTCTCACAAAAATAAACTAGTAATTTTGAAACTAATTTGTGCATTCAATCCTCGTCAAAAATCAGTCGACGAACACAAACTAACAATTTGAATATACAATTCCAACAAAATAAAACATTGAATATTTTTAAAAAAAGACACTTAAACCTCATCATGGAGAAATCTAGCGAAAAAGAAAAACTAGCATGGGTTTGACTTCTTCGGAATTCTTCTTCAACTAAGGTTGGATGATTATTGGAAGGTGAATATACGGAATACTTAGGAAGCCACACAACAAATATACAGATGCACAGGGTATAAGCATAATAGGGCTTATTTACAAATGCAATATTTGATAAAGATTTAAGAGTAGTAAAACAATAGAATAATTAATCAATATTAAACTAATACTATACAATCCTTTCCAGTTGCATAGGCTCAAACCATCTCTAATCAACCAAACCCAGCTGCATAGATCCAACCTTTGCAGATAGAAACTAATCATTCTATACTAGGAGTTAACTAGTTAACTTCATTTACCAAATTATTTTCATTATTGAGTAGTATGAGACTACTTACAAAAAACATTGTTATGCTCGCTCATAATTGTGGGCTTAACTATTCGAACAATTTTACTCTGGTTATAGGTATACAAATTTACCCACAAGACATGCCCCGAAATATCACTATGGCATTGAAAAGGGAGAAATAGTGACAAGACCCTTCACATAATACAAGTGCTCCATGCAGAGGATCCCTGTCTTTTCCTATCTAGAAATAGACTCACTTGACATCTCCCATGGGCTTATCTCCACCACTTCTCAGTCTAGTACTAGTACCATACAATGGATCATGCTATAAAAATCTAGTCATTGCCCATGCTGGTTTCACAATAGTAGCTCATGAACCGATTCTTGATTGTCATAACCAAGACCATGAAAACTATGTGCTCACAATCCAACATTAATCAAATTTTAATTGGCATATTACTTAACCAAATACAACTGACTTTCGTGAGCTACCATTAATTAATAATCATTAATCATGGATGATTGTTTAGTTATTCCACATAAAATGATTCTAGTGTTTCTAAGCATGGCTAAGTTATTATGATAAATATCTAGGTGGACCATTATATAATGTCCTAGCTAGTCGAATTTTAACCCTAGGCTAACATGGTATAAGGTAATCAATTACAAAATAGCTTAACAAGGAATATTCACACCACCACATGACATTCGAAAATAAATGCATATTCGAAGTAAAGTGAGAATTTAAATCTAGGATAAACATGCTCAAAAGAATTTTTGATCTGCATGACCTGTCTTGCAATCAAAGGTCTTCAATTAGTCTTCTAAAGCTCCTTTGAAGAACTTGTGGTCCTGCTAAACGATGGAAACTACACAATTACATGCAAAACGAAAAAAATATTAATAAAGCCTAAGTAAATAGTACAAATAAAGTTAGCAAATATGTAGATCTTGAATTTAGATGAATTATGAAACTTGAGCAATCTCATTCCAAGTTCATATAAATTAGTTATAAATTAACAAAGTTTTAATCAAATTAAACCCTATAAAAACATCGAAACAATTTATTGCATCATATTTATTTATTTTAAACTAGAAAGAAAGAATATAACATCAGCCAGGAGAGAAGAGAGGCCGAATTCACTGATATGTGGGCCCATATGTCCTAGAGAGGATTGAAGCTAGTCCATGGTAGACTCGGTCCACCGAGAGAGTCTATAGAGATCGATTGGGATGGATGGCTCAGATCAGATCAAGGACATAAAAGGCTGAGATTAGATCTATTTAGATATGCCATAGTAGCTAAGGTGGCAGATGACAAATTAGCCGCGTCAGCTCACCGGTAGGGATGCACAGGAATAGCGGCACACGGCGAATGATGGCATGGTACTAAAAGACTAGACCATGGGAACAAAGCAAGGAATGGCAAACCTTACCAACACGTGCGTGACAGTAGACGATGACAAGAAGAGGCCAACAATGAGCTCCAAGCAGTGATAATTTTGGGTCCTCGATGATGAGCAACTTCTGGTGTGCTTTAGCTTCGGGGAACCCGCAACCGAGGTATCCAAACTGCCAGTTTAAATATACAAGTCCAACAAAATAAAAAACATTAAATACTTATGAAACATTAAATACTTATTAAGCTTCAGCTTTGAATCATTAATGGCTCTTCAAAATTTAGGTGTTAACAATGACCCACAATTTCAGAGTGTGAGAACTTACCTTTCAGAATTATCCTCTCTGCGCTTTTACAGCTTCGAAATTTTCTCATAGATCGTTACAACCCGTTATTGCCTATTTGACCTAGCATAAGTAATGATACCTCCGATGGTCTAGAGCTTCTTCCCTGATGGGCATTTTTTCCTATAAAACATCTTCATCTCCCCAAAAAAGTCACATCTGCGTACTCATTGCAAGAAACTCTCCATCTCCTCGAGTCCCCTAGCAAACCTTCAGTGACACGAAGCATCCATCCTCTTCTGCTCTGGTGCAACTCCACAAGCCTCTGTAATTGCATCTTCGGCCATCATCCTAGAGGTAACCTCTTTTCTGATTCCTTTTTTGCTCATTGTGACTTAGGTCTACTAGGTGCCTCTTATTCTATTCATTTTGTTCTTCATTTTGCCTATAAAACCTTAGGACCCAAATCCTAATGCCTATTGCAGACTGCCCTAATCACCTCTATCTTGGATCCATGGGTTGTGAAGATCTAATAAACTTCATTAATGTTGAAACCTAGTGGATTCAAATTAAAAATGCTTCCATGTCTATTAATGATTAGGCCTATAGCTTAAGATCCTAGCCTAGCAAACTCATAGGGTGGAGGAATTGATATCGCTGCTTATCGGTTACTAAAAGAACACTTTGGGATGAACTAGATATCGGCCATTGCATCAGAATATCACTCGTAGAAATGGAGAAGAATGAGCCTCTACTTTCATCAGCCGCCTACTTGTAGTTTGATGGGCTGAATGCCTTTCTTTTGGGACATGGGCTGACGACTCTAAACTTGATGAATGTAACCATGTTGACTTGTCTTAACACCATTGCATCTATCAATCCATCTACTCTTTGATTCAAGCCACAGCATCAATTATAGACCAAGGACATTGTTGGATGGTCCAGATACATAGTAGCCCATAGCAAAACATTTGGCTCAGTTGATGATTGGGAACATGTGGTCGTTTTGAATTTATGGCTAGCAAGATTTGTCTTCTGCGGGTCGACTCTAGGTCTGATGATAAACATGCTATGCCTGGTGGAAAGATTGGTCGATAATCAGCATATTGCCTTGTGTAAATATCTTCTAGAGGCCATATACTTGCTACTACTCTAAGTAGTCACAAAGCTATCGGTTGGTTAGCCCGTCGGACATATTGGAGGTCCTTGGTGGTTTCCATAGCTATGATTGAACTTATACACCTCTAAGGTATTGAACACCCCTTCTCTTGAAAGCCTCTTGTTCCCCTCATCAGAATACATAGAAGATGAAGAGGCCATCCAATGCCAATGCACATCTTATGGAGAAACAATATCAGCTCTCCTAGGCTATAGAATGTCTCCTATTGGAATCTGCTAGTAGTTCAAAGGATTTTATTATGGCTATACCAAGGAGGCCACCACTTGATTTGCTTATGATGATACAACGACTTTAGAGGCACCCTTCAAACTTGATCTCTCCAATATCTCAACTACTGAAGAATCCAAAGATATTTTCACATCGACGATTTCTCCATGACTCCGACCCACTAGCTTTGCCTTGGGCCAATCACAACAGCCATCGTACAAGTTCTACAATCCATCAGTTTGTTCTTGTCAGATAGGATATGGCCAACTACCAATCGACCTATACTTTATATACAAGATCCAAGCCAGGGCTATAGTGAATAGTGCATTGGAATATGATCGGATGGGGGCTTTGACTAAAACATTATCATTGGGGGAGTTAATTGGATGGGAAATATACATAGCCAATTCAAAGCTCTTCGCCCGATGGTGGAATGAATGGAGGAAACATTGTTTCAACTTATTGGCTACCCATTATTGCTCCTCCCCCACCGGTATGCACTATCTCTCTCGTACTATTTCTTGTACTTAGCTAATTTTAACCCATGATACCATGTGAATCATTATCTCTAAAGCCCCAAACATCAACTGATGCTCCAACAAGGTTTGAACCAATGACTACCCAAGCTACCCAAGAAATACAAGCGTCTGAACTTCAAGCTTCTGAATACAGTGGCGATATCGAGATCATCGCCACCATCAAAGTTTCTCTACTAAAAATCAGCCATCGTCAAGAAGACCCCATTCCTATGGCCGATACTGATGTTCTAGAACATGCCATCTTGCCCTAGGTAAGTTCACTTATTCCAATCATGCGTCTTCTTTCATTGTCCTAACATTGAACTTTTTACCAATATGGAGTAATTAACCAATCTCTCCTCCTTTGACATCGACAAGTACTTGGAAGGAGACAAAGAAGTAGTCACCAGCACACTGATAAAGCCATCCCTCTCCACCGATCTCCGCAATCAACTGGTAGACATTTCCCATTGGTCAGAGAGCCTCATTGGCGCATTGATTTAGGACTCTGGGCCGATTCAGACGAGATTTACTGAAATCAAAGATCAATTTCTTGAAGAACTCATTGATGCCCTCTAGCCTCCTTCTTGAAATTTCAACGGTTTCAAGTCATTAGGGTAAGGCAGCGCATGGTTGATCGTGCCAACCAAAGATCATTGACTCAAGAAATGCAAATCGATCGGCTAGCCTCTCAGTCAAAGAAAATCAAGCTCAACACCATGATGGCCATACCCTCTCAATCTCAAGCTCGCATTGATCAACTAAAGAAGAAGGAAGCCAATCTTTGGCAGAATTCAAGAAAACATGCAAGGACATTGAGCTTGATGAACTTCGGCTGAGTGGCCTTCTCTAAGTAACCCAATAGTAGTAGACCAAGCTCATGGAGGTGGTGTGTCGAACCCTCCATCAGCACAAGAGCATCAAATCCATTCTAGGCTCTGATGAAGAAGACACTCACATCATTAGAAGTCGATGACATCTGCTTGCAAGTAATTGAGTCGATTCAAAAATTCCTTGTCTGATGTAAAAACTTTAATTGTTGTTTAATGACATTTTGTAATTCCTAAACATATTGATCTTCAAGCTTATTCTACTAGTTTCGCCATTCTCAAAACAAATTTTCTCTCGTGCATGTTTCTAAAGTCAATATATATAGTATTGATTATCTTTAGGTGATGTGGGTAGCATTAGCTTTATGTTTGTTTGATAACCTTTGTAGACATCGGCTGCATTTAGCTAATCTAGGAATCGATTCAAACACTAGAGTTGTTTCTTTTCAAGTACTTCCCGTTGAGTGCCTTGATAAATTCTTCTCTCTCAAGATTCTTCAATACATATGTAATAACTTGTACACATTGACTTATGTCCTTCATCCGATACCTTTTTATTGTAGTGTATAGTCACCTTAGGTTTATTCTCCTTGATCCTTTCAATTGAGCGTAGCCAACTCTATGCTAGATCCATCCACTCATCAATCATCAAACTATAACAATTATTGGTCGTCAATTGATTTTGTAGTGATATCTTCCTAGAGCCGATGTTCATTTCCTAAGGTAACACAGCCTCATGTCCATCCACCAACTGATATAGTGGCACTTGCATAGATACATAGCACACCATCCGATATGCCTACAATAAATCAACTAAGCTTGCATGCCACCTCCATGATTATTTATCTATTTTGCGCTTGATCAACTTGATGAGAGTTTTATTTGAAGCTTCAACTTATTCGTTAGCTTGAGCATAATAAAGAGATGAATTTAAGATCTCGATTCCCATGTTGGTAGCAAATTATTGGAACTCATTGGACATAAAAATATACACTTAATCCATTCTAATCGTCTAAGAAATCCCAAACCTACAAATTATATACTCCTTAATAAATTCTATGGCATCCTTGGATGCAACTTTTTTCAAAGGAATAGCTTCTATCCATTTAGTAAAATAATCCGTTGCTACCAATATGAACAAGTGCCCTTTGCTTGATGCAAGATATATCTAGTCGATTCCTCTGAACGGTCACTTGATAATTGGGTTCATAGCCGATGGTAGGGCTCATTGAACCTTTTCAAACTTCTGACAATCTTGACATACTTTATAATACTTGAAGATATCCTCAATTTAGTCGGCCAAAAATATCCAACCCTTCTAATTAGCCACTTCATTTTATACTCTCATTGATAAGTTCCATAAATACTCTCATGAACTTTGCACATAACCACTTTGGCTTCTTCTAGATCGAGGCACTTCAATAAAAACTCCCTCAATTGTTCGATAGTATGGTTCTCCATCAAGCAAAATGTATGTGGTGGCCTTATACCAAAACATTCTTGAAACCAATTGTGAAGGATTTTGTAAGTAATCTATAATTTTCTTTCTCGAGTCATTGACCTCAATAACAACAACTTCGACTTTCACATTTTTTCAAATTGGTCAATAATCCAAACCAGTTTGTGCAAGATCATTGGCTTCTAAAATTTGCTCCATAGAAACATGACACATCGATGTAATCTTAAAATCCCTTAGCAACTGTTGGCAGTCTTTGTGATATGATTTCAAAATCTTATCCTTATACTCATATTCCCTAGGCAACTGTTTGATTATTAACAATGAATCTCCCATGATCTCTATAGCATCGGATCCAATTTCCATCAAAAGCTGAAGTTCATTGAGCACCACTTCATATTCTGCTTGATTATTGGTGTAACAAGGTTTAATCATGAAAAGAAATTCAAAGCTTACCCCCTGAAGCAATATGATGATTAGGCCAATGCCACACTTATGTCTACATGCTGATCAATCGAAAAATAAATTACATGGCACCGACTCCACATATCCCATGGAATCATCACGATGTTGCACAATGAAATCGGTTATAGTTTGCCCTTTTTCTGCTTTAACTGATTCATACCTCAAGTCAAATTCTGTCAAAAAAAAGATCCATTTTCTAATCCTCCCCTTCAACACTAGAGCCGATAGCATGTACTTTACCACATTAGCTTTACACACCACCATGCACTCAACCGATAGAAGATAATGCCTCAATTTTGTGCATGAAAAATATAAATAAAGGCAAACTTTTTCCACTGCAAGATATCTTGTTTTAGCATCCAAAAGTTTTTTGCTAAGATAAAATATGACTCGTTCTTTTTCTTCAAACTCTTGAACCAAAACAGATCTGATATATTTCTCATAAATCGATAAGTACAACTTGAACAGCCTTTCCTTCTGTGGCAAAACTAAGACTGGTGGAGAACTTAAAGAATCCTTGATTTCATCAAATGCCTTCTGCTGTTCAGCTCTCTATACAAACTCTTGATCAACTTTTATCTTCAATAATGGAGTAAAATGCTCTATTCTCCCTAATAAATTTGAAATAAACCTCCTTATAAAATCAAATTTGTTGTTCAATGATAGCAACTTTGTTTTATCAAATGGTGGTTCTGTATCTTTAATATCTTTAATACTTCGTTGGCTGACAACAATGCCTCTCTCATGCACTATGAACCCTAAAAACTGCCCAGCCAATATGCCAAAAGCGTACTTGTTGGGATTTATCTTTAGTTTGTATTTCCTTGTCCTCTCTAGCACCCTTTACAAATTGACTAGATGCCCTTCAGTACTCTTGGATTTGACCAGCACATCATCTATATAAATTTCCACCAATGAGCCGATGAGATCATAAAATATATAATTCATAGCCCTCTAGTAAATAGCACATACACTTTTAAGTCCAAATGTCATAACTAGCATCTTCTTCAACAAAAAAAATTTGGTTATGTCCAACATTGCCATCCATGAAGCTAATAACTTTATGTAGGTACATTTGCCAGAAGATCTCCAATCGGCATCAGATACTCATCTTTGAGTATAGCCTTGTTCAAGAAATGAAAGGTGACACATATCTTCAATTTTTCACTTTTCTTTTTCACTAGGACTATATTAGATATCCACTTGGCATATCGGCATGGTCTAACAAAATTTGCATCATACAACCTTTTAATTTCTGCCTTAATTTCTTCATATAATTCTGCCTTAAATCATATTGGAGGCTATTTGTATGACCGATATCCTGGTCTAATGGGGAGCCAATGTTCAATAATTGATCAGCTAAATTCTAACATCTCATGGTACTACCAAGTATAATAATCTTGATATTACTTCAATAATTTTATTAATTCTCTTTTAAATTTCAAAACACAATTTAGCTTTTTTAAACATCAACCTTGGCCTATCTCTAGGACCTATGTCCAACTCTTTCAAATCATCAGCCAACATAAATACCTGTCCCAATTTTCCTTCTATATCATCAATGGTGCCTTAGAGTAACAATTGCGAGCTGATTTTGTTGATTGGATGTATATCGTGGTCCATAATCTTTAGGAAATCCCTTTCCCACACGCGTCCAGATAGGTAGTCAATTCCTTCTATTTTCTAGATTGGCAGATCGACTGTTACAATATTAACCAGTCTATCAGCCGGTATAACTTCTACTTGATCTTCTTGCCACTAAATTAAACTTTGATGCATAGTGGAAGGTACACAACAATTCATATGAATCCAATCCTTGTCTAGGAGCAAGTTATATGATACTTTTCCATCAATCACAAAAAACAATGTAGGCAAGGTCCTGCTTCCCATAGACAACTCCACATTTAAGACCCTTTTTCCTTCGATAAATTTCCTCCGAAGTGCTTTAGTACCATATTCGTCTTGATGAGATCCTTAGTAGTTTTCCTAAGCTTGCGATGTGTATCATAAGGCACCAAATTTACTGCTACCCCCATCAACCGTCACTTTTATCATAGGCTTGCCATCAACGTGTCATTTGATGTACACTGGATGCAAATACCGATGCTTGGATTCTTCGGCCTTATAAAATATAGCTTGTAGGGGTTGCAACATCAATTGAGCCACTGATTCTTCACTTTCATCATCATGGGACAAAGGCGCTTTGTACTCCATTAGTAAAATAAACACCACATTGAAGGGAGCTAATGATCTTCCTTCATTGGCTTTTTGGTTAACATGCTTTCATGGTCTTTTTAGGCCGATGATTGGCTTCCTTATACCTTCGTTTCTACTATTTGTTCTTATGCCATAATCATTCTACCCTTCTTTTTTGATTTTTGGTTAAAATTCCGCTAGGTCACCACTGAGGGTTCTAAACCTATCATGCTTCATCAAATTCCTCATTAATTTCTTCATCAAATTCCTCATTAATTTCTTCGTCAAATTCATAATCAATCTCTTTGAAAAAATCTTCAGCAATTGGCCCTAGACGGTCATGAACTAATGTCCATTTCTTTAATGACTGATCCTTAATAGGTATGTGTTGGCGTGAGGACCTCCCATGTTCAAAGCATTGTAGCCTTCTGTCGCTACACTCAAGACAATCATCAATCAATGGTAGCTTCATTCCCTAATCTCAGCAGAATTAGAAAAACGGGCAATCCCAATGTGGATCATATTGGAACACCTCTCTGTATTCTAAAGCCCGAAGAACCCTTTCTTGGCATGTTTGGTATTTTTTAATTAGTTGTGATGAGGTGACATTTGATTCTCTATAATTTTGATTTGCCTGGTGTCCCCTATCATCGACTTTATCTATTGAGTACCCCATATATACCATGTTTACTGAAAAAAGGGTGCCCATTTATTTTCATTAGCTTTTAGCATCATTGAACTTAATCCTCTCTTGCTCCACAACCAATTGAATTTGTTGCCGAAACATTTTGCACTCATTTATATGGCGAGAAAATAAATTATGCCACTTGCAATACTTTTTCTTATTAAGTTCATCGGCTAATGGAATTACGTGGTTTAGAAAAAGATGTATTTGTTTTTCTTGAAGTAACAGATCAAAAATTTTATAGGCCATATTTATATCAAAGTCATACATTTCTTCTTTTCCCATATCTTTGATCTATGGACATGATACTGTTTTCTTGTTTTTTGTCTACTCTGCTAGACTGATTTTAATATTAGAATCCTCCCATTCTGAATTCGATAAAAATCCCTACACTTGTGCAATTTTCCACTTGAACTTTTCTTCTCTTGCCTCTTGGAATCGGCTTTCATGAGTTGATACTTTCTACACCAAATGTGTAAGTGGTTAAACTCTTGGGAGGAAAAATTCTCCTTGATGGGAGCTAGTAATCCTTGGAAAGCCAGCTCACCCAATTGGCAATCACTTAAATTAACAAATAGCATCAACTATGCACATCACATAATCTTTAGATAAATTCTGGGATTGATTCGTCCATCCTTTGATGCACCGATGTAAGATCTATCAAGTGCATTTCACAATTTCTAGCAAAAAAGTATTTGTGAAATTGTTTGTTCATATTAGCCCATTCTCTAATTGAATTTGGTCATAAAGACAAAAACTATGTAAAGGTCGATCCAAATAATAACAGTGAGAAAAATCTAATCTTCAAAGCTTCCTCTACCGATGCCTTTCCACATTGAGATAAGAATAGGCAGATGTGTTCCACTATAGATATATTATCTTGCTCTAAGAATTTTGAAAAATCTATCACCCTGTATCGATGAGGCAATAGAACCCTAATCAATCAGGGTACGGACGCTAATACATGAAGGTCCGTTCCTTCGGTTTCAAGCCAAATTGTTCTCTCATCAGTTTGACTATCCTTATAGTCCATTCATCATCTCACGCATTATCCATCGGATACTATTGTAAAGCCAACGATACTGGCCCTTATGCTTGGTGATCTATTTGCACTTGACTCCATTCAAGGATCCCGCCAAGCTGATTATAGTGTCCTCCATAATAGGTGGTCTAATGGTTTCTAGGAGGAGTTCCACTACGCTGCCCCCCAAACCGCATTTGTCTAGGAGGAATCAAACAAGGAACCACATCTCTTTCTAGTTCATAAGTTACCTGAGGAACCTCTGATGTTATTGGTACTTGTAAGTTAGTGACAACGTGTGCCAATGTCCTTTCTGGAAGCTAAACAGGGCCTTGATAAGGTTCCTAAGCAATCGATCCATCCACTATCATTTTAATCAGATTCTGGAGTGTGTTTACCAACACCCCGAATTGATTTATTAATGCATGATGCACGGCTTCATTGATCGAATCTTGGAAGGAAGCTGGCAGACTACTAGGTGCTTGTTGACTTGAATATCCAACCAGAACTGGTTTTGGAAATGGCATCTTCTGGATTAGTCCTTCTCGCATCATGCTAAATGATTCTAAGCATAGCTTTTAAAAATCCTTCACAAATTGCTCCACCTGTTGCCTCTGTGCTTCTGTTAGGTTCTCCAAGGTTACTAGAATTACGCTATTGGTTTTGACTTCCTTCCTAGACATGTTGGCTCGAAAAAGGTTTGTCCTACTAGGCGTGCCAAAGGAGGGTGTTGATGCGAATATTGTTCGATATCTGTGCCGATGCGTCACTCGCTCGAAGGCCTAGGAAGACTGCTTAGTTCTAATATAGGTCATTAAATTTTTGAGATTCAGGATATGCTAGTTAATTTAACTTGCAATTGAGTTAGAAAAAATTAGACCAATAAGTAAATCGGCCAAAAGGATTATATGGAATCAAGTTATCAGTCCGATAGAAATTAGTTGGAAAGTGAAAGAATAGTATAAATATAATTCATCGGCTAGAACTCCGATGGAATATTGAATAAAATCTATCGACCTATCAAGATTTACGTTATTAAAAGCAATAAAATAGATCGGACATAACCGAGACAATATAAGATTGAGAATAATAAGATAGACTTAATAAATTAATAAATTCTATGCCAGCATGATAGATACATTAGATCGAATTAAGAGATTAAATCAATTCAGCTTTAGATAGAACCAAATGCATCAAGATAACTAGCAAACGTATAAACTTAGTTAAGATATCAAACTAAATCAAGAAAGTCTTCACCAAGACAATATATTTGCTATATGATGAGACTTACCTCTTACTAGGGATCGAACTCAACAAATGTAGCCTAGCACGAAGTAACATCTTATTGAAAACTACGTTACTTTCACTTCTAGATGTGGCGATACACCGAATTTGATTGTATTGATGTGATTCTGATATCTTACAAGACTTCCGGATGTACATATTTATATCATTGGATTTATACAAATCCAAGATGAACACAAAATAATATTTCCTAAAGAAAGAGAAAACAAAACTACTCATGCCTTCTTACAAAAGATATTTACAAATAAGAAACCGATTAGAAATAGTTTTAAGGGATAGATTTATTTCTCTCTACTTATAGAAACTTCATTGAATCTAGTGACAATCCCCATCGGCTTCATTAGTACTTTAAATTTTTGGTGTTAGCACCTAGGCTGGTTGCACTTATAGAATAAGATGGACAGGCCGACGGTGTACATGAGTGGGATGCGGGCTAGAAGGACAACACAACCCACGTGAGGAAGAGGTGGGAAGAAAAGAAAACAAAGATTGGGCTGGCTCAAGAGAAAGAACAAAAAGGCTGAAGTGTAGAGAGAGAGGAATGGGCTAAAAAGTGCCTAAGAATTAAGAAGGATTTTACTTAGATTACTAAACTGACGTTTTATTCATTAATAATACTTTCCATGCTCAAATAATTCTACAAAAAATCTAGAAAATACTAGAGAACTCAAAGTATTTGATAAAATTTTATCTAGCCTGATTTGGTGTTCAAATTTTCATAGATTTTTTACTAAAGCACTTCCATTAATTATTAAATAATTTTTAGAAATTCCTGTTCCATAGCAATTTATAATTATGTGATTTTTAGGGTGTGACTTCCACAACCCACTGACCTATTGATATTGCTATCTCTTTTGCACAATCCGTCCAAGAAAGAAACTACATGACCTCGGAGCTCATCACGTACAACATGAATGCTAAATGGCCTTGATGAACAGGAATAACGATGGATGAACAGATTATTTGCTTCAGAGTGCTCTACTCTTGAAACCGCTTATTCCCGTCATGATCCACTCTTTTGTTTTTAGCAAGTTATAAAAACAAAACATCAAAGGGGTGAGATTCACATTGATGTGGTGGAGGATTCACTATGCAGACATGTATGCCGACTGATAGGAGCAAGAGAAAGAGAAGAAGCAAAAAACGAATTAAGTAACAAATTCAACATGCTGTTCTATATGCTATATGGTGGATGAGATGCTTTTGCCGTGTGCAGTTAACAACACATGTGCGAGCAGAGCATTTGTATCAATCACATGCATGTTACATGTTGAACTTCAATAGGCTACTCGCAGCAGTGCTATACATTTAACCGAGATGGGCAATGTGGCAGAGAAGACTTGCTATGTCAATTGTATTTACTCATGGACAAGACATAAGGATCCTAATTTTAGTTGCTCATAATTAGCGTGGGCATTGCACAAGACATGAACAAATATATCAATGCACGTCACCGTATTAGAAACTAGAATATTTTACACAAGTTTCCACTTGGATGTAGGACATTACTTGCATTCAGTACAATTTCATGTATAGGTAGTAGACTCAGTGGCAACAGCACTTCTTAGCATGTGGACAAAACAAAATAAGACATGAGGAAGAATACAGATTACAAGGAGGGTAGTATTGGTCCTTTTGCAGCTCAGTTAACAGAAGATAGATGGCAATGTCGCGAAAGTAATGTACGGATAGCTCAGTAGCATATAAGGAAACACAAGTTTTTCAATGGCATGTTAGGAACGTGAGAGATTTTAAATGGTAAATAAAAAGTTTCCTCTGTGTTAGTATCAGGACGAGTACCTGTGGCTCTTTCAAGAGCAAAAAAGGCAGTGTGTACTGTGGGGTTATGTATTTTCATACATGCATGGTTCTAGTTTTGTATAATATGTTTATACCGCGACCAATTTATTCACAACTAATTTTGTGTTAAACCACATAATATTTGATGGCCATACTAGGCGAACAATTATCCATCGAAATCAACACAACAACTCTCAGATATGTACACCGCGCCAATTATCATATGTGAGATTCACCTTACATTTTTTTACTTGTAAATCATCATTATTTTATGAGATTCACCTCACATTTTTGACATGCATATTTTGCACACTAGAACAGAATCAGTTTGTGTAAAAGCCAGTTTGGTAAAGCATCCAGCCACTGAGATGGCTACAAAATAAGCTGGTACTCTTGCAGCCAATAGTGCAGTGGCTACTGTCAAGTGAGGTGCCCATCTTTGACAGATGTTACATTCCTCATGCCCCTCATGCTTATTGTGATGTTCACTGTTTCATGCTGATTTCCTTTTTTCCCTTTAGATTGAATGGTCGGGGGAAAGGCTAGTGTGGAAAAAAGAGCTAACCATACAAAGAAGAGAATAGTAGCTCACCAGCCTATCTCTAACTGCTCCAAACCTCCATTTATAATGGCTTAGCCAGCTATTATAAAGAATTCGTCGTTGATATGGCCAATCATCATCTGTAACAGCTAAAGAATTGTTACAGCGAGAACCGTTACTAATGAAGGGGTCATCTATAATGGATCCTAATTAGAATGACCACTTATCATTTTTTTTCTAGTTTTTGCTAGTCTCAGGATTTGCACAGAAAATACCCATATATATATATTATTAACAGGAAATACTCAGTAAAATAGATTTACTTATTTTTGTGGTACAAAGCATAAATGAAAATTGGGCTAACTATTCCAATTACAAACACATGAGTACATGAAACGGACACACTCACGCCTCAAATGTTCTAACGATTTGAGGTTATCATCCCACGCAGAACCAAACAACATTAAAAATAAAAAGAACACACGAGCTTCTGAGGATGATTGTAACCACTAGATACTAATCTTTCTGAAACAGTAGAATGGCATGTTTGATAAAAGCTGGATCAGCAAGCTCTGACTTGAACTAATTTTGTTGTTCGTGATGGCTCCGGCCAAGGATCAAACTCACGCGAGGTATGAACACAACACACTGGAGAGAAGATTTGAGTGCACATACACAAGAGGTTTTTGTGACGAACACCAGCGACGACACACGCCTTTTTGGCTTTTTATATTGTTACACACACGAACAGACTGATGATTACACGTTTTATGTAGCCTCGCGTACATGCACACAGCTAGCAGGCCGGACGGATCGCACGCACGACCACGAGCTACTCACTCATGCACGATCCACGTGTCTCACACGCAAGAATCGCTGCTCCGAGCTGACCATGAGCCACGCCATAACGTGCTCCACTAATCCTGCATGCAGCTAACTAATTTGCCGCTAATCCTCTTATTCCTCGGACTCAAGTCAGTTGCTATTTGTGCTGCGACACACGCATCTGCTGGTCACTGGCACTGACTCTACACGCAAAACTTGGACTAACCACAGCCTACATGACACACGTATGAATCTATCTAGAGGATGAACGTGAACATATCACATACCTATCTACATGCAACTCATGCAAGACTTACGACAATATGCAAGTCAGGATTACTACCAACAGTTCCCCAATGCTTCCTGCCCATAGCTCTTCAAAAAACAGATTAAAAAAGCAGTCTCAATTGAAGATAGCATGTAAATGAGCATATACTAAAGAAATGAAAAATATCATAGAAAGATTGGGACTAAAACATCAGCACGTACGAGCTCAGTGCAAACAACACTTACTTTAATCTGTGCTTCCACCATCTGCATCACGGCGAAGGTGGAAAAGGCAGCACATGCTCACCAACCAGTGGCAGGAGCTTGCACTTGCTCTACAAACTAACAAGACAGGGAGTAGATGAATCATGAGAAAAAAACCTTAGATCTGAACAATCACAAGAAAGAATAGAGCAGAGAGTGGTGAAGTAGGGGCAGCTCCTCTGGCGGCTGCATTGGAGCGACCCCTCGGGCGGCTGCGCCAGGAGTGCTGTAGTTCGATGCTCGCTGGCTGCCAGTTGATGAAGCTTGGGCTTGGGCAGCCGGTGAGGATGGCCATGTTTACCAATTGCTTGAAAGAAGTAGGAAAGAGATAATGAGTGGATAGAGTTGATCTATTAGATAACTAATAAAATAGATATCTCTTATCTGTAGCGTCTCTCAATTGGGAGCTGTTACAGTTGTTGGTCATATCTGTATTGGCTAGTCATTATAGATAATAGTCAACTCATCGATAACGACTTTATCTGCAATGGCTCCTAATTGAGAGCCGTTACAAATGGCATCTAATCGTCTGTCACAGCTGCTATTATCTGTAATAGCTCACTTGGGTTCGCACAGATAGTCTGTTATAGATGTGAGTTTATGTGCTAGTAGTGGGAGCTAAGAACAACAACAATGTGTTCATGGCAGTAGGTCACAATCGTAACTATGTTATTTCATTTAGAGAATACTTGGTTAGACCAACCTATCAAAGAAAGAGATTAGGCTTACAGAAGTGCCGTTGCACCAACACCCTGTCTTATGCCAACCAACTAATAGAACAGCACTCAAAAACGCATATCACAAAAGAAGAAGCCAATATGGACAATAGGATGGCATCGGTTAACGCATGAAGAAATTGATGAGGCGTAAGCGTCAGCAATTGAGTCACGGAGTTGACCTAAATCCTAGTAATAAGGCTGAAGAAAATATCTAAATTTTCAGGACAATGTGTTTATACTGAAACGATGAGAACAGGTTGTTAGACTACAAATTGTTTGACTGAGTTGGGTCTGGACTCAGGCTAGCTAGACGTCTAGACCACCCAACCATTTTAATGTGTGAAACAAATTAAATGTTTAAGCCGCGTAATCCTAGGCCTGATTATATTTAGACCAACATTTGGCTGCCGTGAACCACATTGATTATCATTATTTGGCCTTGCCAAAACGAGAAATTTTACTATTTACCATCCAATTCATAGGCGAATTACCACTAGTACGTAAGGCTTTCAGATTTTGTAATTGGAATTGACAATTTCTTCGTTCCGCGCCACTTCCATGGTTAGCCTATCAGTCTATCCGTCTGCCCCACCACTGGCAAGTCCATTAGTCTGCTGGTGTCGCTGTTCAGCCCTGCCACCACTTCTTGGTGCCTTCGGGGATCAAAGAGGAGAGGAAGAGAGCGCAAGCCGGCGCAGGTGTTTACCAGGAGGAGAGGAAGAGGAAGAGGAAGAGGAAGAGGAAGAGGAAGAGGAAGAGGGCGCAGGCGCCGCCGGGCTGAGCGTGGCACTGCAGCAGAAGCTGTGGCTGGAGACGAGGCCACCGCCAGAACGACGAGCAGCCGCGCCAGTCCTGCCTTTCTTCCGTTTACAGCCTCACCCGCCACCGGTCGGGAACACGAGCATCGAGCAAGGTCGTCGGACGCTGGCTAGGAGCACGCGGAGGAGGTGGGCCGATATGACCACAGCGGCATCCTGTCAGGAAAATCACTCAATTCTCTCGCCCTCGCTCGGCTGGAACAGCAAACTGAAGTTTTTCATGTGAGCTACAGTAACTCAAGTTTTGAAGAACAGTGTGACCTTGGTGCTGCTATATCGGATCACCGTTCTTACCACGATTCCATCTCTAGCTCAGTCACCAGAAAAACTAAAAAAACCCGGCTAAGTGAGTGAGTTGACTGGTTCAGATCCTGTTTTTCAGCCATCGACTACATGCAAGTAGAGTCCAAAGTTAACAGAACAAACATGCGACTAATATAAACTACTGAAATCAAAGAGCATGCACAAGATTAATTAATAGCTCCAAATCTATCACATCCAACCTCTCTCCACCAACCATGCCGTCGCGGAGGTGCAGAAGCGATGGAGCAATGGTGCGGTACAGAGTGTTGCTGATTTAGAGAAAATCCCGGAGTCCTAGCTAATCTACTTTTCATTGCATGTTTATATTCCCCGTTTCTGTTGGAGCACGCCGCCTCTCTGCTTGGAGGGCGTCCCGATCGTGGCGCGCAATTTGGAGAGGTGGCCTCGAGCCACTCTGTAATCCAGCGTCAATAAAAGGAAGAAAAACAGAAAAGCAGCAGTCGGTTCTAAGCAGCGCCAAAATACATTCTTATGCTCGTGCGTGTCTGCAAGGTGTTCGACCTGTGTTCCAGTGAGTTCTCACGTTGCGTGTCCTGTTGATAGTGTGTGTTCTCGTGTGCGATTGTTGCTAGGAAGACAAAAAAGGAGATCGGAGGGAGCAACGATGGAGGGGCTGCCAACAGCGCGGCTGCTCAATCTGCCTCGGACGACACGGAGGCGGCTCGTTGCCAGAGGCGGCCGTCCGCTAGTGGGGATCCCTTTGGACGTCGACGTCGTGACCGACCTCACCTCCACCTAGGGAGAGGAATCGGATGACGACATATGGTGGGGTAGACAGACGATTGACGGCTGATGACGGGAGTGGCACGGAAAAAAAATTGCAGTTCCGGTGACAAAATCTTAAAGCCTTGTAAATCATGTGATAATTTCTAAAACGCTTGCGAATTGGTATGTATCTCCTGTTATCTCACGTGATGGGCTCGGATGAGGTAGTTGGGTAGTTTATCTCGATAAGAATTGCTCTCACATGTAAATAGGGATCCTAACTACCTCACTGTGCCTGTGCCTATAGGTAATCTCCCTACTCGATTTGTCGCAATCAATCCAACACGAACCGACGCACCGACATCGTTCTCCCAGAGCGTAAATCGCTTTATGGTATCAGAGCCTTGAAGCCATGTCCAGTTCAACATCTACCACCCATGCCAATCCTCTCTTCGGCGTTCCTGTCATCGAGAAGCTGACAAAGCAAAAGAATGCATTGCGGTTTGCCCAGGTGCTGATGGCCATCCGCGGCGGCCGCCTTGAGGGGCACCTCACCGGCAAAACAGCCGCTCCCAGCACTGAGATCGAGCGCACAAAAGGAGACGCAATGGTGAAGGTCTGAAACCCAGCATATGAAGAGATCGACTTCCTCTTCTCTCTATCATAGGAGGTGCTCTCACAGGTTGCCACCGCACGATCTGCAGTGGAGGCGTGGTGAATGGTGCAGAACATGTTCTGTTCCCAGACTCGCGCACGCACAATCAACGTCAAGCTCACCCTCACGACCACGAACACAGGCACATCGACCGTCTCCGAGTATGTTGGTAAGATGAAAGCATATGGAGATGAGATAACATCTGCAGGCAAATCTCTAGATGAAGAAGATTTAGTAGCATTTATCTTTAATGATCTTGATGATGAATATGATCCTATTGTATCAGTACTAGTGGCAAAGACAGTCCCTCACCGTGTCCGTGCTTTACACTCAATTGCTAAATTTTGAGAACAGGCTGCAGCTACGCCAGAATGCTTCACCTTCAGCAAATGCTGTGAATCTTGTGGCAGCAACCATGGTGGCGCAGCAGGCCGCGGCACAACTCGAGGAGGAGGCCGTTTCGACAGCGGCAACCAGCAGCATGGCCCTGACACCTGACCAATCTGCCAACTACAAGAGAGGGCACGTCGCTGTGGACTGCTAGCATCGATTTCATGAAAACTACATACCTGATGAGAGGAACGCTGCTGCTGCCACGCCCACACCTAAGAATCAACACCAATTGGTACCTAGATTCAGGTACCACCGACCACATCACGACTGAGTTGGACAAGCTCACAGTTTTAGAAAAGTAAAAGGGAAACTATCAAGTCCACACGGTGAATGGTACAGTTATGAAAATTAAACATATTGGTCATTACCCTATTCATACCCCTACACGCACTTTATATCTTAAAAATATTCTCTGCATATTCCTCAAGCCGCCAAGAACCTTGTTTCTATGCATCACTTAGCCGCCAATAATTATGCTTTCCTTAAAGTTCACTCTAAGTATTTTTTTATTAAGGATTGGGCCATGAGGCACACAATTCTTAGTGGAAGGTGCCGCAAAGGACTCTACCTACTTCCCTCAAGTTCTCCAATAAAGCAAGCTTGCAATGTCATGCGTCTTTCTCAAGATGGCATAGCCGGTTGGGTCATCCATCATCTCTGGTTATCTCTAAAATATCCTAAGTCCACTAGCGAGTCAGTCTAAGATGCTTGTCAAAAGGCTATAAAAGCCATGAATTACCCTATGCTAGGTCGTTAAGTGTGTCTCCTTATCCTTTGGAACTCATTTTCTCTATGTTTGGGCCCTGCTCTGTGTTCTATTAGAGGAAATAAATGTTATGTTAGCTTCATTGATGATTTCATTAAATTTGAATGGCTTTGTAACCTTAAACACAAATCTAAGGTCTTTCAAAGGTTCCATGACATTGGAAAATCATTGCCATGCAGACTAACTAGAGTGGAGAGTATAAAAACTCCATTCCTTCTGTGAGAAAATCAGGATATCCCACCATGTTTCATGTCCCTATGCACATCAGCAAAATGGATCGACAAAAAGAAAACACAAGCATATAGTAGAGGTTGGTTTAGCCCTCATTGCTTACGCATCAATGCCTTTAAAATTTTGGGATGAGCCATTCCTTATAGCTGCATACCTCATTAATTACCTCCCTACTAGAGTTATTCAAAATGAATCTCCTCTAGAACATATGTTCCTATAACACTCACAAGCTCCAATTCTGCTCAAAATAATGTGTTTTTCTTGGGTATAGTCACTTGCACAAGGGATTGAAATGCCTCAATGTGTCCTTGGATAGGTCTATATCTCTAGAGATGTCATATTTGATGAGAATGTTTTTCATTTCTCTCAATTACATTCTAATGCCTATGCATGAATATGTTTTGAAATATCCCTTCTACACTTCTTCCACCAACCTATGAGCAAGGGGGAGAATGCAATGATCATATGTATAATTCTTCTAATGGGCTTGCTAATCATGTTGGTAAAGAAAGTGCAGGAAATTCAGACTCTAGTACACTAGATTGGATGAACATAGCAACTAAAAGTGCATCTAGCCCCCTAAGGGGCTAATGATTTTATTGAGATGTGTACATCATTTAGTCCCAAGATGTTTAGGGTGATGCATGGAGTCCTATACAAAATGAGATACAATGAGGTGTGGAAATTGGTAGCCTTATTTAATATTTCTTTTTGTTTTGAAATCGAGTATAGAAAAACAATGCTATCAAGGGGATTCCAAATGGTTGTCCATATCTAACCAAGTGCTCAAGGTTTAATCCTTTAGATGAGAGACACATTTGCACAACACTTGTGCATGGTTGGGTGCTATTAGGTTCCAACCACATGGATCAGATGTCTCAACCCACTCTTCTATAGCCTTGCGCTAAGTGTTGACCATAGGTTTCACGACATATATTTGGAACTTTTGAACTTCAAATATGTGAGTAATGGCTACATGGCATTAGGATGTGGGTATATATGCCCTCCATCCCCTACAGTTTGGCCTTTTCACTTTTGTTTTTATGTCTTCTAGCTTCTCTTAGGGTTTGTTGACCTTGTCCACCTAGTTCTTGAGCTTCTATGGTGATTTGAATGTGAATCTTGGGTGGTGGTGAGGATTTGTGTTTGTTCTAGGAGAACCTGAGCACTTGGCGATCAACATCGAGCTAATATTTGGTGCTTATTACTCTTGGAGGGTGACCTTCTAGATGGTTAGGCATTGCTCATGTGCTTTCTCAAGCTGTGGATTGACCTGAGCAAGTTTTTGAGGGTGGACATTGCCTCCGAAAGGAAAAGAGGAAACTTTAAGTGAATAGCGAGATAGAAGTTAAGAGGTTGCCTTGGTAGAGCAAGTTACAATGGTGGTTGAAACCCATTATCCAAGTTGGGATCTTTGTGGTCACTTGTAATCAAGGGATAGCTAGGTGGTTGCTTGGAGGCTAAAGGCTTCGTCCAAGTTACTTGCTTGGTGAGGCAAGGGATTAATCAAGACATGGTTCCTAGAAGCTTCTCAATGGAGATGAAGGATCCTTGTGATCCAAACATCGGATACAAATCACTTCTCTCCTATTAACTTTCTCTCTATGTGTTGCATGATGGATTCATTGAAGTTTCTATAATCTGCTCTTGTCTACCTATCTACCTTAGTCTTTTGCTTGATAGGTTTACTATTACCATTAGTTGAATTTGCTATGAGCTACTTGAAAGTGGAGTTCACACCTTGATCGAATGTTTCTAGTCCAGAGCCCACAGGTTTTGACAAGCATTATCAATTTAGCTAAGAGTATTGGCTAGAGGATCTGAGCTATGGGGCAGGAAGTTCTAATTTGATGAATTTAACCACTGTGATTTGAGAAATTTTCATGAACACATATACACACCCCCTCCTATTGGTGAATATATGGGCTTTCAATTGGTATCAAAGCCTAGGCTCCTGATAAGCTTCATAGCTTGGAGTTGATTCAAGATATCAAATGTCAATCCTATACCTTGTGGGGACAATGAGGACAACGGTGACAAGTCAACCAAAAAGACCAGATCTACAAAAGGGAACACTACTATACCTTTTGATTACAACAAAATTAATCCTCCCTCTAACAACTTCATCTCTGAGCTTTCTAGGCATGTACTCCATTTTGTTAGGACTTACTATACTACTTGGAAGCATATAATATAGTTGCATCTATTGTCTTTGCATTCTAGTATTTGGAAGATGGTTTGCATAGGGATTGATGTACCAAGCAAGGACATGGAGTTCACTTCGGACCAAGAACTTTGTAGTCACTCTAATGTTCAAGCCAAAAATGTATTTCTTTTTGCTTTGAGCCCAAAAGAATTCAATACAGTGGATAGCTTGAGAAAGTAAAGGAGATTTATGACATAATTTAAGTTGCTCATGAAGGCATGCCTAGAGTGAGGGAGTCCAAGATTGAACTTTTGGAAGAAAATTTTAGGCAGTTTGTGATGGAAAACGATGAAGCTCCCTAGTAGATATATGACCGGATGGTGATCGTGAACAAGATTCAAGGACTTGGGAGTCTTGAGATGACCGACCTCTATGTTGTGAAAAAACTTCCTTGAGCTTTTGCACTAAGAAATCCCACTATGGTGACCCTCAACTATGAGAGCAAAGATTACAAGAGCCTTACCCCAAGTGTCATTCTTTGAAGAATTATTACTCATAAGCTCTTGGAGGAGGAAGCCAAGGAAGTCAAGCAAATCGCCAAGATCACCATCATCGCCAAGAATAAGGAGATTGCATTGAAGACCAAGAAGGAGGAACCGCCAAGTGACGATGAAAGTGGCAATGAAGACTTGGCACTTGTGGTACACAAGTTCTATCAATTCCTTCACTGCGATGAGTACAACAAGAACAAGAAAGATGAAGACAACGGAA
Organism: Oryza coarctata; assembly: GCA_030770085.1. NCBI lineage: Eukaryota > Viridiplantae > Streptophyta > Magnoliopsida > Poales > Poaceae > Oryza > Oryza coarctata. The sequence goes on from CM061478.1 coordinate 3,773,886, forward strand.
GAAAAAGGCAATTCAAGAAGACATGCTTTGAGCATGGGGAGTATGCCTACATCATCGCCAATTGACCCAACAACAAGAGCAAAGATGGCAAATCCAAGGGAACCAAGAAGAAGACTAGGCATGCTCACATTGGGGAAGCATGGTACTCCAGTGATGATGTAGACCCCAAGGAGGCTGAAGAAGAAGGTGGTGTTGCAATAATTGCAATCAAGTCATCGTTTACTACCAAGGACATCTCTTCAACAACTTGAGCGATGACGAAGACCACCACTTCAAGCACTCTTGCATCATGGCCCAAAGCCACAAGGTAATCTAATCATTCAAACCTTCACTAGATGATTATGAGAATGATAGTGATGATGAAAGTGAGTATAATATGAATGATGCACTTAAGAACTTTAGCAAACTAGCAATGAAGCACTTGTCCAAGCTAATGAAGACACTGGAGGAGAAGGAAAAACCCCTCGAAAGGTAAGAAGATATTCTTGTTCTTAAAAAAAAGAGAAATCATGCCTTCGAGGATGATTTGGCTAAGAAGTAAGAGTAGGTTGAAAAATGGACCAAAGAGCTCTTTTTGGTCAAGGGATCAATTGCTTGCCTAAAGGATGCTAATGACACACTTCAAGAGAAGTTTGTGGTGTTGGACCAAAACCACAAAGCTCTTGAGGTGCAATTTGACACCCTTTGGGCTAACACCTCTTAATCCAATGAGGTCGTCAAGTCTTCCAATGTCTCCACTAGCAATGGTTGTGCTAAATATTATAGTTATGATTTATATTCCTATGCTATTAGCCTTGAAGCTATTGAGGCTCTAAAGAATGAACATGAAAGGTTGGGAACTTTGGTGAAGTATGAGTGCATAAAGGCCTACCAATTCAAAGATAAACTTTATAAAACCATCACTACCCACAACAAAAAGGTTGAGCATGGTCTTGGCTTTTGTCCTTACGAAAGTCATCCATTCAAGCACACTGTGGTAAATGGGAAGCAGTGCTTAAAGTTCATCAAGGAAGGGAACAAAACACAAGCCAAGGAAATGCAATCTCTCTTAATAGGTCTAGAGGCTAAAAGTTTCAACCATATTGGTAGGAGGTTCTGACCAGCCCTCTTGGTTCAACTTAGAGGTCTAGTCGAAAGTTATGGCCCATATGGTAGGAAATTCCAACCTGCCTTCTTAGGCCAACCTAGAGGGGTGGCAAGAGAGTCTTACCCCTATGGTCAAAAGCTCTAACTAGATGATCTGTACTATAATTCATATATGATCACTAAGAACCACCACGGTAAAGTAGTTGCTCAGTAAGCCTTGTACTATGATTCACTATCTCCAATAGTCATTCCATATCAAATGTCCTCCACATTAAGTCCTGGAGTTACAATTTATTGTCCATTTCACAATTCTAAAAAATGAGATATAATTGCTTGTTTACCAACATGGATGTGACCGTTTTTAGGAGAGATGCCTCTTCCATGGCATTCAAGGGAAAGCTAAAGGGGAATCTCTATCTAGTCAATTTTGTCCTAGATAGAGTGAATCTGAAGGCTAGTTCATGTGGGGATGAGTAACTTGTCAAATCTTTTAAAAGGAGATCGCATCCTCAAACTTATTAATATTGTCTTTAAGAAAGATCATATGTGTAGTGCTTGCAAAGCCAGGAAACAAGTACAAAATCCACACCCCATCATGAACATTATGACCACTTTAATACCACTTAAACTTATTCACATGGATCTCTTTGGTCCTATTGCTTTTATATGCATCAGAGGTAACAAGTACCATTTTGTCATTGTGGATGATTTTTCACATTTCACTTAGGCGCTCTTTCTCTATAACAAAAGTGAAGCTTAAGACATGTTCAAGCGCTTTGCAAGACAAGCTCAAAATGAGTATGACCTCACCATCAAGAGGGTGTGAAGCAATAATGGTGGAGAATTCAAGAACACACAAGTTGAGAAATTCCTTGATGAAGAGAAAATCAAGCACGAGTTGTTCACTCCATATGATCCACCTCAAAATGGCATCATTGAAGGGAAGAATCGAACACTCATCAAGGCAGTAAAGACAATGCTCGATGAGGACAAGATGCCGGACATCTTTTGGGTGGAAGTCATCAACACCGCATGCCACACCATTAACCATCTTTACCTCCACAAATTGTTAAAGAAGACTTCATATGAGCTACTAAGTGGTATAAAGCCAAAAGTCCCTTATTTTTGTGTCTTCGGGAGCAAGTGTTACATTTTGAGTAAGAGAAATTGCTCATCTAAGTTTGCACCTAAGATGGATGAGGGATTCTTACTTGGTTATGAATCAAATGCCCATGCCTACCATGTTCTGAACAAAACCTCCAGCATTGTTGAAACCACTCTAGATGTGACATTTGATGAATCTAATAGCTCCCAAGGAGAGCAAGTTGTGGCACATGTTGTAGATAATATGGATCCAAGCAAAGCTATTGGGAACAAGGTGATAGGGGAGGTGTGACCACAAGAAGTACATGATGGTCAAGATAGAGTACTTGATCATACTCTATCAACTCAAGTCAACCTTTCCTAATCAAGTCATGATGACCATGAAGACATACCTTCAGCACAAGTGGATGGGATCAATGCCAAGAGCACTCATGAGCAAAGAGATACTGTGCAAGCTCAAGTTCCTTCATTTCACCATCGAAGAATACATCAAACAATTAAACAAGATCACCTCGTCGATAACATACTTAGAGGCATCCAAAAGGAGTAACCACTCACTCTCGAGTTGCTAGTTTTTGTGAGAATTACTCATTTGTCTCATCTTTGGAACTAATTAGGGTGGAAGATTCTCTTGGTGATTCGGATTGGGTGACGGCCATACAAGAAGAATTGAACATCTTCACTTGCAATGAGATGTGGCCATTGGTGAAGAGACCCAAGCAAAACAACATCAGCACCAAATTGATCTTTCACAACAAATAAGACAAGAATGGAGTAGTGACTCGCAAAAAAGCATGGTTAGTGGCTCAAGAGTTCACCCAAGTTGAGAGTCTTGACTTTGGTGAATCCTTTGTGCCGGTTGCTAGACTTGATTTCATTCAAATTTTACTTGCCTATGTTGCTAACCATGATTTCAAGCTATATCAAATGAATGTCATGAGCGCCTTCTTAAATGGTCCAATCTTGTGATTGGTGTTTGTGGAGCAACCACCTGGCTTTGAAGATCCTAAATATCCAAATCACATATTCAAGCTTCACAAGGCTCTTTATGGGCTCAAGCTATAGAATGGTATGAACCTCTATAGAATGCTATGAATGCCTTTATGATTTTCTCATCAAAAATGGTTTTAAGATAAGAAAAGCAGACACTACTCTCTTCACTAAGAAATTCAAGAATAATTTATTTGTGTGCCAAATTTATGTCTATGACATAATATTTTGCTCAACTAATTCTTCCATTAGTGATGAGTTTAGTAAGATCATTACTAAGAGGTTCGAGATGTCTATGATAAGAGAGCTCCTTTCTTCCTTGGACTTCAAGTCAAGCAACACAAAGAGGGGACTTTTATGTCACAAACTAAGTACCTAAAGGACAAAAGCAACACAAAGAGGGGACTTTCACGTCATAAACTAAGTACCTAAAGGACAACCTCAAGAAGTTTAAGATGGAAGGAGCCAAGCCCATCAAGACCCCCATGCCTACTAATGGACATCTTGATCTTGACAAAAATGGTAATCCTATGGACCAAAAGGTATATTGCTCAATGATTGGTTCCTTGCTTTACCTTTATTTATCTAGACCCGATATTATGCGTACTGTGTGCATGTGTGCCCATTTTCAAGCAAAACCTAAAGAATGTCATTGAATTGCGGCTAAGAGAATCCTTTGGTATTTGGTTCACTCTAAATCTTGGCTTGTGGTATTCTAAGAGTTGTTCCTTTGAGCTAATTGGATATTCTAACCCTAATTATGCCAGGTGTAAGGTTGACCAAAAGAGCACAATGAGGACTTGTTAACTCCTTGGACGATATCTACTTTCTTGGCCCTCCAAGAAACAAAATTCCATAGCCCTATCAACCTCTAAAACCGAGTACATAGACACCGGGTTGTGTTGTGACCAACTACTTTGGATGAAACAAATACTCTAAGACTTTGGCTATTCTTTTACTAAGATCCCACTCCTTTGTGATAATAAGAGCATCATTAAGAAAGCTAACAATCACGTTCAACACTTAAGAACCATGCACATGAACAGTTAGCATCATTTCTTGAGAGACCATGACAATAAAGGAGACATCACCCTATCCCATATGAGAACCAAAACTCAATTATCTAATATATTCACCAAGCCTTTAGATGAGAAGATTTTGTGAGCTAAGGAGTGAACTAAATATCTTGTATTCTCACAACATTGGTTGAGGAGTGGTTGGCTAATCAATAGCCAAGCATGACTCATTGAAAAATATAAATTAAAATTGAACTTTTCTGTCTTGAGATCTCTTCTTGTGTAGAAGCTGACCTTGATACCAAGAAAAAGTTCAAACATTCCCCTAAGTCTAAAAACCCTTTTGTTGAAATGTTTGCAAAAATCTTGTATGCTCTTTTCTTTGCATAAACTTGGTTTTTCTTCTCCTTCTTTCACTGCATAGTGACCATAGTTATGTATTCATTGTTTGTTGGCTAGTTGCATGTAGAACAATGCCTTACATGTCCAAATCTTTTTTGATCCTCTCCTTTCTGCATTTCTAATTCTAAATTATTTTTTAGCACTAAAAGTTTCGATCGGTTTTCTTAGAAGTTTTGGCCATTGGGGGATATATAAGTTTAGGGGGAGCTTGAGTCCTTGTTTGCTCTCCTCAATATCCACTTCTCAAACCCTAATTGTTGCTCTCCCTTTCCCTCAAAGAGAAACAATGATTCCACCAATAAAAGTCTTTGGGGCTTCACATTTCTCACCCTATTGGTGATCGAAAACTCTGTCCTATCATCATCTTTCTTAATTCTCATCCTTAGGTACTAGTTTCTATCTTCAAACCCTAGCTTTTCCATGTTTTGACCAAATCTTAAATCTATGAACCTAGGTGTGGTTTCCTTTGGATATAAACATTTCTAATCACTCTTAGTTTATTGATCTATAGCTTTTTGTTATATGCATTTGCTAAACTGTGAATACCCTTTTTAACTGTCTTGCTAGCTGAAAGTTCTGATGTTCTTGCCTAGAAGTTCTAAACGCTATTAAATTAGCCAAATATTGACCTTTGCCTCCACCATTACTCCTTGAATTCATTTTCTCTCTTTGATTCCTATTTCAGTTGTCATCATGGTTTGTGAGAAGAGACATATAGCCAAACAAAATGTGTCCAGTGAGGAAGATCCTCCACCTCGTTCCACAAGAGGCCATGACAAGGGCAAGAGAATTGCAGGGCAAGGTGGTAGTAGGTAGCAGGCTACAGCTCAAGGAGACTAGCCCAGGCAGACTAGGAGCACCAGAGTCGTGTTCTTGTGATTCTTGATCCTAGAGGTAGTGATGGTAGTGGAGGTGGTGTAGCAAGTTATAGGAATGGTAAGGAAGCCTCCTACACATGGCCAATTCATTTCTTCAAGGGCAAAGCTTTTGACATAGATTCGTTTGGTCATCGGGGTCGAGGATAGGCTGACTATCTTCACAATGTTTTGATAGGAGGTTGTGATCATAAGGTGGATCCTAACTCTCTCCCCCTTGAGTCTTGTGATCGCAAGTTCTGCACTCTTTTTTAGGTGGATTGGTACAATTTAGTTTTCATGGCTAGAGGCGATCTAGTGGTTAAGATAAAGTGCATAGATTAGGAGTATATGAAGAAGCAGAGGTCAGTGGTATTCAATGATGATACGAGGGTTTGTGTCAACAAAGATGTGGGTCATACTCTAAGCTTGGAGTACAATTGGAATATACAGGTCATTAGTCAGTTCTAGACGATAGTTTTCTTTGGTTAGACAGTGATGGTGAGCCTGAGATGAAGTCAATAACTAATGGGTAGTAGTACCACATCACTATATCCCACTTTGCTACAACCATAGGTCTTGATGGTGAAGGTTTGAACTAGCCCAACATTCACAATGTGAAGCCTAATCCCATCCAAAGAATGAAGTTTATGTATGCAAAGTATGCTCCAAAGAATTGCATGGGTACTACCAAGGGGTTGCTTCCTCACTACAAGGAATTGTACAATATCTTCAGATGGTTCCTTCTCCTAAGGTGGGAGATGCTATAGCTTTTTTGGTTTGCCACTATCACCTTCTTAGCCATATGTGAGAGGCCACTCCACCCCTTAGTGTCATGAAGCTAATCTGGTTTGAGATCTACAACATTGCCTTGGAGCCTAAGAGAGGGTGTGCCTATGCTTCTTACTTGACATAGATGATTGGGGTAGTCTTAGTGCTTTTCTTCTTCAAGGATGGGAAGCATCGTCCTTTTAGTCCTAATGTGCCTCCGACTCCCACTTTTCCTAGTGTAGCCCATATAGGTTCTACTTCTCGTAGCTCATCGGGTTCTACTTCTCCCATCAAGAGGGCTCTTCAAGCCATCTTCTATATGTGGGCCAAGACAACAGGGAAAGTGAAGATGGAAAGGTGACAGAAGGAATTGATGAGGGATGCTAGAAAGGAGGTCTCAGATGACTTAAAGGATGAGGTATATGAGGATCCTTTTGTAGCTTATGACTTGGCTCATGATGTGGTTGCTAGAGAAGTCACTTCTACTATCCTAGAGGCTTCACTGAGACTTCTCCTCCATCTGATAGTAATGAGGAAGAAGAGGAAGAGGGAGAAGAGGAAGAAGAGGGAGAAGAGGAGGATGAAGAAGAGGATGATGGGAGATCGAAGAGGACGAGGAAGAGGAGTTCGCTGTTGTTGATACTGCTAGAGGAGAGCCCATGGATGAGGATGTACATAGTGAAGACACTAAGATCATCCCTCTGATGGTGATAATGACGATGCTGCAAGTGGCAACACAGAGATCATCCCTTCGATGATGAGTGGCGCTCTTCTTTCCCTGCTTTTTCTGCCTTTTTGGTGATTGATGCCAAAGGAGGAGATGATTGTAGAATGAAGGGGGTCCTTAAAATTTTACTTCTTGTCAACTTAGTTATCTGTTTCTAGCCAGTCGGAGGTACTGACCATAAGGTCAGTAGTTCTGATCCATCTAGCCTATTAGGTTTTCTAGAATCCTCTCTAAAAATTCTCTGGACATGTAATCACTTTTGTTGCTGGGATGTAATAACTATTAGCTCCTTTAGCTTATTTACCTCAATTTACTTAATGCAATGTGTGATATTCATAGCTTTGTGGTGTAGTGTTATTTCATCCTTTCATTGTGTGAATGCCATGACATATGCATCTTCTTCCTTCAAGTTTATATACTATCATACACTTTGCACCCCACGAATGAGAAGGGTTGGATGAAGCTCTCCACACACTCCTTCAGTACATGCATATGAAATTCACTCAAATTCCTATATGCGTGCATTAAGGGGGAGCTTCACTCACATCTTTTCATTCAAAATCAATTTATATTCATTCTTTTATAAGCTTTAACTAAATTGTCATCAATCATCAAAAAGGGAAGATTAAAAGTGCATCTAGCCTCCTAAATAGGTTTTGGATGATTAATGATAAAACAGTTAAGGGACAATGGATTTATTGAGATATGTGCAGCATTTAGTCCTAAGATGCTTAGGGTGATGCATGGGACCCCCACAAAATAAGATGCAATGTGGTGAGGAAATTTGGAGCCTTATTTAATATTTCTTTTATTTTTAAAATTGATTATAGGAAAGCCATACTATCAAGAGGGTTTCAAATAGTTGTCTAGGTCTAACCAAATGCTCAAGGTCCAATATTTGTAGATGAGAAAAATATTTTTCACAACACTTGCATATGATTGGGTGTTGTCTATTAGTGTGAGTCAAAGGTTCCAACCACCTCGATTGGAAGTTCCTACCCACTCTTCTACAGCCTTGCACTAAGTGTTGACTGAAAGTTCTGGATCCCAGGGTCAAAACCTGCAAGCTTCAAATCTATGAGTAATGGCGACATGATATCAGGATGCGGGTATATAACCCCTTGATCCTGTATAAAGCTCTTTTAGCCTTTCCACTTTCATTTTTCTATCACTTAGATTCTCTTAGAATTTTTTGACCTACATCTAGTTCTTAAGCTCCCATGGTCATTTGAGTGTGAATCTTTGGTAGTAGTGAGGATTTGTGCTTATTAGTGAGCTAGGAGAACCTAAGCACTTAGGGATCAATGTCATGCTGCTGTTTGGTACTTATTACTCTTGGAGGGTGACCTCCTAACGTTTAGACATCACCCACAAGCTTTCCCAAGTTTTAGTTTGACCTAGGCAAGTTTGTGAGAGTGGACCTTACCTCCAAAAGAAAAGGAGGTAATATTGAGTTAATATCAAGTTGGTAGTTAGAAGGTTGCCTTGGTTGAGCAAGTTACACTGGTAGTTAAAACTCATTGTCCAAGTAAAGATCTTGATGGTCACTTGGAATCGAGGGATAACTAGATGGTTGCTTAGAGGGTTAAGACTACTTTCTAGTTATTTGCTTAGTGAGGTAAAGAGTTAATCGAGACCTGGCTTCAAGAAACTTCTCAAAAGAAATGTAAGATCCTTGTGATCCAAACTTCGGATAAAAATAGCTTAGTCTCTCATTTACTTACTCTCTATATATTGCATGATGGATTCGTTGAAGTTTCTAAAATCTGCTCTTGCTCTGTCTCTCTACTTAGTCTTTGTTTGATAGGTTTCATGGTAACCTCAATTGAACTTGTTGTGAGCTAGTTGAAAGGGGAGTTTACAGCTTAATCGAAAGTTCCTACTCAGAACCTAGAGGTTCTGACCATCATGCTCACTTTAGTTAAGAGTAGTTCCAAATTGTAAGGTAGGAAATTTGGATCTATTGAATTTAACTGCTTCAAATTGAAACATCTATTCATGACATCTACTAATTAATTTTCGGCAGCAATGCAGGAAACAACTGTAGACGGGACAGAACCAGTCGGAGCAACATCGGGATCGGCGCTGCATTTTTCTGCAGCTAGCGCGCCTTCAGGGTCAGCAGCACAGGCGCCACTGCAGTCCTCTGCTGACACCAAGGACGTACTACTCCCACTACGCCTCCGGTGGTGCAGCGACAAGCACCTCACCCGGAGCTGCCCAACAAGATGACACCACGTCGCCAACAACCTCATCCTCTAGCAGTTGTGATCTTCAGGGGGGTGTGGAAGGCAATAATGGCATGCTGCCGAGCTACGAAATTGGATTGTAAGACCCAGGACATGCTTACAGAGCGGCATACGGAAGGAGAATGTATACATTGATGAAAATATTAAATATACTTATTTTACATCATCTAGTGAGTCTTTAAAACTTAGATGAAGTATTTAATAATAAACATTGGAAAGAAAATGTAGATACAGAATATTTGGCACAAATGATAAATAAGACATGCATCTGGTACAATCCTAGAAAGGAAGTAATATGATAGACTATAAATAGTTCTACAAAGTCAAATAAAAAGCTAATAAAAGTTTAAACAGGTATAAGGATAGGCTAGTAGCAAAGGACTTTAAATAAATGTATGTATAGATTATGAGAACAATTTTAGTACAGTTGTCAAAGTTGATACTATTAGAGCTATCCTTCATATTACTGCATCTAGATGTTAGAGGCTTTGCCAGTGAGATGTTCAAAATATATTTTTATATTGGCTATTGAAAAAAGAAGTTTATATGAAACAACCACCAAAATGAGGATTATAAGACACCTAATTATGTGTGCAAGTTAGACAAATCTTTATATAGACTCAAATAAGCCTCTAGAGCATGACCTGCCTATTAGTAATAGCACCTCCTCGCATGCACCTATGCCTATTGACACGCATAGCCCAGTTGTCAGCCTCTGCGCTACCGCCACGTGTGCACCTACTCTCACTGATAGCCTAGTCCCACCTGTTAGCCTCTGTGCCGCCACCGTGCGCGCTTGCTCTCGCTAACAGCTCAATCACACTTGTCAATCTCACACACCGTTGCCGTGCGTGCAGTTCACTGTTTCACTAGGCCATGCCCATTATTATTTCACTCGGCTGCCAAAATCAGCCCGTTATTGTTCCAAATTTAGAAAAATTATTTTGTCAATTTTTGTCTGAAATTCCTCTAATTTTTTTCAACAATTTTCTATCTATTTTTAAAATTTAATTCATACATATAAATAAACAAAAAACATTGTTCAGCACAGATTTTTCAACCTAACCTTTATCAACGCAAATACAAGTTCACCACATATTTTCAACAAATAGTTTAAAACATAAACCAAAAATAATGCCAATTTTAAGATAAAATATTTTTTGTGAATTTCAACATAAATTATTTAACCAATTTTTCTTAAAACCAAATTTTCATCATTATTATCTAACAATCTCTCCCTTGATGAAAACATTGGCAACAACACATGAAAATTGAACATTGACATTTATCTTCAAAAACCATTGGCATTTAACTTCTCAAAAGAAATTGCATCAAACTCTCTCCCCCTTTTTGACGATGAATTCATCAAGAAAACATAAATAAAAGAAAGTTTTTCAATTTTGAACCAATTTTGTTATATGTATATATAATGAGCACCATAAATCATCAATATAAATAACCTCATACGTGTTATGCTAAAAGTAATTTGTAATCGCACATCAATATATGTGTAATATAAATCTCGCATAACTAAAAATCAAGTGCAATTAACAATTTATTTCAATACATGATATTCCTTACTCACTATTTTAAAACTTGCAAGCATTATTTTGATGCACTTTTTTTTATACAAATTGAGAACTTGATTGATCTCAATCATAACATAAATTGTTAGAAATTATATGCATCATTAGCCTTACTTTTCAATCCGTTTAAATCTATGTCTTTTGACAATTAAAAGATTAAGAATTGGGTTTTGATCATACACAACTTTTTCTAGTTTATACTAAAGTACAATAGTAAGCAATCTTGTGAAAAAGAAGTGTAACAATACATATTTTCTTGACCTTTTTCATACTTTTTAGAGCACATAGTTTTGATCTTTCTTATATTTCTCATATCATATTAGCACTTTTCAAACAAAATAAAAATAGATAAGAAAGTTCAATCATGTTAAAATTTAATTCAAGTTGTCATTTTTAGGTAGCCATGCAAAGATCAACATCATACATATAGAAATATGTTCAGCATGTGACATGAATATGACTGCATGTAATACATATGAATCATATGTAGTGCTTATTATTTAATATTTTTTTCTTTTAAAATAAAGAACACAAAAAAAATTGTTTGAAAAGTTGATGCTCTCCCTCGAAACAACCCTATAGGACGAATAACCCCAAGTTCTTCTCAAAGACGAGCAAAACGATAAGAATCCAAAGAATTTGTAAAAATATATGCCAATTGATGTTTAGTATCCACATGATGAAGTGTCATATAACCTTTTTTTCAATATGATCTCTAAGAAAGTGAAATCTAATATCAATATGTTTAATCCTAGAGTATTGAACTCGGTTTTCAGCAATACAAATAGCACTTGTAATATCATAGAAAAATAAACATTTTTAAAGTAACACCATAATTTATAAGTGTAGCTGCTATCCAAAGAATTTGAGAATAATAACTAGCAATAGCCATATATTAAGATTCAGGAGAATTGTTTTCTAAAACACCAAGTAACATGTAAATTACCCACGAAGAAACAAACACCATAAAAACATTTTCTATCAAGTCTACAACTTTCTAAAATAATACCAAAAAAAGCTCTAAAACCAATCCATTAAAAGATAGCCATATGCTAAAATTTTTAGTACTATGATCATACCTGAGAATCCTCTTTATTACTTAAAAAATAAAGCATGTGGGAACCTTAAAATCTTACATATAAACATACCATAAATTATATATATTCTTAAGTATGCTCTATTGTTTATGATGTTGTGATCGGTATTGAAACTAATTCTAATGATTGTGTGGGAGGAACCAAAGTTTTATCATTAACAGAAATGTTCTCCCCTTGAATTTATGCACATATACCTATAATCATAATCATAAAAATAAAAGTACCTCTAAAAATTATCTTTTTATCATGCGATATACTTGTGAGATAGGAGAATCAATTCTTGTCATTAGACATGTGATGTAAACATCTAGAATTCAATAGCAAAAAGTTCTTTCTCATACAAGGTGCCTACAGAAAAGAAGACACTGTCGAGGTCTTTGTAGTAGGGTTAGTAATATAATATTTAGGAATCTAGTACTGAGACACATGACGTACACCAGAAGATAAAACACAAGTATTTCTATGCAAAGGTTTTGATTTATTATTACGCATATTAGTAGAACAAAAATGGTGTGGTTTTCTCAAATTAGACATTGCCTTAGTTTTTTCTCTCATTTATTGTTTGGCAAGTCTAAAACAGTATTCAACTTTATATCCATCTCTACCACAATAAGTGCAAGTGTACTTAACTTTGTATTTACTCTTAGAAGTAGAAACAACATTTATACTTGCTATTCCAGTAGATGGCATAACACCACTAGATTTAAATATTATCTTTTTAGGTTCATCTTCATTATCAATTATGCCACTACCAAGAGATTTAACAATAGTTAGAGTATGAGTCTTAGCATAATCACCTATTTTAAATTTTTTAGAACAATTGTTTTGATTCAAAATTTGATTAAAGTTTTTGGTTCCCATCTTTCTTTACAAGTAATCAATACGATTCAAAAGAGTGGCAAAATTTTTACAAAAAAACATGATAAAATTTATCTTTATTTCTACAATTAGAGCATGAAAGAGCCTTATGAGTAGTTAGATCATCTTTTAGTTGACCAATCTTAATATCAGCATCCATTAACTTCAACTTAAGAGAATTGCAATTGTCACAATAATCAGATTTTGCTACTACACAAATGTGAATGTCTTTTTCTCTTTTTTAAGATTGAGTTCTTTCAAAATAGAAGCCTCCATATCTCTTAGAGAATTAAATTCAGTATAAACTAGGTCACATGAATTACAAGAATTATCTATAGAAGTCAAAGTTGTAAGTCTTACAATTTTAGTATTTAATTGTTCAACTAAAGTATCTTATTTCTTAATTTTTTTATCTTTCTTTTCTAACAAAGTACCAAGTTTTTCAATAGCACAAGCTAAATAATTATAAGAAAGTTCTACCACATTGTTGCTGTCATTATCGATATCACTATCGGTGACACTTCTACTATTTGCCATCATACATAGCCCCATTGAGTTTTTCTTGCCTTTGGGAGTAGCATCATCATCACTCTTGGGATCCACATCACTTAGATTTTCCCGTTCTAAAGCAGAAAGAACATAGTTTACTACTTTCTTATTCAAATACCCCTTCTTCTTGGTACTCTTGAATGTTCAGTTCTTTTCACTCTCTTCTTCGTCTTCTTCCTCATCTTCATCTATGGAAATTCTTACTAAAAAATTTGGATATTTTAGATGAAGATGATTAAGTGAACCACATTCAAAATATCATCGAGGTTCTCCACCATTTTATTTATGGATTGAACTTCCGCAAAGTTCTTGTTCTCTTAATACTACTACATGTTCTCTTGACTTACATAATGTTCTCCACGTACCTGGTATCTAACACCTCCTTTCAGTTCATAAACTATCACGTGATAATAATGTATGTTTTAATTTTTATCCCTATCATTTTCTTATAAAGGACCAAGCAACGAAATAAGTGCTCCTAGAAGGAAGCTGTGTCTCCTGATTGCCGTTTGTCATGCTTGTAACCTTCCATGTATGCATAAATTTTCATATATACGTAACCTTCCAGGTATACGATCTTTTATATATATGAGTAGTCGTAACCCATAGAAGTAATCTATCATCAATTACATTAACATGCATTTTCCTATGTTCATATATGTATACTGTTAATCCCCATTATAGGAATCACGAGCGCCTTAGCAATTCAAGTGTCAGGAATTAAGGAGCAGCGATCGACCTTTGGCACTTCTGCCACAAGTAGTCAAATTTGCATACTAGCCAGTTTTTGCATTGTGATTGAGTGGACCAGGAAATGCATTGCAACACGGGGATGAACGACTGTTTTGTTTCTATTTAACTGCAGCGTCCCTTATGCCTCCCATTCCTAGAGAGATTTGAGACAGAGAACTCATACAACTGATGCAACACTGATAAACCTGAAGGAAAAACATGGGAAAAAATTCAAAAAATATGTAGGCATACAGCCCAGGGGGACCCTAATGGGTAATCACAAGCATAGGGACGTATCTTGAGCAAAAGGTCCAGCTTTCACACTACTAGAGTCCATCTTGACCACTGACTCATTATAGTTCGGTGCAGTTATAAAGATACTTGTAGTTGGCTATTGAATAGTCAGAGTGCTTCTTTCGGTGAAGAGTTGTCTTCCTGATGCTTCTCGTTTCAATGTATTGCAACTGGCATTTATTAATACTTTAGGCATTTATTCATACTAAATAATGTTGATATATCTAGAAAAAACATTGCAATTGACACAAATATATAGAGAGCGGTTGTAGATGAAGACAATGACAAGCATATATCGAGAGGAATGAAGAGGAACATGCATGGAAGAATAATTAAAATGTGAGATATGAAAAGGTTACTACCTACTATAAAGAAGAGCGTAGCGTGCGTGGAAAAAGATTCAATATGTATGAGAATGTTAGTATCTAGTAGGTGCCTGTACAACACGTACGACTTGCTAGCTGGAGTAGCCTTCTCAAGAAACTCGAGCCTGATATAACATCCATTGATCAAGCCAAAGGTCCTGGATATGCCTAGGCACAAAGCTGTTCACGTGCCATCGATAATTTATGATTTTTTGACAGTGTTCTTGTGCCATCGATAATTTTTGATTTTTTTGACAGTTCTTTTCATTAAGTTTGAGTTATATACGGAATCATATGTGATATTGTGGATAGGATCATATGATGGTTATGGACAAGCGCAAAATCTGAAGTGTGCGTGTAATGCATCATAGCTTTTGCAAAAAAACATTAGTAACTTTGTCAGACATAATCCTTGAGGTATCATATATTGATATCATCGGAGTACCATGGTAATACGTAATATATATCATCATGTATCAATAAGTATTACAATTAAAGAATCACAAAGATTTTTATAGCATGTCATGAAGATCACAGAGAGTTTTAGATTAAAAAAAGAAAAATCACAAAAGTAAAAAAATAACCAAAAAAAGAAAAAATAAACTCTACAATGTTACCTCGTTCCTTTGGCTGCCCAGCTGCCACGCGCCCACCGTTGATCACGTTGCCTTCGCAAGGGAGAAACAACACTTAACTGGATGGGCACATGGGAAAGACATGTGGATAAGGCTAACGAATTGATATAGTTGTTATAAAACCGGTATCAATAAAAACCTCAGAAGTCGATAATAGAAGAAAACCATATAAGATCTAAACAAAATAATGGTACCGAGGCATAATATTTAACCGAAGTATATATCAGGGTTAAACCGAAGTCTATATCAACGAGATACAGATTACATGCGCTACTATCCGTCTAGTATATTACAGTATATTTGAGTATCCATTACCATCGATCAGCTAGGCTACCGGTCAGCTGTCCCTCGTCTATACTATCATCATTATGCGTTTACAACAGGTGTGACTCCATTAAGAGAGAGGCTATGACAGATTCCAACTCTACTATTGTCCTAATACCTACTACAACTTCAATTTCTAAACTTTAACTAACTTCTTACACCTATTCAACACGAACTCTAACAAATTTTGCCTTGGAGAATACGCCACACCAACTTAAATTTGTTCCATGTACAAACCTCTATATATCTAAACTTGAGTTGTCTCCTTTTATAGCTCATGCCAAACAACCCGATAAGCCTACGCCATGCTCATCACAATCAAGAGACTTCGCTATCTCCATAACTTCTTCCTCTTGGCTCCGATTGCAATAGTGTTCTACCTTCTTAGCTATCAACATAGTTGTCTTACTAATCAAAATTTGACTCCTTCCTAGCTAGCACATCCTAAACTCCTCAAAGACTATGTTCACATTTAGCTTCCTTCTTAAATAGATAAATCAAATTAAGCATACTATTACGAATTGAACCATTTCTTTCTTAACGTCTTATAAACCGAACTAACAAATACAACATTTAGGTTTTATATATCTTTAAACTATTAGTGATATGCCCTAGAGAAAACATGGAAATGTTGTATATATCACATAATATATGTATAATAGTTTATTTTATTTCTTGAAATATACATTATCATTATTGATTAATGAGTATGTGACTTATTCATGAGACTCCTAATGTTAGATGTTGCTATTGATAAATGATCCTGATCATATATCATATGAGAAATAAATATATTTATAAGATCAGCATATGTATTGATTAATGATCTTGTCTCATGGAATATGGTATGGAGATACCAAATCGATAATATAGATATATGTTAGAGAACATATGTTGGATAATCCCGCTTTGAGATACTGTAAAGATTTTATGTGTTATTAGTTAATCTTAAGTAGTGTTTATGCGGAGTCCTTAGACTTAAGATTATCATAGTTCCTAACAAACGTAGTAACTTATTTTGAGACTACCAAACACTACTTTGTAATAGTGTAGTCATACAAGAAGTCTTCGAGTATGCTATAAAATTTGCAGTAGGATGTGAGTGATCAAGATAGAATTTGTCCATCTTATGTGAGAGATATCTCTGGGCCCCACGATATAATGGATTATGAAAGTGCACGGCCATGCTAAGATGATTGAGGAGACAATCACAAGTTTATAATCCATTACATGATAGAGAGAGTGATTGAGCTATTAAGAGGATAATACATGTCTTGTCTTGAGCTCGATCGATATCGTAAGGTAAAGCGATTCTTACATGAAAGCATTACAGGTTTAGCCGATACGATCTTTACATATACTTTAGGGTTAATACGCCTTGCTAGAGACCGCTATTAATAGGGTGATCGGAAAGGTGTTTCCGGGTCGTGACCAAATATACGTTAACCCTTAGGGTCGCACCATTAACGTGTTATAATGCTTATTCAAATGTGATTCAGATAAGGACTTAATTTGGATAGAAATCCGAGTAGACTACTATTGGGTCATGGTCCCCTAAGACCAAGTGAGGAAGCCTATATATAGAGAGGTGGTAAGGTCGAGAATAGATAGCTTGGTTCACCCCGAGCAAAACCCTAACTACTTGCGAGTGCTAGTACACCCGCAATCGGCATTCTAACCCCGTACGTGTGGATACCGGTGGAGGCGCTGCTCGTAGCAGCGTTGATCGTCATTTCGATTGCGACGATCAACTGCTTCATCTACCACCTTGACACGCGTGTGGTTTAATCAACTTCTTCAACCCTACTTTTGCTACACTGCACATCTTATGGTAATGGTCGATAATCACTTCTTCGTATGATGTCCTAATGTTCACAGTAGAAAAAATTTTATTTTATACTATTCATAGCCTATACCTTCCCTTTTATAAATTGTGCCCATGATTCTTTGATAAATTCATCTTCATCTTGAATCACTTGGAAAAATTGCCTTTATAGAGCGCTTTAATCTTCAGTGACAGATTTTTATATATCCCTATACTGCTAACCAGCTCCGTTGACATCAATAACTAATTTGACCGTTCGTTGCCCCGGTTCGCCTCAAATCACATGGACGTGCACATCTCCCCGAAACACCATTGTCTCATGTCAACCTATTACTAAGATTGTTGAGCATCCACGCACTGACCCACCCGTCGTGTGTACCTAGAATATAATTCTACGTGTAACTTGTTTTTACAGACAATGGTGTGAATAGTATGCCCTATAACTTATTTGTAATATATGAAATGTATGTGATACATGTAACATTTACTCATAGCATGCATGTCATAATTACTTCAACTAATGTTAGCTATCTTTATTATATTTAACGACATGTGTGTTGACCATAGTGCTTAAATCTATCTTTGTAATCTTTAATTTTTAGTTATTATTGGTAGTAGCATAGAATAGAAGTTACAAGTTTTCAAGTATGGTAACCCAAAGAAAAGATGTGGATGATGGGGATCATCTATATGGAGATGGAGATCATCATTCTTTTGTGCCATACTATTTCACGGTTGAATATGTTTATTTGTGATGTTTTATATATTCTTTTATGCAATAATATTTGTAAATTGTTGCTATGATAGGATAGAGCCACTCATAGTAAAAATTAGGTGTTTCTGTCCTTTCATATATTGCACCTAAGAAAAATGATCTAGGCCTAACAAAGTAGGGTATAGTTGGTTATAATCAGTACTTGGGATAGATGTTAGATATATGCATATGAAAGTATTTGGTTTACTTAACAAGGTTATCAAAACAGTTTTGGACATTAGAGCACAAGTTGGGACCAAGGCATCTGTTAACGCCGAAATTTGATTTAGCCTATAAATAGGATCGGCCGATGGAAATACTGATTAGCTCGTGGGACAAAGCCGATCGGTACTGTAGAGAAGCTGATAAGGCTAGTGGAAGTTGGATCGATTTGAGGATAGAGAACTATCCAGATGGAGTTAGGTCCAAGGAGGAGTTTTAACGACAGGATCTAGACAAGCCTAGGGGAAGGTTGGAAAAGGATCGGCTTGAGTCAAAGGAGGTCCGATTGCTACAACGAAGAAGCAATCGGATTAAAGCAATGGAAGACTCGGTCCCGGAATAGGAGATTATCTAGATAAGACCGAGTTTACGGAGGAGCCATGGAACCCATGGTAGGGTATTTTATCTTTTGTAAATCTTATCTTATATGGAAAGATTTAGTTAGTTAACTTCTCTAGAGATATTTTCCTTTATTTTTGTTAGGAAATAACATCCGATGGTTGAAAACACGTCGGACTCTGTAAACCTAGGGTATAAATATCAGACCCCTGGAGACATGTAAAGAATCTCTCGATCAATACAATCTCAGCGCATTGCCACCCTAGTTCATCTAGGTTTCTACCGGCGGGATTTGACTCTCGACGTGGGGCTGCATCGGTTAGGTCTGATATCCGGTGAATGGGTAAGTCTCGCCACAATCTCAAAATGTTCTACTCCGTCTAAGGCTACATCGGTTAGGTTCACCTCTTAGGCCGATCAAATGTATCGCATCACGACCGTGCAGAGCCTATCGGTCTGTAAAGCTCCCTCTGTCCTCATCAATTTCATGCTGCATCGGTTAGGTTCAACCTACGGGACTGCTGACGGTAGATTGAGCTTTAGGTTTATAGTTTTCTACATGACGTATCATCGGAGCGCTAGCCGATGAGTTATCCATGCTCTGAGCTTCACGCCCAGCGTATCGGCTCTTCGGCAGATACGCGCCAGGCCTTTATAGGATTCCCTTGACGCACCACACCAAGTGCATCGGTCTCCCAGCTGATACGTGCCCGCCTTTAGAGAGGTGTCCCCTCATCGGCTCAGCTAGCCGATGGGTTCGTTCCTATCTTTACTTCAGCACAACCGATCCGATGTCCTCCATATCATCGCTGTTGGCCTTAGCCTCGCACTGTCTCGGTTAGGTCCGATCTTCAAGGTTCGATGTTAACGGCATTGTTATGATGGGCGACGAGTCTCATGCTGTCATATCCGGAGCGGCATCGGCTTTGCAGCCCGTGCCGTTAATACGATTCCTTGCCATTTCACATGTGCCTTCATCGGTTTTCTAGCCGATGAATGACCGTTACCGCTTCCGTCGACTATCAGGAGGGATCCTGTGCGCTTTTCTATCCTCTGGATACACCCCGGTTCCTCCATCAGCTCTACGGCCGATCCCTCATTGACACTTGTCCACGCCTTCATCGACTCCCTAGCCGATTGAAGAGAGTCCCGATTACTATCGGCAAATAGCAGGTAGCAAACGGCCTCCTGGACACGGCTGATGACCAACCTGATCCTATCTACAGCCAGCTGATAGTGAGCGCTCGTATCGGCCCATCGTCCGATTGATCTGTTCGTCTCACCTCCTTGTCAATTGTAAGATCAAATTGACTGGCACACCTGCACCTGTACCGTCGCGCCGGAGCCGATCGAACCCCACGGCCCTGGCACGTGTACCTTGAGCCATAGAGAGAAGCCGACCGACCTGCACTAGAGCTAAGCAAACCTCCTAGGCGTCGGCGTGTTCGCGCCAGGCGCGCGAGATCTAGCGCGAACATATTTTTTGGCATGCCCGGTGGGACCGAAGGTTTCATTCATCGGCCGATAAGAACCATACTTCATTCACCGGCCAGTAGAGTAGAAATCTTCATTCATCAACCGATTGGACGGGATTTTATTCATCGGCTGGAGAAACCTGAATACCGTTCATCGGCTGAAGATCCTTTATCGACTGGTGTGATATAATTCCATTTATCAACCAACGGAACTCTTCAAGTGCCTGATTAGAAGTCAGATTTTTAATCATCAACCCAGGGGACATCTTGTTGTCAATGGAGGATTTAAATAATCACCAGAGGCAACATATAGAGCAGAATGTAGACAATTTTTAGAAACTCTGTTTGGAATCCCTCATATGACTGAACAAGGCCGATTCAAAAGGCGCAGCTACCAAAATATGTTTTGATGAAGGAATCAGGCTATCCATTGCTTGTGAATTTTTCCAAACCGTTGCAAAAGATGTTCAACGAGTCATTTTACCAAGTATTTAGTAATTTATCGAGAGTATGGATGGATACATTACAAGATTTGATCAAGAAGATGATACAAGAATTATTGGCTCAAGAGCCTGATCAAGATCATGTGCCTTTGCCGATAGAGACGAAGGAAACTTGGCAAAACAAGGACCTATCGACAAATATGTATCCACCAATACTAGATCGATTTGGGGGGCAACGGGAGGAGGTACCTCTAGAATTCTTTCAGAGTAATCATTATGGAGAATATCACAGGCAGAATCAGGTACCATATACACCTCCACATGATCAGGAAAATACTCTAAGGGAGAAGGATTGGTTAACCAGAATTGTGGACACGATGAAAGAGCAATTTGGTATCAAGCCCAAAGATCAAATAGTTATTTATCGGCACCCATATCTAGAATTGTTTAATAGAATTCTATTGCCTCGCCGATACATGATACCAGATTTCTCCAAATTCTCAGGGCAAGACAATATATCTACAATGGAGCACATCAGCCGATTTTTAGCACAATGTGGGGAAGCATCGGCCGAGAAATCTCTTAGAGTCCATTTATTTCCATTATCCCTCTCTAGATTGGCCTTTGCATAGTTTTCTTCGTTACCGCTAAACTCAATTGAAGGATGGGCCGATCTAGAGCAACAGTTCCATAGACATTTCTGCACTGGGATTCAAGAAATAAGACTATCAGACTTAACATCAGTTAGACAGGGGCCTAATGAGTCAGTTCTAAAATACATCCAACGTTTCTAGAACATCAGAGTCCGATATTATAGTCTTATTCTGAGCGAGGAACAGTTAAATGATCTAGCCTACCAAGGGCTGTCGAATCGCATTAGGTGGAAATTTTCTTCATAAGAGTTCAACAATTTAGCACATGCATGTGGTATCGGCTTACAAGAGCCGATTATCAGGAACAGAGAAGATGCCAACACATTGGAAGTCTAATCAGATCTTGTATGAAAATTGATTTTACCGATTGGATCTAGCGATATTAAGTCTAGAAAATCGTCACCCAATTGAGAAGGGCCTTATCGGATCAATCGGTGTGTGCCTGGCAATGCTTACATGCTAGAGAGTCTTGAAGGGGAGAAGTTTGCCAAAGCGCTCAATAGAAAATATTTGAAGAGATATTATCCTAGCGTTTGGGAAGACGCCTAAATCAGCTGAGCATAGCCAATTTCTTCTTTTCAAAACGGACAAGCTCTTAGAGGTGGTATCGGCTAATAATACTGTTTGCATAAATCGGCTGAGGTGTAGCCGATTTCTAATATACGGAAGCCGATATGATTATATCGGTTACAGATGGCCGATATCATTAAGATATCACTGTTAGGGGATATGTATTTATAAATTTCATTGATCAAGCCGATTGAAGTATATTGCAAACAGTTAATGTTAGAATGACATCTTGGGTTTTTCTCTGAGGCTAAAATTTTATAGGAATTTCTTAATGGCCTCGATCGTGCGCAGGCGGATTTGGTCTATTTCGTTGATGGCGCGGATGTCATCCTCATCAGATCTGGGGATGTTCTTCAAATTCTTATGCCGATAAACTACAAGGCGTACACTGTCTGCTACCTTGGCTTCTTGATCTTGGATTGATTATGGTAGGCCAATGAGATGCGACTTGGTGAATTTGATGTCGTCACGCACTTTGTCGAGTTCTACCATTAAATTGGCTTCTTGTTTCTTTAGGAGGACAAGTTTGGTGTTGGTGCATTGAAGGTCAGCTGTCATCTCATCAAGCTTCTTCTTTTCACTTCGGGCGGATAGCCGATCGTTCTGAGCTAGACTGCTTTGCTCAACGCGATTGACTATACGTCGTCTTAATGCGATCAGTTGGGTCCTTTCAAATTCCAAGTAGGCAGCAGGCGTGAGTACATCAGTCAGCTCTTCAGGCAGGAGATGTTCAATTTCAACGAGTCTTCCTCGGATCGGCCTGCAATCTTCCACCAGCGAGTCAATTGGAATTTCCAACCGATGCATAATATCTGACAATTGCTTGCGTGCATCGGCTGGTAGAGATGATTCAATTGCTGCACTAGTGGCTAAATCTTCCTCTATATCCAAGTATTTGCCGATGTCGAAGGAAAACAGGTCGGCTAATGACTGTACATTAATATCGGTAAATATGAGGATCATGAGCCAGGAAAAAAATATAACATGTAGGATGGATGTACCTGGGATACAGTGGGAGCAGCTTGAATGATTATGCGGGTATCAGCTTGATGTGAGGCGATTTGAGGTTCGGATGCTATGACTTCTGAGGAGACCATCAGCTCAGCCTTGGTAACGGTGTCCAGTGGTTGGATTTCAGGAGCCGATGGTTTAAGCTGCAAAGTAAAGGTGTCAAGATAAATGTGAAGGTAACAGAGAAGAATTGATGCTGACATATACCAATGGAGATACAGAAGTCAAGATCATCGCAGGAGAAAGGCTTCACGAAGTTGATGTGATCATGGCGACATCGGCGCCGGGTTTTGCTTCTTAGAAACTGTCCGAGTAGCCGGTTTCTTGTGCTTCGGCCCTGGTGTTTGTGACACTCGGAGGAGAGCCGATGGAGGTGGAGCACCTTGTCCAAGGATGGATCTAGCCGATTGAGGTTGATAAATAATCGGCCGACCACTTGCGCTAGTTGTAGTTGCATCTTTGTCACCAGCCTACGGAATCATGGGAATCAAGACGCAGTTGAAATTCAATACGATGAAGAAAAGATAGTATAAGGAGAAAAATTACCTCTTCATCAGATTCTACATAGTCGGGGTTGAGACGCATGCAACAATTTTCAGCTGTTAGACTGAATAGGTGCCTTCCCCATTCCAACCACCATCAAGCAAAAAGTTTGGTGTTGGATATACAGGGCTCGAAGGTCGAGATGGTCCCTAAGGACAAGGATGTTCCCATCATCCTATGCCGATCATACTCCAAGCCGCTGTTTACTTCTCCTCGGGTTAGAGTTTGCCGATGAAGAATAAGCCGATGGGGAGTTGGCCAAAGCCCAACTGATGAGTACCGACCGAAGGATGGTACAATTTGTATGATAAATGTTGGGATCGGCCCGATGAAAATCCGGTCGGCAGAAGAATAGGAGTTATGGATGATAAGAAGATTATCTTCGATTCTTCATCAGCTAATGCATTCATGGGGTGAAACCTAGAAGGCATTTCAAAAGACAAATCATCCTTGTACGCAAACCAGATGGTGACTTCTTTAGTAAAGTCATAGTAAAAACATTTAAATTACTGGCTGAGTCCGAGGGGGGTCATTTTGCTTCTAGGAAGAGCCAATGCGGCTTCACCCAGAGAAGTACATCGGCACTGGCTGGTCTTATCTTCTTCTCGGTAGTCAGTCGGATATGTCAAAGAAGGGAAAGGGGACCTGGAGGTGTAGACGTAAAACTAGAGTTGTATGAGCCACCAGGGACCACTAATATAACCAACTGGTTGGCCTACCGATAGCTTGTTCGTCACCTAATGAAGCAGTTGATAGGTGGCTCCAAGAAGATATTGCCTCAATGGAATACGGTGTTGATTGGCCAAGAGCTCCGCCAGACACTGCATGTTAGTGGTTGGACCAAGAGTTGAACCACCGAAGACAAACTGTTCCAACCAAAGATTCAAGAATGCTATATGTTCCCGCTCATCGACTTGGCCAGAGGTCTTTTTGTGCAGGGAGATGTATTTAGTCCAACCTCCGATGTTTTTGGTGTTCAGCCGATGAGTGGGTTTGAATCTAAGGATGAACGGATTTACGTAGTGGGTGTGTTAAGGTAGGTCAACATGGTGACATCCATTAGGGTGGGAGTCATTGGTCCATGCCCAAACATGAAGGCATTCAGAGTATCCGACCAGAAGTAAGAAGCCGACGCGAGTAAAAGTTCATTTTTTCCATATTGCCTAAAGAGAGGTTGATGCAGTGGCCTATTTCCAAGTCTTCCTAGAAAGACTTTTTGGAGACGGAAACCCTGAGATACCAGTTTCTCCATCCTGGGAGTTTACCAGGCAAAGATCTTAAACTGTTGGTCCAATCGGTGATGGCCATGGACGAGTGTTTGTATGAGATCCTTTCTATTTCGGAGTTTATGAAATCAGATGGATCTTCGTTACCCATAAGGCCAAGATAAAAGTGACCGGGGCGATCAGAAACTAAGATAGCAATCTGACTCTTGAGATCCTACAGTGAACAAGAACCTAACTACCGATGAGAAGACAGGATGGGGAAGATTTGTTTAAAATATAGGATGGAAGAGCAGATGATAGTTACCTCAAGGACTGCGTGTGTCGAAGCCATAGCGCAGAGGAAGAAGGAGAGGAGTTTAGCGGCCGATGAAGTGATCTGTGGAAGTTCGCCTTCAGTCGTTGGAGCTCGTCGAGGTTGGGGGTTCTGATGGGGAGGAAGTGTGTGGAAGAAGGATGAGGTGATGGGATATTTTATAGAGGCGGAGTGATCTAGGCAGAAATCTGGGTCAATTAATTATCATTTGCGGATTTTAACGGGTCATCCTGGTTTACGGAGACTTCCAATTGCTCGAAATTTCGTAGTCTGTTGGCAAACTCCAAAATTGGGGGGCATATGTTAATGCCGGAATTTGATTCAGCCTGTAAACAGGATCGGCCAATAGAAATATTGATCGGCTCGTGGGACAAAACCGATCGGTACTATAGAGAAGCCGATGAGGCTAGTGGAAGATTGGATCGATTTGAGAACAGAGAACTATCCGGATGGAGTCAGGTCTAAGGAGGAGTTTTAATGACAAGATCTAGACAAGCCTAGGGAGAGGTTGGAAAAGGATCGGCTTGAGTGAAAGGAGGTCCGATTGCTACAGGGAAGAAGCTGATCGGATTAAAGCAATAGAAGACTCGGTCCTGAAATAGGAGATTATCCAGATAAGACTGAATTTGCGGAGGAGTCGTGGAACCCATGGTAGAGTATTTTATCTTTTGTAAATCTTATGTTACAAAGGAAGATTTAGTTAGTTAACTTCTTTAGAGATATTTTCCTTTATTTTTGTTAGGAAATAACGTCCGATGATTGAAAACGCGTCGGACTCTGTAAACCCAGGGTATAAATATCAGACCCCTAGAGACATGTAAAGAATCTCTCGATCAATACAATCTTGGCGCATCGCCACCCTAGTTCATCTAGGTATCTACCAATGGGATCTGACTCTCAATGCGGGGCTGCATCGGTTAGGTTCGATCTCCGGCGAAGGGGTAAGTCCCGCCACTATCTCAATATGTTCTTCTCCATCTAAGGCTGTATCGGTTAGGTTTGACCTCTTAGGCCGATCAGATGTATCGCATCACGACCGTGCAGGGCCTATCGGTCTATTAAGCTCCCTCTGCCATCGTCAATTGCGTGCTGCATCGGTAAGGTTCGACCTACGGGGCTGCCGACGGTAGATTGAGCTTTAGGCTTATTGTTTTCTGCACGGCGTATCATCGTAGTGCTAGCCGATGAGTTATTCATGCTCTGAGCTTCATGCCCAGCATATCGGCTCCTCGGCGGATACGCGCCAGTCCTTTAGAGGTTTCCCTTGACGCGCCACGCCAAGCACATCGGTCTCCTAGCCGATACACGCCCACCTTCATAGAGGTGTCCCCTTATTGGCTCAGCTGGCTGATGGGTTCGTTTCTATCTTTACTTCAGCACAGCTGGTCTGACGTCCTCCATATCATCGCTGTTGGTCTCAGCCTCGCACTGTCTCGGTTAGGTCCGATCTTCGAGGTTCGGTGTTAATGGCACTGTCACGATGGTCGACAGGTCTCGTGCTGTCATATCCAGAGCGGCATCGGCTTTACAGCCCATGCCGTTAATATGATTCCTTATGCCTTAAAACCGATGAATGACCGTTATGGCTTTTGTCAACTATCAGGATGGATCCTGTGAGCTTTTCTATCCTCTGGATACACCCCGATTCCTCTATCGGTTCTACAGCCGATCCCTCGTTGACACTTGTCCATGCCTTCATCGGCTCCCCAGCCGATTGAAGAGCGTCCCGATTCCTATCGATAAATAGCCGATAACGAAGGGCCTCCTGGACATGGCCGATGACCAACCCGATCCTATTGGCAGCCAGCCGATAGTGAGCGCTCGTATCGGCCCGTCGTCCGATTGATCTGCTCGTCTCACTTTCTTGTTAATTGCAGGGTCAAATTGGCTGGCACGCCCGCACCCGTACCGTCGTACTGGAGCCGATCGAACCCCATGGCTCCCAGCACGCGTACCTCGAGCCACAGAGAGAAGCCGACCGGCTTGCACTGGAGCTAAGCAGACCTCCCAGGCATCAGCGTATTCACACCAGGCGCGCGATATCCGGCACGAACAGCATCTTGATGCCACCCAGCAAATAAGAATCACTTAGGGATGTGATTATTAAAGTGTTGCTTACCAATATCACCAGTTTTCTAACCATGATACCAAAGCTCACTAGGAATTAGTGAGATGAGGATCTTAACATACTATGTCACTTAGAGGGAGTTTTCTTACAAAATACATAGTGCGAGTCTTTTGTTAAATAGTTTACTAAAAGATGTACATAAACATAGTGCTAATCTTTACATACTCTTGTATTGTAGATCATGTCAGCTAATGCCACAACCGGTTATTTTAATTTATGATCTATTATTGAGAAAGAAAAGCTAAATGGAATAGATTTTATGGATTAACTTTGCAACTTGAGAATTGTTCTCAAGCAAAAGAGCGCAAGGAGTATATACTTGAGACTCCTTTACCCGGTAACTTGCCTGATAATGCTACTGTCACTGCATGGATAGCTCATGAGAAACACATGAATAATTTCCTTGATGTGAGTTGTCTTATGCTTTCCACAATGTCCTCTGAGCTTTAGAAGCAATATAAGAATATGAATGACTATAATATAATTGTAGGGTTACATGGAATGTTTGAGAACCAAACAAGGGCTGAGAGGTTCAAAACTTCAAAGTCCTTATATCCATGTAGGCTTGTAGAAGAAAATCCCATCAGCCCCCATGTGATTAAGATGATTGGCTACATTAAGAGTCTAGAAAAGCTTGGTTTTCCTCTTAGCCAAGAGTTGGCTACTAATGTGTTTCTCCAGTTGCTCTCTTTGAGCTTTGAGCCATTCATATTGAACTATCACATAAATAATACGGATAGAACCTTAGCTAGGTTGCATAGGATGCTAAAATCTGCCGATGATAGCATTAAGAAAAGCACCAATCATGTGATGATGATGTAGAAAGGCAAGGGCAAGCCCTATGTCAAGAAAATCGTGGTCAAGAGAAAGTTGACTACCAATCAAATCACGAGCAACTCCCAGGCCGCTATGTAAGACAAGAAGGAT
Source organism: Oryza coarctata (assembly GCA_030770085.1). Taxonomy (NCBI): domain Eukaryota; kingdom Viridiplantae; phylum Streptophyta; class Magnoliopsida; order Poales; family Poaceae; genus Oryza; species Oryza coarctata. Next base: position 3,801,954 of record CM061478.1, read on the forward strand.
GATGCTCCTGATGCAGCAAGCTTTTACTGTAAGGGATCATGACACTATAAGAGAAACTATCCAAAGTACTTGGAGGATCTCAAGAAGAAGGGAAGTACGACTTTCGTTTCAGTTATAAATGTTATAGAGATCAATCTAGTTACTTCATCTACTGATTTTTGGGTATTTGATACCAGATCGGTTACTGATATATGCAAATCGTTGTAAGGACTAACAAGAAGTAGAAGTTTGAGAAAGAGTAAAGTGGATCTTCGCGTTGGCAATAGAGCAAGAGTTGCTACAGTGGTTGTTGGCATCATACCATTGTCTTTACCTTGAGGATTAGTTTTGGAATTAAATAATTGTTATTGTGTTCCATCTCTATCTAGGAATGATATTTCTACTACTTGTTTGCAAGAACAAGGTTATGACTTTAGATATGTGGCAATGGTTATTCTCTTTATTTTAAATATATGTTTTATTGTCACACTCCATTGGTGAATGGGTTATATGTTCTAAACTTGAAGGGACACCGGTCTTTAACATTAATACAAAGAGGCAATGTCCTAATAATTTGAATCTCACATTCATATGGCATTGTCTCATGGGCCACATAAATGAGAAACGCATGGAGAGACTCCATAGAGATGGTCTTCTAAACTCATCTAATTTCGAATCATTTGAGACATACGAATCTTGTTTACTTGGCAAGATGACAAGGGCACCTTTCACTGGTCAAGGTGAAAGGGCAAGTGACTTATTGGCACTAGTGCATACTAATGTATGTGGACCAATGAGCTCTATAGCCAAATGTGGCTTTCAATATATCAAAACTTTTACTAATGACTTTAGTAAATATAGGAATATCTACCTAATGAAGCATATGTTTGAATCATTTGAAAAGTTCAAGGAATTCGAAAATCAAGTACAAAATCATTTAGGAAAAACAATCAAGTTTTTACAATCTGGTCGTGGAGGCGAGTATTTGAGCCATGAGTTTAAAAATCATTTGAAGGATTGTGGAATTGTTTCACAGTTGTCTCCACCAGGTATTGCTCAATGGAATGGGTTATCTGAATGGAGAAACCGCACCTTATTAGACATGGTGTAGTCCATGATGAGCCAAAGTGATCTTCCATTGTCCTTCTAGGGATATGCTCTTGAAACAGTCACATTCACATTAAACAGGGTTCCACCATATGAGATGTGGATGGGAGAATGTCCTAACTTGTCTTTTCATATGATTTGGGGATGTGAGGCTTATGTAAAATGTTTACAATCTGATAAGCTTGCTCTTAAGTCTGACAAATGTTTCTATCAGGTATCCTAAAGAGACAAAAGGATATTACTTCTATAGAAGGCAAAGTGTTTATCACCCGATATGGTGTTTTCTTAGACAAAGAGTTTCTCTCAAGATAGTGGGAGAATGGTGCAACTCAAAGAAATTCAAGAAACACCTGAAAAAATTTTAGCTCCTACATAAGCACAACAGGTTAAACAAAGTATTGAAGAACCTATTATCGGCATACTAGCATCACATAGGTCAAAGAGGTCACATCATGCACCTGAGAGAACATGTTCTTGACTACTCAAGAAAGAGAAATATTATTGTTAGACAACAATGAGCCTAAGACCTATGAAGAAGCGATGGTGGGACTAGACTCTGAGAAATGGCTTGAAGCAATGAGATCCAAAATTGAATCCATGCACAATAATCATGTTTACAACTTGGTTAATTCCCCTAATGGTGTTAAAACCATTGAGTGCAAATAGGTTTTTAAGAAAAAGATAGACATGGATGGAAATGTTCACATCTATAAGGCACGATTGGTGGATGATGGTTTCAAATAAATTCAAGGTATTGATTATGATGAAACTTTTTTTTCCGTCATAATGCTAAAGTCTATTCAGATCATTCTAGTGATTGCTGCATATTTTGACTAACAAAATATTTCATGCGACCCTGTAGCTTCACATATATTTAGTCATGACCCAGAAATACCTTTTCAGTCACCCTGTTAATAGCGGTCTCTAGCAAGGTATATTAACCCTGAAGTATACATAAAGATCATATCGACTAAATGTGTAATGTTGTCTTACACGAATCTCTTTGCCTTACGATATTTATTGAGCTCAAGATGAGACTTGTGTAATCCTCTTAATAGCTCAGTCACTCTCTCGATCATATGATGGATTATAAACTTGTGATTGACTCGTCAATCACCTTAGCATGGTCATGCACTTCCATAATTTATTGTATCAAGGGGTCTAAAGATATCTCTCCCACAAGAAGGCAAATTATATCTTGATCACTCACATCCTATATTAAGTCTCAGAGCAAAACCAAGGACAACTTTTATGACTATCCTGTTATGAGTACTGTTTCATAGTCTTAAAATAAGCTACTATGTTTGTTCGGAATCATGATGATATCAAGTCTAAGGATTCCACATAAACACTATTTGAGATTAACTGATGATACATAAAATCTATGCAATATCACATAGCGGGTAAATCCAACATTTGTTCATATTATCGATTTGGTATCACCATACCATGAGACATGAGACATGATCATCAATCAATACATATGTTGATCATATAAAAATATTTGTTCCTCATATGATACTTGATCAGATATCATTTAGAAATAGCAACTTTTGACATTTGGAGTCTTATAAATAAATCATATACTCATTGATCAATAATGGTAATATCTATTTCAAGAAACAAATCAATATATCATAAATATAGTATATGATATACACAACAGCTCCATATTGCCTCTAGGATATATCACTAATAGCCTCCCACTTGCACTAGAATCAATCATGTATGTGTCTAATACCCATTGCCCTAACGTAGGCCTCATCCTTGGCTGGGGAAGCGGCTTTGTCAATAGATCTACAATGTTCAAATCCATTTCTACTTTGCATATCTTCATATCGCCTCTCTCCATTATCTTGTGGAAGAGGTGAAAACACCGTAGAATGTGCTTAGAGTTCTGATGCAATCAAGGCTCCTTAGCATGTACAATGGCCCTACTATTATCACAGTAGAGGTCCACTAGACTGATGGTACTAGTCACCACACCAAGTTTAGAAATAAATTTCTTGATCCAAACAACCTATTTAGCAACTTCATCGTATTCTGCTTGGAACTTTTCTAACTCTCCGCACCAGTATTTGGACATAATACAAATCTAGATTGTGATATGAAATCACCTTTGTCAGTTTGGAAGCTAGCATTGGTGTAACCATTTACAATGAGCTATTCCTTATCTCTAGAGCTTAGGAACACATCTTTAGATCTTCTCAAGTACTTCAAAATATTCTCTATAGCAATCCAGTGACTTTCACCTAGATCTGATTAGCATCTACTCGTAGTACTTAAAGCACACGAGACATATAGATGTGTACAAAGCATGGCACACATAATTGACCCAATAGCCGAAGCATATGGAATCGCATTCATCTTATCCCACTCGTCAAGTGTACTAGGACACTGGCTCTTGTTAAGATTTATACCATGTGACATAGGTAGGAAACCATTCTTGGAGCACTACATGTTGAACCTTTTCAACACCTTGTCAATGTATGTATCTTGGCATAATCCAATTAGCCTTTTTGATCTATCTCTATAGATCTTGATGCCAAAAATGTACGCAGAAACTACTTTTCATTGAAGACTTAACATATTTGAGCATAAGAATATCATTTCCGATCAATAATATGTCATTCACATATAAGATCAGAAATACAAGTTCGCTCCCACTAGCCTTCTTATAAACACAAGGCTCTTCTTTGTTCTTGATTAAACCAAACCCTTTAATCACTTCATCAAAATGAATATTCCAACTCTGAGATATCTACTTTGATCCATAAATGGATTTTTGCAGCTTGCATATCTTTCCAGCTGATTGTGAATCAATAAACCTATGGGTTATGTCATGTACACATCCTAACTTGGATTTTCATTAAGGTAAGTTGTTCTAACATCCATTTGCCATGTCTCATAGTCAAAATATGTAGCAATTGCTAGAATGATCCGAATAGACTTCATTATTGCGATGGGCAAAAAGGTTTCATCATAATCAACACCTTAAATTTGTTTGAAAACTTTAGCCACCATCGTGCCTTATAGATATGAACATTTCCATCCATGTCTATCTTTTTCTTGAAAACCCATTTGCACTCAATGGTTGTAACACCATCAGGGGGATCAACCAAGTTCCAAACTTGATTACTTTGCATGGATTCAATTTTGGATAACATGGCTTTAAACCATTTCTTAGAGTGTGGTCCCACCATCGCTTCTTTATAGGTCTTAGGCTCATTGTTATCTAACAATGTCTCTTTCTTGAGTAATCAGGAACATGTACTTCTTAGGTGCATGACGTGACCTCTCTGACCTACGTGGTGCTGGTGTGTCTACAACAGGTTCTTCACCACTTTTCAACCTGCTGTGGTTGTGTAGGAGCTGAAACATTTTTAGATGTTTCTCAAATTTCTTTGAGTTGCGTCGTTCTCCTACTATCCTTTCTTGAGAGAAACTCTTTCTCTAAGAAAACACCATGTCGGGTGACAAACATATTTCCTTCTCCTTGATTATAGAAGTAATATCCCTTTGTCTCCTTAGGATACCCAAAAAGAAGCATTTATCAGACTTAGGAGTGAGTTTATTAGATTGTAAACATTTTACATATGCCTCACATCTCCAAATCATAAGAAAAGGTAAGCTAGGACATTGTCCCATCCACATATCATATGGTGTCTTTTCTACAAATTTCGATGGAACCCTATTTAATATGAACGTGATTGTTTCAAGAGCGTATCCTCAGAAGGATAATTGAAGATCACTTTGGCTCATCGTACACCATATCTAGTAAGGTGTGATTTCTTCGTTTAGATACCCCATTCCATTGAGGTGTACCTAGTGGAGTTAGCCATGAAACAATTCCACAATCCTTCTGATGATTACTAAACTCATGGCTCAAATACTCGCCTCCACGATCAAATCATAGAAATTTGATTGTTCTTTCTAAATGATTTTGTACTTCATTTTGGAATTCCTTGAACTTTTTGAAGGATTCAAACTTATGCTTCATTAGGTAGATATACCCATATCTACTATAGTTATCAGTAAAAGTTATAAAGTATTGAAAACCAACTTGACCGGTGAAAGGTGCCCTTGTCATCTTGCCAAGTAAACAAGATTCACATGTCTCAAATGATTCAAAATCAAATGAGTATAGAAGACCATCTCTATGGAGTTTCTTCATGCGTTTCTCATTTATGTGGCCCAAGAGACGATGGCATATAAACATGGAATTCAAATCATTAGGACGTTGCCTCTTTGTATTAATGTTTTAGACCGGTATCCCTTCAAGATTTAGAACATAAAACCCATTCAACAATGGAGAATGACAATAGAACATATCTTTAAAATAAATAAAATAACCATTATCCACAGATCTAAAGTCATAACATTCTTCCTGCAAACAAGAAGCAAATATCATTCCTAGATAGAGATGGAACACAATAACAATTATTTAATTCCAAAACTAATCCTGAAAGTAAAAACAATGGCATGGTACCAATAGCCACCGCAGCAACTTTTGCTCCATTACCAATGCAAAGATCTACTTCACTCCTTCTCAAACTTCTACTTCTTGTTAGCCCCTACAACGATTTGCATATGTGAGCAACTGATCTGGTATCACATACACAGAAATCAGTAGATGAAGAAGCAAGATTGATCTCTATAACTTTTATACCTGAAGCAAAAGTCACACTTCACTTCTTCTTGAGATCCTCCAAGTACTTCGGATAGTTCCTCTTCTAGTGTCCTAATCCCTTGAAGTAAAATCAAGCTACATCAGGAGCAGTACCGTTCTTGTCTCACTTGGTGGCCTGGGGTTTGCTCATGATCTAATTGGGAGTCAACTTTCTCTTGACTGTGATTTTCTTTGATATTCGGTTTGTCCTTGCCATTCTGCATCATTATAACATGATTGGTGATTTTCTTAATGATATTCTCAACAGATTTTAGCATTCCATACAACTCAGCTAAGATCCTGTATATATTGTTCATGTGATAGTTCAATATGAATGGCTTAAAGCTTGAAGGAAGCGACTGGAGAATCACATCAGCTAACCAACTCTTAGCTAAGGGGAAAACCAAGCTTTTCCAGACTCTCAATATAGCCAATCATCTTAATCACATGAGAGCTGACGGGATTCCCTTCCGCAAGCCTTCACGCAAACAAATACTTTGATGTGTTGAATCTCTTAGCCCTTGTTTGGTTCTCAAACTTTGATGTGTTGAATCTCTTAGCCCTTGTTTGGTTCTCAAACATACCACGTAACCCCATAATAATATTAGAGGTATCATGTTCTCATATTGCTTCTGAAGCTTAGAGGACATTGTGGCAAGCATGAGGCAACTCATATCAAGGGAATCATTTATGTATTTCTCATAAGCTCTGCATGCATCCATAGTAGCATTATCAAGTAAGTTACCAGGTAAAAGAGTCTCAAGTACATACTTCTTACGCTCTTGCCTGAGATCAATTCTGTAGTTGCGATACCAATCCATAAAATTTATTCCATTTACCTTTTCTTTCTCAAGAATAGATCACAAATTAAAAGAACTGGTTGCAACGTTAGCAGACATGTTCTACAACATAAGAATATACAAAGTTTAGCACTATATTTATATACATATTTTATTAAACTATTTAATAAAAAACTAACACTATATGTTTTACAACAAAACTCCCTCTAAGTGACATAATTAGTCAAGATCCTCATCTTACTAGTTCCTAGTGAGCTTTGGCATCACGACTAAAGAACTAGTGACATGGATAAATAACACTTTGCTAATCACATCCCCTATGTGATTCTTGTTTGTTAGGTGGCATCAACATGCCCTGGCCCCAACTTGTGCCCCAAGATCTAAAATTGTTTTGATAACCTTGTTAAGTAAACCAAATTCTTCCGTAAACAGATGTCTGACATCTACCCTAAGTACTGATGATAACTAATTATACCCTACTTTAATATGCCTACTGTACGGTGATCATTTTCCTTAGGTGCAACAATATATGGAAAGGAATAAACACCTAATATTTATTATGAGGGATTCTATCCTACCATAGCAATATTTCATAAATATTATTACATAAAAGTAAGATAGAAAACTTCATAAATAAATACATTCAACTATAAAATAATATGGCCCAAAAGAATGGTGATCTCCATCTTCACGTACATGATGTCCATCCTCCACATCTCTCTTTTAGGTCACCATGATTGAAAACTTCTAATTTCTAATCTAGCCTACTACCTATAATAGCTGGAAATTGAAGATTACAAAGATAAAATCAAGCACTATGATCGACATGTAGGTCATTAAATATAATAGAGACAGCTAACAGTAGCTAAAATAATTAAGACACGTAGGTCATGAACGAATATTACATGCATCACTAAAATAATCAAGACACGCAGGTCATGAATGAATATTACATGCATCACATACATCTCATATATTCCAAATAATCTATAGGGTCATACTATTCACATCATTCTCTGTAAAAATAATTTAGACGTAGAACCGCATTCTACCTAACGATATAAACCCAAGACGCTATACAAGGGAGGTATGCACTACAGTGAGTGGGAAGCCGCCCCCCACAGGTTTCAAGGTTGCACCCTGATCACCTAAAATCACTATGAAAAATCTATACGGCACAACCACCTTATGTCAATCCGAGGCACTCTTAAGGATATTAGTTTATCCACTGGCCCATGGCAATTAGATCGACAATCTACTACTATTTAGTTATTCAGTACAACAACCTTATGCCGATTTGAGACAATATCAAGGATACTAGTAGTTTCATTGATCCGATCCATAACTTACTAGTTCTCGGCATAACAACCTTATGCTGATCCAAGATACTCTCAAGGATGTTACTAGTTCCAATGACCTAAGGCTATAGATCCATAACCTACTAGTACTCGGCATAACAATCTTATGCCGGTCCGAGACACTCTTAAGGGCGCTAGTAGTGCTATGACTCATGCCTCATCTAATCCCTCTTCACTAATTGATCTCATCAACCCATGCTACCATCGATCCATCACATGAACCGACTGATCTAGACTGTAATAGATCCAATCTACCACTACCGCATATCAACATATGTGATTATCCAGATCGCAAACTACGTAAAATGGCTCTGATACCACTATAGGATAAGGCGTAGGCTACGATAGCATAAAACAAAAAAAATTTCTACCTTGTACAACAGGTGTTCGCGCCGGAACCCAGTGTGAGCACGCCGATGCCTGGGAGGTCTGCTTAGCTCCAATGCAGGCCGATCGGCTTCTCTCCATAGCTCGAGGTACGTGTGGCGAGGGCTGTGAGGTTCGCTCGGCTTCGACGCGATGGCGCGGGTGTAGGCATGCCAGTCAATTTGACCCTGCAATTGACAAGGAGATGAGGCAAATGGATCAGTCGGATGACGGGCCGATATGAGCGCTCGCTATTGGCTGGCTGCCAATAGGATCAAGTTAGTCATCGGCCGCGTCCGGATGGCTCCTGCTATCAGCTGATAGCCGATAGGAATCAAGGCGCCCTTCCATCGGTTGGGGAGCCGATGAGGGCGTAGGCGGATATCGACGAAGAATACGATGCCTCCTAGTGTAGCGAATGCGAGGCCATGATCCATTGGCCGTAGAGCCGATGGAGGAACATGATTGTACATAGAAATTATCAAGGCGCACGGGATCCCTCCTGGTAGTCGATAGAACCTGTCACGGTCATTCATCGGCTGGAAAGCCGATGAAGGCATATGCGAACTGGCAAGGAATCATATAAAAGGTATGGGCTGCAAAGCCGATGCCGCTCTAGATATGGCAGCATGAGACCCGTCACCCATCGTGATGACACCGCTAACGTCAAATCTCAAAGATCGGACCTAACTGAGACAATACGAGACCAAGGCCAGCAGCAATGAGACGATGGACGTCAGATCGGATGTGCTGAAGCAAGGGCGCAGCGAACCCATCGGCTAGCTGAGCTGATGAGTGGATGTCCCTCTGAAGACAGGCGCGCATCGGCTGGAAGGCTGATGCGCTTGGCGTGGCGCTCAAGGGAAGTCTCTGAAGGCTAGTGCGTATCGGCCGAAGAGCCGATACGTTGGGCTTGACGCTCAACATATGGATAACTCATCGGCTAACACTCTGATGAAACGCCATATAGAGACCTATAGGCCTAAAGCTCATTCCACCGTCAGCAGTCTCGTAGGTCAAAACCTAACCGATGCAGCACGAGACCGACAACGACAGAGAGAGCTTGATAGACCGATAAACCCTACATGGACATGATGCGATACATCCGATCGACCTAAGAGGTCAAACCTAACCGATGCAGTCTTAGATAGAGCAAGACATATCGAGATAGTGGTGGGACTTACCCCTTCGCCAGAGATCGGACCTAACCGATGCAACCCCATGTCGAGAGCCAGACCCCGCCGGTAGAAACCTAGATGAACTAGGGTGGCGATGTGCTGAGGTTGTATTGATTAGATTTGTTCATTTTTCTCATTGATTTCCAGGGGTCTATTTGTACCCTGGGTTTACAGAGTCCGACACGTTTACAACAACCATCGGACATTAGCTCTTAACAAAGATAACAGAAAATATCTCTAAAACAGTTATCTAAACTAACTAAACCTTCCTAAGCATATAAGATATGATTTACCTAAATATAATACCCTGCCGTGAGTTTCACGGCTCCTCCACAAATTTAGTCTTATTTGGATAATCTTGTAATCTTAAACCGAATCTCTCTTTGTTCCACCCGATCGGTTTCCTCCCTTTAGCAATCAGACTCCCTTTCACTTAAGCCGATCCTTTTCCAACCTTTCCCTAGGCTTTTCTAAGTCTTGGCGTTAACACTCCTCTTTGGACTCGACTCCATCTGGATAGTTTCCTGTCCTCAAACAAAACGGTTCAATCTTCCACTACTTTGATCTGCTTCCCTACAGTATCAATCGACTTTATCCCATGAGCCGATCAGTATTTTCCATCAATCGATCCTGTTTACAGGCTGAATCAAATTCTAGTGTTAATACCAGGACATCATGCGAAGCGGGAATCATGGACCGTTACTAAGAGACGCGCAGTGCAGCGGAAGTAGGGTTAGAAAAATCAATCCAAACACGCGTGCGTCGAGGTAGTAGATGAAGTTGTTGATCGCCACTATCCTGATGTCGATCAACGCCACAACGAGTAGCGCCTCCACTGGTATCCACACATCTGGGGCTAGAACACCGATTGTAGGTGTACTAGCATTCGCAAGTGACTAGGGTTTGGCTCGGGAGGTGGCGGCTAGGGTATTGCTTGAGGTGAATAGAGGTTTCTTTTCTTGACCTCCTTGCCTTCTTATATATAGGCTTCCTCCCTGTCTAGCGGAATGTGGCCCAAAAGGAGTCTACTCGGATCTCTACCAAAGTGAGCCCTCATCCGAATCACATTTGAGTAAGCATTCTAACCCGTTAAACATGTAACCCTATAGGTTCACGTATATTTGGTCGTGCTCAGAAATGTCTTTCTGGTCACCTAGTTAATAGTAGTCTCTAGCAAGGCATTTTAAACCCAAAGTATATGTAAAGATCATATCGACTAAGCATGTAATGTTCTCATGTACGAATCTCTTTGCCTTATGATATTAATAGAGTTTAAGATGAGACTCGTGTAATCCTCTTAATAGCTCAATTACTCTCGTGATCATATGATAAATTATAAACTTGTGATTAACTCATCAATCACCTTGGCATAGCTATGCACTTTCATAATCCATTATATCGAGGGGCCTCGAGATATCTCTCCCACAAAAGGGCAAATTCTATCTTAATCACTCACATCCCACTACAAATTTCATAGTAAACTTAAGGATAACATTACGGAGTAATGTTTGATAGTTTCAAAATATGTTACTACGTATGTTAAAAACCATGACACATAAATATTACTTGAGATTAACTAATGACACATAAAATCTCTACAGTATCTCATAGCGGGTCTATCCAATATATGTTCGCTAACATATTTCCATATTATTGATTTACTATCTCTATACCATGATCTATGAAATATGATCATTAATAAATACATATGTTGATCTTATAATTATATTTGTTTCTCATATGATACGTGATCAGAGATCATTTAGAAATAACAATATCTAACATTAGGAATCTTATAAATAAGTTATATACTCATTGATCAATAATGATAATATCTATTTTAAGAGACAAATCAATATATCATAAATATTTATATGTGATATATACAATATCTCCATATTGTCTCTAGGGCGTATCACTAATAGAGCACAGCCCACTTGGCTTCCAAGGCCCAGTGAGGCGTGTGGCTCATTAGCAGCGATAGTCCAACGTGAGGAGGAGGTGAGCTGTCTATTCTGATGGATGGCTCAAATCACTCTAGCGCCGATGAAGTCGCTAACGGAGGAGAACAAACCCTAGCCCCAAACCACTTCTTCCCTGACCCCCTGTCAATGAGCGAGCAAGCGAGACCGGTGATTATGGTGGCGATGGCGGTCCGGCGAAGTAGGGCACTCATGGCGGTAGATTTGGCATGCGGCTCTACCGATTTGCCAGCTGGGGAGGTGCAGCCAAGCCGCATGACAAGCCATTCCTTGCTTCCCATCCCTCGCACGGTGGTGGATACGTCATATGGGTCGAGCGGGGATCCAAGATGGCGCATGCTTAATGGAGTCAGCGTGATTGCAAGGACGAGAAGGCCAACGTGCACCAATGGAAGCTTGAGCGAAGTTGATGCTCGTGCGGCAACAGTGGTGATGCTTGCTTCTCGGCAAAGCCTGTACGATGGCTCAAATGCCGTGTGGTTCTATGGTGGCTTAAGGCTCCAAAAAATCCAATAAGTAACCCGAATTGAAAAGAGCTTGAGGGTTTTGGGTTTACCTCTAATTAGGGTTTTCTCAATCTTTGGGATTTTTGGAATTTCAATCTGGTTTATAGTGTCCTCCCCATATTTCTTTGCAGATTAATCATGAAAAATAAGAACATGACCAAATAAGCCTTAGTCCGAAACTAATTTTACTTAAAATTCATCAAGCCAAAACTAAATAGGGATTAAGCGGCACGGATGGCTTCAATTAGGGATGATGGGGTCAAGTAGGCTAAATTTAGGCTCTAATACCATAATGTTGGAGTCTAATTTACATAATCTTAGTAATTTAGCCTAAGCATGGTCTTAGGCCTTCATGTTAGTATGAAAAAATAAGGGTAGGGTTGTAAAGATCAAATTTGAACAACATAATGGTAAATTTTTTTTGTTTTCAGAACATTTAACTGAATTTGTGTACAGAAGCCGATTTAAACTATGTTGGACACAAATTAAGATTGAGTACTTCTAGAGTCAACAATATCATACATCACATATATAGAATTCCCAAGAAAATTTGTTTGACTGTGTGTACAAAGAAATCGTAACAATAATAAACACTACATTAAAAATGTTGTTGATCAAATATTTTCTTTAATTAAATGGCATGTGGCCTGAGGTGGTTTTACGTGGAATGAACCTAACATGCTCAAAGCCTTTTAGTGAAGGAGGGCTGACTCTAAACTAACCAAGCACACCACAATTGTGCAACAAACACCAAGACAATCGGGATATGAACTTTGTATACATCTTCTCAGAAAGCCAAGTAGACAATTAAAACAGTTGACATTTTTTAATATATATATTGCTTGAAACAGTACTTGATCTAGTTTACATAACTGGGCCAAACAATATCAGACCTTGGTAGCCTCCACCTAACTAGCTATGCATGAGGCTGATGCTCGAGATGACTCATCCTCTTTGCGCATTATTTTTCCTCGATGCCTCTCATTCACATGTCATCGTATGCTGAACAGCTACCTCCACATATATTGGTGGTGTACAGTGTACTTATATAGAGAGTTTTTCTGGTCTTTAAAGGTATTTGCGACGTAGGGTTATTTCTAAGGAGGGTTACCTTGCACAGTGGTATATTTTAGTACATCTCAAAGACTGCAAAAGTTGGTGCCTTTGATATATACCATCAACGCCTCTTCTTGGTGTCTCACTGTCAGCGTTATGCATGCCAGGCAGCATGAAAGATGAATCTGGCTAGCTAGTTCGCATGAATGTTTGCTTTCATCATATGGATGGTTCTAGCAATTTAAATATGCAAAGACAGGTCAAATTTGAAGTAGATATATATAACTGAGAAACATGTGTGCAGACTAATAGGAAAACTGAAGGAAAATTGCTCATGCAGGGACTAATTGCATGCATCGAACAAGTTAAAAAATTCCATCAATATTTCTTTTAATTAGTATCTTTAGCTCTCCCGTCTATTTGCCCCCTGTGTTGTTAGTTTATCATATAAGTAGCTACGCATACGTTGCACTATTTTTTTTCTTCCAAAATACAACAGAGCTGTGTTTCTTTGTATCGTAGGTACAAGAAAAAAGGGTCTCCAAACAAAGCCAAGCAATAAAGGAAAGGAAAGATGAGGGAGAGGACGAAGAAAGAATTGAGAAAACAATAAAAAGAACGAGAACTACAACTCCATTAAGCTAGGAGAAAGGCTGCCTCGTCCTCGCACAGGGCATCAAGTCCCTTCGCAGCTTTGCTCCAGGCATGATCCACAGCCGTGCTTCCAACAGGATCTCTTGCAGCACGACCTCCACTATCGGTGCAGTCCCACCAACAAACCTAAGGGCAGGCTCCAGTTCCACCAGAGGTAGGGCAGGCCAAGGCACCAAAGTAGATGGGGCCAGAGGGTATAGGAGATGGGCCGGCCCGACCCGCCCCCTTTGCAGGCTGAGGAACATCATAGAAATGTGCAGTACCACTGTTCTTGCCCACTTGAGGGCTGCTGTGCTATTATTCCTGGACATCTCTGGGTCTTGTGGGTACAGTATTGCTCAGCAAGCTGCACTCTTCCACAGTATTTAGTCCTTGTTCATGAACCAGCCTTTAGTCGTTGTGTGCAACAAGATAGACTTGCAGCCTCTTTGAAAAGCTGTCTGAGGAGGACATGAAGCTGGTAATGGAGATGAAGGCGGAGGCTATGAAGGCCATAGCTCATGGCGGAGAATCTAACGAAGAGGGTGTTTTGTTGACTATGAGTACTTTGACTAAAGAACTATGAGTACTTTGACTAAAGAGGGCGTGATAGCTGTCAAAAACGCTGCATGTGAGAGGCTTCTTGATCAGAGGGTGGAGATCAAGACTGCCTACATAGGTTTCATGTTGCCATGCCAAAGCCTCGTGGAGATCAGAGGGTGGAGGTGCTGGGGTCTATTCCGCCAGTCTCAACATATTGGCCGATGATGAATGGAAGGAAGATATTCTGCCTGAGATATTGGATGGGCATAATGTTGCTGATTTTCTGGATCCAGATATATTGCAGAAACAGAGTGCAATAATATTTAAGATTGATTTTAAGAAAGCATATGATAAAGTAAAATAGATCTTTGTATAATAGACACTGAGGATGAAAGGCTTTTTACTTAAATGGTGTGAATGGATAACTTCTTTCATTCAAGAGAGACATGTTGGTAGGACCTAATATTCACACATGTAAGGCAACCCATTGTCTCTAATCCTTTTTAATATAGTTGTTGATATTTTAGTTATCTTAATTAAGCAAGCTAAGGAATATGACTAAATTGCTAGAGTAGTTCTATGACTTTGTTAACGCCAAAATCTGGTGGACCGCCTAAAGCCAATCGGCTGAGAAGTGTCCGATAGCTATAGTGAAGAAATCGATCGGATTGTAGCGAAGGAAGACTCGGTTCTAGATTAAAAGACTATCTAAATAAGACCGAGTTTGAGGAGGAGGCTTGAAATCCACGATAGAGTATTTTATCTTTGTAAATCGTAATCTTATTTAATTAGGAAGGTTTAGTTAGTTAGTTAACTTCTTTAAAGATATTTTTCTTTATCTCTATTAGGAAATAACGTCCGATGGTTGTAAACATGTCAGACTCTGTAAATTCAGGGTATAAATATAGACCCCTAGAGACATGTAATATATCTCTCGATCAATATACAACTTCGGTGGATAGTTCATCTAGCTTTCTACCGGCGGGTTCTGGCTCTCGACGTAGGGCTACATCGGTTAGGTCCGATCTTCGGCAAAGGGCTAAGTCCCACCACTATCTCGATATGTTCTGCTCCGTCTAAAGCTGCATCTGTTAGGTTCGACCTCTTAGACTGGTCAGATGTATTGCATCACGTCCATGCAGGGCCTATCGGCCCGTTAAACTCCCTCTACTATCGTCAATTACATGCTGCATCGGTTAGATTCGACCTATGGGACTGCCGATAGTAGATTGAGCTTCAGGCTTATAGTTTTCTACATGGCGTATCATCAGAGTGCTAGCCGATGAGTTATCCATGCTCTAAGCTTCACACCCAGCGTATTGGCTCCTCAGCGGATTCGCGCCAGGCCTTTAGAGGTTTCCCTTGACGCACCACACCTAGCGCATCGGTCTCCCAGCCGATACGCACCCAACTTCAGAGAGGCGTCCCCTCATCGGCTTATCTAGCCGATGGATTCGTTCCTGTCTTTGCTTCAGCACAATCGATCTGGCGTCCGCCGTATCATCGCTGTTGGCCTCGGCCTGGCGCTGTCTCGATTAGGTCCGATTTTCGAGGTTCGGTGTTAATGGCGCTATCACGGCGGGTGACGGGTCTCGTAATGTCATATCTGGAGCGGCATCTACTTTGCAACTCGTGTCGTTTAATATGATTCCTTGCCAGTCCGCATGTGCCTTCATTGGTTTTCTAGCCGATGAACAATTGTTACGGCTTCCGTCGACTATCAGGAGGGATCTTGTGAGCTTTGCTATCCTTTGAGCACACCTCGGTTCCTCCATCGGCTCTGCGGCCGATCCTTCGTCGACACCTGTCCACGCCTTCATCGGCTCCCCAACCGATTGAAGAGCTTTCCAATTCCTATCGGCAAATAGCTGATAGTGAAGGGCCTTCCAGGCGCGGCCGATGGCCATCCTGATCCTATCGGCAACCAGCCGATAGCGAGCGCCTGTATCGGCCTACCGTCCGATGGACTTATTTGTCACCTCCTTGTCAATTACAGGGTCAAATTGACTGGCACGCCCACACCCATACCATCACACCGGAGCCGATCGAACCCCACGGCCCTCGGCGCGCGTACCTCGAGCCACAGAGAGAAGCCAATCGACCTGCACTGGAGCTAGACAGACCTCCCAAGCGTCAGCGTATTCGCGTCGGGCCATGCGAGATCTCGGCGCGAACTTATTTTTTGGCACGTCCGGTGGGACGGAAGATTTCATTCATCGGCTGATAAGAACCATACTATATTCATCGGTCGGTAGGGTAGAAATCTACATTCATCAGCCGATTGGACGGGATTTCATCTGAATGAAGATTAGAGGCAACATATAGAGCAGAATATGGATAACTTTAAGAAGCTCTGTTTGGAATCCTTGACTGAATAAGGGCCGATTCAAGAGGTGCAGTTACCAAAATGTGTTTTGATAAAGGAATCAGGCCATTCAGCACCTGTAATTTCTTCCAAGCCATTAGAAAAGATGTTCAACAAAGCATTTTATCAAGCATTTAGTCATCCATCAGAAGTATAGCTGAATACATTGCAAGATCTGATCAAGAAGACGATACAAAAGTCATCGGCTCAAGAGCCTAATCAGGATCTTGTGCCTTTGCCGATAGAAATAGAGGAAACTTGGCAAAATAAGGACCTATCGGTAAATATGTATCCACCAAAACAAGATCAATTCGGAGGGCAACGGCAAGAGGTACCACCAGAATTCTTTCAGAGGAATCATTATGGAGAATATCATAGGCAGAATCGGGTACCATATCCACCTCCACATGATCAGGAAGATACTCTAAGGGAGAAGGATTGGTTAACCAGAATTATGGATATGATGGAAGAGCAATTTGGTATCAAGCACAATGATCAAACAGTTATGTATCGGCACCCATATCCAAAATGGTTTGACAGAGTTCCATTACCTCGCCGATACACGATACTAGATTTCTCAAAATTTTTAGGGCAAGACAACATATCTACAATGGAGCACATCAGCCAATTCTTAGCACAGTGTGGAGAAGCATCGGCCGAGGAAGCTCTCAAAGTCCATTTCTTTCCCTTATCCCTCTCTGGATCAGCCTTTGCGTGGTTTTCTTTGTTACCGCCGAGCTCGATTAAAGGTTAAGTCGATCTAAAGCAGCAATTCCATAGATATTTCTTTGCTAGGATTCAAGAAATGAGACTGTCAGATTTGACATCGGTTAGACAGAGACCTAATGACATAGTTCTAGAATACATCCAACGTTTTCAGGACATCAGAAACTGATGTTATAGTCTTGTTCTGAGCGATGAACAATTAGCTGATTTGGCCTTCTAGAGGTTGTTAAGTCGCATCAGGTAGAAATTTTCTTCACAAGAGTTCAACAGTTTAGCACATCTGATGCATGTGGTATCGGCTTACGAGAGCCGATTATCAGGAAAAGAGGAGATGTCGAAGCATTGGAGGCCTGAGGAAGAGAATTTCAAAGCATGAGTCTTCATACTTCGAAATTAGGGGGCATGTGTTAACGCCAAAATCTAGATAGTCCGATGGTGGACCTCCTAAAGCCGATCGGCTGAAAAGTATCCGATAGCTACAATGAAGAAGCCAATCGGATTGTAGCGAAAAAATACTCAGTTCTAGATTAGAAGACTATCGAAATAATACTGAGCTTGCGGAGGAGCCGTGAAATCTACGGCAGGGTATTTTATCTTTGTAAATCGTAATCTTATCTAATTAGGAAGGTTTACTTAGTTAGTTAACTTCTTTACAGATATTTTCCTTTATCTTTGTTAAAAAAATAACGTCCGATGGTTGTAAACGTGTTAGATTCTGTAAATCCAGGGTATAAATATAGACCCTCTGGAGATATGTAATATATCTCTCGATCAATATATAACTTCGGCGCATCGCCACCCTAGTTCATCTAGGTTTCTACCGGCGAATTCTAGCTCTCGACGCGGGGCTGCATCGATTAGGTCTGATCTCCGGCGAAGGGGTAAGTCCCGCCACTATCTCGATATGTTCTACTCCATCTAAGGCTGCATCGGCTAGGTTCGACCTCTTAGCCTGGTCAAATGTATCGCATCACATCCGTGCAGGGCCTATTAACCTGTTAAGCTCCCTCTGTCGTCGTCAATTTCGTGCTGCATCGGTTAGGTTTGACCTACGGGGCTGCCGAAGGTAGATTGAGCTTCATGCTTATAGTTTTCTACACATCGTATCATCGGAGTGCTAGCGGATGAGTTATCTATGCTCTGAACTTCACGCCCAGCATAACGGCTCCTCGACGGATACACGCCAGGCCTTTAGAGGTTTCCCTTGACGCGCCATGCTGAGCGCATTGGTCTCCTAGCCGATACGCACCCGCCTTCAGAGAGGCGTCCCCTCATCGGCTTAGCTAGCCGATGATTTCGTTCCTGTCTTTGCTTCAGCACAGCCGATCCAACGTCCTCCGTATCATCGCTGTTAGCCTCGGTGTTGTACTGTCTCGGTTAGGTCCAATCTTCGAGGTTCGGTGTTAATGGCGCTGTCACGGCGGGCGACGAGTCTCGTGCTGTCATATCCGGAGCGGCATCGGCTTTGCAGCTCATGCCTTTTAATACGATTCCTTGCCAATCCGCATATGCCTTCATCGGTTTTCGAGCCAATAAACGACCGTTACGGCTTTCGTCGGCTATCCAGAGGGATCCTGTGCGCTTTGCTATCCTCTGAGTACACCCCGGTTTCTCCATCGGCTCTACGACCGATCCCTCGTCGATTCCTGTCCACGTCTTCATTGGCTCCCTAGCCGATTGAAGAGCTTTCTAATTTCTATCGGTAAATAGCCGATAGCGAAGGGCCTTCCGGGTACGGCCGATGGCTATCCCGATCCTATCGGCAGCCAGCCGATAGCGAGCGCCTGCATCGGCCCACCGTCCGACGGACCTGTTCGTCTCACCTCCTTATCAATTACAGGGTCAAATTAACTGGCATGCCCGCACCCGTACCATTGCGCCGAAGCCGATCGAACCCCACGACCCCCGGCGCGCGTATCTCGAGCCACGTAGAGAAGCCGATCAGCCTGCATTGGAGCTAAGCAGACCTCTCAGACATCGGCGTGTTTGCGCCGGGGCGCGTGAGATCTCGGCGCGAACAGACTTGTAAATGATGGTTTATCTATTTTGCAATATGCAGACTATACTTTAAATTTTATGGATCATCATTTAGAGAAAGCCCTGAAGTTGTTATCATCTGTGTTCGAATGGCTTTCTGGTTTAAAAATTTTCACAAGTGTGAACTATTCTGCTTTGGTCAATCAATAGAATGTCAAGAACAATATTCTCATATTTTTGGGTGTAGAATAGGAACTTTTCCTATTAGATATCCTGGCATTCTAATGCATTTCAGTAAACTAAGTAAAAAGGATTGAAAATTAGTTGAGGAAAGAATTGAAAAAAAGTTAAGTAGTCCATGGGTGGGAAATTAGTTTTGATAAATTTTGTGTTATTAAGTTTAGCCATGTTTATGATTTTATTTTTTGAGATTTCAAAAGGAGTTCTTCATAAATCTGATTATTATAGATAGTTTATTTTGGCAAGGTGATGACAACAAAAAGAAATATAAACTAATAAGATGGGACATAATTTGCCAACCAAAGGAATAGGGTGGACTTGGGGTGCATAACATAGAAATTCAAAATCAATGCTTACTAAGTAAATGGTTATTTAAGTTGATTGATGAGCAAGAAGTATGGCAGAACTTGCTGAAGAAAAATACCTGAAAACTATATAATTACCCAAGTTGAGAGAAAACAAGGGATTCTCATTTTTTATTGGGACTTATGAAAGTCAAGAATATATTTTTAAATTTGGAATGCTGGGTAGTAAATAATGAGAAGCAAGTAAGATCTTGGGAGGATAAATGGTTAGAAAACACGCAAATACCCATCCCTTTATAATATTATTCGAATGAAAAATGCTTCAATTACAACTGTAATAAGTTCGGTTTCGCTCAACGTTTCTTTTAGAAGAGCGTTAGTATGTCAGAACTGATCAATTGGCATAACTTAGTTGCTTCTATTGTCCATATTCCTTTGAACAATGAAAATGATAGATTTAGATTGAACATTCGTCAAAATGGTCAATTCTCGGTTCGCTCCATGTACGTAGCTTTAATAAATAATGAGCATATTGAGAGAAACAGGGTTTTATGGAAACTTTTTATGTGGTATTTTTTCATAGGAGTAATTCTAACTAAAGATAATCTAGTGAGAAGGAATTCAAATGGCAGTAAAAGATGTTTTTCATGAAGAATGAGACTATTCATCATCTATTTTTTAAGTATTATTTTGCTAAATTTCTTCGGAGATATTTATTTTTGGTTTAGGACCTTCAAATAATACTTCTCATATATCTAGGAATTGGCTTGTGGGTATTGATTAAAAAAAAGCTTATTCTAGTAAGAGCATCTTCTATATATTGAGCTCTATGCCTTACTAGGAATAATATGGTTTTTAACAAATCCTCAACTAAATTTTATATGCAGTTATTTTTCAAGGCAACGTACTGGCACCAGTGCTGAGCACAACTATAAAGGCGTGACGAGGACAAGGAACTAATACATACTCCGTGCCAAAACCTAGAGTCAACGGTCCTACAGATTTTTGCCAACTTTGGGTGAAGATTTACAGATAGGCTTGAAAAAATGTCTCCTTTAGTGTTGGCGTGTTAATCTTTGTTTTGTGAACTCATGGACTGTAGTGCTCTCTATTGAGAGAATTGTATGATAAATGGTTGTAGTGTTTTTAATCAAAGGCCGGGATTTATTCCAATATCTAATAGAAAGATATACTGCAGGGGTGTGAAGAGTTGAAGAGAGAGGAGGGTCTTTCCCTTGAAGAGGAAGCTGCACAGGAAGCCTTCCAGATTTATGGCCAGAACTAACTCAAGAGCAGTGTGAAATCTTGGGTCAGATTAGAAAGAAGAAGGCGCTGCTCATCCAAGAACATAGAATGAAGAAGCACGCAGGAGCACGCAGGGTATAAAGGATGGGAAACTATCATCATCATTGGGTTTAGCTGAACCAGCACTTTAAAGGTTACGTTTTTTAGTAGTGCTCTCATTTACGTGACGTCTACTTACTACATCAAATAATTTTCTCGACATATATATTGGTGGTGTATAGAGAGAGAGTAGTTTTCTGGTATTTAAAGGTACTCCCTAACTGGGGGGAGTATTTGGGACGTCATAGAGTTATTTCTTAGGAGGTCACCTTGCACAGTGATACATACAGTATCCCTTCGTATTAATACTAAAGATATTTAAAGTTATTTGTACTTTCTAATACATCTCAACACTGAGCCACAAAAGTAACTGACCTTTCATACAATCAACGCTCTTAATTCCTGGTAACTCTCATTGTCAGAATGATGCATATCTGCCAGCATGGACGTGCATAGTCAGATCAAGGAAGGTGAACCAACTGACAGAAGAAATACGAACCTCGCTAGCTAGCTCGCATGAATGTTTCCTTCACTTGAATGGATTATGGACAGTTCTGGCAATTTATACATGCAAAGCGGGTGAGAACTAGATATGACGAAGAAACACTATCCGTGCACAGTTCAAAGGAAATATATTGACCATAAACTAACTGTATGCATCAAAAAAATTATAAAAATCTATATTTTTTATTTAGTAGTTATGCGTTACACTATTGAAAAAGTGGATGATTGATTAAATTTTCATTACCCAAAAAAATAGTAAATTTCAAAAGATTGCAAATATTATGCCAAAACTACCACTGGCTATAACTTTAGCCGGTAATTTCGTAAAGTTGTAATGGTAGCAAATGATTTTATTATAGAACTGCCAAATTGGTTCAAGTGAAAGGCTGGGTCCACTTGTTAGGCACACATATAATACTTGTACGTAGGATGAAAACTGCTCAAAAACGGATGGAAACTACTCTACCATTTTTATTTTCTTTTTTTTTTGAATCGGAATCAAAATCAAAAACCCTAGATAAAAAAAGTATAGATATGGAGCGAATATGATAACAAATATTTATCGGAATATGAAACATCTCTAATTGAGCTTCTCAAATCAATAAAGAGATGTAGCTCTTTATTTTTTCTAAAACTATAAATTGACATTTCTAATTTTTATTAATTAATAATAATGCAACTAGTTGTACACTTCGGAGAACTACAATAAGCAAGAACTATATTCATCTATGGCATGGCCTAATAAAACAAAAAAAATAGTCATTAGGCAAAATAAAAACATATCTAAAGCACTATACTAAAAAAATATATCTATTCAACTAACCATCTCAATGCTCAGTACAAATCTAAACATACATAGTAGAGAGGGTTGAAGCCAATCCGTTGTATATGAAAAGTAATTTGTTTCCAATTTCGAGAAAAGAATCCAAATTTATTTTCGAAAGGTTTCTTCATTTCCAAAAAGTTTCCGACCAATTCCAGTTTTCAACAGATAGTTGCCTTACCGTATTCGTTTCCGTTTCCAAAAAAATTCCAACGGACACTTTCCCAAAACACATCCGGAAACAGGAAACTTTTCAAACCGTTTCATCCCTACTTGTACGGTTGCAAGTTAGGCCTACATTTTAATCATATATAGGGAATGAAAGTTGCAGTTTCTGATAAAATAATTTGTTATTGTTGGAGTTTTATGAAATGTATGGTCAAAGTTGATAGTTTTAGTAAGATAGTTGCAGTTTTATGAAATTTAATTGAAGAAAAAGTTTCACCGTACCTGAATCCAAAATGACGATATAAGGATCAATTTATAGGCCGCCACACAGGGTTGAAAGCAAACGAGTTTAGGACTAATGGAACAAGGCATGATTTTTGGTTGGCGTCTGGATACTGGTTCAATAGCTTCCAGTATGTATCATGTACTTTATGTGCACTATGCAATTTGTTGTTGCGCGCCGAATGAGAAAATTTTACCAACTTTTCGGTTACTTGAAGGAAAGAAACTAATGTTGACTAGTCTACAAATTCTCCAATATGACAAAAAAAATCCTATTCATTTCTATTGTTACTAAATACTAATTAGCATCTATATAAAGACACCCATGAAGCTTATTGCTCATGAGTAGATTGTTTTGGTGTTCACCTATATATCTCACTAGAGTTGGTTTTAGAGAGTTTAAGATTAATAAGTATAAACGCTAAAAAAATCACAGAAAATTAGAAGTCAAAGCAGAATAAAAAATATGCGTGGGTACTATTCATGCACGTACTATTCATGCGCATATTGTAGCGCATGGTCACTACAGTGGCGATGAGAAAAGGTTTTGAATTTGAGTTATTATATTTGAATTGGAGTCCAAGAGTTTAAGTTCTATAGGACAAGACTAGAGTTTGATTCTAAATCTATTGTCTTCAATTGATGTTTATTCCTCACTTTCTCGACAACTTTTAATGCTATATCCGATGACCAACTTAAGCAAATCTCTAAGAAAGACTTGTTTTTCTAACTAATAGATTTTCTTAAGTCTTAAATAATATGAGAAATAGAAAACGAGAAGGTCCAATATGGTGCTATGAGTGTGGGAAACCTAACCACATTAGATTCAATTACCCCCAAGCTAAGGAGAGAAACAAAAGAAGAGAACAAAGACAAGAAGAAGAAGACATTCAAAGTCAAGAGAAACCAAGAGAACTACAAGAAGATATTGAACAAAGTATATATAGCCTTTGACTAAGCTAGCGACGTCGATATTGAGAGCAATGATGAAGACGATGATAAATGTAAGAACATCTCTAGATTATGCCTCGTGATTTATAAAGGATCAATATCTGGAGAGTCTGATTATGATAACGAATAGCTTCTTTTTAATATATTATTGTTTCTCTCGGATTTAAGATTCAAAAATATAATAAAAAGATAAAACAATGTTACTTTATTTTTAATATTGTAATGCTGAAATTTATAGATTGAAATCTCTAATTTCCGATGATGATAGTTGCACATCATGTAAGGTTTTGTTTTCTGAAATTTCTTCCTAACGAGATGTGAATACTAATAATTGTTTGAGATTAGCATCTGAAATTGAGAAAACAACAAATCTAATCTTATTTTGCTCTAGGTGTTACTTTGCACTCTCATGTTTCAAATGAGTTGTTTCTAATAAAAAGATATCAAGCTACTTGTTATGCAAGTTCAATATTTAATGTCATTAATACTAAAAGATTAAAATAACAAAAGAATGATTTTATTGCTAAAAAATACTAAACATGTTTTTTTAATAAGATGAACTAAAAAATGCATTGAGTATTTAGAAGATAATATGAAAACTCATGAAGTACTTTTTGTCAAAATTGTAGAAAACAAAAGGGAGTTTTTGTTGATATAAAAGTTGTGCTATTTTATCAATAGAGGTTTCTTATTTGAAAAGTTATTTGCAAACATTTTTTGATGCCAAAAAGAAATTCAATCTGATTTTAGATTAATCACAAGTGAGCACATATAATAATGGGTTAGGTTTTAATGCACATGCTTACTTTACTAATCATCAACATGATGTTAAAATGTCACTAACAAAGAAGAAATTTTGACAAAACCAGAAAAAAGCTATTGTACTTTTTTAATGAAAAAGATGGAAATTTGGTTGGTTATTGTTTTAGATTTGCTCATAAATAGAAGAAAAAAATTGCTTTTACAAAATTTAAATGGCAAAAAGTAAGTACTCGTTCAAGGTAACCAGTTGGACCGACGTTTAGGCGCCAGTCACTGGCCTCGATAGTTTTTGTAAAAAATAAAAGTGGTACAGGTTTTTCTCTTGTGGATATGCCTATTGGTACTTCTGGTCAAGTGTCTTAGTGCTACATTCCAAATTTTCTTTTATCTAACCTAAGTATATATATATATTTTTAGAGAATTTCTCTCATCAGCTCAACTAGCCGATGGATTCGCCCGTACCTTCCGTCCGTGTGTATGATCTAGTCTCTGCTATCTCTCTGCCAATAGCTTTAGTCTCAAATTGTCTCGGTTTGGTCCGATCGAGGCTATCTCCAATGGTACCGTCACAGTGGTCACTAGGTCTCGTACTTTCAGGAGATCGGATCTTGCTCCTTGCTATTCATCACACATTCTATTTAAAGCATCATCGACTTTGCAGCCGATGTATCCTTTATCTTATTCAAAGTGCCATCGCATATTTTATTCAAACCGCCATTGTCTTTACAGTTGATGGGTTCTTTATCTTTACGGCCTTCCAGCCGATGAATGAGTGTTACATCTTCTATTGGCAACCAGCCGATAGGATTCCATATACATCCTTATTAACTATTCTATTCTGAAACACCATCGGCTCTATAATCAATGTGTCTTTTATTTCTTTCATCACCATCTGCCTATGCCTTCATTGGCTTTCTAGTCAATGGACGAATGCTTCAACCCCTAATGGTAACCAGCCGATAGCAGGAGGACATCAGATGTAGCCAATGTTTATCTCAACCCTATCGACGATAGCCGATAGCAGGGGTTCGTATCGGTCAATTGATTCATCAGTTATCTCCTTATCAATTAAAGAGTCAAATTTATTGGCACACAAACAACTCCATCAACCCCGATAAAGGGACTCGATGTCAAAGTACTTAAAATTTTAAAAAAAATTAAAATTTTAAAATCATGTTTTTAAATTATCTAAAACTTTGTATGGTTTAAAACAAGCACATAGAATCTTGCTTAAAAGGGTTTTTAAATGGAAAAAATGGATAAAACACTCTTTGTTCTAAAGCATGGTGATGATCAAATTTTCATTCTAATTTATGTAGATAATATTATCTTTAGTTGTTCTTCTCACACTTTGGTTGTAAAATTTTTTGAGATAATGAGTGGAAATTTTGATATAAGTATGATGAGGTTGAGTTACTTTTTGGGATTGTAAATCGAGCAAACATCACAACGAACGTTTGTATATCAAAACAAAATACACAAAAGATCTTTTACGATATTTCAAGGAAAATTGTAAGCCAATTTCAACACTAATGGGATGTAATGCTATTCTAGATCCAGATGAAGAATGTGAATCTGTTGATCAAAAGGAATATTGAAGTATGATTGGATCACTATTGTATCTCATTGCGTCAAGGCCAAACATACAATTTGATATGTGTTTATGTGGTCAATTTCAAGCTTCTCGTCATGTTTCACATTATTAAGCCATCAAGCGCATTCTAATGTTTTTACAACAAATTAAAATTTGGTATATGGTATTCTACTTTATCAACTATAAGTTTGTGTTCTTTTTTGGATGTGGATTTTAGAGGTTATAGAATAAATACAAAAACTACAAGTGGTACATGACATTTCTTTTACTTCTGTAGTTGCATGGTCTTATAGAAAACAATCTAATGCTGCTCAATCAACTATTGAATCTGTTGAATCCGAATACATTGCTGCTACAAGTTGTTATTCATAAAATCTTTGGTTGACTTCAACTTTGAAAGATTATGGTTTGAGTTGTGATAATATTTCAATCTTTTGTAACAATACAAGTGCTATAAATATTACGAAAAAATTTAGTACAACATTGACGCACTAAGCACATTGACATTCGTTTTTATTTTCTAATAGATCATGTTGAAAAGGGGGATACTGTGCTTCAATTTGTTGATATAAAATTGTAATTGGCAAATATTTTCACAAAACATTTGGATTTTCTTGTTTTGCTTATCTTCGAGGAGAGTTGGGTTGTTCCTCTATTTGGCATGTTTTGAGGGAGAGTAAACCTTGAATGTTTCTAAAGAAAAGTTTAAAACAAAAAAAAAGTGCAGCTTTGATGTTTACTATGAGTATATCTTTTGCCTGCTAGCTATATAAGTGAAATTTATTGGCCTCTAGTATAGCTTTTATGGATTTTAAGAGATATAAAGCATGACATTTAAATTATTTTATTTGAACTGAATAAATATGCAATGTTGAAACTATTGCTAAGTTTGTATGATTTATGCTTATATGTATGTTTGTTAAATTTTCATTCCTCAAATACTCTAATGTGTTTACTTTATGAGAGAGAAAAAAAGGGTATCGAATCTTTGGCAACAGTATTCATCACAAGGATGTATTCGATGAGAGGGAAATAATAGGTGACGAATCCTTGAAAACAGTCTTCACGATAAGGACATACCCAAAATAAATTGAGAAATTCAAATGAACAAAAAGCTTTGAAGTTATCAAAGTTATCAATAATGCTATAAATTATTTATTTACTTACCTAAAATGCTTGAGAAAGAATGATTTATTTAACTTATCTAGGTATAGGGTAGTTTTTCAATAATGTATTAGTGAGTATATTACATTATAACTCATT
This sequence comes from Oryza coarctata, assembly GCA_030770085.1. NCBI lineage: Eukaryota > Viridiplantae > Streptophyta > Magnoliopsida > Poales > Poaceae > Oryza > Oryza coarctata. The sequence goes on from CM061478.1 coordinate 3,829,435, forward strand.
AAAATATATATTTGATCGGTCAATATTTATACTCTAATTACATACTTATTATCTAGTTGAGCAATTTATTACCCTCGTCTTATAACACGTCTTACGATTGCTCTAAGTAAACAAAGCTTCTACAAAAATTCTCAATGAAATCATTGTTAAAGTTGGAGAAACATCAAAATGCATCGACTCTTAAAATTAGTCAATTTTGTGCTTTAATTGCAAATATGGGGGAGAAATTTTCTTTTAGAAAGGGGAGAGTTTTTTTTTACTTTTGTAATTTTTAAGTCATTTCTGCTTTTTGAACATTTCTTTAGTTTTTATTTGTCACAAATACCAATTTATATTTATGAGATGTTGCCAATGTATTCAATCAAGGAGGAAATTATTGAATCATTGTCATGATTAATATTTTATAATGAACAATTGACTTTATAAATGATTTAATTAATAAAAATTAGTTTGAAAATATTTGTGATATTGGTATGAGTGTGTATGACTTATGTAGTTTAGGTTGCAATATGTGTGTCTAAAAATGGTTATTTTATCTATTTATAGATATGTGTGTCTTGAGGCTTCGCTAGTATTGCTAGTGATGGATTAGAACTAAACTTAAGAGAAGTTGTGGTCTATATGATCAACGTGATCATGCGAGATACTAAAACTAAACAATAATGCACGCGAAAATAAAGATTTCATTTGGTATATGAGATGAGTTGTATGTGTATAAAAAGTGGAGTTGGTTTTGGATAGAGTCCAAGATTGAAAAATGCAAACGCCGAAAAAACTCACAAAGAAATTGAAAGTCAAAACAGAAGAGGAAATAGCCGGCACTATTCACGCACAAATACAGGATTGGATTTCTGTTTTGTGAGAGAAGGTTTTGAAATTAAGTTATTATATTTGATTTGGAGTTCAAGAGTTTAAGTCTTATGGGACTAAAAATTTTTTTATAAATAGAAGAGTGGTTAAGGTATAGAGTCATAACTTTTATAAGAGAAAAAAGGCAGGGTTTAATTTTGAGAGAGAAAAATGTTTTATATGAACTCTGTAGAACACATCTGATGTAATAAAGTTGAACTACTTTTAATAATTATGTTAAGTTGTGTTTTTTTGTTTATAAGTAGTCAATCCGATGACAAGGCTATGATCGAATCAGCAACATCAAGGCGGTCAAAGCGTCGGTAGCACGGCAGTCAAATTAATGGTAAGGAGGCAGTTGGACCGGCGATATTTTGAGAGATTGAAACTTCAACTAGGTCAGAGGTATTTTTTCATGAAAAAATTTGGTTTTTAATAATTCAATCACTCATTCTCTTTGATAGGCTTAATTATTATGTTTCGAGAGAACGCACACCAACATAAACACCACAATTAACCTCTGCTTCTCTTTTAGATGCCCAATTACACATGACCTTCGTTTCTATTTTTAATATTACTGTTATACTATCACTTCAAATTCAATAGTTCAATTGCATTATGATGCCTCTGAATATTGTAGACTGCTTATGCTTAGCTTTTTCTGTTATCTCTTATTCACATGTATGTGAAAGTTGGCATGACTTCGAGTCTCTTGCTGGATGAGGAAATTCCAGGAAAAGATATTACCAATAGAAGTTCAAAGGAATTGCAGGATGGTCATCAATGGAGAGGTATCACCCATGTTTTGGCGAGATTCTAAATCATTGAAGTGCTCGCTGAGATCCATCTTGCAGTGGCAACATCAACATGAACATCGGCCAATGCTGTTCCTAATGTCTCTCATCCTCATCGTCGTTGTCCATGTCGTCGTGCATAAGTAGAAGATGAACAAACCCACAAATGAAAAGACAAATTGCTACTGTGAAGCCCAATACTTCCATGTCCAAGTATCCAGCTAGCTAACATGCACGGTGTTTCTTTCATCAAATAGATGATCGCTAGCTAGCAATTTATACTGATAAGTTAAGACGAAAGTACATATGAGAAGGGCATAACGTGTAAAGACTTATTGGCAGAAGATAAGTTTATGAGCTTGTAGGCAAGATATGAACAGGTGTTGCTTCTGGGAAGGAGCAAAAGAGGCCACTGTTGAGTAGTCATGTTCACTCTTGCAGCCGCTTATATCAATGGTTGCAACGAGTGTTTAATTTATTTTAGAATTACCCAAGTAAAATGTTGTAGTACAAGTTTGTATTTGCTCCAGGCCAGGTCTTGATTTGTTACACTCGAATCTTTTTTTTTCATTTTTTTCAGTTTGCCTTGTTGCTGCATTGCTTTTCTATTGTCATGCGTTATAGCAAGTAGTTATGATTTTTATGTTTCTATCTTTAATAGTCCTTGTTGCTAAATATGTTTCTGTTTTCATAAGCATTTAAGTGGATTTGACTTTGTTGGGATATTTGATCTATATGACAGACACTTGTTAAGATTGAGTACTTCTGGCATCTACAAAATCATACACATCAAATAGAAGTTCACGAGATAATTTCTACGGCTGAGAAGAGATCAAAATTGTTAACTACGGTCTTTAAAGACAGTAGTTTTTGGTCTTTAAAGGTACTCCGTCTGATTTACCATATTTGACGTTGGGAGTAGTAAGTTCAGTACTCCAAGTGTCAAATACTATATTGACTGCAGGGAGTATTTTGGACGACGTAGAGTTATTTCTAAGGAGGTCACCTTGCCAGTGATATATACAGTATCTCTCCTTATTAAGACTAGAGATATTTAAAGTTAGTTGTACTTTCTAATACATCTCAACACTCAACCACAATGGCATTTATCAACTCTCTTAATTCCTGGTACTCTCATTGTCAGCGAGATGTAGTAATAACGATGAAATTTAATAAAATAGTTTATGGTAAAAATATTTTATATTAAAATTGACATACTTTAATTAGTTTTTTATTTTAAATTATTTATTAAAAATATATGGTGAACATAAAAATCTATGCTAAAGAATGTTTTTTTACTTAGGAATTAAATTTAGAAAATAGATGAAAAATTGTGAAAAAAATTCAGAGGAATTTTAAATGAAAATTGAGAAAAGAATTTTCTAAATTTGAAATAGTAATAGACCGATTTTTTATGCCCTATTGAAACAATAATAGGCACAGCCCAGCAAAACAATATATTGCGTGGCGACGGCCTAGCAACGGTGTGAGAGTGATAGGTGGGACTGAGCTATCAGTGAGAGCGAGCACTCGCATGGTGGTGGCATAGAGGCTGATAGGCAGAACCAGGCTATCAGTGAGAACGGGTACACACATGACGACAACGTAGAGACTGATAGGTGTAGCACTTGTTAGCAGGCATAGCCGTGGGCACAACTAACAAGTGGGTCAGTCCTATTAGCGAGCATAAGCGTAGATGTGGCGAAGTCTCAGAGATTGATAGGTGGGGTCAGTAGGAGAGACATGTTGTGGTTAGGAGCACACGCACGGGCGGCCGCATGAGATCTGGAGCCTACGTGTAATTGGAGCGGGCACGCTGGAACAGTAACCGAGTTGGATTTTCTATATAAATTCAAGTTGAACCATGTATGCTTTCATGTGAGGGGTGATGTGTTTACTTTAGATCAAACTACTAGATAAAAAACAAAGTAATGGTTGCAAAATCTAGGGTTATTTAGGTCATTTTCTTTGTGATTTTTTTTATAAATAGAGAATAAGATATAAAGAATTTAGATAGAAAATTGAAAGAGTTTTTGTGTAAATTTTGTCGTAAAGGTAAAGTTTGTTATAAATTTATGCGGAAATTATTCTCTTTTTGTGCATTTTGATTTTGAATTAAATTATTTCCTCTATGTTTTTGATTTGATTTCTTTGATCCAAAATTTTGATAGACTATTTTCTAAAATGTTTGATCAGTTATTGTTATTAATTAATTAGTGTTTAATTAATTTTGGTCAACTTTCTATTCGGCAATTTTATTAACATCTGGACCAGAAGTTCGATTGAGTTGATTTTAGTTGGGTTTGTTTTTAAATTTCGTCTAGTTTATTTTGCAAAGTTTTTAAGTTAATCAGACTTATGGATCTTTGGATATAATATGTTTATTAATGGAACGGTATTATATCCCAATTCCAAAAATGCAGTTTTTCAGTTTTGTGTTTAAAAAAATTGTTAATTTTTATTTTGTCTTCCACAATCATTCAACCACATCTAATTAATTTCTTAAAGTGATTCGATTCTAAGATTATTTTTCTAATTGATTTTAACCGATAATTAGTAAAAACATTGACGAATATATAGTAAATACATCGACGAATATACATTCCACCTTGTGTTTTTATGGTGTTGGTTTTTAGTATTGGAGAGCTAAGATGGAGGTAAATATCCAATCTCAAGGCTTCGCTATATGGGAGAAGATCTACAAGCCATATCAAATTTTTGAAAACGATAAAGTGACAGCAATGAATCTATCACATGGGGAGACTAACAGCAAGGCGAGGAATTTGATTATACAAGGGCTAGAAAGAAGCAACTTTGACCATATGGTGTATCTCAAGTTAGCATATGAGGTATATAAAGCACTTTGTCATTACCATGAAGCATCAAACACATTAAAAGAGTTACGTCAGTACATATTAAAAAAAATACATATATTTTGAGATGAAACTTTGCTCGCTTTAATAAGATTATAACTTGTGTTTTGTTAATGTTATATATTCTGAGGCTAAAAATTATCATCAATCACTAAGAGTTTTAGATATATCTATATGGGAGATGAAAGTAACATCAATTAAGAGAATCTACTACTATGAGTACACATACTTTAGATGTGCTTTATTTTAAATTGAAAACACATGAGCTAGATATTTTTGCAAGAAAAAATATTGCTAATAAATCAATAGCTTTAGCTTCACAGACTAGCAACTCTATTAGTGTGAATTCTTCAGCTTATTTTGCTTTGTCTACTTTGTCTTCACTAATCGATCAACAGTTAGAACAACTAACTGAAGATGATTTAGCACTTCTCTCCACACGCTTCGAAACAATTTTATAGAATGTTCGATCTAGAAGGAGAATAAATGGTGGAGAATCTCAAAAATATTTTAAATGCGGTTTGGTTAATCATCTTCGTCTAAACCGTCCAAATTTTTGGCAATAATTTCTAAAAATGAAAATGAGGAATAAGATGAAAAAGAGAGTGAAAAGAACCGATCATTCAAGAGTACCAAGAAAACAGGATATTTGAACTAGAAGATAATATACCGTGTTCTTTCCACTCTTGAACAGGTAAATCTGAGTGATATAGACCCCAAGAGTGATGACGGCACTACTCCTAAAGACAACAAAAACTTGATTAGACTATGTATGATTGCAAGTAGTAGAAGAGTCATCAACAGTGATAACAACGACAATGAGGTAGAAACTTCTTATAATGATTTAACTTATGCTATTGAAAAACTTAGAAAAGAAATATAAAAGGATTAAGAAAGACAATTGCAATTCTCTTAAGTTGAAGTTAAAGCATGCTGATATTAAAATTGCTTAGCTAAAAAATGATCTTGCTACGGTTTTTTCATACTCTAATTATGGAAATAAAGATAAATTTCAAAAGTTATGCGACTCTTTTGAATTGTATTGATTACTTGCAAGGAAACATAGGAACCAAAAGCTTGAATTAAATTTTAAATTAAAACACTATTTCTCAAAAATTTAAAACAGGTTTAGATTATGATCCTTATGATTATGCTAAGACTCATACATACTCTAACTATTGTTAAATCTCTTGGTAGTAGCATAATTGATATTGCAGATGAACCTAAAAAGATAATATTTAAATCTGGTGGTGTTATGTCATCTACTAGCACAGCAAGTATAGGTATTGCTTCTACTTCTAAGAGTAAATACAAAGTTAAGTACACTTGCACTCATTGTGGTAGAATGCACGTAAAGTTATATCTTGTTTTAGACTTGCAAAACAACATGAGAGAAAAATCTAAAGCAATGTCAAATTTAAGAAAAGCACGCTATTTTTATCCTACTAACATGAGTAATAATAAATCAAAACTTTTTGTGTAGAAATACTTGTATTATATCTTCTGATGTGAGTTGTGTGTCTTAATATTGGATTCCTAAATGTTATCCTACTAATCTCAGTATAAAAACCTTGACAAAGTCTTCTTTTGTGTAGACACTTTGTGTGAGAAAGGAGATTTTTTTCTACTAAATTTCAAATGTTTACATCACATATATGATGACAAGAATTAGTTCTACTATCTCATAAGAGCATCGCATATTAAAAAGATAATTTTTGAAAATAATTTTATTTCTATGGTTGTGATTATAGGTAAAGTTGCATAAATTCAATGGTAGAATATTTTTGTTGATGATAAAGTTTTGGTTTCTCCTACATAATCAATTGAATTGATTTTAAGCTTCCCACATGATTTACATCTTCAAGTAAGCGGATTATCAAGTATGTTCATAGCACTAAATATTTTAATATATACATATCTGCATCTTCATGGATTAGTTTAATAGTTTTCTCTAGTATTGTTTTTAAAGGATAGAAAATGTTTTTCTTATGTTTGTTTCTTCATGGATAATTTACTTGCTGCATGTTGTTTTAGAAAATAATTCTCTATAACACAATCAACCGATGAATCTGAATATGTGGCTGTTGTTAGCTGTTATTCTTAAATTCCTTAGATAGTAGGTACTCATAAATATTATGGGTTACTTTGGAAAATGTGTCACTTTTCTGTGATAATACAAGAGCTATTTGTACTACTAAGAACCTAGTTCAACACTCTAGGATAAAATATATTGATATTAGATTTCTCTTAGAGATCATATTGAAAAAGTTAATATGGCACTATATCATGTGGATATAGAATATTAATTGGCAAATATTTTTACAAAACCTTTGGATTCTTCTCATTTTGCTCGTATTCGATGAGAACTTGGGGTTATTCATCCTATAGGGTTATTTTGAGGGGAACATCAACTTTTGTAATATTTTTTTGTGTTCTTTATTTTAAAAAAATTATTAAATAATGAGCACTACATATGATTTATGTGTATTACTTGCAGTTCATATCATAAGTTATGAGTGCTTTTATGTTACTATATGTGTGATGTTGATCTTTGCATGACCAACAAAATGAAATGACAATTTAAATTAAATCTTGACATGATTAAAAAAATTTATCTATTATGATATTGTTTTAAAAGTGCTAATATGATATAAGAAATATGAGAAAAATAAAAATTATGTGCTCTAGAAAGTATGAAAAGATAAAGAAAATATGCATTGTCATACTTTTTTTAACAAGAATGCTTACTATTGTGCTATGAACTTGAAAAAGTTGTGTATGACTGAAACCTGATTGTTACGTTTTTAATTATCAAAAGACATATATTTCAACATGTTGAAAAGTAAGGCTAAAAATGTATATAATTCTTTACAATTTATGTTATGATTGAGATCAATCAAGTTCTTAATTTATAGAAAAAGCAAAAAAAAAGTGCATCAAAATTATACTTGTGAGTACAAATTATACGTACAAGTTTATTTACATTTATTATTTATAGTGCTCATTAAAAATGATATATATATTTATATATAACCAAATTAGTTCAAAATTTAAAAACATTCTTTCTGGTTTTCTTGACGAATTCATTGTCAAAAGGGGAAAGAGTTTGATGCAATTTCTTTTGAGAAGTTAAATGCCGATGATTTTTGGTTTTTGAAGATAAATGCTAATATTCATGCTAATATTTTTTATCGAGAGGGAGATGGTTAGATAATAATGATGAAAATTTGGTTTTAAGCAAAATTGGTAAAAAAAAGTATATGTTGAAATTAGCAAAAATATTTTATATTAAAATTAGCATTATTTAATTGGTTTTGTATTTTAAATTATTTATTGAAAATATATGGTGAACGTATATATACGTTGACAAAGGTCATTTTGAAAAATCTATGGCGAAGAATATTTTTATTTATTTGTGTGTAGGAATTAAATTTGGAAAATAGATGGGAAATTGTTTTAAAAAATTTGAAGGAATTTTGGGAAAATTTGAGAAAAGAATTTTCTAAATTTAGAATAGTAACAAGGCTAATTTTTGGTGGCCGAGCAAAACAGTAAACTACGCGGCGGCGGCTCAGCAACATACTGACAGGTGGGACTGAGCTATCAGCGAGAGCTGACGTACGCACAATGATGGCACTGAGGCTTACAAGCAAGACCGAGATGTCAGTGAGAGTGGGCGAACGCATGGCGGCAACGCAAAGGGTGACAAGCTGGCCATGTTTTGTCAATGGACGTAGGCACAGACGCGGAGGCACTACGACTGATAGACAAGCCATATCTATCTATGAGCACGAGCACAGGTCCGGTGAAATCTCAGCGTCTGACAGGTAAGGTCGTTAGGAGTGACGTGTCGTGCGTGGGAGCGCGCACGAGTGGGCGACCATAGGAGATCCAAAACCTACGTGACATGTTGAGATTGGAGTGAACACGCTAGAATAGTATCCGAGTTGGATTTTCTGTCAATTTAGGTTGGACTGCATATCCTTCCGTGTGAGGGTAACTTCACAATTTAGAGCTTTTATTTTATATCGGACAACTGGTAGTGATTACGAAATAGAGGGTAAGATATAAAAAATTGATAGTTTTTGTGTAACTTTTGTAAATGTAACTTTAAGAATAAAGGTAAAGTTTGTCATAAATTTGTACGAAAATTATTCTCTCTTTGTTGCATACCTAGCATTTGATTTTAGATTAAATTATTTTCACTGGTTTTTTGATTTAATTTCTTTGATCCAAAATTTAGCTAAGGTATTGTTCTAGTTTTTGAAAAGTCTGTTTAGTTATTATTTTTAGATATAGTGTTATTAATTAATTAGTATTTAATTAATTTCGGTTAACTTTCTGTTTCATTAATATCTTAAGATTCAAAAATCCAATTGAAATTTTGTTTTTAAATTTTATGTAAATTTTCCAAGTCAATCGGAGTTACGGATTTAGTACGAAACAGTGTTCTTTCTACATTCGAAACACAGTTTTTAGTTTTGTGTTTAAGAATATTTGTTAATTTTTATTTTGTTTTCACAATCATTCACCCCATTTGATTTCTTGAAGGGATTCGATCCTACACAGGCAGCATGGGCGCGCATAATCAGATCAAGGAATGTGATTATGTGAACCAATCGACGGATGAAGCACAAATTTCGCTAGCTAGCTCTCATGAATGTTTCCTTTAATTGAATGTATTATGGATGGTCTTGCCATTTATAAATGCAAGGCAAAGTAGATATGACAGAGAAACATTCTGTGTGCACTAATAGGCATCCCGAAGGAAAAATATTCATCATAAACTAATTGCATGCATGAAACAAATTATAAATTTATACTTAGTTTATTAAGTAGTTTTGAGTTGCACTATAGTAACAAGTCGGAGCTTGATTAAATTTTCATTTTCTCTAGGAAAAAGTTGCACCGGAATCCAAAATGACGATGTAGGTAACGAGGCAATTAATAGGCCGCACACAGGGTTGAAAGCAAACGTGTTTAGGACTAATGGTGCAAGGCATGATTTTTGGTTGACATCTAGGTACTGATTCAAGAGCCTCCAGTATGTACCATGTACTTTTTGTGCACTATGCAAATTGTTGTTACACACTGAAAGAGAATTTTGCAATCTTCTCAAAAAGCTAATGCTAACTAGTCTACATATTCTCCGAATGTGATAAGCCGAGCATCCATAGTGACTCGCTCAAATGGCCTCCCTCCGTCAACGAGCTGAACTCATCTACTCTCCTCAAAGACAGCTTGTAGTTTTTTAGGTGCCTCTCATTCCCATATGACGCTCATGAGTTGATAGTTTTGCTATTCTCCACAACTACAACTTTATGTCTCACTGTGAATGATTGATTGTTCTTACATAAAATGGATAGTGGCAATTTCTATGGTCCTTGAGAAGTACAGAGACATCCGAGGCGTTCTCCCCTCTTTGGAGTGGTGTTATACCTCCCCACCACATGTAAGGCAAAGATTTAAACTGGCTTGACTACTTGTAAGAAAACGAAACTATTGAATCATACCGAATTTCTATTTGGTTTATGGGAGCTACATAAGAGGGCATGTGTATGTTATAGTGTTAATCAGTAAATTTAAATCTTTTAGTAGAGGTATTATTTCTTACAAATAATAATAAATGCCTATACCTCACAAGGAGATAAGGACCAGAGAAATTTTGGTTTCTTAGGTCAACATCGAATTTTGAATGACTCTTTGCCCTTAAGAGATGTGGCGTTGCAACAACTAACAGCATCCCAACACTACCAAGATGTCAGATAAGGTTTGTGTTATTTTTAAACCAGTTCAGATCCCCACTATCTCAATCGCCTGATTTGCCTATGATCGATCATGTCACAGCGAGCTTTGATGGCTCCTACCATCGGACGCTTTTACAGTACTTTCTAGTACTAACATCCTCCAAGCTCTAGCTAGCTCAGACGTATATTCCTAGCTAGAAGCAACACGGCAAGCACCAGGAATTCTCCTCTCCAACCTATCCCCTGATATTATATTACCCTGAGTCTAGCTTATATTGCACCGAGTTAAATGGATGCAATTATATATGGATGTTCTTGGAATATACTGTGGATGTTCTTGGAATATAATGTGGAAATATGAGAAAATAGAAGGGAAATAAACGTAACAGTTACTAGAGATGCCCCTTGTTCAGTAAGCAATGGTTACTAGAGATATGCTACAAAGAAGAAATCTCACAGTACAAGGGGAACCGGAATGCGTGCTGTGTAGTGATGCAATACTAGAAGACATGGTGCATCCTTTTTTCTTCCTCTTGTTCTTTTGCTAGAATTGTTGGTGTTATTTGGGGCTACAGTAGAGAATGAATTTAAATCTCATGAACATGATCATGCACACAAGAACACAGTTTCAGAAGCCATTCTTTGTGTAAGTGGTTGCAATTGCAGCTTGGAATATCTGGGTAATAAGAAATGCACAGATTTGTAATGGTGTCCAACCCTCTTTCATGGTTTGGAAGTGGCAATTCAAGGAGGATTGCCCTCTACATGTTTAGAGTAAAAGAAGTAGACAGACCACTTTGGAAAGCATGTCTAGACATGCTAATGTAACTCTGTAAATATTTCCCATTTATTAATATATGCCACACTAGGAGTCCCTTCTGCTGTTTTTGGTTAAAAAAAATTAAGGAGCTATGATCCATGGTGAATGTCCCAGAGAAGGAACTCACAGACCAGATCTTGTTTGCACCAAGTGTTCTTTACCAGATGCTTCCTATTCCCACGGCATGCTTCAAGGCCGTACCTACAAATTGGAAATTGGAGGCCCCAATGCTAAACCTATGACGAGGCCTTTTGTTTAGAAAAATGTTATTAAGCAAATGAGTATATTTCACTTTGGAGAATATATATAGACTAAAGTTGCACAATTAATAGACCAAGGCTATAGTCACTTTTCAATTAATGCCAAATATTATACAATTCATTGTAAAGGGTATTCACTGCCACTATGTTTTGCCTATTCACATTGCAGCCGGTGATCTTCTATCCATATCATCTAACATACTCCCTCTCTAGCTATATCCTGCTAAACAAGTAAGAACAGTGCGTGACTAATAACAGCTGGAGTTATACATGAGAACACGATATAGATGCATGGATGGCCAAAGAAGCTTACCAACCGTCAATGGTAGCGACGCCTTGTTTAAACTGAAGAAAGTCATGGTGTCCAGATGCAATGATTTTGTTTTTTACGAAGTATAAAAATAGAATCTTTGGAATACGTGTTCACATTGTCGTCATGAGCTACAGATATTTAAGGTGGCTACTATTATCATCGAGCCCTTATCAAAGCAAAAAAAACAAATCCGTTTAGATCAGTGAAGAAGGAAGAGTGAAACTTAAAAAAAATGGAAAGAGAATACCCTCAAACAAACTAGAGCATATTGGATTGGATTGAAACCAAAAATTTGGGGCCCCTATGCGGTCGGGCACCCTGCACATGCTGAGGTAAGGGCTGGCATGCTTAGTAGCAAGTATAAACTACTTGCAACAACATGATGAAAGGTTAGTTTTTTAGTACTGCATGGAAATGGGAAGGAAGAATTTGCATGCAGAACATATAATTTTGCACTTAGTTTGTTGCTTGTGGCGGTATACGTAGTTCAATTTTTAAGTGCATGATGTCGGGTGCTCATGAGTAAAGAAATGTATGTGCTGTTGTTTTCTCCATGTATATGTACGGCTAGGGCGCTAGTTACAAAGGGATTGAATTGGCTCCAATAATAACCATCCATGAAAACTTTTTTAGATAATACATATAAAGGGATTCAGAGTAATTCAGCACATTCAGAAAGAGTATAAGAGAACTCCAGTTTAGAAAAATCTTTCTTGTGCTAGTTCTTTCATTGTGTATGTGAAACTGATTCTAATTAAAACACCGCAATTCAATCCAATTACTCCAATTCATCAAAAGCTACAAACTTTGCTGCTCGTGTTTGAAACAAGTGACAAGATGGTGGAGAAGAGGGAGGAAGAGGCGGCTGGTCACCTTGTAGGCGGAGCAGGAGTGGAAGTGGTTGGTGAGCTCTTGAGGTTCTCGATGCAATCTTTCCTGATTCCTAAGCTTCTTGGGTGGATGCGTCGCTGGAGACGGCCGTGATGATTTCGGCGCCTGGTTCATCGCCATCACACGGGGAGAGCTGCCAACCTTAGAGAAAGCGTCGCGCCGTTGAGATTCATCACCGTTGGGCAGGGAGAGCTGTTGCCGTTGGCCGGGTTTCGTCGCTGTCGCCAGGGAGCTGCGCGGCGGCCATCGCGGCATCGACGATTGCGTAGGGGATGATGAGGTCGACGAACTCGCGAATCGCGCGGCGCCGGAGCACAGGGCCCTCTGCCATGGGCGCGTTGGGGCAGGTGAGGTTGACAGAGATTGTACGACAAATCACCATCTCTTGCACTTTGTTATTCCTAGATGCCCCCAATTTCATTCCCCACGCATAGTGCCTCTCAGTTTCATGACACATACGTGCTTCCCTGTTAGTAATTCCTACATCTAACATGCTTCTAGTCTAATTAAGCGCTACTTCATGTTTAGAATATAGCAATGATGAAGTAACTTGCCAAGTTCAGTAGACAATCATCTGCTCTTGCCCTCTTTGTTTCAGTTGTAAGTGCTACCCTTTGCTTCGGGGGTAACTAACGGAGAGAACCTAGAAAATGCTGCTGAAGTTTTTTTTTTTGAGAATAGGTAATTATTATACCCGGCTTTTAAACAAAGCCCAAAAACAAGCATAACAGAGTTCTTACAATGCTGCTGAAGTTTTGCAGAACAAAACACTGTCTCGTTCTGTTCTTGTTCATCAGTTTTGTCAGGTTCATACTTTGGTTGATTTGCCACAAGCTCGGCTAGGAATTGAACATTGTTTGCACACAAATGTTTTTTTGCCTGGATGCCACTTATTCCCATGGCCACGGTGAGTGGCAATAAATATATCAAAAGGTACTCGCAAGGATATGATGCAAAGTTACTGATTACATAATGCTTAGACCTGGAAATGGGAAAGAAGATTTTGCATGCAGAACATATATGTTTGCAATTAGTTAAGGTATATGTAGTTCAATTTCTAAGTGCATGAGGAGATGTTCTAGCTAGGAGTAAAGAAATGTATGCTGCTCTTCTCTCCATGTATATATACTGCTGGGGGGCGCAGTTACAAATGGCTGTGGTTCACAGTTTTCACCTATGTTACTGGAGAGCATGAATATTCTTCAGCCTGTTGGAGTTGGACTGATGAGACCCATGTATTTTGGCCAAACTTTTTGAAGACCAGTTTATACATTCATATAACCTATTTGAAATTCCCTCAGTCCAAACAAAGCATCTTCAATGTAGAACTAAAATACTAAATATGTCTTTAATATTTTTCAATAACGGAAATCAATCCAGCCTCTACATTCAGGATGTATCCGGCTAAAATATGTCAATAGTACAGGTGATTATACCTATATGCATCGATTGGTATGATATGCAATCCTATCTCCACCTTCTTTATACTGCAGCAGCCCATATTATTCTCAGCAACTTTGGACTCGTTTAGATGTGCCTCAATCCCAACCGTCAAGTAGATAGGTTGGAAAATTAAACTAACACACGTATACATGGATAGAACAAAATTTCCGCCTATGCTAGCTCCAGGTCGTACGTTAGGCACTACCTGCACACTTGATCCACTTGGCAACTGCATCTAGAGAACACTCATCGAGAGTCTGAAGTGCTGCTTGGCACCGACCGTATCATAGCATCTCCTTGGCTACGCTAACCATTTCAAGCAAACCTAATCTGGTGGCGACCATTGCACATAGTTTATAGAGATTGTTCAAAAAATCACCTTGTCTTGCACATCAACTTTCCTAGATACCTCTCATTTTCATATCCACTTACGTGCTAGAATAGGTATCAGTTTCATGTATGTCAGCATTGTATATAATATACACATATTTCCCTGTTGATTCCTACCTCTACATGCATACTTCAAGTCTAGTAAATTAAGCACTACTTCAGGTTCAGAATATAGCAAATTAGCAAGTAACTTCAAGTTCACTAGCCAATCCTCGTCTCTTAACCTCTTGTTTTGTTGCACCCAAATGGATGCATGGGCATATCATTTATACACGTCCCTATTGGAATAAGGAAAGGAGAGAACGAAGGGGGAGATGAAGTGATATCACTGCTCTGCAGGCAAGTAGGTGAAAAGTGGTAATTGTCTGGTCAAATGTCAAATGTGTCTCACTGCCATCTGAAAGAATGGAGATAACTGGTATATGTAGAGGGGAGAAGCCATGAAGAAGACATGCATCTTTTTTTGATGGTACTACTGAGAACCGACTGCAGTAGTGATTAACCCCTGCTTCTCTTTTACAAACTGAATTGCATCTGACCTCTGTCAAAATCATGAACACCATTAAAACCGGGTGTATTGCTTTTACCTAGCTTCAATAGTTGGGGGTATAATATGTCTGATCTCGTATTTAAGGGGTATTTTTTAGACAAATCAAATAGTTGAGGGTGTAATAATATGGACTTATATCCCTCTTCTTACTAGCTTCGGTGTCAAACTATCAATTTCATGGTCAGTTGTTCAATTCAATCACACTCTTGCTGGATGTGGAAGTGTCAGGGTTCTTTGTTCTTATCCAAGGAAAGTTTGTTTTTAAGTTTGTTTTCAAGATAAATTCAAATTTTAAAGAAATTTCGACTAGATTTGAAGCCATTAATTCTGAAAGAACTTCAAACAAATTTTAAGAAATTCGAGCGGAGCGAAACTCTTTTACTACCTCAGAGAAAACTCGGGATGATCTGACATGGAAAGATAACGCTGATGTTTTGGCGACATTCTAAAGGATGGAAGTGCCCGCTTTTATCCATTGTCCAGTGGCAACAGTAACAAGAAAATCGGTTAATGCTCTTCCTAATTACTAATGCCTTTCATCCTCATCGTTGTGATCCATGTAACTGTGGATATGCAAAGACAAACCAACCAACCCACAAATGAAAAGACAAATTGATCTCCAGCAAATGGATACACGGAGCCCAAGACTTCCATGTCTAAAGGATCCAGCTGACTACGCTGTTTCTTTCACCAAATGAATGATCGCTACCTAGCAATTTATACTGACAAGGTGAGGCAAAAAGTAAATAGAAGTCGCAGACTTAGAGACAGAAGATGAGAAAGACTGAAGAGGCAAGATATGAACAGGTATTGCTGCTGATGAGCCAGAGAGGCCACTGTTACGCACACTCGTTCACTCATTGCAATAGCCTCTCTGGTCTCTTTCTACTACCAGTATTATACTACCATTAATATTACCGGTAAAAATGATCTGAGCAGTTAATTTATAAGGACAAAACAACTGTTTTATTAATGGTTGTAGAGTGTACTCAATTTATTTGTGATGTACTATCAAAGTAAAATGCTGTAGCAAGTTTGTATTTGTTGCTGGCTGGGTCTTGATTCGCAACTTTTTTTTTTCTTGTGCCTACCTTGCTTTTCTGTTGTCATGCGTTTTAGCAAGTAGTTATGATTTTTTTTTATGTTTTGATCATTAACCATCCTTGTTGCAGCCAGATTTCTTATTATCTTTCCATAGCTATTATAAGTTATGTTGCAGCTTTTTTTACGATTGTTAGATAAATTAGAACAGTGGACCACGAGAAGACCATATTTAGTTTTCAAATTCCTTACTCAAATTTGTGAATTTACAAATGGAGAAATAAGTGTGTTGTGGGTAAGTTTATATGTTAGTGTTAGTCTATTATAATTATAATTATAGAAAGTATAATTATAGTAGGTTAAGTTTAATTAGTGATATGGTTGTGTAGTTGTCTAGACATCCTGACCGATTCTATTATGTACTAATGTATTGATAAGGAATAGAATCAATCATTTCTATATTTTTATGGTATCAGAGCGGCTCCGATCTGCTACCCTTCCACAACCAAAACCAGCGCCTGCTGTCGTCACTGTTGCTGCCGTCTCCCGACCTCCGATTTCAGTCCTCCGTCATTACTGTGCTGCAGGAGGCTGCCGAGGTCCGATCGCCCGCCTTCACAGCGCCACCACTACTAAATCAGCACTTGTCGCCGATCCGATCGTCACCACCGTTGCTGACTATATGTCACTGGTATGTCGCCGGTTTTATCGCCCTCGCTGCCGATCCGATCCTGCCTCCGCTCCCAAACCAGCGCCCGCCACCGATCCGATCGCCACCACCGTTGCTGACTACATGTCATCGGGTGTGTCACCGGTCTCATCGCCCGCGCTGCCGATCCGATCGCCCGCCCTGTAGCTAGCCCCGTCACCGGGTGTGGCCGCCGATCCGATCCTGCCTGATGCCGATCCGATCACCCGCCGATCCAATCCGATCGGATACTGCCTGCTGCCGATCCGATCGCCCGTCGATCCGATCAGATCGGATCCTGCCTGCTACCGATCCGATCGCCCGCCGATCGGATCAGATCCGATCCTAATCACTCGCCCTGCTGTATCACCGGGTGCGGCCACCGGTCCTGCCCCTCATGGCCGGCAAGGATGATGACGCCGCTGCCACAGCAACCGCCAAGGCGGCCAAAGAAGCCAAAGATCGCCGTCTCGCGGCCGAAGCTGCTCATGCTGAAGAAACACATCGGGCTAAGGAGGCCCGCCTGCGCAACACTGCCCTAGACGCGTACGAGAACACTCACAAGGCTCTCTGGGCGCAAGCCACCGCCATCGTCAACGTCAAGGCACTCATCCCCATCATCCTCGACAAGGTCATGGACACCTATACCAAGTGGTGCGGCATGTTCCTCACCGTCCTCGGCAAATATGCCCTCACCCACCATGTCCTCAAGGATGAGACAATCCCCGCCCGCCCAGCGTGGATCCAGGCAGACTGCTACGTCCTCACATGGGTATACGGCACCGTCTCTAGTGACCTATAGCAGTCGCTAATGATGCGGCAAGGTCATGCCCGCAACGCATGGTGCTACCTCGAGGACGAATTCCTTGGCCAGAAGGAGTCTCGTGCCCTTCTCCTGGAGACACAGTTCCGCACCTTCCGTCAGGAGTCTCTGAGCGTCACCGACTACTGCCGTCGCCTTGAGTCCATAGCTGCCTCCCTCGCCAAATTCGGCGACCCCGTTGGCGACAGACAGATGGTACTCACACTCCTCCATGGCCTCAGTGGCAAGTTTCGCCACATGGTATCCATCTCAAGATGCACAGGCCGTTTCCGGTGTTCACTCAAGCCCGTACACACCTCCTATTGGACGAGATAGAGATCGACGCTCGTCCTCGTCCCCAGCGGCTCCTGGTGCACCCGCTGCTCCACGTTCGGGAGTGTCTCCTTCTCCGCGCCCCGCTGCACCAACCGAGGGCTAGCACAACACCCGCCATCGTGGCCATGGTGGATGCGGTGGACCTACTGGTGGAGGCCCTCCAGCGCCCTCTGCTGGTGCGGCCCTAGGTGGATAGGGCAGCACCCCTCCCGGTATGGCCATGTACCCGTCGTTCGTCCACCCTTGGGCTGGCACCGTGCGCATATGGCAGTACGACCAATCAGGACGACCTCCGCCACCACAACCTGTGTTCCACACAGCCTCGCACTATGGCGGTTTCGGTGCTCTTCCCGACACCTATGGAGACACATACAGTGCCCCACCACCCTTGTATGGCACATACTATGGGGGAGCTGTACCGCTAGGCTTCCAAGCACCCTCACAAGCGTACCAGGCGGCGCCTTGGATGCCCACTCATGGAGGGTCTTGGCACTAGAACTCCCTAGCGCACTCCTTCAACACTATAACACTGAACCTATCGGCCTCTGAGTGGTATGCTGATTCAGGTGCTGGTTCACATATAACCTCAAATGCTGGTATACTCTCCACCATTTTTCCACCCTCTTCATCTACTCATTTATCTATCGTTGTGAGAAATGGTGCTTTACTTCCTGTCACAGCTACTGGATCCTATATTTTTTCCTTACCGCATCGTGATCTTGCTCTTAATAATGTTTTGGTGTCACCCAACATTATTAAGAACTTAATTTCCATTCATTATTTTACCACCGACAATAATTATTCCATTGAGTTTGATCTATTTAGTCTTTCTGTGAAAGATTTACAAACCAGGAACGTGATCGCCAGGTGCAATAATTCCGATGACCTCTACCTATTTTTTACACCCTCCACTAGCACCTCACGTTCATCGTAGCACCTACCTCCCTTTGGCATCGCCGTCTCGGTCATCTTGGGTGTGAAGTTTTGTCCAAACTCATTAGGTCCAATGTCATTTCCTATAATAAAGATAATATCGATCATATCTGTCATGCATGCCAACTTGGTCGTCATGTACATTTACCCTTTGGTTCATCTAGCTCTCGAGCTACTTATAATTTTGATTTAATTCATTATGATTTATGGACCTCTCCACTTGTTAGTGTGTCAAGATTATTCTTAATGATTGCTCTCACTGGACTTTTCCACTTCGTCTTAAATCCGAGATATTTTTCACTCTTTTTATTTTTTTTACTTATGTTCGCACACAATTTGGCACACCATCAAGAGCATCCAGTGCGATGATGGTCATGAATTCGACAATTCCTAGGCCCGTACATTTTTCCTCTCCCACGATGTTGCCCTTCGCATGTCGTATCCATACACCTCCCAATAAAATGGTAAAGCAGAGCGTTCCATTCGTACTATCATTAACACTCTACGTTCCCTTTTGTTTATGGCGAGTCTCCCTCCAGCTTACTGGGTTGAGGCCCTTTACACCACTACATATCTTGTGAACCGCCTCCCCACCAAAACTCTCACCTCTTCCACACCATACAAAGCTCTGATACCATGAAAGTATGAGAATGATTGATTCTATTCTCTATTAATGCATCAGTACATATAGAGGCCGGTCGGGGTGGCTCATAAGGCAACCACACAGTCATGCCACTAATCAAAATTAACCTACTATAATTACACTTTTGTAATTCAATAGATATGCCTTTGTATGCATGATCTTCAGGAGCCGCACCTCGCTGCTCTCAAGCGGATCCTGCGCTTCTTATAGGACACACTATCACTTGGGCTGACTATGCGCCGATCTTCACCTGTAGATCTTGTTGTTTACACGGATGCCGACTGGGCTGGCTGTCTTGACACTTGCCGGTTGACCTCTGGCTACGTAGTATTTCTCGGGGACAACTTGGTGTCCTAGTCTTCCAAACGTTAGCATACAGTCTCTAGATCGAGTGCTGAAACAGAATATCATGCTGTGGCGAATGGTGTTGTTGAAGCTACCTAGCTACGTCAGTTGCTTCTTGAGCTTCGCCACCCCCTCGTCGTGCCACCTTGGTCTATTGCGACAATATCAGTGCTGTACATCTCTCCGGCAACCTAGTGCAACATCAACAGACGAAGCATGTTGAGATTGATCTCTATTTTGTTCGAGAGAAGGTCGTCCTCGGTCACGTTTAGGTCCTATATGTTTTAACGACATCATAGTACGCCAATATTTTTACCAAGGATTTTCCTACCTCACTATTTCAAGAGTTTCGGTCTAGTCTAAATGTTAGCGATGCTGTCGAGTCTATTGTAATTGTAATTATAGAAAGTATAGTTATAATATGTTAATCTTAATTAGTGGTTAGTGTTTGGCTCATGGCATTTTCGTTGCCACAATACTGGGAGCTACTACAAAATGAGCATCCGATTTCTCCTTAAAAATCATGCAATGTTTTATCCCATGAAAATTTATTCACCAGTCCTTAAAAATCATGCCATGTTTCATCCCATAAAAATTGATTCACCTGTTTAAATATTTTAGCACACTTGATCGAATGTTACAAAGATATATAACATTTAAGAAATACTAATTGTAACACTGACAACCATTGAAACATTTAAAACAAATATAAAATCAAAACCTAAAATGTGCAAAAAAATCAAATATAGTTCTAACATTCTATCCTTGCATATGAAACATCGAATTTACTAGTAAAAATATATATTTTTCAATGGAATATAATCTTGTTAGATCTTGTTATCAAAGATTTAGTTATAATGAATGCAACAATGCAATTAGATCCTAGATAAGTAATTTAGGATAAAAATTGTTTAAAGTTTGCTAAAGAAGTATTTACGTACCAAGCAGGATTATGCCTCGATCGGACACCGACTCTAGGCATTTCCCTGTAAATATTGCGTCTTTGCTGATGTGCTACCACAATAAGAATCGGACGGCGCCCAATGGATATCACACGGAGATCAATGAATAAAATAGGCAACAACAATGAGAATCGCGCGGCACTGGATGGATATCACACGGAGATCGAAAGAAGAAAAAATAGGCATCTCATAACAGCATCCAGATCAGACGTCCGACTACTAAACCACAGGTAATCCGGCAAACCGGCTGACACTGACAGTGAACGAATAGCTCTGCCGGTGAATTGCCAAATGCCAATGGTTACCGAACAAAAAATTGAAATACAAATATTTGAGTTCAAATAATGATTACTTACCGGAGCGCTTACCAGCTAGTAAGCACCAGTGTTACCTGAAAACCCGTGTCGAATTTTTTTTACTGAACTAGACACCCTAAGTCTGAGTCTCAATCGGATTCTGGCAAACCTGTTGACTCCAAGAAGGATTTCGCGTGTCCAATTTTATTGTGCCAACTCAGACACACGAGTCCGTGTCAGATTCTGACACCACATCAGTGTCCGTGTCTAGGTAACACTGGTAAGCACTAAATACCCGTTGGAAACCACTGGTTACCAGCCCAAAATGTACATGAATTTCATACATCAAAACAAACATTACACTCCAACATGTAGGCATCAAGAGTTGCAGGAGTTCATAGCACAATTTCTGGGTAAGCACAACTGATATTAGTGTAGCATCAAGAATCAATAACACGTGATGGCTTGAAAATGAGGTTACAACAAATAAACATTACACGGGAAGACACTACATACATAAATAAATTGTTAAAAGATCAACAGCACAGATACACATATACATCCATATATAGCTAGAGTTCAAAACACACGTAACAAGAGGAGTAAAAAGGCGTAAGATACCATAATAATTTTTGTTGCACATGCAGTAGCATAAAAATGATTAATGAGACTACAACAATTTAAAGTTTAAATTTTGAATTTAAATTTAAAGCATTCCACTTGGTTTGGACAAGTCCACAGTTTCAGACCAGTAACCAGCCAGTAAGTATTCCAAACCTCGTCCACAGCTATATTTTCAAATTGTTTGTAATATGATAGTTCTATATTTTCAGAACGTTTGTAATAAGATAGTTCAGAAATCAGAATAAATAAGGTTAACAGTACTATACAGACCGCAGGGAAAATGTCACCTTAGGATGAAACAATTTGTACCACTCAAAAGTTATTATATCAACAGAAATAAGTACAATACTGCATCCAGCAACCAAGCGGATGAATTCCACAAAAGTTGTAAAATGCACTAGCTCCACAAAAAAGAGCAAACCGATTATCAGGTACAACCAGCAAACCGATTATCAAGGTACAACCAACAGTGCATTACAGTAGGGGGTAAAAGGTTGGACGCAGACAAAGCAGAACAATTGACTTGATCACAGGACCTTAGAAGCATCAAAATGTCCAAGAACAGGATTTGGCAGTTAATTTTGATGTTTAGAAAATATAGCACAGTACTACAATTGGATGCATCTACTTCAAATTACTCGAATAAACAAAGGCAGGACATATCCTGATCCAAAACTTTAGTTCAATCTACTACGAAACAAGGCTGCATTAAGAGGATTTCAATTGCTCAAGGGACAACAGCAACCCTTCCAGCAACCTGATCAAGATCGCGCCTTCCCTGAGAAGTGATGAGCCTTCCACTGCAAACAGTACAGACAAATACAGTATAAGCAAAAGACTGCCCCCACCTAAAGAATATAATAAAAGCAGGGGGAAAGCCGCATTACCCCTTGGGGTCAACATCGATGATGCCCATCTTCTGTAACTGCTGGAGGATGTTGCGAGAAACAGCACCACTGCTCTTGCAGAAGTGTGGAGGGCATGCACCGTTCCTCTGGCGCCCACCATAGATCTTCTGAAAGCCACCCACACCAATACCCTGCCTCAGGTAGATCTTCCTTGCCATCGAGGCTACAACACAGAAGAAATGACATCAAAATTAAGAAATGTTCAAGTGCATTTTTTTCGATGATCAAAGACACTGAAGACAGACAAACAATATATAATTTCTCACCAGCCCTGGTGTAGTACCAATCAGGGTCATAGGGTGGGAGCTCCTTGAACCTTGCAGTCTTGACGATGTCAACCCACTGAGGAAGCTCCATCTAAAGAATAAAAATTATTTTAAATCTTCAGAAACTGCAGCGAAAGATATACTCGTAAAGGATCAATTGATTTACTGATACTACAATCATGTAACCTTTCTAATTAGTACTAGTATAAACTTCATTCTTGTGATCTTATCATTTACCACTAGGCTTGAGCTAAGAAGCATTAGGTAATGCTGACATTGTGACAAATCAATAGAAAAAAAGTACACTTATAAACATAATCTTAGATGGCCACTGCTAATAGTAAAAATTATCATTGCAAAAGCAATTTGCACTCTCAGAGGAATGTATAGAGCAGAAAAGAACAACATTTCAGAGCTGACAAGACAATCCAGAAACGCATCCTTTTGGATGGACTATCCAATGAGATGGTTATCACCATTCAGTAGGCCATACAACCACGCAACAATTCTAACGAGCAGCAATAACAAATGCAGTCTACTAAAAAGAAGTGGCTGAAGAAATCAGCCAGGCCACCCAAGAGAAATTTGGCAAGCAACCAACATTCCGGATCAACAACTACAACAAACCACTACTACAAAGATATTTCGACCGCATCAAGCGACGTTTGCTTGCTTTAGGCAAGCGATCCAAACCCACCACATTTCTAACGAAAACAATAGATTAGAACAGAACAGTTGCTTCATGCCAAACCAAATCGCAAGCACGCGCCGCGATCTTACGAGACGAACGTCACCGTGATCCACGCAGTCCGCAGCTACTCCAACGACAAATCCACTCGAAGCCAGCGTAGCCGTGGAATCTGAGCGAGAGGAACGGGGGTATACCTTGCCGGAGCGCTTGAGGTGGGCGGAGTAGGCCTTGACGAACTCTTGGGGGCTGACATCCTTCACCTTGCGCGCCGTTGAGTCCGCCATCTCGTCGCTCGACTCCGCCGCCGCCGCTGTGGTGGGTAGGGAAGGGGTCAGTGTGAGCGCCGCTGCGGCTGCGAGGGGGCTAGGGTTTTCCTGGAGGCGTGCGGGAGAGGAGGCAAGAAGGGAATTTATAGGTGTCCCGATTGGATTCTGGGCCGTCCGATGTGGAGATGGACCGAATGAACGGCGTGCCCTGGGCTAGGCTGAGAACTGGTCCAAGCACGTGAGCCAGAATTTTCGGTTTCTTTTCATTTCAAGAGAGACTATTTTTCTTCTTTTCTTTTTTTCCTATAAGAAAAGAGAGACTTTTTTCTGTTTCTTCTTCAGGTTTAATTGTTTATCAGAGATATAAGAGTAATGTGCTGTCACTAGGTCTAGGTGCACTTTAGGGAACAGTTGAGGGTCCCTAGTAAGAGTAACTTTGGAAATGTAGGAATTTAAAATATTGGATTAAGATGCCACTTGGATGATAGAAAGAAATCCGCAAGTATTGGATTTTAGATAATAGATATTTTATTTGTAATAAAATTACATCAAACCTCTGCACCAAGAATGCACATAGAAAAAAAGACTAAGACATAAACACATCATAATGTCTAGGCACTTACTCTCCTAGCACAATCCAAAGATCAACACAACCATCCAACCAATTGTTAACGTCAATTTAGTCAACCTAGATCGGTTGATAAAAGGAGGATTTATCGGCTCATAGAAGAAACCAATAGATACAATGACAGAGCCGATCGAATAGATTTAGGATGGATTCATCCTAGTTAAAGAAGAAAGGTTATCATATATGACCAAGTCTGAGAAGTAGCCGTAGAAAACACAACAAGATATTTTATTTATATAAAATATGTCATGTAATCTATGCAAGTTTAATTACCTTTATAACTTTTTAGATATTAGTTTCCTTATGTATTTAGGACATATTGTCCAAAAGATGTCTGTAACTGCATTGAACTCTTGTAATTCTGAAGTATAAATATGGACCCCTGAAATCTATCGAGAGATCAACAAGATTATCTACAAACATAACTTCGGCGCATCGCCACCCTAGCTCATATAGATTTTTACTCCGACGGATTCAGGCTCTTGATGCAGTACTGCATCGGTTAAGTTCGATCTCCAGTGAAGGAGTAAGTCTCACCATTATCCTGATTCTTTTGCTCTGTCTAAGCTTGTATTGGTTAGGTTCGACCTCTTAGTCTGATCAGACGTACCGTATCACGTTCACGTGAGGCCAATCGTTTTATCAACTATCCTCCACTGTCGTTGGCCTCGTTCTATATCGATTAGGTCCAACCTACGAGACCGTTAGCGTTAGATCGAACCGTTGGCCTGGCGGGTCCTCGCGTGACATTTCGTCAGAGTAAGTAACCGATAAGTTATCATTACCATGTGTCTCACACTTATATCTGTCTTATATCTCACCCAACGATTAATCCGCTAGTGATCAATATAGTCCAGCTTGATGTTATCTCGGTTAGATCTGATCTATCATATTCGTATCCAATAGGGCTGGCATCAGGATCTAGAGTGTTTCGTTTCCCATTGACTTAGATAGCCGATGATATTAGATATAGGTCTGCATCAGACATTCGGTTGATAAGCAACCGATGACCTTGCCTTGTCCTTTTTTGTCGTTGCGTTCGATCTAGCCTATGTCATCTCTGTTCCGTTAGGCTCGGCCTCATATTGTCTCTGTTTGGTCCGATCTATCAAGACTAGCTCTAACGGTACCCTTACAATAGTCATTGCTCCTCGTGACTTCGTGGGGGATCGGGATCTTGCTTCGTGCTTTTGTTGTCGACCCTATTCGAAGCGTCATCGACACTTTGACCGATAAGTCCTTTATTTTATTCCACACATCTATCGTCTACGTCTTCATCGGCTTTTTAGCCAATGCTCAAGTGCTACCTTACTATTGGCACCCAGTCGATAGGGTGAGCCGTATCGGCCCATCAATCGATTGGCTCAAGAATCTTATCCTCTATTTCTTTATCAATTGCAGTATCAAATTGACTAACATAATCTTGAACCTCAAAGACTAATGACTTGAACTAGAGCTAAACATAACTCTTAGGCCTTCGCGTGACTAAGGCGCCATCTTCCTCGACTGGACCTCCACCAGCTCATTCTAGACTTCGACCGGCCCAATCGGCCTTCACGAGATTCAGTGACCAACATGCTCTTTGGCACATCCAATAGGACAAGACAACTTCAACGTAATGGCAGGGAAAGAGATCAACATAGAAAATATAATTCTAGTGATAATGGAGGATTTGACTTAGAAATAAAGGCAACAGATGTAGAAGAACATGGTTAATTTTTAGAAGTTCTGTATGAAGTTTTTCACTATGACTAGACAAGGGCCGATTCAGAAGTCTTAGATGCCAAATCCCGTTTTGGTGGGAGAATCGAGCCAATCAGTGCCCGTGAGTCCTCTATAGCCGTTACAAGAGATGATCAATGAAGCCATTCACCATGTACTTATCAACCAGTCAGGAGTGTTGGTGAACACCTTGTATAATCTAATCAAGAAAACAGTGGACAGATACATTGTTTGAGAACTAGATCAAGGGTCAATATATTTGCCAATAAAGATAAAGCAACTATAGATTACTTATGGAACCAAACGAGATGTATTGGTAAATCTGTTTCCGCCAGCATAAGGTCAGATTGGGGGGCAACGAGATGATATTCTTTCAAGGTATCATCGGACTGCTTATTACAGAGGATATCAGCAAGACTACCTAGGTGGCAATCCCGATACAAGCAATCATCTTGAAAATTATCTTAGACAATATCAAGCACTAACTCTGCCTCGACAATACCAAAGAAAGAACCTAGAAAAGGATGATTAGTCTGCCAAGGTTGCAGAGATGGTTAGGAAGCAATTCAGTATCAATCTAAGGAGCATACCTTTATATATCGGTATCCTTACCCGGAGTAGTTCGATAAAGTTCTGCTACCGTACTGATACAGGATACCAGATTTCTCCCAATTCTTGGGGTATGATAACATATCTACGGTGTAACACATCAGTCGATTCTTAGCTTAATGTGGGGAGACATCGGCTGAGAAAGCTCTAATAATCTATTTCTTTCCACTGTCCCTCTCTGGATCGGCTTTCATATGATTCTTTTCATTACCTCCCAACTTAATTTAGAGATGGACTGATCTGGAGAAGCAATTATATAAATATTTCTTCACTGGAATTTATGAGATGAGGCTGACAGATCTTAAATCGGTTAGACAGAGACCTAATGAGTTAGTCCCAGAATACATTCAACGATTTCAGACCATTAGAAGCCGATATTACAATCTTATCTTAAGCGATAGATAGCTAACTAAGTTGGCTTTTTAAGAGTTACTGATTTCGATGGGAGAATGTTTTTTATCTTAAGAGTCAAGAGCCTAGCATATCTTTTAGAAAAGTTATCTAACTCGTAAAAACCAATTCATTTAAGTCAAGAAAGAGATTTCATCAGAAGGTTATTGTTTATGTAAATTAGATGAGTTTTTATTTTTAAAAAGGGCATTATCAATTTACAAAATGAGTGCCATCCACCTGCTTCAGTTGCCTCGTAAAAAAGAAAAGGTTATCTTTAATTGCACGAGTAAAATCACAATTTATGGTCAATGTGTGCTGCAGGCTGTGCCGTGCTTTTTTTAATATTGCTGTAGAAATCCAAATTTATAATTGTTATACATTGTTTTACAAATTAAATTAAGGTTAGACAAATATATTATCCAACCACCACATCTCACTGTTGTTCCGAATTTGTATTTCCATAACATAGTAATATTATCATTTTAAGCTTTGATTTAAATATAAGTTATTTGCAAACCACAAAATATATAAAAGCAATTAGACCAAAAAATATCATCGTAATCCGTCTCATCAGTAACAAATAGAGTCTAAGAGCTCTAACAGCTGGCTGTAAAAATATCCACCTCAGCGGTGGTATAGCCTGAATGTACAATAGTTGGCTACTGAGTTATGCACACGGGTTCCTATAAATCACTTTATAATTTTCTACTCTAACTTCTGACCATACCAGTCCTTCTATCTTCTCTACTCAATGCATCGGGAGTCGTATAACAAGGGCTGCTGCCGCCACTATCGATGATAAAGCTGGCTACAATGCCTCGTCTCGTATCTGTAGTCAGGCGTCAAGATTAGCGCTCGTTCCTCCCTCTCTCATCGGTTCTCACTCTTCCAGCTCAGATTGCGTTGACGTGGATAGCTGTATAGCTTGCTGGTATCTTATTTACCTGCTCTAAGTATTTTAAAGCACTCTAATTCTTCGTTGGCCTCCTTACAGGTTTATTAATTTATTATTTACTTTTTTTGCGGGGTATACTGGCTGCTCTGACTTTGTAATCTTGCCCTTCAATTTTTCTTAGGTAAGAAAACCATTGCTGATGTCAAACCATGAAAGCAAGAAAATACTTCCTCTATTTTTTACCTATGCACTTTGACCTATGCACATAGATCAAGACAGCAGTTTTATAAAATAATTATAACCAAAATGCCTCACAAGATAGACAAGGTGTACAAATAAAATAGCGAGCTATCCAATCAAATTTTATAATAGATAGAGTGAATGGGTACAGTAACTATGAACCCCGAGCCCCGACCGTATATAAGGGGTCGGGTCTATATACATATACAGCCTAGGTCAATGGCCTGTCTAACAGCTCCCGCAGTCGCAGCGGGAGGGGAAAGGACGCAGAGACTGAATCAAAAACTGGTGAACAAAGACGTGGGCAGGCATTTGGTCATTATATCGGCAAACTGATGTGCTGATGGTATATGGAGCACCCGAACCTATCTTAATGCAACCTTATCACGGACAAAATGGATATCGATCTCGATGTGCTTGGTGCGTCGGTGATGGACCGGGTTGGTGGCCATGTAGATGGCACTGACATTGTCGCAGTAGACGACGGTCGTGGTGGAGAGGGGTGCACGGAGCTCCTGGAGAAGCTGGCGAAGCCAGCAGCACTTGGCGACGGTGTGGGCGACGGCGCGATACTTGGCTTCAGCGCTGGACCGGGACACTGTAGTCTGGCGTTTTGAGGACTAGGATACGAGAGTGTCACCGAGGTAAACGCAGTAGCCGGACGTAGAGCGTTGAGAGTCGGGGCAGCCTGCCCAGTCCGCGTCGGAGTACACGGTGAGGGAGTCGATAGGGCTGGAGCTAAGATGCAGCCCGCTGGAGAGGGTGCCCTTCACGTAGCGTAGGATGCGCTTGAGTAACGCGAGGTGAGGTTCGCGCGGAGCGTGCATGAAGAGGCACACTTGCTCGACAGCGTACGTGAGGTCGTGTCGGGTGAGTGTGAGGTATTGGAGAGCCTCGACAAGACTCCGATAGTGAGAGGGATCGGCAACGAGGGCGTTATTGGTGGCGGAGAGTTTGGCTCGAGTGTCGACTGGGGTGGCCGTAGGGTGACAGTCGGCCATGTCCGCACCCTGGAGGAGGTCGATGGCGTACTGGCGTTGGGAAAGAAAGAGCCCGTGGATGGAACGGGTTACGGAGATGCCAAGGAAATGGTGGAGAGGACCAAGATCGGTCATGGCGAACTTAGAGTGGAGTCGGGCCATGATCTGGTCAAGGAGAGATGTCGAAGACGCTGTGAGGACAATGTCATCGACATAGAGAAGTAGATAGGCAGTGGCCGAGCCGATATGGAAAGTGAATAGAGAACTATCGGACGTAGAGGCCACGAAGCCGATGTACCAAAGATAGGCAGCAAAGCGCTGGTACCAGGCACGAGAGGCTTGTTTGAGGCCGTAGAGAGAGTGTTCAAGGAGACAGACGTCGTCAGGACAAGAAGGGTCGACGAAGCCTGGAGGCTGCTGGCAGTAGACTGTTTCCGTCAGGTGGCCGTAAAGAAAGGCGTTCTTCACGTCTAGTTGATGGATTGGCCAGGAGCGAGAGGCAGCCAAGGTGAGGATGACTCGAATGGTGGCGGGTTTGACAACGGGACTAAAGGTCTCATCGTAGTCGACACCGGTGTTGGGAGAAACCCCGGACTACCTAGTGAGCCTTGTGACGGGAAAGAGAGCCATCGGCGTGGAATTTGTGTTTGAAAATCCACTTACCGGTCACAATGTTGGCGCCGGGAGGTCAGGGAACGAGACGCCAGGTCTCGTTGTCCATTAGGGCCTTGTACTCGTCGGCCATGGCCGCGCGCCACTGAGGGTCGGCCAGGGCGGAGCGAGAAGTCGCCGGGATGGGCGAGATAAAGCTGTGGACGATGGAGAGACCATAGAGCTGAGTGGGACGGAGAGACCCGGTCTAGGAGCGGGTGACCATGTGAGAGGTGGAGGGAACTGGAGCCGATGAGGGTGCGGGAGTAATGGGAAGACCTGGTCGGGTAAGGCGTCATCGGCTCCGAGTCGGCGACTGTAGACAAGAGGAAAATGAGGAACTAGATCGGCCTGAGCAGATGAGGTCGGGTGGGGTGAGTATTCCGATCGGTCTGATAGAGATGGATCAGCTGATATGGTGGGGGGAGCCGATGGAAAGTGAGGAGCCGATGGAAGTGGGGTGTCTGATGGAGAGGGAACGGTATCGGCTGAAGGATAAATAGGATCGATATCGGTCGATAAAGGTGGGTCCGATGGTGGGGACATCGGACTGAGTAGTGGTGGGATATGTGATGGGTAAATCCTCAGCAGCGGCCGATGAGGGGGCCGATGGAGAGGGCAGTGGAGGAGACCTGGTCGGCACGGTGCTGGTGAGGAGGAAGTCGAGATCACTAGAGGAGGATCTCGGATGAAGGAGACCGAAGGGAAAACATGTCTCATCAAAAATGACGTGACGAGAGACGAGGCCCCGTCGGGTGGAAAGGTCGAGGCATCGGTATCTCTTGTGAGAGGTGGGATAGCCGAGGAGAATACAGGTGGTAGAGCAGAGAGCGAGTTTGTGGGAAGCTGTGGCGGTGAGATTTGGGTAGCAGAGGCACCCGAAAACATGAAGGTGGGAGTAGTCGGGCGCCGTGCGGTAGAGAAAAGCATATGGAACGTTGTTATGAACGGAGGAGCATGGGCACCGATTGAGAAGGTACGTCGCAGTAGCCAGAGCTTTGGCCCAATAAGTGGCGGGTAAGTGGGCGTGAAGTAGCATGGTGCGACTGATGTTGTTGAGAGTGCGAAGGAGGCGCTCGGCTTTGCCGTTCTGAGGAGAGGTGTAGGGGCAGGAGAGCCGAAGATGGATGCCCTGCGAAGTAAGGAGGTTTGTAACGGTATGGTTGACGAATTCCGTACCGTTATCGACTTGTAAAGCCTTGATGGGGAGGTTAAACTGAGTGGATACGTACGTGACGAAATGAGTGATGTGAGAGAAGACCTCGGATTTATGGATGAGCGGGAAGGTCCAACAAAATAGTATGTGTAATCGTCAAGTATAGCGAGATAATACTGATTACCAGAGACACTTTTAACTGGGGACGTCCATGCATCACAATGTATAAGTTCAAATGGACGTGAGGTACAGGAGAGAGAACTAGAAAAGGGCAGACGCACATGTTTGCCAAGTTGACATGAGTAGCAAACTGTGGAGCTGCTGTGAGTATATCTGATGGAGGCACTGCGACAAGGGTGGCGACAGCGTCGGGGCCAGGGTGGCCGAGGCGAAGGTGCCAAAGGTTGGTGGAGAGGGCGACGCTGGCGTGTCGGGTGGACGGCGTAGCGGGAATGGTGTAGAGGTCTCCACCACTATTGCAGCGAAGGATCTGTCGCCGGGTTGGGATATCCTTCACAGAGAAACCAGACGCGTTAAATTCAATGGAGCAGTTGTTGTCTCGTGTGAATTGGCGAACAGTTATAAGATTGTGAATAAGAGAAGGGACGATAAGAACTTTGTGTAGGGGGAGGTTAGTGGTGGATGTAGACAGAGATGAGTCACCTCGACATTGGACAGGAAGAGAGTGACCATTGTCGATGGTGACAAAAGGGGAGGAAGATGGGTGACAGGAGCGAAGTATACCAGCCGATGACGTCATGTGTGAAGACGCCCCAGAGTTTAGCACCCAAGGGTGCTGTGGTTGGAGCGTCATCTGGTTGAGGGCAGCGACGAGGCCAGCCTAGTTCTAGGAGGGAATCGACTGGGTAGTTGGGGTCGGTAGCATCAGCTGAGGTGGCAGAACGGGAGCCGATACCAG
The DNA here is from genome assembly GCA_030770085.1 of Oryza coarctata. NCBI lineage: Eukaryota > Viridiplantae > Streptophyta > Magnoliopsida > Poales > Poaceae > Oryza > Oryza coarctata. The sequence continues at coordinate 3,861,359 of CM061478.1, forward strand.
GTGAGCCTGGGGATGGGCGCCGAGAACTCCGGGTTGCCAGCCGATGGGGCTGCGTGGCTGGGGCTAGGGCGCCCAGGGGTTGTAGCAGAGCCACGGACCCGTGGGACCGGTAGGGTGGGTAGGGACCGAGGTAGGTCGTGATGGCGTCGGACCCTGCCAGGTCTTGCCTTTGCCTTTGCCCTTGCCTTTCCCGGTGTGGGCTGTGTTGATGTGGCCGGAGCCATGGCCACCAGGACCGCGGGAGGAAGGGGTAGTGCAAGAAGCTCAGCAGCCATTATCGGCTGTGGCAAGAAGAGCGGTGTGGGCCACTGTCTTCTCATCGTTGGCCAGACGGAGTTCTTTAAGAACTAGCATGTCATGAGCCCAGGCGAACGATGGAAGAGGTGTGGCGTTGGTGATGTCATCGGTGGTGTTGGAGAAGCGGGGATTGAGGCCTCGCAGAAGGGCGAGGATGAGTTGAGAGTCAGCCACAGGGTGACCGACGTCCCGGAGAGCAGTAGCCATGGCCTTGAGGCGCTGACAGTACGAGGAGACAGAGGAGTGGCCTTGTACCATGGAGTGGAACTCGTTGAGGAGGAAGATGGCGCGAGGCTGCTTGTTGGCTAGGAAGATCCGCTCGATGGCCACCCAGAGGTCCCGGGCGGTGGGTTCGGTATCGTCCATGGCGAGGTCGAGGACAGAGTCATCGACCGAGCCGAGCAGCTAGCTGCGCACGCAGCACTCGGCGATGTCCCACTGAGGATCATCGGGGCGAGGTGGAGCGGAGCCATCAATATGGGACCGGAGGCCGAATTTTCCACAGAGGGATTTGAAGAAGAAAACCCACTTAGAATAATTGGCGTTAAGGCAAAGGGAGATAGGAACATGAGATTTCACGTTCACAGCAGCGTAGGGAGGGGAGAAGATCGGTGAGGTGGTGCTCGAGGTGTGGTCTGAGACACCGAGGGCCGGAGCAGATTCGGCGACTGGGAGATTGTCGGAGCTGAGAGCGGACTCGGTGGCCATGACGGGAAAACGGGAGCAAAGAGCCGATGGGAGGCGGAAGCCGATGAGACAACGGATCGGCCGATCAAGGATGTGAGAAGCCGATGGGAAGTGGGCCGGCCAGCCGATGAGGAGTGGTTGCCTGATGGGGAGTAGGCAGCGGAGTAGGGTGAGGACAGAGTAGGTGGGTCAGAGAGTAGTTGGGTCACGGACGTGCGAGGATTCATGTCCGTGAAGAGAAGATTCACGTCCGTGGACTCATGGAGGCCAAGAAGTGGGGCAGACGCGAAGAGAATATGTTCGTGTCCGGGAGACAGTGATTCATGTCCGTGGACATGTGGACACGTGGACACGTTGGACTTGCTCGGAGTGAGGGGAGAAGGTTCACGTCCGAGAGTCGTTGAGCGTGTCAAAAAGGGCGAGAACCAAGGGAGGTTTCCAGCCGATGGAGAGCTGGACAAGTCCAGCCGATGGAGACGACGAGCATGGAGGTGCGCCGGCGTCAGAGAAGGAGAGATGCACGAAACAAGAGGAAGAGCGGAGACAGGTGCGAGGCGAGACGAGGAGACGAATCGAGATCGTCGCCTGGTTGCGCGGAGGTGGGACGGAGAAAAGAAGGTGACTGCGGGAGAGATGGGGAGAAGTAGAAATGGAGGCGAGAGAGTGAGGAGAGTACTGGGAAGAGAGTCGGTGACGGGAAGAAGACGTCGACGAGGAGGAGGAAAGGGTCGGCTCGCCGGAGGGAGAAGCTAGCGCGCCGAAATGTCTAGACTCGCTCTGATACCATGTAAAATGTGTACAGTGACTATAAACCCCCGAGAGTATAAAGGGGGTCGGGTCTATATATATATACAGCCTAGACCAGTGGTCTGTCTAACAGTAACAACTCGTTTGCTTGCTTGCTTTCTTAGCCAATCACAGCCGTTTCTAGACTTGTCTGTTATTTTGAAGCCATGTTTCTCTTTACCTAAACAAGTCCCCAAAGAAAATCATAGCAAACAAACGTCTAGGTTGATACTTCGATTTAGACGAGCGCCTTGATCAATAAGTGGTTAATAAAGATTATACTTTGCCGTAAGTTCGAGGAGACTTTAGTTTGAATGAATGCCTTGATGAAGATTATACTCTCCGACGAGACTTTGATTTAGACAAGCGTCATGCGATTTAGATGAGCGCCGTGTTGAATAAGTGTCTGATAAAGATCATACTCTCCTACAACTTTAGCGAGGTAAGTTTAGCGAGATGTTGATTTGAATCTTAATCCCCATCAAGAAATGGAGGCAGAGCCTCCCCACCAAATCTTAGCATGTTCCATCGGTAAGATTTACTTAGATTTTCTCAGTTTTTGTTTGTTTGTACAATTCATGCTTTGCCATAAGGTTTTCTTGGCTATGTAGCCGGCCACATGCACACGTGGACGCAGCAAATCATATACAGGAGTGGGATCTGCTTGCATAAGAGCTTTCTGACTACTTGTTGTGTCATGCTGTACAAGTTTGTTAGTTATACGAGTACATTGGTTTCATCAATTTTAATTCAACTAGTATTCAGGCAAACAGTGGTTAAGTGGAGATTGATTAGCACCAGCTAATTAGATATTTATTAGCTCATGTTATTTCTGAGCCATATGCTTATCTTTCACATTGAATCTTCGTGTAATGCTTCGTGCTTACAAACTTTTAAAACAGTTCTACTTGAGAGGTTTTGCTACTCCAAAGAATTGAAGGAGCAGAACTTATACAACCCATTTTAATACGTACCAAGTTGGCATTACATCTCTCTTTACTAATTTTGATTCAAGATATTGCTAACTGATTATTAGATTAAGTGAAATGATGGAGAATTGTAGAATATGGGATGGCATAGATCATGTCCTTACAACACTTGATCATGATAAGAGATCCTGACATCGGTACTAGTACAGGTCATTGATATATTAATTTCTAACTAAAATTCAGTCACTATACTACTTGTTCGAGTGTAATTTACAAATTTCTTTCATTTGATTTTTTTCTCCAGGTCATGTTATTCCATTCATTTGCAACAAGGAACTGAGTAATGATAGTTGGAGGGAAGATTTTAAAGCTCTTATGTTAAGAAGTAAAAATGGGAAGCTAACGCAACAGATTGTAGCAGAGGTTGCTGCACCATTTTTTTGTTAGTCCTCGAACAGTCCGGCACATTTGGCAACGTGGAATTCAATGCCTCAAACAAGGTGAGAATATTGATGTCACCAAAAAGAGGTCTAATTGTGGCCATAAGGAAGTTCATGTTGATCTAAGTTTACTACTTGATATCTTGTGTCTAGAAGGACTACTTTAAAAGATATGTCAAAACATTTGCATATTAGTAATTCTAAAATTTATAGCCTTAAGAAGCAAGGACATATAAAAAGATACTCAAATATCATAAGGCCATTGTTGAAGGATGATAACAAGAAAGAAAGATTGAGGTGGTGTCTTTTCATGCTTGATCCAAGCAGCATAAATACAAATCCAACTTTTAAGGACATCTCCGATATTGTATACATAGATGAAAAATGGTTTTATCTTAACTGAGAGGTATTATCTTGTTACAAATAAAAAGCTGTCTACTCAGACATGCAAAATCAAGAATTTCATCTCAAATATAATGATATTAACTAATATTGCTCGTCCAAGAATGGATAACGAAGAAAACTATATTTTTTATGAGAAAATTAGGTGTTTTCCTTTATAACATACAAAGCTATAAAAGATCAAGTAAATAGGCCGATAGGAACTTTACAAATGAAGCCCATCATATCTATGAAAGAAGTGATGTGGTACTTTATAATTGAGAAGTTTCTTCTTGCAATTCGAATGAAGTGGTCAGGTGAAGATATTGAAAAACCAATATTCATCCGATAGGATAATGCACGCCCTCATGTCAACCCTAGTGATCCTCTATTTTGTAAAGCAGCGCAGCAAGATAGATTCAAATTCTCCATACTTTAATATCCTTGACTTGGGTTTTTTTTCAGCTATTTAGTCAATTCAATATAAGACGGCTACTAAAATTGTACACCAGCTTGCTGCCACTGTTCAACAAGACTTCAAGGGGTACTTGCTAATATTATCGAATCAAATATTTTTGACATTGTAACTTGTCATAATTGAGTCAATGAAAACAGGAGGCGAGAACACCAGTCTTCTAACCCAAATGAAGTGTGAACTCAATTTGGTTCATGATGTCATAGACAAATTGAAGGTTAAACTAGTGGAGTATCTTATGTTTAAGTCTATCAAGACTAAGAATGATCTTACTAGTGTATATATAGTGGAATACTAATATCTTTTTGGCCGTTCAAGTGTCAGATATTTTGCTGTAGGGTGTCCTTTGTGCATGGTGTTCTTTATTCAGATAGATGTAATTAAGCATGAGTCTTTTTATCCATGCACATATGTACAGGAAAGTCGTAATAGTGTAAGCACGAGCCTTTTATCCATGTAAATATGTGTAATGGGAAGTCCTAACTCCTAAGATCTTTATAAACATGTTTAGAGAAGTTTTGATCCATAAATACGTACTCAATTCTATATGTTCAAAAAAAAAGTACTTTAGTCTATATATAATCGGACATGATTTTTTGCCGTAAGTGCTTTTTGTTCTTGTGATTTAATATTTTGGCCTTGATTACATAAAGCCATGACAAAAACACTTGGTATAGACATCTCGTTAAATAAATGAACTGCGCATACGTGCAAAATGTTGCTGGTGATGGCATTACAGCCATATATAGCAGCTCATCCTAATTCATTCATGAGAGTACGAGATCACTTGCCTGGGCTGTGTATATATATAGACCGACCCCTCGTATACGCTCGGGAGGACTCATAGTCACTGTACACATTCTACATGGTATCAGAGCAAGTATAGACATTCCGGCGTGCTAGCTTCTCCCTCCGGTGAGCCGACCCTTTCCCCCTCGTCGTCGATGTCTTCTTCCTATCGTCAACTCTTTTTTCGGTACTCTCCTCGCTCTCTCGTCTCCATTTCTTCTTCTCCCTGTCTCTCCCGCAGTCACCTTTTCTCCGCCCCACCTCCATACGACCAAGCGACGGTCTCGATCCGCCTTCTCGTCCCGCCTTGCACCCGTCTCCGCTCTTCCTCTTGTTTCGTGCATCTCTTCTTCTCTGACGCCGGCGCACCTCCGCGCTCGTCGTCTCCATCGGCTGAAAACCTCTCTTGGTTCTCACCCTTTCCGACACGCTCAACGGCTCTCGGACGTGAACCTTCTCCCCTCACATCCGAGCCAGTCCAACGTATCCACGTGTCCACGGACACGAATCCCTGTCTCTCGGACGCGAACATATTCTCTTCGCGTCCGGCCACTTCCTGCCTTTTTCATGTCCGCTCCACTCCTTGGCCTCCATGAGTCTACGGACGTGAATCTTCTCTTCACAGACATGAATCCTCGCACGTCCGTGACCCAACCACTCTCTGACCCACCCACTCTGTCCTCACCTACTCCGCTGCCTACTCCCCATCGGCCAACCACTCCTCATCGGCTGGCCACTCCTCAACTACTCCGCTGCCAACTCCCCATCAGCCAACCACTCCTAATCGGCTGGCCACTCCTCACCTACTCCGCTGCCTACTCCCCATCGGCCAACCACTCCTCATCGGCTGGCCGGCCCACTTTCCATCGACTTCTCACATCCTTGATCGGCCAATCCGTCCTCTCATCGGCTTCCCCCTCCCATCAGCTTCTTTCTCCCATCGGCTCTTTGCTCCCATTCTCCCGTCATGGCCACCGAGTCCGCCCTTAGCTCCAGCACTCTCCCAGTCGCCGAATCTGCTCCGGCCCTCGGTGCCTCAGACCACACCTCGGGCACCACCTCGCCGATCTTCTCCCCTCCCTACGCTGCTATGAACGTGAAATCTCACGTTCCTATCTCCCTTGACCTTAACGCCAATTATTCCAAGTGGGTTTTCTTCTTCAAATCCCTCTGTGGAAAATTCGGCCTCCGATCCCATATTGATGGCTCCGCTCCACCTCGCCCCGATGATCCTCAGTGGGACATTGCCGAGTGCTGCATACGCAGCTGGCTGCTCGGCTCGGTCGACAACTCTGTCATCGACCTCGCCATGGATGATACCGACCCCACCCTGTCGGTCCCACGGGTCCGTGGCTCTGCTACAACCCCTAGGCGCCCCAGCCCCAGCTACGCAGCCCTATCGGCTGGCAACCTGGAGTTCTCGGCGCCCATCCCCAGGCTCACCTGGTATCAGCTCTCGTTCTGCCGTCTCAGCCGATGCTACCGACCCCAACCACCCAATCGGTTCCCTCCTAGACCAGACTGGCCTCGTCGCTGCCCTCAACCAGATGATGCTCTATCACAGCACCCTTGGTTGCTAGACTCTAGGGCGTCTTCATAAATTGCGTCATCGACCGGTATACTTCGCTCCTGTCACCCCTCTTCCTACCCTTTTGTCACCATCGGTAATGGTCACTCTCTTCCTATCCAATGCCACGGTGACTCCTCTCTGTCTACATCCACCACTAACCTCCCCCTACGCAATGTTCTTATCGTCCCTTCTCTTATTCACAATCTTATATCTGTTCACCAATTCACACGAGACAACCACTACTTCATTGAATTTGATGCATCTGGTTTCTCTGTGAAGGATATCCCAACCCGGCGACAGATCCTTCGCTGCAATAGTGGCGGAGACCTCTACACCATTCCCGCTGCGCCGTCCACCCCACACGCTAGCGTCGCCCTCTCCACCAACCTTTAGCACCTTCGCCTCGGCCACCCTGGCCCCGACACTGTCGCCACCCTCTGTCGCAGCGCCTCCATCAGATATACTCACAGCAGCTCCACAGTTTGCTACTCATGTCAACTTGGCAAACATATGCGTCTGCCCTTTTCTAGTTCTCTCTCCTATACCTCGCGTCCATTTGAACTTATACATTGTGATGTATGGACGTCCCCAGTTAAAAGTGTCTCCGGTAATCAGTATTATCTCGCTATACTTGACGATTACACACACTATTGCTGGACCTTCCCAGTCATCCACAAATCCGAGGTCTTCTCTCATCTCACTCATTTCGTCACGTACGTATCCATTCAGTTCAACCTCCCCATCAAGGCTTTACAAGCCGATAACGGTACGGAATTCGTCAACCATACCGTTACAAACCTCCTCACCTCATAGGGCATCCATCTCCGGCTCTCCTGCCCCTACACCTCTCCTCAGAACGGCAAAGCCGAGCGCCTCCTTCACACCCTCAACAACATCAGTCGTACCATGCTACTTCACGCCCACTTACCCACCACTTATTGGACTGAAGCTCTGGCTACTGCGACGTACCTTCTCAATCGGCGCCCATGCTCCTCCGTTCATAACAACGTTCCCTATGCCCTTCTCTACCGCACGGCGCCCGACTACTCCCACCTTCGCGTTTTCGGGTGCCTCTGCTACCCAAATCTCACCGCCACAGCTTCCCACAAACTCGCTCCCCGCTCTACCACCTGTGTTCTCCTCGGCTATTCCACCTCTCACAAGGGATACCGATACCTCGACCTTTCCACCCGACGGGTCCTCGTCTCTCGTCATATCATTTTTGACGAAACATGTTTTCCCTTCGGTCTCCTTCATCCGAGATCCTTCTCTAGTGATCTCGACTTCCTCCTCACCAACACCATGCCGACCAGGTCTCCCTCACTGCCCTCTCCATCGGCCCCCTCATCGGCCGCTGCTGAGGATTTACCCGTCACATATCCCACCACTACTCGGTCCGATGTCCCCACCATCGGACCCCCATCGGACCCACCTTTATCGGCCGATATCGATCCTATTTATCCTTCAGCCGATACCGTTCCCTCTCCATCGGACAACCCACTTCCATCGGCTCCTCACTTTCCATCGGCTCCCCCCACCCTATCGGCTCCTCCCACCCTATCGGCTGATCCATCTCTATCGGACCGATCGGAATACTCACCCCACCCGACCTCATCGGCTCAGGCCGATCTAACTCCTCCTTTTCCTCTTGTCTACAGTCGCCGACTCGGAGCCGATGACGCCCTACCCGACCTGGTCTTCCCATTACTCCCGCACCCCCATCGGCTCAAGTTTCCTACATCTCTCACATGGTCACCCGCTCCTAGACCGGGTCTCTCCGCCCCACTCCGCACTACGGTCTCTCCGCCGTCCACAGCTCTATCTCGCCCATCCCGGTGACTTCTCGCTCAGCCCTGGCCGACCCTCAGTGGCGCGCGGCCATGGCCGACGAGTACAAGGCCCTAATGGACAATGAGACCAGGCGCCTCGTTCCTCGACATCCCGGCGCCAACATTGTGACCGGTAAGTGGATTTTCAAACACAAATTCCATGCCGATGGCTCCCTTGCCCATCACAAGGCTCGCTAGGTAGTCTGGGGTTTATCTCAACGACCCGGTGTCGACTACGACGAGACCTTCTGTCCCGTTGTCAAACCCGCCACCATCCAAGTCGTCCTCACCTTTGCTGCCTCTCGCTCCTGGCCAATCCATCAACTAGACGTGAAGAACGTCTTTCTTCACGACCACCTGATGGAAACAGTCTACTGCCAGCAACCCCTAGGCTTCATCAACCCTTCTCGGCCCGACGACGTCTGTCTCCTTCAACGCTCTCTCTACGGCCTCAAACAAGCCCCTCGTGCCTGGTACCAGCGCTTTGCTATCTATCTTCGGCACATCGGCTTCGTGGCCTCTGCATTCGATAGTTCTCTGTTCACTTTCCATATCGGCTCCGCCATTGCCTATCTACTTTTCTATGTCGATGACATTGTCCTCACAGCGTCTTCAACATCTCTCCTCGACCAGATCATGGCCCGACTCCACTCTGAGTTCGCCATGACCGATCTTGGTCCTTTCCACCATTTCCTTGGCGTCTCCATAACCCGTTCCATCCACGGGCTCTTCCTTTCCCAACGCCAGTACACCATTGACCTCCTCCAGCGTGCGGGCATGGCCGACTGTCACCCCACGACCACCCCAGTCGACACTCGAGCCAAACTCTCCGCCGCCGATGGCGCCCTTGTTGCCAATCCCTCTCACTATCGGAGTCTTGCCGGGGCTCTCCAATACCTCACACTCACCTGACCCGACCTCACGTACGCTGTCCAGCAAGTGTGCCTCTTCATGCACACTTCGCGCGAACCTCACCTCGCGCTGCTCAAGCGCATCCTACGCTACGTGAAGGGCACCCTCTCCAGCGGGCTGTATCTCAGCTCCAGCCCCATCGACTCCCTTACTGCGTACTCCGACGCGGACTGGGCAGGCTGCCTCGACTCTCGACGCTCTACGTCTGGCTACTGCGTTTACCTCGGTGACACTCTCGTATTCTAGTCCTCAAAACACCATACTATAGTGTCCCGCTCCAGCGCTAAAGCCGAGTACCGCGCCGTTGCCCACACCGTCGCCGAGTGCTGCTGGCTTCGCCAGCTTCTTCAGGAGCTCCGTGCACTCCTCTCCACCGCGACCGTCGTCTACTGCGACAATGTCAGTGCCGTCTACATGACCACCAACCCGGTCCATCATTGACGCACTAAGCACATCAAGATCGATATCCATTTTATCCATGACAAGGTTGCATTAGGACAGGTTCAGATGCTTCATGTACCATTGGCATATCAGTTTGCCGATATAATGACCAAAGGCCTGCCCACGCCTTCGTTCACCAGTTTTCGGTCTAGTCTCTGTGTCCGTTCTCCTCCCGCTGCGACTGCGATAGGTGTTAGACAGACTACTGGCCTAGGCTGTCTATATATAGACCCGATCCTCTCGTATACGCTCTTGGGGGATTTATAGTCACTGTACATATTCTACAGCTTGTGCTCAGTGTGATCTGTTTGACAACTTCCGCTGGCTAAGGTGTTGCTCAGTGCCTTTCCATGGCTAGCTGTACTTGTTCTTATTTTTCCTTTTTTTTTTCTTATAGAAAGGAGCTAGTGGATGATAAGCTATCGGGAGATGCATTAAAAAATTAAAAATATGGGAGCGTGGACAAAGAATAAATCAAAAAATATCTAGACGTCGGCAGTGCAGGGCTCACTAGTATAATTTTGGGAAAGCAATGATTAAATTGGACTTTCATCACTAAAAGGGTAAATGTGACAAGTATTATATATGAGATTTAATCAAAAGTGTCAAATATTAAAAATCAAAGGAAGTATAGCTTAAAAATACAATGAGCAACCACCGAGCTCAATGCAACTCTTACCAATTGAACCCGCCAAATGGGATGCACAAAGCAACAACTTCTAATGGGAAAAAAACACTACTACAACAGCATTGAACGATGTTAAGTGAAGGACGCCACGCCTGACAAGTCGCGTAAATGAAATGTTACAACATTTGAAAGAAGAGAATAACATCTTGAACCCCAGTACAACATTTCATTTCAGTTTTGAAAGTTTCCGTACGCATATTCTAAACTGACATAAAAGAAGGCGTAAGTTTGTTGGAAACCTTAATTCTATCGAGCTATGATTCTAACGACGAGTTGTCTGTTTCTCAATCACAGAAGCTGAAGTTGATCGCGATTTGAGGACAACTTGTCCAAGAGTTCAGAACCTAACGAGTCTGCCAGTGCGAGATGCATGCATTGTTTGGAACAAAATATCAAAACGATGAGCTCGGTTTCATTCTATATTGTCCAAGAATTAGAACTCCGTTGGACCAAATGGAAGAAACCTTGATCGCAACACGAATTTGATAAAACATATACTTGTAAAACAATCAAAAAATAAATAGAACTGTTCCATAACTGTAACCTAGCCGTCATGTTCTTTCCCGGAAGCAATGTCACAACAATAAATGTCCTTCAACTTCAAGCGCAACTAAATATGATTTAGGACACGAACAATCGGTTAATTAGGCCAAATCACGTTAAACAAAACGATAAGGGCTCCTGTGAAACAGAAGTACCCAGAAAAATAATCCAAACAACTCCAGAATTTACGATTTGCAAATAGAGTAATAGCTTCAGTACACTGAGATAAAGGTTTTGACAAAGTATGAGCTGGCAGTATTTCCGAAAGGCCAAACAAGCAAAACAACCAGCCAAAATTTTCACTCAGCCATAAGCCACAGGCTAATCTGATCTAACAAACAGGCAGAAGGTGGGCAAAGCTTTCCTTATCTAGGCCTTCCTGGCTGCGATCTGCGACTCAGGCTGCACAATACAAGATTAACGATAAGATGAGTTCATAGATAACTTCAACTTGCAGTTAAAGAGTAAACAATGGAGTTCACAAGGTACATCTGAACAGGACGCTTAGCACATACCTCTTTCTTCACTGGTTCTTCCTTCTCCGACAGGATCAGCTCAATGTGGCATGGCGAGGACATGTAAGCTGCAAGAGTAACAAGAATAATTGTTCATGAGAAACTATGCAAAGCATCACAAAACTCTACAATGAGCACAAGGTACTGACAAACTTACGGTTGATGCGTCCATGAGCACGGTAGGTCCGGCGCCTCTGCTTCTGGGCCTGGTTAACTTGAATGTGGGACACGTACAGAGTATCAACATCCAGACCTTTCACCTATGGTGCAGAAATGAAGAAAGTCAGGATCACATAACAGTGTATGAAAAGCTATGTCATCACAATCTATATTGCAAACCTCAGCATTGCTCTCTGCATTCTTAAGAAGATCCAGAATGAATCTAGCAGACTTGGCGGGCCAGCGTCCCTGACCATTTGAGTGGTGCGACTTAACTTGAGCAGTGCGCCCAACACCACCACAGTACCTACGGAAGGGGATAGCTTGCTTGTGTGCAATCACATCCTCAAGGTACCTCTTGGCCTTGCCCAGAGGCAACTTCCTGATAGCAAAAGCTGTCTCACGGGTGTTCTGCAATTGTATCAAAAAAATATATTGGACATGCATTACAGCAGCAGCAGCTAAAAAATGCAAGTGCATACAGTCAAAAACATACAAGGGCTTACAACCACAGACCACATAAAAAACCACATTTCAACACAATAGTGGTTGTATTCACAAAAATGTGCCATCATTTACTGAACCAATGGACATGGAATAGCCCAACGGTTCACCCAATAACAATGAAACATGTTCCTAAAATTTACGAGGACACTGATTATAGAGAGCACAGCATCCTGCTTTTTTATTTAGGGTAGTAAAGAAAATTTGGGCAGCATTACAATTGAATATTACCGGTTGACTGCAAAACAGAACCAACTACATTACAAGATCAAAAGTCACAACACAGAAAAGTATGTGCGAAAATTTATGCCATAGTAATTTACCTACAAGGTTGAAACAGAGTACAGCAGAAAGAAAGAAAAATCAAAATGTACATGGTATTATAAATGTGTCATCATTTACTGAACCAATTAACATCAAGCTGTGTTACTGATTCACCCAATAACAATGACTATGTTATTCCTAAAGTTTACGAGGACACTGCTTATATAGAGAGCATCCTGCTTTTTTCTTTAGGTGCATATTGCGTAAGCAAATAATATGTCGCATAACAAATAAATTTAATAGACAACTAATACTGAACATAAATGTGTCACCATTTACTGAACCAATCAGCATCAAAATGTGCCCACCGATTCACCCAAAAACAATAACAATCATATTCCTAAAGTAGGAGGATACTGCTTACATAGATAACATCCCGCCTTTTTTCTTTAGGTGCTATTTCCTAACAAAACAGTACGTGGCAAAATACTTGAAACTTACAGGTTAATGAAATGTTGAACAAAACTTGGACCTTGCAAATTTACAGGCTAATGACTGCTTTAACTGAAACAAAGGACTAATTTTCCAAACGATTGTGCCCTCCAAACAAATTTTTTAAAGTATGCGCAAGTGTGTGCCATTTTGTAAGCAAAGAGAAGAATAAAAATGTGCCATCATTTACTGAACCAATCGACATCAAGCTGTGTCCACCGGTTCACCCAATAACGATGAACATGATGTTCGTAAAGGTTACGAAGATACTGCTTATAGACAGAACAGCATCCTGCTTTTTTCTTTAGGTGAATATTGCATAATCAAACAAGCTGTAACGTTGAACTTCAAAGCTACCAATCAACTAAAATTGCATGTCCGAATCCTCTAATTGTAACCAGACTAGCATACATCGAGCTTCAGAGAAACATAATAATTCCAAACACTCCGTTTACGAGCAAGAACTACCGAGGAAATAAACGTTTACGAGCAAGAACTACCGAGGAAATAAAGTAGAACATGATAAAACACATCTAACCAAGTGACCGGGTATCTTCTAAACCTAGGATTCAACTCAAGCATTACAACGAATCGACCAAAAAAAATAGTGACGAGATCTCTCAAAATGCATTCCTGGGACTCGGGAAGCTCACCTTGAAGTGTACACGCAAGTCCCGGCCCATGGCCTTCGAGGCTGCAGCGCATCACAGAGAAACCCACAGGTCAGAAAACCCTCAGATCCGCACGGATCACCATACGAGACAGGGAAAGGGAAGCTTACACTTGGTGGGGTTGGTCGCCTCCCTCGAGTACTTCACCTGCGAACCAAGAACAACAGAATCGCGAGTGAGAAGAAAGCCAGACCGCAGAGAGATAACGGAGAGAAAGGAGCGGAGATATGTCGCGTCGAGACGAGAGAGAGAGAGAGACGGGGCTCACCATGGCTGCGGCAGCGGCGGAGAGGCCCCGAGTAGGAGGCGGCGGCGGCGGCAGAACGAGCGAAGGATGGAAGAGGGATGCGACGGCGCAGGAGAAGCATTTATACAGTGGGAGGCGAGACCTATGGAGCAAAACCCTAGTGGGGTGCTAATGGGCCAACGTATGGGCTGTTTGCACGAGGCCCAAGCAGGTAACGACTCCCGCAGCCCAAACCGATGCCGTACTTCGATTCTTTCTTTTCAAGACGTACAGTAATTTGCTCCTCTTAAAAAAAATTGCAAGGTAATTTATGTAAATCTTGTTTAAGAGGTTGCCATGTTACTGTATTTTTTTTATTCTGATTTGCTAAAAATATGGCACCGCATTTTTCACTTAATTTCAGTTATTATATTTTTCACTTAATTTTAGTTATTATATTTTTCACTTAATCTCTTCTATATTTATGCGAGGATGCTTCTATCTTTCATATCTTCTCTTCCAAATTGATAATAAATTACTTATAATCCTAATTCTCTCCATGAATATACCTATTATCTTTTTATTTTATGAAAATGTGTCGATAAGAGAAAATGATAGTGTTTATTGATATCACTATATATATAGACATTATTTATTTCAAATAACTTTCTATGTCAACATGTTGTCAACTCGTGTTTTACATGGGTAATATTAAAATTTTAATCATATGATAAATATATTAATTAAATTTTAAAATTTTAATCATATGATAAATATATTGATATGTTTTTAATTGTATAATATTAGTTTAAAAGAAAAGTCCATGTAACTATAGTTAATTTTAAATTTCATATACATAAATAAAACTAAATTCCTCGTAGAAAATACTAAATCTCTTTAGCCGCCCCATTCCATCGAAAGGGAGGCATAGTCGCAATGGTGGTAGGCTTGAGCCAATAATATGCGGCATGGAAGATTAAGCGGGAAGGTGGCCACTAGCTATAGTTTAAGTAATGATGTATGTATACAATGTCTCTATAGCGGTTAGGTAGAACCAGGGATATATAAGTTGTTAAGGGTTCATAGAGGTGATCTAGGAGCATAGAACAAAGCCACCTTGAACAATCATGAGGGCCAGTCTGTTCTACACTAGAGGTCGATTCATTACAACATAGAGAAGCTCTAGGAGCATAGAACTTAGCCACCTTGAGGGTGCTCGAGCACTCCCACCAATGTAATTCCTCTAGTTAGTGAAGAAATCTACAAGACTAGGGCTATTATCTTTTGGAAGACTTGAACTTGGCTAAATTGTATATGTTCAACCGTTTGTTTAGGCTAGGCCGTGCAATCACAGCCTTAACCCCCCATTAACGAACACCAAGTTCCCCGAAACTTGATCTATCGACTAATACACATCAACAACATATGCTTTACATGCTATGTATAAGTAGTTGTCAATTGCTAAGAGTTGAAATCACTTACTTGATGTTCAGGTTACTTGTCACTTTTGACCATAGCATATTTAGTCTTAGTCAATCACTTGATTTTGAATCATATAGCCATGATACCCTTCACAATAGGTCATCAAGGCTTGCAGGCTACCCAAGCTTGATTCATCTTAGGCTTGATCCAAGCTTGTTAGAATGAGTCGAGGCCATGCCTATGTCCCAACTCATAATCTTTCTTGATCTAATCTTGAATACCTCACAAGCTTAATTATGTAAATAATTTGACTAGAATACCCCAAAATCATGTCACATCATGAATTTCTATGCATGATATAACCACATTTTCTTGGTTAAATCATTTAATTAGAGAAAACCTAAAAAAATTGTAAGAACTAAGTCTTGGTCAGTTCATTGGACAAATATTGCGCAACAATCTGACAAAAATATGGATATGTATTTTGAAAAGGTGCAGAGTAAGAGAGTACAACTCTATCTAGTATGGTAGTAAAGTCGTGGATGCATAACTCCACTTGCAAATTCAAATACCATTGACCACAAATATGGTTGAGTGCATTCTTAGTTGGTGTAGAGCCCAGAAGTAATATTTCCATTGCATAAAAAAGTCATTGATTTGATGTGAGTTGCTCCAATGTGAGGTGCATTGGAACATAAAACGATTTCGTGATATAATCTAGGAAAAGAGTTCTTGCGAGGAAGAGAAGACATGGGAGAAAAATTGATGTCATTTCGTTCTTGAACCTTATTCCTACTCCCAACCCTAATGACTTAATTCATGCAACTGGGCCTACAACCGCCTCATTTGTCAAACTTGCTACAGCAGCATCCCTATCGGTTGTCACCCCTGCTTCAGCCGTGTCAGGTATGTCAATCAGCATGTACAAAGAGCATGCAGCATCCAGCTGCACTTTCAGAAATTTGCTACAAGTATTCAGGATTCAACCTAAACATTCCAATATTGAGAAATTCGTTTAGCAAGCACATGAACCATTACCTTAAGCTTTTGCTCCTCCACCTGTATTTCTTCAAGCTATGCAAACGATGCAAGTTACTACTGCTCAAGATACACCATACAAAAAGATGATGCAGCCAACCATCATGTAGCACACAAAAGGAACAGAGAGATATTAGATTATAACAGGATAATCATTTCTCCCATCATGAGTAAAATTAAGTTCTATAGCCTCTTCTAGCAATTATAGTTTCTGAGCAAGGTTGATAATAACAGTATTGTTAGACCACTGGACTTGTATATATATAGGCCCAACCCCCTATATAGAGTTAGGGTCTCAATCTCACTGTATACTACACTTTTGTATGATATCAGAGCAGGTCTAGACATCCCGGCGCGCTAGTATCCTCTTGTCGACGAGCCGACGCTTCCTTCCCATCGTAGATCTTCTCCCTTGGTATTCCTCATCTGCCTTCTCGTCTCGGCTCTCATCCTCCCCATCTCCTCCGTAGACGGCCTTCTCCTCCTCCACTGCCCTCTTCCCTCTTTCCACCACGTGACAAGGAGATAGCCTCCATTCGCCTCCTTGTCTCGTTCAGACTCGTCTTAGTTTTTTCCTTACTTTGGCGCACCTTCCTCTCTTCTAACACCAGCGCAACTCTACGCTCGTTGTCTTCATCAACTGGACCCATCCGCCCTCCATCGGCTCGACCCATCCGCCCTCCATCGGTTGGAACTCTCTCTTGGTTCCCGCTTTTCCGACACGCTCACCTACTCCCAGACATGAAACTTCTTCACTCACATCCGAGCCACTCCGATGTGTCCACGTGTCCACGGACACAACTTTTTGCTTTTCGGACGTGAACCTCCTTTCTTGTCCGCGACTTCTCTGATTTTTCGCGTTTCCCCCACTCCATTGCATCCACAGGTCTACGGACATGAAACCTCCCTTCACGGACGCGAACCTTCTCACGCCCGTGACCCACCTACTCTCTTACACTCATGTCCTACCTACTCTACCACCCACTCCTCGCTCAACTACTCCCATCGACCAACCACTCTCATCGGCCACCTACTCCCATCAGCTAACGACTCTCCTCATCGGCTCACTACCCTCATCGGCTTATCACGCCCCACTATTTTCTCATCATGACCACTGAGTCGGCTCTTAGTTCTGGCACTCTTCCAGTCACCGGATCCCTTTTGGCCATCGGCGCTCCTGACCATAACTTGGGCACCACTTCGCCGACGTTCTCACCACCTTACGCCACCGTCAATGTGAAATCTCACGTTCCCATCTCTCTTAACCTTAATGCCAACTATTCCAAGTGGGTATTCTTCTTTAAATCATTATGTGGAAAATTCGGCCTTCGCTCCACCTCAATGACTTCGTCCTAGACTTTGCAATGGACAACACCAACCCTACCGCCCGGGATCTCTAGGTGGCCATCGAGCGGATCTTTCACACCAACAAACAACCGTGTGTCATCTTCCTCCTTAATGAATTCCACTCCATGGTACAAGGAGACTCATCTATCTTCTCGTACTACCAACGACTAAAGGTCAAGTCCACCGCCCTCCGTGATGTCGGTCACCCTATCGCCGACTCACAACTCGTCCTTGCCCTCCTGCGAGAACTTAACCGCCGCTTCTCAAACACCGCCGATGACATCGCCAACTCCACACCTCTTCCCATGTTTGCCCAAGGCCACGACATGCTAGTTCTCAAAGAACTACGCCTAGCTGACGACGAGAAGACTGTGGCCCACACCGTTCTCCTCGCCACAGCCGATCATGTTGCTCCAATCCCATCGGCTGCTGACCATCGTGCGCTGCTACCACTTCTCGCGACTCTAGTAGCCATGGCTTTAGCCATGGCAACACAGCCCGCGCCGGTGACAACGGCAAAAGCAAGGGCAAGAGCTAGAGCGGTATGATGCAACAGCGCCCTGCTTTGTCCCTACCCCGTTTGCCAATCCCATGGGTCTGTGGCTTTGCTACAACCCCTGGGCACCCTAACCCCAGCTATGCAATCCCATCGACTGGCAACTAGAGGTCCTCGACGTCCATCCTCAGGCCCACCTGGCATTAACTCCTATCCAACCGCCTCAGCCGATCCTACCGTCACCACCCACCCAGTCGGTTTCCTCGTGGAACTAGGCTAGCCTCGTCACCGCCCTCAATCAGATGATGCTCCAACCCCAGCACCTTGGGTGCTGGACTCTGGTGCGTCATCCCATATAGCGTCATCGAACAGTATACTACTCTCTAGACATCCCTCCTCCCCTTTCGTCATTATCGGCAATAAGCACTCTCTCCCTATCAAATGCCTTGGTGACTCCCTCATGTCTACACCCACAACCAATTTTTCACTTACACAATGTCCTCATCGTCCCCTTCCTCATCCACAACCTACTATCTGTCCGCCAATTCATAAAAGATAATAATTGTTTAATTGAATTTGACGCTTCTAGTTTCTGTGTAAAGAATATCTTGACCCGGCGCGAGATGCTACGATGAAATAGTGGCGGCGACCTCTACACCATCTCCACTACGCCGTCCACTCCCCACACCAGTCTCGCCATCTTCACCAACTTGTGGCATCTTCACCTTGGTCACCCCAACCCCGACACTGTCACCAACCTCCGTCGCTGCACCTCCATAACGTGCAATCACAATAGCTCCACTATCTGCCACTCTTGTCAACTTGGCAAACATGTGCAGTTGCCTTTCTTCCCCTCTCTGTCTTCTACCTCTCGACCTTTTAAATTAATTCATTGTGATGTGTGGACTTTTCTAGTTAAGAGTGTGTCCGGTTATCAGTACTATCTTGCAATACTCGATGATTATACACACTATTGCTGGACTTTTTCCTTAACAAGCAGGTCCGAGGTTGCCTTTCACCTCATCAACTTCACCACTTACGTCTCTACCCAATTCAACCTCTCTATTCAAGCCATACAGGCTGATAATGGTATGGACTTTGTCAACCGTACCATCCAAGATTTTCTCACCTCTCGTGGCACCTATCTCCGCCTCTCCTGTCCCTATACCTCTCCCCAAAATGGCAAGGCCAAACGCCTTCTTCGAACACTCAACAACATCAATCGCACTATGCTTCTTCATGCCCATCTACCTACACCCTACTGGGCTGAAGCACTAACCATCATGACCTACCTCCTCAATCGGCGTCCTTGCTCTTTCGTTCACCACAACGTCCCCTACACCCTTTTGTACCACAAGATGCCTGACTACTCTCAGCTATGCATCTTTGGTTGTCTCTACTATCCCAACCTCATCGCCACCACCCCTCACAAACTTGTACCCCATTCCACCACCTGTATTTTCCTTAGCTATCTCTCATCTCACAAGGGATACCGATGTCTCGATCTCTCCACCCACTGGATCATCATCTTCCATCATGTCGTCTTTGACAAGTCTTGCTTCTCCTTCGGTTTACTTCATCCTGGACCCTCGTCTGGCGATCTAGACTTCCTTTTAACCAACACCGTACCATCCCGGCACCCTCTACCAATCTTACCTCCGACTCCCCATCGGTCGCTCCTGAGGACTTCTTGCCCGACTATCCCACTCCTCTTCGCTCCGATATCACTTACATCGGACCTCCATTGGCATTACCACCCTCATCGGCTTCCCAACCTCCATTTGCTCAAGCTGATACTGTCTCACCCTCATCGACCACACCAACTCCATTAGCTACTCCGCCTCTATCGGTTCACCAACACCCATCAACTCATCAACCTCCATCGGCTCACCAACCCCTCTCGGCCCCTCACCCTCCATCGGCTCAGGCTAACCTCGTTTAGCCCTTTCCCCAACATACGGTTGCCGATCCCGAGTCGATACCACCCTCCCCCCTTCCGTCCCTACCCGACCACTAACGCTCCTATCGGCTCATGCAAACTCTAATGCCTCCTCCTCTTCTCATATCATCACCCGATCACAAATCGGGTCACTCTGTCCTACCAAACGCTACGGGCTCTCCGTAATCTATTGTACCATCTCACCCATCCCAGCGACTCATCGTTCCACCTTGGTCGACCCTCAATGGCGCGCGGCTATGGCCGATGAGTACAAGGCACTTATGAATAACGAGACCTAGCGTCTTGTCTCTCGTCCTCCCGGTGCCAACGTTGTGACCGGTAAGTGGATTATTAAATACAAGTTTTACTCCGATGGATCGCTTGCTCATTACAAGGCATGCTGGGTAGTTCGTGATTTCTCCCAACGTCCTGGCGTTGACTACGATGAGACCTTCAGTCCCGTCGTCAAGCTCGCTACCATTCGGGTTGTTCTCACTCTCGTTGCCTCACGTTCTTGGCCGATCTATCAGCTCGACGTGAATAATGTCTTTCTTCACGACCATATGATGGAAACGGTCTACTGCTAATAGCCTCCCAGCTTCGTCAACCCATCTCATCCCGACGACGTCTTCCTCCTTCATCGCTCTCTCTATGGCCTTAAACAGGCCCCTTAGGCTTGGTACCAGCGCTTTGCTGCCTATCTTCGGCACATCAGCTTTGTGGCATCCGTCTCTGATACGTCCCTCTTTGTCCTTCACACCGAAAACATCACCGCCTACCTTCTCCACTACGTCGACAACATCATTGTTACGACATCCTCGACAACCACCCTATAGCACATCATGGCCCGAGTCCACTCAGAGTTCGCCATGACCAATCTACGTCCTCTCCATCACTTTCTTGGTATTTCTGTCACACGCTCTCCTCACGAGCTGTTTCTCTCCTAGCACCAGTATGCCATCGATCTTCTCTAGCGTGCGGGCATGGTCGAATGTCACTCCACCGCCACTCCTGTCAACACTCGCGCCAAGCTCTCCACCACCAATGGCTCTCTCATTGCCGACCCCTCCCAGTACCGGAGTCTTGTTGGTGCCCTCCAGTACCTTACACTCACACGGCTTGATCTCACCTATGCCATCTAGCAAGTGTGCCTCTTTATGCATGCTCCGCATGAACCTCACCTCGTGCTACTCAAACATATCCTTCGCTACGTAAAGGACACACTATCCATCGGCCTACATCTCAGCTCCGGCCCAATCGACTCTCTCACCGCGTATTCTGACACGGATTGGGCGGGTTGCCCCGACTCCCGACGCTCCATCTCCGGCTACTGCGTCTTTCTCGGTGACACTCTAGTCTCTTGGTTCTCCAGGCGCCAAACTACAGTGCCTCGATCCAGTGCCGAAGCCGAGTATCGCGCCGTTGCCTACGTCGTCGCCGAGTGTTGCTTTACCAACTACTCCAGGAGCTCCGTACACCTATCACTTCTGTGACCATCGTCTACTGCGACAACGTCAGCGCCGTCTATATGACCGCCAATCCGGTTTATCATCGATGGACGAAGCATATAGAGATTAACATTCACTTCGTACGTGATAAGGTCGCGCTTGGATAAGTTCGGGTGCTCTATGTATTGTCGACGCATCAGTTCATCGATATTATAACCAAAGGTCTACCTACGCCTTTATTCATAAGTTTTCGCTCTAGTCTCTACGTCCGTTTTCCTCCCGTTACGACTATGGGGAGTGTTAGACCACTAGACTTGTATATATATCTGACCGTCTTATAGAGTTAGAGTCTCAGTCTCACTGTATACTACACTTCTACAAACATAATGTCAAACTAGTGTTTCCAAAATGCTATCCTTGTGAAGCACATTACATCGCACCCTATTGTTTCCAGATTTTCGTTCAAGCCGAGGTTTGCTTACCTAACTTAAAAGATTCCACTTTTACATTCTTGCATTCAAATGGAAGCGTACTTAGAGTTACTGTGCGCTGAATTAAACTAAAGTATCAGAGATAACATCAGCCAAAAAGATACCTCCTCCCAAAAAGACAGCGTCCTGAATAAGAAAAAAAATACTACATTGTCAGAACAATTTCCAAGAAACAAGTAATCGCGATCAGTTTGCAAACAGAATTCTAGTCACGATGGAAGTTTGGATCAAGAAGAGTTCTTCTATTCATTTTCCCTTCTTGAACTTTTGATGGTAAAGAAAAAAGAAGAACAAGATGCACACTAAACTACACTACAGTGTGTTTAAGTTTGAACTGACAAGAATACTCAGAACCAAGGAATTGCTTCACTCTCACCTGGGCAATGTTCATTTGAAACCCTTGCTTGCCTAGTGTCTTTGCACGGTAAACCCTTTGAAAGTATTTAATTCCAGGTGAGAGGATCACCCACTGTCATTCTCCAAAAAATAATTTCAATAACAGCATCCAAACATGTATTTTTCTTTGATTATATATAAGACCAAAAGTTGACAAATATGAAAGTGTTCTCGACAGTGTAACTCCTGAAGATTTAAAAAGTAAGTCCATTTGAAGTGAAAAATCTAGGTAATGTAACTGTGCTATTCAAAGTAAGTGGAGCTGAGAGAACGCCACAATTCAGGCCTATTTGTCTCCTGAATTGTAAGTATAAATGGGCTATTAAAGTGTTAACCATAACATTGGAACCTTTCATGGAAAAGTTGGTAGCAGATTCACAAAATCCTTTTATAAAAGATAGAAATATAATGGACGGAGTGATGTTGCTACATGTAGTATTCCATGAAACAAAAGGAAACAAAATTATGTAGGACTTATTTTAGAATTGGATTATGGAAAGGCTTCTAATAAAGTATACCGGGATTTCCTCAGTTTATTATTTGAAATTGAGAAAGGTTTAATAATACCTTGTGTAAATTGATATCTCAAATTATAACTAAAGGTACTGTCGAGATTAAGCTTAACGATTGTACAGAACCGTAATTCTAAGTAAAAAAGTGCTCAGATAAGGGGACCTCTCTCTCCTTTCCTGTCAACTAGGAAGGTGGCCCCCATACATTTGTGGGCATCCGTATTATATTTTTTTTAAAATGGATTAAAAATTAAGCACGAATTAAATATTTATTTTATTTTCAGATGAGTGTTAATCAGTTCTGTTTTTTTCCTTAGCAAATAGTGATTAGATTTTAGTTTGCCTGATTGGATTTTTTTTTCCCAATTCAAATCAGCTCATATTATCCTTCTCAATGGCACCCTTGTCATTGCTCATAATAAAAAATGCTCATCAAGTACGAAGTCACCATGCAATTACTTATAGGCGCATGCTACTTATCATCCTTTGTTTTCTAATTTTTGCTCGATAGCATCCTCCCCTTACTTTTCCTATGTTGATGGTCATTCATTTAGTATCATCTATTGCCTTTAATTGTTTGATTGCATAAGTACTCGTCCGTTCTCGCCTAGTCGAGATGCATGGTCACCTTGTCAACAATCTTGACTCGGCAATTGATGGATAGGACATTGCTTGGGGGTAAATTTCTTTCTTTTTCACACGTCTAACTATTTTTTGGGAAAAAATAATTTAAAATAATATAGCAATTGTATAAATGTAGTTATTATATGTAGAATATGTATTTTCCTGTATTTTTCTTGTGTTTTACAATCCTATGTTTTGCACTTAAATTCCTATCAAATGATGTATTTTTCTTATTATTCCATTTTCTAAATCATATGTTTCAAAGAACCCTCAATTTCTACAAGAAGTAGAATTATAATATTTGGTGTGTTTACTTGCGCAGAGGTTTGTATACCATGGAAATTGAAGCATCAGGCATGGCAATATTTGAGCATAGAAAATGTAAGGGACTTTTTTTCCTACCAGAAACATACTACTCCTACAACCCTATTTCATATATAAAAAAAAGAGATACAAACTAAGTGATAATGAGACGTTTATAATGATTTGTTAATTTTAATATATCATGTATAAATTTGTCAATCTTAAAATATGTTAGCTTAATCTTAAAGATATTTGTAGAGTTAGAATGTGTATATATGAGTATATGCATGTATATACGAGTGTGTATTGTGTTCGAGGAAAAAAAGAAGATGCTACACAGACAGACCAATGTAAGCAGTCCAAATGGTGAATAGGTGGTGGCCGCCGTAGTATAGTACTTGTTTTCCACGGTCAATTCTCCTGCCCAATCTTAGGTCTTGCAAAGTTGCAAATTTATAGGTTTGGAATGCATGAATTTTTTAGTATCTAGAAAACCTCCATAAACTTGCTTTGTTCCAAAGAAAGCATATCCTAAAATTACATGTAGCTGAGAGACACTGCATTGCCTACCTTTTCAGCTTTGGCTACCCCAATAGCCAACGTACACCGGTCCGAGTTCACAATTTTGTTTTGGACAAAAATATGAATCAGATGACAAATGTTAAGTGAAATTCAAAAAACCAGATGACAGAAGTTCATGTTTTGAATTTTGATATTGGTTTTTAAAATTTCAACAATGTTCCGTAATACTAATCCATAAATTTGCGTACTAGCTGTTTGCCTGTTTCAAGTACTACAGTACCATCGCTAAAGTAGCTGCGCAGTGTTTTCCCTTCGCGAACAGTGCTCCAAGAATCTCAGCCCTTAATGCAATTTGGACCGTGCTAGTGTGATTGCTTAATTTGAAGTCACCCTAGGGAAACCAAATCTGTTCACAGAGTGAAATCCTCTGCAATGCCGCATATGCAGTCGGTGTGATTAACATGTGGGCCTAGGCCAACATGTTAATCACATCTACTACACATGTGTGTCCGCCTTTCACACACTCTCTTTCCTCTGCACCTAAAAACAGACGATAGAACGGAAAACATATGGCTCGCTTGGCTCCATTGCCACCGTCTGGCCGATGGCGACACCGACCAGCCGCTGCGCCGCTCTGGTCTGCCGACGGCTATCTCACCGCCTTCTCTCCGTTTCCACCCCTCCTCAACCACTTCCACCACCGCCAGGGACGAAGCATGCACTATTCTAACCTATCATGTATTTTTTTTAAAATGAATGGTTAAATATAAATGATTAGAAGTTATTATCAAAATAAAAATGGTTCGTCGAAATCATAAAAAAATAATCAAATAAGGTAAAATAATACAGTCGTATTCATAACTATATCTTTTCTTCTCTATTTCATTTAATAAAGGCTAACTAAATAACTTTCTAGTTTAAGGGTACAATCCGAAAAAAATAATAGTTATAGAAATGAAAATGCAACCAGGCATATCAATTTTGGGGGTTTGCTAGGAAGAAATTAGTCTAATTGAAGATAGATGAAGAAAATTGATGGCTTGCCTGTTTTTCCTTTGTGATCGACATAAGAAAATAAGAATCCAGCTGTAGGCAACAGGCAAGGCAGCCGATGCTAAGGTGTGAGGGAAAAGCTGGGCAAGGGCGGCATGCAGTATATCACGCAACTCCGCTCGCAAAGCAGAGCACCACGGCGGCAAGACAGCTGAGCAGAGAGAGAGGAAAACCAGCAGGCGCAGCTCACGCGATCAGGAGAACGGAAAGGAAAATAAAACGACGGTGGGCTCGCGCACAGCATGCAGCGCAGGCGGTAGGGATGCGGCTGGCCAATTGCGCGCGCCGGTTGACGGGGGTGCACCTGTGGCAAAAATGAGATAGCAAACTCTGAAAATGTAAAACGAGGGGGATGCGAGTGCCGCGGCCGCGGGACGTCGCCATCGAGTTCGGCCCCCGCTGGCTGGAGTACGTCGCCGTGCGCTCCGCCGGGAGCCTGTACTGGCACATCTGCAACAACCCCTACGCGCTCGCGCTGGACGCCACCACGCTGCAGTTTTCCTTCCTGCGGGCGCCGGCCGTGATGTGGGGCTACCACAAGTACCTCGTCGGGGAGATGCCGGCTGACGGGGCAGCTCTGCGTCGGCTCGCTGGGGCTGCAGCTCTGGGTGCGGGGGAGCGGCAAAGGCAGCAACCACGGGTGGGAGCCGGAGAGGCACGCGTGATGGAGTTAATCTCGTTATTTCAACGTGTGTTTTTTATTCCATTTTTCCTAAGAAATAAGGGCTTGACACGGGCTATGTTCACCGTGGAGTCTCAAGTAGTCCTAGTGTTCATCGCTTCTGTTTCCGCTTTTTCTGTTGTAGTTTGCTGAGTCGCCGACGATCGATCTTTGTGTTCAATTCGGTTGTAACAAACTCGTGGAGTTCAGAGTATAAATAATGGAAAGGAACCAAGAAAATGCTGCTGAAGTTACGCAGCGCAAACTCTGCTTGTTCTGCTGTTCGTTTTCAGTTCTTCAGTTTACTGTAGCTCATCCGATAAATTCAGTGAACGAGAGATTCAGAGCTGAGGGGAAACCGAAGCTAGGTTTAGCCAATTCACAACAACGTGCGCATGCAGGAGGTGTTTCGACGCGGTTCCATGGCTGCCAAGAGACATCCTGATCCGGCATTGCAACATGTGGCTCAGTGACATCGACTTCGGGCGCTCCGGGAAGTTGTTCATCGCCTCCTTTGGATTTGCGTGCTTCTCGTACCACCTGGACACTGGAAAGCTGGAGTGCCTGGCGATGGAAGACGGCATGGAGTACGGGCACCCCATCTTCCCCTACATCTCGACGCCTACCAATTGCGGCCTCTCTAAATGAATTTCTGGTAATTTGGATGATAACTTCCTTTCCATTTTCAATGCCATGTTAGCTCGTGCAACAATATAATGTTTGAACTATCAGTGGTCTAACACCCACTGCAGTCGCAGCGGGAGGGAAACAGACACAAAGACCTAGACCGAAAACTGTTGAACAAAGGCGTGGATAGGCCTTTGGTCATTATATCGGCAAACTGGTGCGCCGATGGTACATCGAGAGTTGGGGCAACCTGCCCAGTCCGCGTCGGAGAACGCAGTGAGGGAGTCGATGGGGCTGGAGCTGAGATGTAGCCTGTTGGAGAGCGTGCCCTTCACGTAGCGTAGGATGTGCTTGAGCAACACGAGGTGAGGTTCGCGTGGAGCGTGCATGAAGAGGCACTTGCTGAACAGCGTACGTGAGGTCGGGCCGTGTGAGGGTGAGGTATTGGAGAGCCCCGGCAAGACTTCGATACTGAGAGGGATCGGTTGCGGAGAGTTTGGCTCGAGTGTTGACTGAGGTGGCCGTGGGGTGATAATCGGCCATGCCCGTACGCTGGAAAAGGTCGATGGTGTACTGGCGTTAGGAAAGAAAGAGCCCGTGAGAGAAACGGGTGACGGAGATGCCAAGAAAGTGGTGGAGAGGATCAAGATCGGTCATGACAAACTTAGAGTGGAGTCGAGCCATGATCTGATCGAGTAGAAATATTGAAGACGCTGTAAGGATAATGTCATCGACATATAGAAGGAGATAGGCAGTAGCGGAGCCGATATGAAGAGTAAACAAGGAGCTATCGGACGCAGAGGCCACGAAGCTAATGTGGCGAAGATAGGCAGCAAAGCGCTGGTACTAGACACAAGGGGCTTGTTTGAGGTCATAGAGAGAACATTGAAGAAGGCAGATGTCGTCGGGACGAGAAGGGTCGAGGAAGCCTAGGGGATGCTGGCAGTAGACCGTTTCCGTCAAATGACCGTGAAGAAAGTCATTCTTCACGTCAAGCTAATGGATTGGCCAGGAATGTGAGGTAGCCAAAGTGAGGACGATCCAGATGGTGGCGGGTTTGACGACAGGACTGAAGGTCTCGTAGTAATCGACACCGGGTTATTGGGAGAAACCCTAGACTACCCAGCGAGCCTTGTGACGGGCAAGGGAGCCATCGGCGTGGAATTTGTGTTTAAAAATCCACTTACCGATCATAATGTTGGCGCCGGGAGGATGGGGGATGAGGCGCTAGGTCTCGTTGTCCATTAGGGCCTTGTACTCGTCGGCCATGGCCGCGCGCCATGAAGGGTCGGCCAAAACGGAGCGTGATGTCGCCGGGATGGGCGAGATAGAGCTGTGGATGGCGGAGAGGCCGTAGCGCTTGGTGGGGTGGAGAGACTCGGTCTGTGAGTGAGTGACCATATGAGAGGTGGAGGGAACTAGAGCCGATGGGAGTGCAGGAGAGATGGGAAGAACTGGTCGGATGGGGGCGTCATCGGCTCCGGATCGGTGGCTGTAGGTGAGAGAAAAGGAGGGAACTAGATCGGCCTGAGCCGATGGAGTCGGATGGGCCGATTGGTCCGGTCGGTCCGATGGAGATGGAGCCACCGATGGGGTAGGGGAGCCGATGGAGGTTGAGGAGCCGATGAAAGTAGGGTGTCTGATGAGAAAAGGACAAGATTGGCTGAAGTCGATGAGAGAGGTGGGGCCGATGGGGGTCCGATGGATGGGACATCGGACCGAATAGTAGTGGGATAGATAAAAGGTAAGTCCTCAGCAGCGCCCGATGAGGGGGCCGATAAAGGGGACAGTGGAGGAGACCGGGTCGACACGGTGTGGGTGAAGAGGAAGTCGAGATCGCTAGAGGAGGATCTCGGATGAAGCAGACCGAAGGTAAAGCATGTCTCGTCAAAATGACATGATAAGAGACGATGACCCGTCGGATGGAAAGGTCGAGACATCGGTATCCCTTGTGAGAGAAAAGATAGCCGAGGAGAATGCAGGCGGTGGAGCGGGGAGCGAGTTTGTGGGAAGCAGTGGCGGTGAGGTTTGGGTAGCAAAGGCACCCGAAGACACGAAGGTGGGAGTAGTCGGGCGCCGTGCGGTAAAGAAAAGCATATGGAATGTTGTTTTGACGGAGGAGCACGGGCGCCGATTGAGGAGATAAGTTGTAGTAGCCAGAGCTTTTGCCCAGTAAGTGACAGGTAAGTGGGCGTGAAGTAGCATAGTACGACTGATGTTGTTGAGGGTGTGAAGGAGGCGCTCGGTTTTGCCGTTCTGAGGAGAGATGTAGGGGCAGGAGAGCCGTAGATGGATGCCCTACGAGGTGAGAAAGGTTGTAATGGTACGGTTAACGAATTCCGTACCGTTATCGGCTTGTAGAGCCTTAATGGGGAGGTTGAACTGAGTAGAAACGTATGTGGCGAAGTTAGTGAGGTGAGAGGCGACCTCGGATTTATGGATGAGCGAAAAAGTCCAGTAATAGTATGTGTAATCGTCAAGTACGGCAAGGTAATACTGATTACTAGAGATACTTTTAACTGGAGATGTCCATACATCACAATGTATAAGTTCAAATGGACACGAGGTACAAGAGAGAGAACTAAAAAAAGGCAGACGCACATGTTTGCCAAGTTGACACGAGTGGCAAACTGTGGAGCTGTTGTGGGTACATCGGATGGAGGCGCTATGACGGAGGGTGGCGACAGCGTCGAGGCCGAGGTGGCCGAGGTGAAGATGCCAAAGGTTAGTGGAGAGGGCGACGCTGTCATGTGGAGTAGACGATATAGTGGGAATGGTGTAGAGGTCTCCGCCACTATTGCAGCAAAGGATCTGTCGCCAGGTTGGGATATCTTTCACAGAGAAACCAGACACGTCAAATTTGATAGAGCAGTTGTTGTCTCTTGTGAATTGGCGAACAGATATAATATTATGAATAAGAGAAGGTACTATAAAAACATTGCGAAGGGGGAGGTTAGTGGTGGATATACACAGAGAGGAGTCAGCTCAGCATTGGATAGGAAGAGAGTGGCCATTGCCGATGGTGACAAAGGGGGAGGAAGAGGGGTGATAAGAACGAAGTATACCGGCCGATGACGCCATGTGTGAGGACGCCCCAGAGTCCAGCACCCAAGGGTGCTATGGTTGAAGCGTCATCTGGTTGAGGGCGGCGACGAGGCCAGCCTTGTTCTAGGAGGGAGCCGACTGGATGGGTGGTGTTGGTAGCATCGGCTGAGGTGGCAGAATGGGAGCCGATGCCAGGTGAGCATGAGGATGGGCGCCGAGAACCCCTGGTTGCCAGCCGATAGGGCTGCGTGGCTGGGGCTGGGGTGCCCAGGGGTTGTAGCAGAGCCACGGATCCGTGTGACCAACAGGTTGGACAGGGACTAAGGCAGGTCGTAATTGTATCAGACCTTGCCGGTTCCTGCCTTTGCCTTTACCCTTGCCTTTCTCGATGCAGGCTATGTTGTCATGGCTGGAGCCATGGCCACCAGAGCCGTGGGAGAAAGCGGTAGCGCAAGATGCTCGGCAGCCATTATCGGCTGTGGCAAGAAGAGCGGTGTGGGCTACTGTCTTCTCGTCATTGGCCAGACGGAGTTCTTTAAGAACTAACATGTCATGGGCCTGGACAAACGATGGAAGGGGTGTGGCGTTGGTGATGTCATCGGCGGTGTTTGAGAAGTGGGGGTTGAGGCCTCATAGAAGGGCGAGAACGAGTTGAGAGTCGGCCACAGGGTGGCCGACATCCCAGAGAGCAGCAGCCTTGACCTTGAGGCGCTGACAGTACGAGGAGACAGAGGAGTCTCCTTATACCATGGAATGGAACTCGTTGAGGAGGAAGATGGCGCGGGGTTGCTTGTTGGCGAGGAAAATTCGCTCGATGGCCACCTAGAGATCCCGAGCGGTGGGGTCGGTATTGTCCATGGCGAGGTCGAGGACAGAGTCATCGACCGAGCCGAGCAGCCAGCTGCGCACGCAACACTCGGTGATGTCCCACTAGGGGTCATCGGGGCGATGTGGAGTGCAGCCATCGATATGGGACTATAGGCCGAACTTTCCACAGAGGGATTTGAAGAAAAAAACCCACTTAAAATAGTTGGCATTAAGGTCAAGAGAGATAGGAACGTAAGATTTCACGTTCACAACAGCGTAGGGAGGGGAGAAGATCGGCGAGGTGGTGCCCGAAGTGTGGTCTGGGGCACCGAGAGCTAGAGCAAACTCGACGACTGGGAGAGTATCGGAGCTAAGAGCGAACTCGGTGGCCATGACGAGAGGAGAATAGGGACAAATAGCCGATGGGAGGAAGAAGCCGATGGGAGGGAGAAGCCGATGGGAAGGAGAAGCCGATGGGATGACGGATCGGCCAATCAGAGAAATGAGAAGCCGATAGAGAGTGGGCCGGCCAGCCAATGGGGAGTGGTTGGCCGATGTGGAGTAGGTAGAAGAGTAGGTGAGGAAAAAGTGGTGGTAGAGTAGGTGGGTCAGAGAGTAGTTGGGTCACGGACGTGCGAGTATTCACGTCCATGAAGGGAAGATTCACATCCGTGGACTCATGGAGGCCAAGGAGTGGAGTGGACGTGAAAAAGGCGGAGAGTGGCCGGACGCGAAGAGAATATGTTCGCGTCCGGGAAACAAGGATTCATGTCCATGGACACGTGGACACGTTAAATTGGCTCGGACGTGAGGGGAGAAGGTTCGCGTCCGAGAGACGTTGAGCGTGTTGGAAAAGGCAAGAACCAAGGGAGGGTTCAAGCTGATGGAGGGATGGACAAGTCCAGCCGATGGGAAGGCAGATGAGTCCAGCCGATGGGAGGGTGGACGAGTCCAGCCGATGGGAGGGCGGACGAGTTCAGCCGATGGAGACGACGAGCACGGAGGTGCACCGACGTTAGAGAAGAAAGAATGCACGAAGCAAGAAAAAGGACGAAGATGGGTGCGAGGCGAGACGAGGAGGCGAATGGAGAACGTCGTCTTGTCGCGCGGAGGTGAAACGGAGAAAAGAAGGTGACTATGGGAGAGACGGGGAGAAGAAAGAAATGGAGACGAGAGAGCGAGGAGAGTACCGGGAAGAGGGTCGGTGACGGGAAGAAGACATCGATGACGAGGAGGAAAAAGGTCGACTCGCTAGAGGGAGAAAGCTAGCGTGCCGAAGATGTCTAGACTCACTCTGATACCATGTAGAAATGTGTACAGTGACTAAGATCTCGAGTGTATATGAGGAATCGGGTCTATATATATACAACCCAGGTCAGTGGTCTACACAAATGCTTAATCAGATCGTTGAATGTAGTACTCAGGTCTTGTGTTGTAGTTGTAGGATCTGTATGGTCATAATCATTTCCAATAGAACGATAATTTGCTAATGATACTAAGCTATTGGAGGCAAATAGTGAGGATATGGGAGGACCGTCTGATTGATCATCACAAAAAAGTTGCAGTTTAGTTAGTGAGGTATCATACAGAAATTTAGCATATCGATTTGTGTCTACAGGCAGTTGTGAATGATTCACTGCATATTTCCCTTTTTTGGTTGTGACATGTTCTGGTCTCTGTCATTGATATGTTTGTTGATTAGTTTGCACCTTTTGATAGAAGTGTTATTGAATTACAGATGCACACGGGGAGTAACTGGAGTTATTACATATCTCTGTAACTTCATTTTCTTTTCAAACTTCTATTGCTTTTTTTACTACTACCTCATTTTTTATATACAATGTCATTGATTTTAAAGATATGTTTGCATTCATCTTATTTTAAAAAAATATAAAATTATTATTTATTTTGTTCTGATATATTTTATCATTAAATGTAAGTTAAATATGGTATAAGATTTTTAAATAAGACAAACGGTGAAACGTATATCTGAAAGTTAAAACACAGATGGATTATTATTTTGTTAGCTTTCTTGCAAGTGAGCCTGAATGCTGCAGTGCATCATATCCAGAGAGCGGTTGATGTTTTTTTACCATCATTTATCTGATTTGATATGCCTGAAATTAATTTGACATGTTGTGTTGGGCTAACAATTCAAATATTAAGTATGCTTTGCACCTCAATATTTGCTATGCAGCCATGTTCCTTTTGAAAATAGTTATACATCCACTTCTGATTTGCAAGAGAAATCTGGATATACATTGCACTACAAGTTCTTGGAGGCTGATGCAATAGTCCAGCAAACCCAAAAATTTTAATCATATTGAAAAAATCTATATGAAGTTTTCAAATGATGGCATCATTTTGAAGTTCTGTTGAATTGTCACATTCTAGATTGGAACTTTGAATGCTCTTTATTTTTTTCTCATATTGAGACGTGGCAATGTCAAGATAATTTGCATATTATAATCATTTGGTTTTTCAGATAACAAAGACATACATGTGGTTGAGTTGTAGGGATGTTGTTAGTCGCATAAATTTAAACTTTAAAGTTTTTGATGTGGCATTGCAGTTTAAGCTTAACTGTATAGTTTGGCTTAGTGCCTGGTTGCAAATCAGTTTGATTGTCTTTCGTTTGCCTTGATAAGCTCCAAATGGAGGAAAACGGAAGACTTATTTTTATTGCATGACAACCTCTGAATCATATATGCATATTTTTCTGCATTTTAGTTGTTTACAAAACATGTTTGTTATTTGGCTTAAAAGGAACTGCTATCTTATGATCCAGTGTGGTGACTTTTGGGAGGAGTGCTAAGCACATATCTTCAGCTCACATACTTGAATATGTAAATTGCTATTTTTTTCGAAGGAACAATACCAAGCGAAGTTTCTATTTGACTTAGCAAGAAAAAAAATATAAGAGAGAGGCTATAGTGACAAAAAAAGAAACTAAAAAAATTCGGCCACCTGAGCAACCACATGCTAACAACAATGCCACACACCGATAAGGAAGAAAACTAACACCGAACCGGCTACTGCTATGCGAGACTGGTCATCGCTAGGCCTACAATAGAACCACAACCACACAAAGTCGGCAAGGATAGACCACTGGACAAAAAAGTGTAAGAGCTCTCAACTATCATCCCAATTTTGAATTGTAAAGGGAAAGAGCGAGAGAGAACAAAGATCTACTCATACCCCATATAGATTCGCCACCAGCATGAAAGCCGAGAGCGTTGCAACCGCTCCACCAACATCAACCTCACCAACCAACAGATTGCCAAATGCACGGATTCTTAGTCATCACTATAGGATAGGGTTGTGGAGGGAGAGGACGAGAGAGAAGAAACATCCGCTTATCCCTCACACAGACCCATTGGCATGATGACAAAGAGCACTAGAGCAGTTAAGGACAAACTGAAGGTATGGGGATCTCTAAAGACGATGCCTCCAATAAGTTGTGTTGCTATCATCTACCTAAAAACTCTTGAACAAGGTTTTCACCTAAAAAAACTCTAATGGGGAGAGAGGAGGGACGTCTCAAGAACACCCCAAGAGGGATCACAGTGCCTTAAGTGTTGCTGCTGGTGTGGACACCAGACTAGGCTTTCGTCTAGCGTCAATCTTTCAGCAATCCATGCTGTCCCACTGATCCCGTGGTCATTCCACTAACCATCATCGTCCCTATCACTGCTCTAGCCCTCTCTAACATCATGGACAATTTGGCTGTCATCAATTCAGTGGTCACCAATCTATCCTGCTCACCTCAGACGGCGCGACGCATGATTTGCTTATATTTCTGTGAATCGTTCTCCAACTATTAGTAGCAATGTCTTGCTGGAGTCTCAGCTTAGTTACACAAACACATGACATATTAACGAGGGCGTCTAATAAGCGAATGGTCGCGCACCAGATGTACGCGAGGACTTGTTCCGACATAGGCGCACGTGTTTCCCGATCCGACGCATTCCCGTTCGGCCTTTTCCTTTCCCTTTCAGAAGCGTTCCAACCCATGAGTGAACCAGAGAATCTCCGATTCGGACATCCACGTGAGTCTGCCGAAGCCCACGTCCGTCCGTTTCCCTTTCCCGTTCGGACGTAGGCGTATCTCCTTTTCCAGCCCAGCGACCCAGTACTTTGCACCATTTCCGCCCAACAAGATGTGATTCTCGTTTTCTTTTTTCCCTTTAATTTCTGGGATGGGTAAGACCGGGATAATAAAAGGGTGGAGAGCTCATAAAAAGAATCTTTCAACTACAAATAGCTAGAACTTCCAAGTCTGGTGATACAACAACAAAAGAAAACTTTCAACATGACAGGGGTGAACTTTCAACTAAAAAATGTGTAGTCTTTTTTACAAAGGAGTTAAATACTCGTAAAAAATTCAAGAATTATCTGTACAAACGCAGAAATTACAATGTGCTCGAAAAGGGAAAAACAGATTAACACAAGAAAAATATAAGGAAATATGACATACTAAACATTCTCAGAATAACTAAAATTATAATGAAGAAAATCTCATTGTTTCAGGTCAGTATAACACGAAATTCTGATGATATCAACGCAGCATCACCAAGGAAAAGCTCATCGATCGGTGCAAAGAAAAGCTCATCGGGAACCAGGATCCGTTGATTTCTCATCTACTCCAGTGCAAAGCTGAAAACATCATGCAAGATGGAAGATAAATTAGAAACTCTCCTTGTAAAGAGATTAATTAGAATCCTGTTAGTACAATCTACTTATTTTACTGCTGATTGGTAATAATATAGATGGAATTCTATTTTTTAAATGGAGAATCCAGGATTGTGTCGTTCTATTCAAAGTATAAATATTTGTGTACAGAAACTTTACACAGGTATAGGCAAAACTTTCTTAACACAAACTTTGTACATGAAAATAATTATTTTTGTACACACAAACTTTGTACGTGAATATATAAAACTTTGCTCACACGAATTTTGAACACAGAATTTTGAGCGTGTATAGATGGAATATATCTTATGAGTAAAATCCATTTGACTTATAAAAAAAGATTTGGCTATAACCACAACATTACAAACTAAGCCAAAGAATAATTATGATTCTAAAACCACAGTATTATAACTAGACCAAAGAATCATAAAAAGTTTCCTTGCTTTCTAGCCTGAATTCAACAAACCTACTCCTAGAAAACCACATCATATATGACTAGAAAAATGCCAATATAGTTTGTCAATCTATGGTTGGCTCACGAACGAGAATGTGCCATACTAAAATAGAAGATGAAACAAATAAACATATGGATTTACAAAAATTGGTGATGTGGAAGTATCCAGACAACTAGTTCTATACGCGCAACATAACCAACATAAATTCCACAGAATTGGTGACTCAAATTGCAAAATGAAAACATCATTGTGATCAAGTTTCCATTTTCTTGACCCCTGTCCTTCCAGGCCTGCACATAAACAGATATTGTTAGTCTCATCATTTTCATTCTAGCACCAAAAATACTATGCGCAATATTAATAAGTTACCAGAAAAGATACACACTGATTTATCATCAACAAGAAAAGAATTATCAGAGCAAAGCACATGGACAACATCAGAAAATGGAAAACATAAATCATACATTGACATGGTGGCACATGAAAGAGGGGAGATAGTGATTTGACATGAGGGTACGAGATGATGGTCTTAGGTGCCAGCATACAAGTATCCTTTGAGAATGAGTCATTGCAATATTGTCATAAAATGTGAAGTATTGCTGTGAGTGTGAGGTGATTCAAAGGCCTAGTCACAAAGGAAAGCATACAGGTGGTTATACAGGTGGTTAATAAGGAGGCACACTCATTGATTCAGAATAGAAGTAATAATAGAAAATTGAAGAAATGTAAACCTAAAATTAAACCAGACCCTAATTCTGTTAAATCAAACTAATACAATTTAAAGATGTTTGCCTGTTTATGAACTGTTAAGCCTATGTCAGACAACAGAAAGGAGTAGCCTGTAGCAGAAAAATACCTTGTCAATGTTAAGCACTGGGGCATATTTTTCAGTGTCGTCATCAAGAAGAAAATTAACCCTTCAATCTACTTTTCCAGTGTCACGACAAACCTTTATAACTGATAGTCTGATACAATCACGTTAACAACAAAAGAGAAGATACTTTGTCCCAGTTCCACATCCCCTATCCAGCCTGAAATGGAAATACATGCAAGTTAAATAAATAATGGAACATATTCTTTTATACAACAGGAGGCCATTTCCAGAAAAAAAAACTCACTACTAAATTTGAGAAGCTCACCTGCAAATCCTTGAGCACTTGACGAAGACGAGGGTGGGAGGGGAAGATTCTTTCCCTTTCTTTTCCATTTCGTGCAGCAACCTGCATCACCTATTCACCTAAATATCCATATATCCAAGCATTTGCTTATGAGTTTTCAGGAAAACCAAGCCTTTCAAATTACCCTTCATCCAGACTAACCATCACTATCAACTGGAGCAACCATCAGTACTTATATGACACACATGGCCGCTCGGAGAGCATATATTAATCTCAGAGTATAGACTTAAGTCTGATAGCTAATGTAGTTTTATTTTAAATAAAAAAATAACATGTATTATTATTATTTGTTTAAATACTAATAATAACATTGTTGTACATATCGTTGATGAGGACAACATATTTTTGTTGAGAATTTATGTTTATTCAAAAACTATAACATAATATTTATTGGTATCTTGTTATTAGTCCAATAAAAATCATGTATATGTACTTTTTCTGCTCTTTAAACTTGTTAAGAAAATTATTTCTAAAATTATTAAAATTTTACTAAACTGCTCTCTGTCAACAAAAAGTACTAAAATTTTTTTACTAAATTTTTACTAACACTGATTTGTCATGTTGTGAGTATACTAACATTTGCTTGCTGCATGGCCCATCACCCTGTACCACCGGCGACATCAAGAACAGATCGTAGCTCCCCAGCAACTGCGGACCACAAGCTGTCGATTTGACCTGCTGCTGGCAGTGCCAACGAATCCATGTATGTGGAAAGAATGAAGAGGGAAGACAAAGGGATCTGTGCAAGATTTGGTTGTGGAGTTCAAGAGTAGAGAGGAGCAAATAACGGGAAGAGAGATGGAATTGGAGATTTCCAGCTGGTTTTTAGACTTTCTCATGACAAAATAAACATATTTTCAGTATTTCATCCAAACAAACTATTATGTAAATAAGGAAAATTTCTGATTCCCCACCCTCAACTCTTGCCTCGGTGATTTACCTCCCTCAACTATTATACAAAACAAAATCACCCTTCAACTCTTTAAACCAAATAAATTATCCACTGTTATTACACTAACAGAATAAGAACTAACTAGTTTTCCTAAAATCCTTATTAAAGCATGTTTTATGAAACTAATTTTTACTAAGATGCAAACGACCACTAAAGGAGCAAACCCACATTTCAATCCAGAATTATTGCATTGATCCAGAAAACACCCCAAACTATAAGACCACTTACTTTTTTTTTGAAAGAAAAACCGCTTGCTATTCACCTATAAACTATTAAAACCGGTCAACATGCCCCCTTGACCTAAAATCACTCCACTTTTACTCAGCTGGCAGTGGTTTTATGCTACGTGTATGTGGCATCCAAATAGACAACATTTGCCGATTTACCATGCTGATGTGTATTGAATAAAATAAATAAATTGGAAGAGCTCACTGGTCAGGGAAAGCTCCTCACCCTGGCAACTCATCCTTTACCGCTAATAACACTTGTTCTTCCTCCCAAGCCAAGCAACAGGAGCAATGAATGAACCAAGGCCAAGGAATGACTACATTATACATATGCAATGGCCTCCAAGCTGGTCCCAAGTGATGACAGCATGGGCATGAACAGCACGGTGAACGGAGCAAGCAGGGCGCTGTGCCCACCGCTCATGGTTTTCAACCTCAAGCCTCCCGCATTGCCATCATACCAGAGCAAAGTAATGCAGGGCAGACCTCAGAAGAACACAAGCCGCAATGGAGCAAAATTTTACCCCCATGATCTGGGAGCAAAACATGATGTGGCATCCGCTTTTGAATGGGTGAAGGGACTCAAATGAACTGGTTTTACTTGTTCAAGGTTGTGTTTCAAACAGCTTTATAGTTGATTTTCAGACCACGGGATAATTTGAGGGATGAAAATGGACTTGTTCTTACGTTAAATGTAGGCATAAGTTTTCATCTTTCATAAAATAATTGAAAACTGTAACTTTGGGATTGCACGCCCCAAGTTATCAACAAGGTAAATAAACCATCGTATCAACAGAGTTGCTTACTCTTGGTTCAACTCTTATGTCCTGAATATTCTCTTGGCAAACATGCAAACAGCTACTAGCAACCTGGAAGTGATACTAAAAGCTATTCAACCGAGTGAAGAGAGGGAAGCTACAGATGTGTTAGATCACTGGATTTGTATATATATATACCCGACTTTCTCTTATAAAGTTGAGATCTTAGTCTCACTGTACACCATATTCCTATATGGTATCAGAGCAGGTCTAGACATCTCCGGCGTGCTAGCATTCTTTCGCCGGCGAGCCGACGCTTCCTTCCCATCGTAGACCTTCTCCCCCGGTATTACTCCTCTGCTTTCTCGTCTCGGCTCTCTCCTCCCCGTTTCCTCCGCAGACGGCTTTCTCCTCCTTCACCGTCCTCTCGCCCCCCTTTTTCCACCACGTGATAAAGAGACAACCTCCATCCGCCTCTTTATCTCGTTCAGACCCGACTTAGCTTTTTCCTTGCTTCGGTGTACCTTCCCCTTCTCCGACGCCGGCGTAACTCTGCGCTTATCATCTCCATCGGTTGGACCCGTCCGCCCTCCATCAGCTGGACCCGTCTGTCCTCCATCGGCTGGAATGCTCTTGGTTCCTGCTTTTCCAATACTCTCACCTACTCCTAGACACGAAACTTCTCCACTCGCGTCCGAGCCACTCCGACGTGTCCATGTGTCTACGGACACGAATTTTTGCTTCCCAGACGTGAACCTCCTTTCTTCGTGTCCGTGCCTTCTCCAATTTTTCACGTCCACCCCACTCTGTTGCGTCCATAGGTCCACGGACGTGAAACCTCCTTTCACGGATGCAAACCTTCTCATGCCCGTGACCCACCTACTCTCTCACACTTGTGACCTCAACTACTCTGCCACCTACTCCCATCGGCCAACCACTCTCCTCATCGGCCACTTACTCCCATCGACCAACCACTCTCCTTATCAGCTCACTACCCTCATCGGCTTATCGTGCTCCGTTACTCTCTCGTCATGACCACCGAGTCGGCTCTTAGTTTCGGCACTCTTTCAGTCACCGGATCCCTTCTAGCCATCGGTGCTCCTGACCATAATTTGGGCTCCACTTCACCGATCTTCTCACCACCTTACACCGTCGTCAACGTGAAATCTCACGTTCCCATCTTCCTTGACCTCAATGCTAACTATTTCAAGTGGGTATTTTTCTTTAAATTCCTATGTGGAAAGTTCGGCCTCCGCTCCCACATCGATGGCTCTACTCCACCTCAACCCAATGATCCCCAGTGGGACATCGCCGAGTGCTGCGTGCGCAGCTCGCTGCTTGACTCGGTCAATGACTCCGTCCTCGACCTTGCAATGGATGACACCGACCCCACCGCCCGGGATCTCTGGGTGGCCATCGAGCGAATTTTTCTTGCCAACAAACAGCCGCGCGCCATCTTTCTCGAACTCCACTCCATGGTATAAGGAGACTCATCTGTCTCGTCATACTGCCAACACCTAAAGGTCAAGGCTGCCGCCCTCCATGATGTCGGTCACCCTATGGCCGACTCACAACTCGTTCTTGTCCTCCTGCGAGGACTTAACCCCCGCTTCTCAAACACTGCCGATGATATCGCCAACTCCACACATCTTCCTACGTTCGCTCGGGGCCACAACATGCAAGTTCTTAAAGAACTATGCCTAGCCAATGACGAGAAGACTGTGGCCCACACTGCTCTCCTCGCTGTAGCCAATCATGGCTACTCCAACCCCATCGGCTACCGACTACTGTGCGCTGCTGCCACCTCTTGCGGCTCTGCTAGCCATGGCAACAAAGCTCGCGTCAGTGGCAATGGCTAAGGCAAGGGCAAGAACTGGAGTAGTCCGATACAACCGCGCCCTGCTCTAGTCTCTACCTCGTCTGCCAGTCCCATGGGTCCGTGGCTTTGCTACAACCTTTGGACACCCTAGCCCCAACTATGCAGTCACATCGGCTGGCAACCAGGGGTTCTTGGCGCCCATCCTTAGGTCCACTTGGCATCGGCTCCTATCCTACCGCCTCAACCGATTTTACCATCACCACTTACCCAGTCGGTTCCCTCGTGAAACCAGGCTGGCCTCGTCGCCGTCCTCAATCAGATGACGCTCCAACCCCAGCACCCTTGGGTGCTGGACTCTGGTGCGTCATCCCATATGGCGTTACCGGACGGTATATTACTCTCTCGCCATCCCTCCTCCTTCCCTTTCATCACCATCGACAATGGGCACTCTCCCTATCAAATGCCGTGGTGACTCCCTCCTGTCTACACCCACAACCAATTTTCCACTTCGCAATGTCCTCATCGTCCCCTCCCTCATCCACAACCTAGTATCTATCCGCCAATTCACAAGAGATAACAATTGCTCAATTGAATTTAACGCTTCTAGTTTCTCTGTGAAGGATATCCCGACCCGGTGCAAGATGCTTCAATGCAATAGTGGCGGTGATCTTTACACCATCTCCATTGCGCCATCCACTCCTCACGCTAGCATTGCCATCTCCAACAACCTATGGCATCTCCGCCTTGGTCACCCTAGTACCGACGCTATTGCCAATCTCCGTCGCAGCGCCTCCATCATGTGTAACCACAACAGCTCCACTGTCAGCCATTCTTGTCAACTTGGCAAACACGTGCGGCTGCCTTTCTCACACTCTATGCCTTGTACCTCATGACCTTTTGAGTTAATACACTGTGATGTGTGGACTTTTCCAGTTAAGAGTGTTTTCGGTTATCAGTACTATCTCGCAATACTCGATGACTATACACACTATTGCTAGACTTTTCTACTAACCAATAGGTCCGAGGTCGCCTCCCACTTCATCAACTTTACCAACTATATCTCCACCCAATTCAACCTCTCTATTCAAGCCATGCAGGCCGATAACGGTACGGAGTTTGTCAACCGTACCGTCCAAACCTTTCTTATCTCCCGTGGCACCTATCTCCGCCTCTCTTGTCCCTATACCTCTCCCTAAAACGACAAGACCGAACGCCTTCTTCGCACACTCAACAACATAATTCATACTATGCTACTTCATGCTTACCTACCCGCAACCTACTGGACTGAAGCATTAACCACCACGACTTACCTCCTCAATCGGCGCCCTTGCTCCTCCGTTCGCCACAATATCCCCTACACTCTTTTGTACCACAAGATGCCCGACTACTCTCACCTATGTGTTTTTGGGTGTCTCTGCTATCCCAATCTCATCGCCACTGCTCCTCACAAACTTGCACCCTGCTCCACCGCCTGTATTTTCCTTGGCTATCCCTCATCTCACAAAGGATACCGATGTCTCGATCTCTCCACCCGCTGGATCATCGTCTCCCGCCATATCGTCTTTGATGAGTCATGCTTCTCTTTCGGTTTACTTCATCCCGGACCCTTGTCTAGTGATCTCGACTTTCTCCTAACCAACACCGTACCCTCTCGGTCCCCTCCATCAATCTCACCTCCAGCCTTCCCATCGGCCACTCCTGAGGACTTCTAGCACAGCTATCCCACTCCTCTCCGCTCCGATGCTACTCACATCGAACATTCATTGGCCCCATCACCCTCATCGGCTCCCCAACCTCCATCACCTCTGGCTGATACTGTCTCACTTCCATCGAACATATCAACTCCATCGGCTCCTCAGCCTTAATCGGCTCGCCGACACCTATTGGCCCCTCGGCCTCCATCGGCTCACCACTCCCTATCGGTTGCTCCGTCTCCATCGGACCGCTCAACCCCATCGGCCCATCAACCTTCATCGGCTCACCAACCCCTATCGGCCCCTTCCCCTCCATCGGCTCAGGTTGACCTCGTTAAGCCCTTTCCCAAAACATACAGTCGCTGATTCCGAGCCGATGCCACCCTTTCCCAGCCTGTCCCCATCCCACCACTCATGCTCCCATCAGCTCCTACGAACCCTACTGTCCCCTCCACCTCTCATATGATCACCTGATCATAAACCGTGTCCCTCTGCCCTACCAAGTGCTATAGGCTCTCAGCAGTCTATTGTACCATCTCGCCCATCCCGGCGACTCATAGTTCAGTCCTGGCAGATCCTCAATGGCGCGCGGCTATAGTCGATGAGTACAAGGCCCTTATAGATAACGAGACCTAGCGCCTCGTCCCTCTTCCTCCCGATGTCAATGTTGTGATCGGTAAGTGGTTCTTTAAACACAAGTTTCACTCCGATGGATCGCTTGCTCGTCACAAGGCACGCTGGTTAGTTTAGGGTTTCTCCCAACGTCCCGACGTTGATTACGATGAGACCTTCAGTACCGTCATCAAACCCGCTACCATTCGGGTTGTTCTCACTCTCACTGCCTCGTACTCTTAGCCGATCCACCAGCTCGACGTGAAGAACGCCTTTCTTCACGGCCATCTGATGGAAATAGTCTACTGCTAGCAGCCTCCATGCTTCGTTGATCCATCTCATCCCGACAACGTTTGCCTCCTTC
Organism: Oryza coarctata; assembly: GCA_030770085.1. NCBI lineage: Eukaryota > Viridiplantae > Streptophyta > Magnoliopsida > Poales > Poaceae > Oryza > Oryza coarctata. The sequence goes on from CM061478.1 coordinate 3,904,439, forward strand.
AGTGCTCCCTCTACAGCCTCAACAGGCCCCTCGGGCCTGATACTAGCATTTTGCTACCTATCTTCAGCACATCAGCTTTGTGGCCTCCGTCTCTGATACCTCCCTCTTCGTCCTTCACATCGGCAACACCACCGCCTATCTTCTCCTCTACATCGATGATATTGTTCTTATAGCATCTTCGCCATCCATCCTATACTAGATCATGGCCCGACTTCACTCCGAGTTTGCCATGACTGATTTTGGTCCTCTCCATCATTTCCTTGGCATCTCTGTTACACGCTCTCCTCACGGGCTCTTTCTCTCTCAGCGTCAATATGCCATCGATCTCCTCTGGCGTGCGGGCATGGCTGAATATCACCCCACCGGCACTCCCGTTAACACTCGCGCCAAACTCTCCGCCATCGATAGCTCTCTCATAGCCGATCCTTCCCAGTACTGGAATCTTGCTGGTGCCCTTCAGTACCTTATACTAACACGGCCCGATCTCACCTACGCCGTCCAGCAAGTGTGCCTCTTCGTGCATGCTCCGTATGAACCTCACCTCACGCTACTTAAGCGTATTCTTTGCTACGTAAAGGACACACTCTCCATCGGCTTATATCTCAGCTCCAGCCCCATCAACTCTTTCACCGCATACTCCGACGCAGACTGGGCGGGCTGTCCCGACTCTCGACGCTCCACATCCGGCTACTGCGTCTTCTTTGGTAACACTCTAGTCTCTTGGTCCTCGAAGTGCCAGACTACAGTGTCTTGGTCTAGCGCAGAAGCCGAGTATCACGCCGTTGCCCATGCCGCTCGCATTGAAAGAAACCATGGTTCGCATTGTCATGCTCATTCACTACCTGCTTGTGCCTCCCGACATGTAGCATCAGCTTCCCACTCACTATTCAACATTTATTTGCACAACGTTGATTCTAATAAAATTAGAAACAAAATAGGCATTGATCACCGAATGCAAAAGTCATTGTGGGTGATCAACACTAAATGTACAACACAGAAGCATGATATTTGTTTACAAGGTTTAGCGGAAGCCTACATACCTAATACATGAATACATATGCTTCTTTTCTAAACTAGAATAATTACAATGTATCAATGGCCCTTAGCTGGCTAGCCAAATGCTTTCTTGACTACATTATATTTGTTGCTTAGTTGCTATGCAGTCATCTCCAACATTAAGGGACTTAGAGCAAAAGTCCGACTCAACTTTCACTGTAACACCTACTACAATTCAAGTTCTACTAGTAACCAACTTTATACAAACATTTGATATAAAAAATATAACACCATTGTCTGCTTAGTCTTCACACCAAGCACAATTGTAGCCCCAGCCTTCTTCTACTTACATTACTTTATCGACACCAAGCGCTAGCGATCACTTGCTATATGCTTTTGCGACTAGTGATTTGCTATGGAGCCCCTCACTTATGTTGCCTTTTGTTGTCGGCATGTTGGATAGGAGTGCGACAACCGATAGTGACACCATTATGTGGATGGTAGGTGGCAAGGTGGTGGGAAGGGAGAGATGACATGACAAGGTACTATGATTTATCATAACGTTGATATGCCATGAACTTTAAACTTGTGTAGTGATGCTGTTCTAAAGTGATCAAATGTTTACTAACAAATAGGTTGCATATTTTATGTGCTAACCCCTATTTCCTAATTAGGGTAGCATTGACATTTAAGCTGTAACTCTATCTTACCAAGCTCTAAATCCACTCGTTAGCCTAACACCGTTACAAAATTGATTATGATTCTCCTCGGTTTAATTCATGAAAAATCAAGCACAGACACAATTTTGCAACCCTACCCAAGTAGGCATAGTGGTAAAGTGGTTAGTACAGTAGCCATTTTCTTGTTATGAAAATTGCACTTTCTTTTCAAAAAACATAGGCATTGTATAAAAATGCGGGAAATTCACTATGCCATTCAGTTCATTATTACACTAACTAAAATTCCATTGTTTGATAGATTATATTCTTCACTTTTCTTCATTCTCCTTTTTATCTCTTTCTTTCCCTCCTTCTTGTCATAATGGGCATGATAATCACAAAAAAAAACCTAATACTCTTTTCTTACTGCACCAACCTAATCAGATATCATTCTATTATCATAGTCATGGCTATTTGATGAAATGCTCAAGCTTAAGGTGGAGGAGCATAGACAACTACATCTTAATGGATGGAGGCATCAAGGAGCAGTCTGCAATACCTATGCCTATGTTGATGTGTCCGATAACACATACGAGAATGTTCTTAATGAACAATGTCAATCTAGAGGTTAGATAAAGAGCTCAATGAGGAAGCATGTTTATTAGCATGAAATGCGAGTGGTTTTGTAGCTAGAGGAGAGGAAGGAAAGTTAAAAGAAGTCATGGAAAAAGATAAAAATCAAGATAATATTTGTATAACATATCACGAAAAAAAGCAAACAATTAATTAGTTGATTAATCATTAATTTTATTTAAAAAATAGTGTGGGCTAATGAATATACTCCCTCGTTCAAGAATAATCGTTAGTTTTATTTTCAATTATCTATCTTTGATCAGTAATATTTGTAAGTAATCTAATTATTTAGCATCAAATTTGTATAATTGGATTTATAATCGAAAGATGCTTTACTAATATCTTATATTTAAATCTATTCGCTTTGGAGTTGCTTAAGGAAAAAAATGGTCAACATCAGAACCGACGAGTACCCACGAACGGAGGGATTATTTATTTTAGATTTTTTGTCTTTATATTTTTAAAATGTATTGAAATAAAATTTCAAATAATTTTATTTTAAAAAATAAACAAATTTCATTTGGTTCAATTGTACACTGTACTACCTCTACTTTTTTTATACCCCTAGTATGAGCTCCTAGCCAGCAAGCCATGCACGCATTCCTTCCCTTCCCCCACAAAACCCTCACATAAATATATGTTTGTCTCTTCCCTATCCGCTTCCCCATCCCCTCTCTCTCCTTTTCCTATCCTTCCTTCACCCTACTCCCCGCACCCTCGGGATTTACCTATGTTTGTCCATCTGCCTGTGCGTGAGCGTAGCAGAGTAGAAGTAGGAGAATGAGGCAGCACTTGAGGCTACTGTTTGTTGGGCACAAAAGTTATTCTGCATAGTAGAAGAAAGAATCAGCTTCTGCAAAAGTTATGTAAGGATTTTAGATAGCAAAATTATGATATAGATAGTCCCATAGAAACTTGTCATTGTAGATAGTTCCATAGGAATTTGCCCTATGGGATTTTTTTTCTTATGGATGCCCTTTCATTGGTGATTTACAACCAAGGACATTGGACATGCATTCTTTGTGACTTTCAAATTCAAGTGTTTACTTGGCCAAATATGCTTATGATGGTCTCTTTCAAGGTGCTATCTATTTTTCCTCTTGGTAGTTGTTGAATATCAAACTCCTCTAGCGGGGAATCGACGGATCTCACTTATGAGTTCGGCTCAGGAAGCAAGACTACAAGACTGGAGTGTAAATTGTAGTAAAGGAGGGAGTGACTATATAGGTTCAGGCTACATGAAGGTGTAATACCCTACTCCTATAATATTCTACTCTTGCTCTTGGGTGAAAGATCTTACGAGGTTTACACTTGTTCTTAGGTGAAATAGCCACCAAGTTTGCATTAGCTACCCTCGTTTCTAGGTTCAAAACCTCCCTCTCAAGGACCTTGGCTCTCTCCTTATAAACAATAGGAGAATACCATAATGGTCTATCACTAAAAAATAGACCCTAGTATGTAGGGGTTAGATATGACTAGTCTTGTTGCGCACTGACAAGTGGACCTAGAGGGTGGGCCTTATTAGGTGCTCCTTAAGGCTAGCTTGGCTTGATGTCACTCCATTTCACCACATGCCCTGCTTGGCCATAGAGTCCTTGTGATAGTAGCCTGATGGCACGTTATCGACAACATAGCCCATTTGTCCGCCTTAGGTGGCAAGTGTGGGAAAACACTATGGGGCCTATTAGGCAACATGGCAGTCAACTACAACATCTGATGGCCTATTCCCCTTCTCAAAAGGGTGATGATGGCATGTGTGATAGGTGCACAGTGCTATCTCGTTGCACCTAGCCCACTCTAGGTAGATATATATCTCATCGTATTAAATGAGAGACTTATGAAAAGAAAGGCCATACAACATGCCGTGTCCCATTGCCATAAATACAATGTTGTTATCCCAAGTCATCCAAGGACATCGAGCTCACGAGAAAGGAAAGACCATCCCTCGAGCTTGGAGTTCTACACGTGGTCCTTGGGAGGGGTCTCGATCTTGGCCCCACTTGAGACGCGATTGGGTCCCTACCATACTCCCCTCTGGGTGTACAACGAAAGTTGTTTGGGGTCGAATGATGCTTGTGTGGGGTTGACTAACACTATGACGCATTACCAAATGTTCCTGAGTAGTCAGTGGTGAGGACCCCGGTCCCCACTTTACCAATAGGAAATCAAGGCCCCTGCAAAATGTTTTTTCTTCATGTGGTTAGTGGTACACAACCGTTGTTGGATGACAAATCATCTAGCGTGATGAGGTTTTTTGCATCTTAACCAATGCTCCCCTTGTGACCAAGAGGATGCAAATATTCAACTTCTCCTTTTCTCCCATGTGTTACTAGAACAGTTTTGGTTTTCTCTCCTACAATGAGTTGGTCTTGGGGCTCTTGCACCGTACCCTATGGATGAGAATTTTGATGAATGGTGGAGTCGAATCAATGGTTTGGGCAGTGGAATTATTAGTAAAGGTTTTTGGAAAGGAAATATTGAAACAATTGTTTCTTCGGTGGAGTGTCTTCAATTTTATTGGCCTTCTTAGTGTTAGCAAGTTAGGAAGAATGCCTATGGAGTTTGGTGGGAGCTAAAGGACTCTCCCAAATTTTGGACCTTGCCTAGGTCCTCACCTCTTATTTTTATCGTTTTTGTTTTTGTTTAGTCCTGTACCGCCCCTGTGGTGGTGCGCGTGCTTGTACTTTGTGTGTTGGCATGTTTGGACACCTTTCCTCCTTCTATTAATGCAATGATATGCATCTCACTTTTGTATTCAAGAAAAAAGTAACTTGCCGGTGCAAATATGCGGAGAGGGAAAAAATTTCACATGAAACGCGTGCAAGCAGGAGTTGAACCTGCAAGTCTACAATATGGGAGGTGCATGCCTATGTCACTAACCAACCGGTCACGCAAATATTTTGACTAATTATATATAAGTTATATTATAATTACAATATACTTACAATATAATTACACTCCAATTATATTTAGAGTAAAGTGCATGACTGGCCCTTAAAGTTAAGACGTGATGTCACTTAGGTCCATAATCTTGTAAATTTGGTATTTAATTTAATGTAACATCGTAGGTCCAAAGCACGTCTAACTGGGGTTTGAGCGCCGACGTGGCTTTTCAGCACTTCAGCGTGGCCACAACTTTGCATTTAGCCCCTCTATGCCTAGTTGGTCTTCGTCTTCCCAAATTATTTGTTGAATGCCTCACTTCAATCACTGTCCACTGCTTCTAGCCTCACTCGAATCCTCCTACACCCATTGTTGCGCCGACTCATAGGCAGCCTATGGTAGCTGAAGTAGCGATTTGGGCACGTACGTAAGGCTACCAATTGATACGCTAAAGGCGATGACAACATCATTAGCATCGAGGCGGGCGATGGACCTCGCATTTGTGTAAAGTGCCGATGATCGTTGGCGCTGCCCAAATTGTTGCTCCAACCACCCCTTACTACTGATAATCGCTAGCACCGGCCTAATCGCCACCCTTCGAGTCGGTGCAATAGTGCGCACGCGCGTGTGTGGGGAGGAGGGGTCAAGCAAGATTGGAAGCAGTAGACACTAGCCACATTGAGCCAGCATATAGAGAAACCCCATAATTCGCTGCCTACCACGCCTAAAATTTCATCTCATTGACTTAGTTGAATGGCTAGATTAGGTTACGATCCACATATTTTGTATTCGGTGTAAGCAGGTTTGATAGCGCCTCATATGAGCCATAACGGTAATATTCTAGTCGGGTTATTATTGGTCAATATTTGCATTTGTAGTATGTTCATAAAAAGAAATGGTTTGGATGAGATGATAAGATGTTTCACCGTAGATTTTTAAGGTGGGTAGTAGTATTAGTATGTTTTTAGCATATGAAAAAAGTTTAATATGAAAATGAGTTACATCTAGTTCATTTTTTAATATAACTCCAATAAAAGATTTAAAAAACATTTTCAACACTACATTGTATTCACAAAATATTTTTACGAATGTTTAAAAAAAGATGCAAAATTATACATACATCAATCAAATACTCCAATGTTGAATTTTTTTTAAAAAAAATCTTCATATTTGGTTCGCTTGTACGCCGTCTGTGGCGCCGCCTCCGCTTTTTGTAAAGCCACGCACGCATTCCCCCCTCTCACTCCCCTTCCCCCACAAAACCCTCCCACAAATCCCTCTTTCTCTCTCTCCCCCACCTCCGCTTCTCTCTCTCTCCTCCTTCCCCCTCCCTCCCCTTCCTTCCTCCGCCCTGCTCCTCTCTCGCCATTCGCCTCCGTACGTCCGTCCGCCCGTGCGGGAGCGTAGCGGAGCAGAAGCAGGAGTGTGAGGCAGCACCCGAAGCTGCGGCGGCGGCGCCGAGGAGTAGGAGGAATAAGAGGACGAGGACGAGGACTAGTAGGAAGGATGGCGGCGGCTGGGGTTTCGATCCCGGCGGCGGTGCGGCGGACGATCCAGAACATCAGGGAGATCGCGGGCGGCCACACCGACGAGGAGGTCTACGCCGTGCTCCGCGAATGCAACATGGATCCCAACGAGACCACCGATAGGCTTCTCAACCAAGGTAAAATCGCAAATCCTCCCCCCCCCCCCCCACACACACCGCCCGTCCTTGGTCCCTCCCTCCCTGTCGATCCTATTTGATTTGATTCGGTTCGGTTGGTTCCACTGGCGACCTAGTCTTGGCTTGTGGGGAGGGGACGATGCGATGCGTGATACGTGGTAGGTCTCTTGTGGCGCCCGCGCCTGATTTGATGTGTGCATGTTTGATTTAGGGTTCTAGAGTCTGTGCCGCTGTTCTTCCGGTTTTCCATGCTTGGTTTGATTTGTGGGGACTGCTGTGCAGTGCGCGCAAGAATTTTTTTTGATCAGTGTGGGGTTGACAGAGAGCGTGCTGTGCTGGAGTTAAGTTGTGTTGTGTGGTTCATGCCTCCTGTTGGATTCGGCTTGGTATCGTGACTGCTTCAGTTTGTTATGCCCCTTGGGAACTACGTATTTGCTTGTTGGTTGTGTCTTATTTGGTTTGGAAGGCTATGCTCAAGGATGGTATGCTGCCTTGTGGATGCTGCTGCTTGGATCTGAAGTAATTACAAATTTATGAACATGCTGTTAATTGGATCTGAAGTAATTACAAATTTATGAACTGAGGGGACATCGTTGCTTTTGGTTTCGTTCTGTTGTTGCACTGTACGCGCTGGTGGTTTTACTGTAGGCGCGGTGGTTTCTATAGGATGGATGCTTCGACCTTTGCAAATGGAACTTCTCGTGCTATCTGTAGTTAACTTTTGCAGTGAATCGACAATTGTTTGTGTGGAAATTGAAGCCCAATGGCCTACCAAAATCAAGATGCCATACAACTAAATCAAACTAAACTTGCATAGAATCATACTGTTCTGGAGTATGAAACACACAAAATTTCATTGGTCTTAATATATTCTGGCTTGATTTTATTATAATTACTTAACATTCATTTTATAGCTGATGGTAATTAGTGTTTTGACCCTGAGAATGCAATTCGACAATGGAAAAAATGCTAATGTCCAAAGGGCACCTCTATATGCTCATTACGGTATTTACGCTCGAGAGCTGCAAAAGACGAATTCTAATGTTTTCATGATTTAATGTGTGATCATCCAGGTACACGTTCATGACTAGGAATCTATTCATAACCTATCTTCAGCTAATCATGAAGTATACAATCTCATCTCCTTGAAGACTTTTCAGTTTGCCCTTTCCAATGTTGCTTCCACATGTAGTATTGGTAGGGTAGCTATCATAGGATGCTCCTTTATGATTTCCTTGTGTATGTCATAGTCATTTGAGTTTTGAAATTGTCTTGCTTCACTAATGACCATCTTTCTATTTCTTGCATAATTTGTCTTGATCCTTTGTGTTTTCCAATATCTCTCTGCAAAAGCCTTCAAGTAAGGGGTGCTACCTATGCATGCTCGTCCAACAGACAGTTTATCCCAAATTGTATAATACTTTCTGTTTCAAACGATAAACCCAAACCCACTTTAAGCATAGAACAATGATCTGTTTTTAATAGCAGTGGATGATAATCTGATCACGTTCTGAACCGAATTTTTATATATTGGTGTTAGGCTAGCCTTTCTTTAAGCCATATTGCGATTTGCAAATGGTGAAATTATTTCATCCTAGCATCAGAATATTTGGTGGAGATGCGAGAGCTACAACCATGGGCTGTGTAATTTTTGAATGTCATTCAGATTAGCTGAATAGGCTCCACAAGAACTTCAAAAATAAGCACTTGATTGCGCATCAAAAGCCAAATGTTTTACTTGGTTTTGCCAAACATAATGTTTGGTTCATAGTATTTTATTTCATCTTTTTTGTTGTTTTGTAACATGGTATGCTCTTCCCGATTAAGACAGTTTGGATTTACACCTAGTCTTGTAGATACTTCAGCTAATGGGTCATGGTTGACTTCTTTGGATTGCTGGAGTACTGGAGTATATCTCAAATATAGCTTTAAAGTTTCAAGAGATCCAGCATCTTTTTATGGTCAAGATGGACAGGATTTATTCATCATGACATGACCTTGACCCATGCCTAGTTAGTGGTGTTAGCGTCAACTTCACTATTTTTTTTAATCTTTATGTTACACCACCAAAGCTTAAATTCTAGTGCTTTCACCATAAGAGAATCTTGTCTTTATATGTAGAGAATGGATCTTTCTTATGTCCTATTCCCTGGAGATTATGTTGAGGTAAACAGCAGTTATGGATTGTTTGAGGTATCCCATTCGTGCTTAACTGCATGCATTTTGCTAATGTTTCCCCCCCTTTTTTAAGTTAGGCACATTCTATGGAAGATGCTTGATTTTACGGAACCTTTTAATCAAATATTCACTTATTTCAGGTGCATTCCATGAGGTCAGAAGAAAGAGAGACAAGAAAAAGGAGGCAAGTATCATATCCTCCTCTCTCCCTTGCTTCTGTTGCTTTTTTTTAAATCTTTATTTCGAAAAGTTAAGTACCGGTGCAAATGAAATGTGCGGTCAGACGCATGTTAGGTTAAGTCTGGTCAGGCACATGTTAGGTTAAGTCATACGCAAATGTAATTGATGTGCAAAGCTGTGAGATGGAAACACCGTTAGTAGATGTTTGAGTGACATGACATGCTGGTGATGACAAAAATTAGTTTTAGATCAGTATCAAATCGGCCAACAGGACATGATTTGCAAGATACATACATCATTTAATGAACAGGTCAGAAAATAAGAATACATATATGCTAATAATTGGTAACGTGATATTTGTTAGACTACAAATTTAAAACAAGCTTGGGAATATGATCGAAAGAGTCTATCTAAAGTATTTCCATAGTAATGTTGTTCAACACAAATTTAAATCTGTCTATTCTTGGTCTCCTGGTATGCATTCTGATTCTGAAATTCTTTTGTTTTTGAGAAAGGAATTCTATAATCTTGTCCCATCTTTAAATACAATATTAGTCAGTTATATTGGTTCATTGCCAATTCTAGTTGCCACAATTATAAAATGCCATATAATCAATTGGGACATATTTGTTTAAGTAACTTTCTTTTCTAAAGTGCCTGAATGTCTATTTTTCTGCTTTGTCTTGTAGAGTAGCAAAGAATCTGCCAATGCTCAATGGTGGCCTGGGATGCAGGGGCGAGGTGGAAAAGGTGGATGGGGAAACTCTTCATGCCAACTATCCAACTTCACTGGTATGCATGGCATCAGTCTTCAAAAATTGAAGTGCTCTATTAAACCTATACATGTGGCATCTGTGTTGTGATACATTATGAGCAGCTCATGTTGCATTCTTGTTTTATTTAAAGAGCAGTTTCTCTTTCATAACTATGTGATGGTTTTTGTAATATGTAGAACTGCCTGCTCATTATATGACTGTTACTGCCATTTGATTTTCTCCAACTTTTGAAATTCATGAATATCTATAAGAGCTTAGTACATTGAATCAATTGGATTAAGTATTCTCCTGACATTTTATAGTCACAAGTTTTGTACCCACTTCAAGAGTAGCCTTTAGTGAAACTTGCTTTATAACCATTTCATGTATTATTATTCTGTGATACGTCAGACCTTAGTGGGAGAAATGCTCCTGCTGAAAAGGAAATTGGAGTGAATCCAAACATGGACAAATGTAGCAGCTCTGTACCTGTCAATCCAAACAGGGACACGAAGACGCCTACTTCGATTTCAAGGTATTTATAGTGGAAATGATCTTCAGTGCACATGATTTATTGTTTTCTTTTACTAAATCCTGTTGACCTTAACTCCCATTTTTTGGTATTTACATGCTGGTAAGGTATGCTATTGGATATCCTGTTTACATCTGTTTTTTGTTACTCATATTGGAAAGGATGTCATTGGATGGAGTTATTTGTTAATTGATTTTTATTCTTATTGGGATTTGGGCTGTATATGTTTTCTTGACAAAATCATGTTTCTGCTTTACACTCCCATTTTTGGCTGGGTTCTTTGACTGAAACCCATACCAAACTGTACTGCTAGTAGTATCTGTGTAGTTTACTTTCATGTTCTTTCTTGAAACGTACATCTTTTTTATTTGTTGGATTCCAACGAAAAAGTAGAACATATGTGTATATCTATTTATTCTTAAAATAGAGTGTGTCATATGTGGTGTAGATTTATGTTACTCTGCTGCACCAGAACATCAGTACGATGATGATGTTTTTTTTTTCTTTTGGGAGGAATGATTAAGGAGCTGTAGTTTTGCATCCTATAATATGATCATGGTAGAAAATTGTAAAATGCTAAGAGGAACAGACCACCTAAACTTATGAATTGCTAGTATTCCAGTGGAAAGTATTTAGATTTCTTTTGTTGTGCTGATCTGGTGTTTAACCAAAAATTTGTGGCTTGATGTAAATGAATTTTTTTTCCAATGCTGTTTGACTGCATGGCCATTCTTCATTTACAACTTAATTTCATTGGTTCACATTGTTAGAGGGTTTCTTGGATCATTTGGTATTTGGAGTTTGTGCAATGTATACAAGATTGAAGTCCACTTACTTTTCAGTATTATCTTATCCAATTAAAATGCACCTTTTTTTTGAGAGCAATTAAAATGCACCTGTTTGTACATACAACTGACTTCTTTACCAGTTTGTCAGTTGGCCAATCCAATGGATCATCAGAGTCTGTTGCTTCCATGGAGAACCATTCTCTTGCTATGCGTCAGTTGCAGATTTCAGATTCAAAAAGGATATCTGATTTGGAAGGTACTCCAGAAAAGCTTGTCATGGCTTTAGGTCCAGATGTAAGACTATCTTTAATACAGTCAGCATCATCTATATCAGGAGAATGCATTCCAGCTTTGGACCCGGTGCTTACACCAGCCCCTAAAGTCCACAGCCACGGTGAGACTGTTTCCACCGAACATGCTTATGAAAGTCAGTTGGCAGCAGGAGAAAAGGTGGTTTCTATTGATGTATCAATGGTTTCACAAGGTACAATATTCAAGTTGGGAGTCTTGGGACTCTTTGGTTAGTGCTGTTGTATTTTTGACACCCTTTCATATTCTAGGCACATCTCAATCTTCTGGTCCGTCGTCCATTGTGGTACCTTCTGGTAGTAGGCCATCTTCAAGCTGCAGTAGTCGTGCACAGCAGTTGAGCGGTGTACAGAAAGGTACTTGTCAAATTCTGAACTTCTAAATTTGGGTCCAATGCATGTCATTGAAAAACAAATGACATGTTGATGTCAGTGTTTAGAATTTTTATGATTGTTACCTTGCAATTGATGTTTGACCTTCCAAATGCGACACTAGGGCAAATGCATTATATCTTCTGCCTGTATTGAGCAGATAGTGACTGCTACATGTCATTTAATATTTTAATTTTCTGTATTATATTTTTAATTGGACATTTGGACATGACATCAGGTTTTCACAATCATCAGTTCTAATGATTATAAAGTATATAAGTTGCCTTAGTAGACATTCAAAGCCCTTCAAAACATGCAGTGGGGTATACATAATTCAAACTGTTTGAATGCCATCATGCAGCAGGGAATACATGTTGCTGACACATACTTTCGTCCATAATTCAAGCTGTTATGACCTGGCTTCACTCTATACTTTAATTTGATATTCTTTTGTTACATTACAGTTTTGCAAATTTTAAGGCACACCTATAACAAATGCCTTGCAAGAATCGCAACTCTATTATCCATTGAGGATTCTTCCATTGTCATAGTTATTACAACATCTGTACTGGAAAAGCTTGGTTCAGCACAGTACCTCTGTAGGATTTTTTTTCTTTTGCTGATATTCCAGGGAGAATCAAATAGTTCATTCACATTGGTTCTAGGGAACTAAGGATTTGAACATTTGGATTCTGGTTCCTGTCTTGCACCCTTTCCACACGCTGATGAAAAGCCAATTGTGCTGGCCCTTTTGTTGCACTACCTTGTACATGAAATTGGCAACCTTCAACATTAACGCTTAAACATGAAATTTGAACTTAAATGCATTAGAAGAAAGCTTTAAAATACTGGTAGTGTGACTGTTCACTTGTTCATCCACGGAATCTATATTGCTAAATTATGTTATGAATAAATTACTTTAGTTCATGTATGGTAGAAGCTACTATATGCAGAATCTACAATGCTTGTTGGTAGATGTTCATACCATTTTACTATGAAAAATGAAAAGTGTGACCAATTGTCATAAAAGAAGTGGCATTTCAACTCTCCATTTCATTCCACTTCATCACTTCCTGTGTGTAATTTATACCACATACTGTAAAGTGGTCAAATTCTTTATTACCTAACAGATTATTGTTATTCAACAATTATTAAGTTACTTATTTAAGTCATTGTTTACATCTGAATGTATTGTTCTTTCTACTTGAGAATATTGCCTTTTCTCTACTGAATATAGTTATAATTGTGTTGTCTAGTTGTTCCAAATAAAGAATGGAAGCCAAAATCAACAAACAAACCAGTCCATGCTGAAAATGTTATATGTGATAAAGTGCCTGTTTCTGTGGAGACTGTTTCCCAGTCAATTCTAGTATCTGATTCCATTCATAAGGAAGATACCACTTTAGGAGTGGACACAAGGATGAGGGGCATGCTCTTGTCTGACAAGCAGCATGTTATCATTCCTGATCACCTTCAGGTTGCAGAGTCAGAAAAATATGGGCTTAGTTTTGGCAGTTTTGGTGCCTGTTTTGAGCAAACTGCAAGCTTTTCAAAAGACTCTGAAAGGGAGAAATGCTCTACACCTCATTGTGAATTGTCTGAGGAGGCAGATGAAGTTCTGGATGAACCTGCTGCAAGGTTTGTGTTCTAGTTAATGCAGTTGACACCAACAGTGTTATTAAACTCTTTGCTATGTATGTTTGACTTTGACTTCTCTAAGTATCTCCAAATTGTTTTCGTGAAAATGCTACCAGCATACTAATAAGTTACTAGTTGTGGCTCATTGCTCCACCCTCCAACATGTGCCATATTAGTTAGTTGTGCTGTTTTGGTCTACTGTGTAAATCCCAATATAGGAACCAGTCCATGTTTTCTTATACATATAAATTTTTGGGTACTTTTCACTATGTTTGGTGCATGTGAAAAGGTTCCCCTTAGCATTTTTTGTAGGTCACATAAATCCTTGCTGGATATTGAGGATATGGATCCATTGACAGACAATTTATTACTTCTGGATATAGGACTTTCAAGATACTACTATGACTTCAATATAACACTTCACCTTAATTCCATGGGGTCTTTGGGGTTTGTTAGCATGTTCCTGTTCATGTTTTTAAGACGTCTATGCTTCATTTTCATGCCTATTCATATATTGAAATCACTACGATAAACGATGTCCCCTAATCTAGGTGCTAGATGTCACCCTCCTCCCTAGTGCTAGTCATTGCTGTCTGCCAAGGTTATTCATACCTTACCTGCTAGTTGGTGACTGGGCGCTAAACACCACCCTTCCGCTTTGCCTAGTTTCTCAGTGCCTTCTATGAGTTAGTATGCATCCGGTTTGCCCATGGACCGTGGGCTACTGTTTTCTATTTGTATACATATGGTAACCTTGGGCATGGTTCTCATGTTTTGATGTAGCTTAATGGCTGTACGCATCTAAGAGTATCTAAATAACTATTGCGATGATACTTCAACCAAGAATTAGTTTGTTAATTAAAGTATTTCTTGCAACTAAATTTATTTTCCACATTATGATTACCTTTTGTATTCAGTTGCGTTCATCCTTCATTTTAATTTGGTAACTGTACTGCAGTCATCAGGTTGTGTCCTCTACTGTTGAAATGGCAGCTGAGCCATATCTTCAGCAGCTGCCTGCTGAAATGGCAGATAATATTTTACCTCAGAAGGTTGATAGTTCCTCAAGTATTCCTGAAGTTGTAGAATCAGACCAATCAAACGATGCAATAGCTTCACATGTACCCCAAGATTCAGTCGAAACTACTACACCTTACCCACCACCACAGTTGCATCGAGATCAGATTCCATCACTTGAAACTTCTGAATCTCAGGCATGTTTGGTGCTTATGTGACCCATCATTTTTTCTTTATATTTCTCCCATTCATATGTCAAATGGTTTGAGTTCTTAGAAAGATGTTGGTTTACCTCATACAAGCAAAGGAATCTTATTCTGTTCTCACATAGTCACTGTGTCAGGCTGAAATGCTATGCATGATTACAAAATTACTTTTATTATACTAGACGTTTTAACAATTTCTCAGCATAAAATTGATTGCATCATTTCATATTTCTTTACCCTCTTGCTGAATGCTTTTCCCACATAGTAGGCGTTCTAGTTGCCCTAGAGGAGTTCAGTTATTGAATGTTTTGCGTTGGTCCAACCTTTTATGTTATTTCTACCTGAAATGAGCACCCCACCTCCTGAATAGACTACATGCACTTAGCCCACTATCCTCTGAACTATCTGTACTCTGTCTAATTGTTTCATGTAAAAAAAAAGCTCAATGACTCTTTTCTGTGCGTCTTAACAAGTGATTAATCACTGTCAAATTACACGTACAGGTACAAGAGGCCAATGACTTTTCTGCAGGCTATTATGCACAACTTCACCGACCAATTGCTGATTTTGATGGCCGTATCTCACCATTTACTGCTTCTGGAGCTGCTATCAAGTACGGAAGCTTGTTGGTTACGCCCATGCAAACTGGCCATGCTCAAGAGGTATGTGTCTGTATCTTTTATCGTGCCCATATTTGGTTACATTTTTGGTGGCTGAGCTTATTGATGTTGAAGCTTAGCAATTAATTTAAAACTTTATTTATTTATTTATTTATAAATATATATCTTATCTAGTGCGTATTCACCTGTACCCTCTATTTCCTTGACAGCTTTTTGTTCTTATAACAAATGGGTTAAGTACAAATCGCATGCTATTACGTGTTAAAAATTGAAACATGGCTCTCAATTGCGAGAAGATAACTTCTGTTAAAAAATGCATTTTTTGATTTCTTGAGCCCTATACCAGTTTTTTGGGAATATGTCTGAATAGAAAGTGTGGAATAAAGCAAGGAACTATAAAGTAAGTAGCTGAAGAGTTCCTTAAGAATTTGCATTTAACTAGTTGATGGCACAGGGTCACAAAGTGGTGTATTTATATACTCAAGAACTTATGTACCAATTGGATTAGCACAGCCCACTCATGAGAACTAAAGTTCATCCCAATGTTTGTACAACGAATCAGTCAAGTCAGTGCTATAAAAGGCTATGCACTGTAGAAGACCATTAAGACAAGTTTAACAAGAAATAGAGAAAAAAAATCGTTATTGTACATTTAAGGTTCACTAGTTCTCTTATGTACTATCGAAAATTGCAACTATTCCCTTATTTGTCATCCCTCAATTTTGCCCTTATTTGCCACACTCATTTGTTTGCTGTTCGTGTGTTGTTGAAAAGTGTACGCAAAGACCATTTGTTTTAGGTTTAAGTTGATATGGGAAACACTGCAGAAATAGAAAAAGAATGGAAGCCCTTTATTCCGCATGGGAGACGAACAGCCAAAAAAAAGAGGGAGAAAGAGAATGGAGTGCTTTTCTCTCTCTCTCTCGTGTTTAACTGTGAACAGGCTAGGCTTCAACAACTAAATCTACCACAGGCAATGGATATTCTCACTGCTGGCCACCAAAAATCGAACCTTTCTAGCTGTCCTTTGATTAAGCCACACATTGTGGTGGATTGACAGGCTCTTTCCTCTCTCTCTCTCTCCTCATGATCTGGTCCAGTGGTCCTAGGACCCTAACTACGTCGGCACTGTTTCCACCTACTCCATCAATAGCGTGGGTGGGTTCCTGCTCTGTGCTTTCCTCTTCACCACCATGGTTCACTGTTACCCTGACAAAATTTCGCTGCCGAGCACATGCGCAGCAGCAGCAGTGGATCTTGTATGTGCAGCCTGAGTCTATGCCAAAGTGCGAAGAGGAAGAAAGGAGGTTGACCGGTGGGTCCAAGGTTATTTCTGTCATATCATTGAAATTCTGAGAAACCTACCTCTGATGACTTTTCTCACGGAGTGTTAATGTTAGTGGTATACATGAGACTCGACATTTTGTTTGGTGGCATCTAAAGAAATAACAAGTTTTTGATGGCATATAAGGGGACTCACACTGGATGGCAAATGAGGAATTCTCTATGACAGTCACCAAAAGTCTCCGAAGTTATGCATTTCTAAATTAATGACCTTTACTAAATTAATGACCTCCAATTTTGTTCATCTCCAAGTACCATAGCATAAGAAACATTGCTGTTTAATTATGGATTTTATATTTTCGAGGTCTGGCAGTAGTTCGTTGTCTTGGTAGGCTGATGTTTTCTTCTGTTATTACAATTCATTTCCTAATTGTTCTGTTTTATCTGCCACAGGGAATCAACTCCTTGCTGCCTTCAGTTGGGTCTACTCCACTTGCCAACCCAACCCCTGGAGCTGTACCAAGTTCTGTTGGTATTCCACAACAGCCACTTCAATTATTCCGCCAACCTGTAGGTGTTTTACCTCCATACCCACAAAGTTATATCCCATACAGTCAGTATCCACTCTATGTTCCACCACACCCCCTTCATTTCATGGTTCCTCAACCCCCTTCAACTGGAGGCATGTATCCACCTGTAAGTGCAGCTGTTGCATCACCAGGCAAATACCCAACCAATACATACAAGCCTGGTGCTAACAATGGAGCCCAGACTCATGTTGAAAACCCTGGTGCTTATGGAACATATGATTCTAGTCCGTCAATCTATTCAAATAACGGGATGGTGGCAAGTGGAACTTCTGTAGAGAATGATGATATCAGTGAATCCCAATTCAAAGAAACCAACGTCTATATTGCTGGGCTGCAGGTAAATGTTTATATGCATATCTATGAACAGAAGTAAAAACGGCCACTCTATGTTCAGTTTTTTTGCGTATTCCCTAAAAAAAAACAATCTTCAGTTTTTTCATGATAATACGTCCATTTTTAATTTTCAAAAATTCAGAAATGTTCTTGTGATCATTTGGATGACTAGGGTTCTCTTTTGATTACTCAGTCAATTAAATTCAGACACATCAGGTTATAGGATGTTTTTTTTCCTAGCTCCATGCTTACTTTTTTCTATGCTAATTGGACTTCCAACCATTGTCATTGAAAATGTCAAATTTAGAAACAGTATAATCAAAATTGGAAGTCTGCTATTCCTTCTAGTCATTAATTACTGGAGGGAATGCCATAATATCTGGTAAGACTTATTTACATCTGGTAGTCTTATTTATTTGTTGCATAAATATCTGGTAGTCTTATTTATTACTGATTGGATATTTTGATCAGAGCGAAGGCTCTGCTGTCTGGATTCCTGCCCCTGGACGTGATATTTCTGGTCTCCAGCCTAGCAACTATTACGGACTGCCTCTGCAGGGGCAGCACCTGGCATTTGCTCCTGGTACTTTTGGAGGGATATATCACCCGGCACAGACGAACGGAGCCGCTGTTCATCCACCACTCCAGCCGCCACAGGCCATTGCTGGGGTTGGTGGTGAAATGGTTTGGCCACCTGCCAATGGTTATCAGCAGCCACAGCGGGCTCAGATGAACTGGCCTAATTATTAACGGAGGTAGTATATTATTCCAAATAGCCATCATAGGATGAAAAAGGGCAGTTATTTGTTGGATACGTAAGGTTTATTTTTTGAGCTTTCAGCATAGAGGTGCCTGATCAAGAGTGTATATATCAAGCATGGATGATCTGCAAGGAAATTTTGCAGATTCCCAAATGGTCTAGCGCTTATTTCTGTGGTATTATTGTAGCTGGAACTGACCATTCAGTTAATGACGAGAGCCCACGCAGGTTTCATTTTTTTACCCCTTATTGTCCTTTGCTCCCCTTCGTTTTAAGTTTGCTGCAAGAAAGCGTGGGTTTTTTCTCCGAGGTTATAGTTACTCTTTGGACATTTTGAGTTCATTAAAGTGAGCTTGTGGGGTTTCCGTTCTTTCCGCCTCTTTACCTGTAAAGTAAATTTTGGTGCTTCGAGAAACGTTCAGTACTGTTGTGCTTCGGCGTAATACAAACAGGTCAACCCTCAAGTTGCAGCGAAATCATTGGATCTTTTCAGTAGGAAGATTCTGTGTTCTCATTCACAGTCCATTTTGGATATTAAGATGAAGCGTCATAAAATTGTTGATAATTTGTTTGCAGTTAGGTAGTACTCATGTGCACCAAAGATAGCCGTGAAAGATCTTGTTTCTGACAAAACTTGTGTAAACTTCTGCTGCATGTGAAAATTCAAGCATTCACTTTGTTGACGTGGAAGTGCAGCACAAATAAATCGTGCGCCGAATGTGTCCAAAACTGCAAGGCGTACGTGGTGAAATCCAAAATTTTCTGATTAAATATGGTGCAAAACGCAGCAGAGTCCAAACTGTAATTCACTCGTTCCGTTTTGATTGGATAAATGTTCTATAGCTGTGAAAATTCGTAAATTCTCTGAAATGAGAATGGTCATGTGCACGAACAAATTGGAGATTTTTATGGGAATTGCTAAATAACGGTTGAAAATTTCTTTTATAAATCTGTCAATTTTGGGATCATAGATGTGCCCCGAGATTCGTGTTACGTGGGAAAAAGTTAATACTTCCGCAGGGTGTAGGAATCGAACCCACATGAGTTTTGAGGGTAAGTCCCATAGTTTTTAAAAAGAAAAAAAAATCTATCTTACTGCCTTCAACTATTTTACCCGAGCACATAACACCCTAAATTTTACGCTTCGAACTATTAAATCACATTACTTCCTAATGATATTTCTCTTGTGTTTGTCTCCACATATGTTGTATTTTGTAATGAAATACGGCAAGATTGATACTGCATTATAACCTATCTCTTAATATTTTAGAATTTTTTTATCCCTGTTAATATTAGTTGGAAGCACTGACAATGATTTAAACATCAAGGTTTTAAATTTCAAGTAAATAGTGATACAAATTTTAAAAATATTTTGGAACTTTTATAATGGTGCCGCTCTACAAAATTTCAGAAACAAATACTATTAAGAAGTAAAATGAAATATTTTTAATAGTTTAGGGAGTAAAATGAGTAAAAAAATTATTTAGGAATTAAGTGATTCAATAAAAATAATTTAGAAGAGTAAAATATACTTCTTTTCTTTTAGAAACAAACCCTCCGAGACCAATTTCTATATCTAAATTTTTTTGGGTATGGCGTATTGGAAAAAAGCAGTCATGGCCCGTGGGTGGGTTGAGTACTGTGGCATAGTAAGGATTTGCATAACACTTGTAGTGGTAAGTTGATGTTGTGACGTTAAACTAGTAGTGCTATAATAACTTTGACGTTCTTTCATGACGCGGCAAGTTACGGTGGTGACCAAAAGATTTATAAAGCAAGTCGTCTTAAAAGACCCTATTTGATTTTAAGGAAAAGCATACAAATTTTCTAAGATTTTAATTCAAATATATTTTTTTTCTAAAAGATTTTAGAAAACAGATTCTATGAAATATGAAATTCCAATGAAATGTCTCAATCTATATAATTTTTGAAGGAAATTCACACATGAGGTTCAACGTGTCTAAAGTTTCCATCAAGTCTTTCTCTCTCCTTGAAATCATGTGTTTTTTCTAAGGTCTAATCAAATGATCTATTACACGTAGGGTTTTATTAGAGTAAACACTGTCGAAAATTTGTGTGGTCCAACTAAATGGTCTGTTATGCGCATGGTTTTCTTTGGGTAAACACCGAAAAAAACAACCGAGCAGTTTTGAAACTTATATTGGAAACCATATGTATTATAAATTATTATTATGAAATTATTTCTGATAGTGTATCAAAAACATAAATGTTACGATGTTAAACTATAAGAATTTTCTAAATTGATAGTTAAAGTTATAACTCTTTGACTTAGAACAAAGCTCATACCGAATGGTAAGTAATTTAAAAAAGAGTGTGCAATGTAATGTACTTTTTACACTCATTAATCCTCACGTGAAATTATCAAGCAATTGAGAATTAATGGCCAAGAAGCAGCACGCACAGAAATGTCCTCCGTCGGATGGGCCGGACGATGGATATGAAAATGGTGTATGTGAGAACGCAAAGAAAAGGGAAGAAGGCTTGGATGGAGACTGAAAGTTAGGCAATCAAGAACCGCAGCAATGATATTAGCAAACAGCATTGTCACATGACTATAGGCTCCAAACAAGTGTGGGCACCACTACCATGGAAATTAAGGGAAGCAAACTGCAGAGTGCAGACCGTACATTGATTGAGATAGCCTCCAAACATGTGCATCATGCCACTTTGGAATATAACACAATGGACCAGTACTGTATTCAATGTGTATATAGCACAAAATATTGTTTCCAAATTACTATGGAATTAATGATATTTATATTTTCATCTTAGTGCCCTTCGGCCACTCAATTTTATTCTTTCCCCCTCCAATTTGGTAATTACATTAATAAATAAAATGATTGTAAGATAGAGATTCACCATATTACAAACAGAACATATGCACATACAAATTAGTCTGACCTGTATGGCAGCGTCGACGCAACAACCATGAGGATGATAGCGTAGAGAGATCTTGAGGTTATAAATCTATATAGTTAATAAAACATAACAGCCAAAGTATTTAGATGGCTGTATTCATCTCGATGAAATATGGATAAATTCTTTCTATACAAATTGCTTCCATGCACTAAAGAGGCACAGTAGTATTCGGTTGATCATCGATCCAGTAAGCTTGTTGCTGGGATCTCTAGCTCCCAATGCACCGTCTAGCAACTGTCGAGCTCCATGCTAGTCATGCACTCATGCTACACATGAACGCGCATCGTTTTGGTTCTCGCTGTTGATTTAGTTCACTCTACATGTTGCTAATATATCCGTCGACTTCCCTTCCTGATCCAACTACTGTTGGCCCTCTGCCACCATCTGCATCTGCCGCCGCCTCCATGCAATACAAATACACAATTCATGATGGTGAATTCCAGGATCTGCTGCCGCCTGCCTAGCTAGATGCAACACAAATACACAATTGATATCCATGGTAATTAATTCAAGGGTTCTACTGCCGCTTAACTGCTTTGTCGTCCATAAATACATAGCTATTGCGTCGTGTGTTACCGTGTTGCTTTTGCCTCAGGTATGAAGGGCAAAGGCAAGAGTGATCGACATGGCCCGATGGGCAGTCTAGATCAGTTGTCGACCTCCCGTCGCGGTCAGAGCCGCGGAGTCTCGAAGTTATGTGTTCCCCATCTGCTAAAAGCATGAGATCGTTACAGAGGAGATATAGGACCCGAATAGAAGATGCTATACTACGTATCTTAAAAGTCCACGATATTGCTAATCTTACTTTTATTTAACACAAATTTTTACAATAATATAATCCACCCAATAACAAAGACCTTTGGTGCATGATATCAAGCGTTGCTGCCCTAGTTCGATTGTGTCACGGTGCACACCGAGTATGCGCTTGATACGACGTACAAGAATTGAAATTGCACCTTTGACTTAATGTTAAAAGGTTAGGATGACGAGTAAAGGCGAATCTTACACGAAGGCTTACTTAGATCTCTCAAATAGAATAGAAATTGACTTACTTACATCTCTCAAATAGAATAGAAATTGACTTACTTAGATCTCTCAAATAGAATAGAAATTGACTTCAATTTTCTTATTTAGCTACATCAACCAAGATTCAAACCAAGACCTTTTGTTCTCTAATGTATATATGCATTAACTAATTCAACCAAAAATGGTTAAATTGATAAAGGGGAACTCCCCTTAATTCCTTAATTACATAGTAAGAGAAAAGTGCAAAATGACTGCTTTAAACCTAACTCGGAAGCGTGGGCTAAGGAGGAGCAAGAATTGCCTATAAAAATAATTTCTATTTTTTAGAGACTGTCTTAAGAGGCCGCCCATATTAACTTGATTTTGCAAGAAGCTGCTTACGAAACTCGGTTTATTTGCATGGGCGGCGTAGTTTAATACGCGCTATCCATGTAAATGATATTTTCCAAAGACGCGCTCTTAAATGCATGATTGTATGTTGTTTTTTTGTCTTGCTGGCACCATTATTTCAACTACATCTTTTACAATCGGTTTTCACATGAACTACTTAAAAGACGAATCACCAAACGCCAATCACGTCCTCTACTACCACACCACTTCTCCTCACCTCCCACGCCGTGTCTATTTTCCAATATACAGAGGACAATAAGGGTTTTCTCACTGCGCTTTTACTCACTCTCTCCCCGATAGTGGTGGACTCACCGTCCTAGCCATAGTACATCATCACCAGCGAGGAGGAGGTGTAGAATAGTGGCAGAGAACCACCTCATCATCATCGTCGCCATTGTCGTTGGCCTTACTACCAAGCGAAATACCTAGCGATGATTGGGATAGAGAGGATGGCCGGCTAGCTAGGAGGAGCCGCTGGTAGAAGTGGAGGCAGAGGAGAAGGCATGGCCCTGGTCCCTAGCGCATGTTTTGGGACAGGGCCAACCATTAGGGACATGGCTCTGGCCCCTACCACGTGCAGTAGTTTGGGGTTGACCATCAGCGCTTGCTTCACAACAGCAGTGAAGTCAATAGGAAAGCAGCCCGTAACTAATTAGTTAAATTTTTATTACGTAGGCCTAGAGTATAACAAATGGTTTTAATTTGGGAAAAAACTTTTGCTTTGTAATATCATCATATTTGTGATGTTAAATCTTTTGTACAAATTAAAATATATGTTTTTTGTCAAAATTAATATATGTTAAAAATTAGCTTTCATAAGCTGTTGCTAAGTGGACTCGTACAAATTTAGTTTCTCACTGACATGTGGTCCCAACTTTATTCTGGGTGGTTTTTATAAGTCACCGTCACTGCCAATAATTCGTGTGGTCCAACCAAATAGCTCGTTATGCACATGGTTTTATTAGGGTAAACACTGCCAGAAAAACGGCTAAGCAGTTTTACTTATATTGAAAAATCATATGTATTATAAATTATTATTACGGAAGTATTTGTATTTAAAAACATAAATGTTACCATGTTAAACTATAAAAATTTTCTAAATTGATAGTCAAAGTTATAACTCGTTGAGTTAGGACAAAGCTCATACCGAATGGTAAGTAATTTAAAAAAGAGTGTGCAATGTAATGTACTTTTTACACTCATTAATCCTCACGTGAAATTAGCAAGCAATTGAGAATTAATGGCCAAGAAGCAGCACGCACAGAAATGTCCTCCGTCGGATGGGCCGGACGATGGATATGAAAATGGTGTATGTGAGAACGCAAAGAAAAGGGAAGAAGGCTTGGATGGAGACTGAAAGTTAGGCAATCAAGAACCGCAGCAATGATATTAGCAAACAGCATTGTCACATGACTATAGGCTCCAAACAAGTGTGGGCACCACCACCATGGAAATTAAGGGAAGCAAACTGCAGAGTGCAGACCGTACATTGATTGAGATAGCCTCCGAACATGTGCATCATGCCACCTTGGGACACACCACAGATTTGTGGCATCCTCCAAACATGTGCATCATGCCACTTTGGGACACACTACACAGATTTGTGGTATCCTCCAAACAACATACGTGTACTATGGGACAATAATTAACCGTACATACTTTTTTTTCAAAGGGAATACTACTTTTTTTTTCAAAGGGAATACTATCGAGCTTTGTCTGGTAGTTAAATTTTATGAAAAAAAATAAAAAAGAGTATATACAAAAGTTACATCAACACCAAAATTACAAAATTTACAGCTAATCGAAAACTATCCGTTTAAGGCGATCATGTATTCTAAACATATGCAGCAAATCTCTTGCCGAACATCATGTAAGAAGTTTGAGAAACTTGCAACATGGTATTTGGTTTAACAGACCAAAACACAAATGTATTAGCCCGATACTAAAGATAATTTTTAGTACCAAGTGTAAAAGTTCAGGGTTTATTATTATGTATCAGTTGGTAAAATTAACCGATGCTAATGTTCTTCTTTAATATTGGTTGTAGCGGCCAATCGTCCCAATCTTTAGTATCGGTTGGTGTTTCGGTATTAAAGATCCATACATTAATACCGATTTTTATTATCAACCGGTATCAACATTACTGAACATATGAGCACTAGCTGAAGACACCAACCGATACTATTCTATAATTATTAAAATTAGTTAGTATTTTTAACTGGTACTAAAGAGGAGAAAGTACCAAAAGAGATGCTGTCAAATTTTAATTTAGCAATAATAAGAGTGTTTCATAATAGCAAAAATGCAAGAAGCATAGGAAAAAGGTTAAAAAAGAGAACAAAGAAAAATGAAGAAAAAAGAATAGAAAATTAGGTTAAATAGAAAATTAGTGCATTTCTTAATATGAAAAATACATAACATTTAAAATTAATAAAAAATAGAAGGTTTCTACCCTCAATTTTTTTTAAATTAATTATCCTAGTTTTCTTTTTTCTTAAATTTATTTATCCTGCAATTTTCTTATTTTTTAATTTTATACCATATTTTAATTACTTAAATTTTTTAACCATTGTATAAAACAACCGGTACTGATTGAGCAGGAAAAACAATCGGTACTAAAGAATACATTTTTAGTACTAATTGGTAATAACAATCAGTGGTTATTATATAGAACCAATAAAGAGTGAATGGTATATATATATATATATCATTCTCTCGTCGTTTTTGATCTAAATCCTCATATTACGTTTTTGTTGTCTCTTCACACATCGTTCTTCACGTTGATAATATTCGCACCGATGCCAACGTGCACCCTTCTTCCTATCGACGACACCACCCTCAACACTGCGCGTCTACCTTCCTACCTACGATGCCATCCTCCACGCCGCCACCGTTCCTATCTCCACTGTCAACTTTGTTGCGTGCTTGCCCATCAACGATGCCACCGTTGTCCTAAAGTAAGAACTTATTCTAGCGAATTACATAAGAAATTTTCAACAACAACTTATTAAATTTATTATAAATGAAATCGTTAATCATCTATCTATATATATAAATATACGTATATATATAAAGTATTATAGTAGTAAAGAAAATAACAAACAAACACTATAGTAAAATAAATAGAAAAAAAAGTAAGAAAAAAAAGTACTGGATCTATTAAACAACAACTTAGAAATACCATTCAGATTGCGTGTAACGGTTATATAGGGTTTTGAATCGGTACTAAAAACTATTTCACTACTAGTGTTGAGTTATGTTTCGAAAAAAATTTCTATTGCACCGTTTCCAGATATGCCAACATGTCCTTAAAAAAAATCTCCATGAAATCCTTCTCTCTAAATCGAAGCTGACACAAGTGCACCAAATAATTCCAATGCGTCGTTCCATCTCTGACTCACTCCATTAACCGTACAATATTGATTGAGGTACACCAAATATGTGGTTTGCAAGCCAAATAAATGCGGCCCCAAACGAATTTCATGAGTGCCGTGACTGTAATTAAGTACATGTATGATACTCGAACAAATATTTTTCTAACTAGGGTAATCTTAGTTCTGCACGCTGGATAGTTTTCATAGCATTAATTACCTTGTCACATAAGTAAAAAAAAATCTGATGTAGCATCTGAGTTACTACTCCATCCCATGTATAGTTAAAATCCTTTATGTTATGGGACATACGCAATAGTGAGGAGAAAAAGGAAAAAAATGAAGTAATAGCTAAAGGAAACTCAGGATATTTACATACAAAGAAAAATGCACCGGGGCCTGGTAGTAGAGTTTTGTTCTCACGGGCTTCTATTCAAATTTGGTGACCGATGCAAATGCTTATGGTTTTTTAGACATAGTACAATCAAAAGTCTTTATATACACACACGCGTATAGTTAACCCTATGAATATAAAATAAATGATTCACTGTTAACGAATACGTTGTTTACTACCAAAACTAGCTATAAATATAAGCAACTTAGCAGCTTAGTGTATGACTTAAATCTAAATGATATATTCCAACACTAAATTAGGCTATTTTCTCTATAGAAACCACATAAATAAACCAATATGCTTTTATGACTATGATTACCTCCTTTGCGATGTTTTCTCATACTTACAAATAGACTGGTTAACTGTGAGTATGAGAAAGCGTCATAGAGGACATGACTAGCTAGTATATGATGAAAATATTTCATTACTAAGTGTCAATGCACTCTTATTATGAAGTAAGTCGTAGATAACTAGATTGGGTGTAGCGGTAGGATAAAACTGTTGAGTTTAGAACATGAGATGTAAGTTGAAGGGTTTAGAAAGTTGAGGGATGGATATTGCCTGGTTTTAAAGTTTATTTGTGATATTTAGACTGTCGTAAAAATTTAAGAGACGTAAAACATACTTTTTCAAAACAAATACTTCTTCCATGATATTCCACACCCAGGTAGAAACTACCCGCCGAATGCTGTTCTACTCCTTGGCCACCGTTTCATACAATCTGTCCCTCTCTAGCCAAGTAATTTCAAATTGAAATAAATGCTGATTAATTAGTGCCTGGTGCAAAGAAAATTCTAGGTCCTAGCCCGTGCTGATAATTAAGGTCAGTTTGTTTGTTTCTGCTTATGTGCGGCTTTAAATATGTTTATGCGCCACACATTCATGCACAGGTGCACAGCAGGCCGAAGAGGGAAGACCAAAAAAGCAGCTTCATTTCTCTAGATCTTGATGACGGCCAAGGCTGAAGGTGGCAAAATGGTATGTGTCACCGGAGCAGGAGGCTTCATTGGGTCGTGGGTGGTGAAGGAGCTCCTGCTCCGTGGCTATGCCGTGAGAGGAACTGCGAGAGATCCATGTAAGACTTTGCCAATCTTACTGTTTTGATTTTTTTTCAGTGATACATTGTATGTGAAAATTATAAAGTCCTAGTCTATTTATGAGTTTGAAGTGCCATATATATGAATTGTATATGCAAGCATGCCCGTGCGTCATAATATTTTTTCCCACTTTTACATTTGAACTTCTCTTCACTAAGTTCAAATTATGATATATAGTCAATTATTATTATTATTATTATTTATTTGTTGTATTTTCTGATGCAAAGCTGGGCAAAAGAACTCCCATTTGCAAACACTCGAAGGAGCCAAAGAGAGGCTCTCTCTGAATCTTTGTGTAGCATTTAATGGATGTGATGGTGTATTCCATGTTGCCTCACCTGTATCCGTTGATCCGGTGAGCCTCTGCAACTATCTGCCAGCATCATCGTTGTTCTGATTCATGCTTACTGTTCATTAAAAAAAATTCTCCATTCATTTTAAAATATAATAATTTTCAGGATTTAAATTTTATATCACAATATAAACATTCCTACACTAATTCCTATAATTTCTAAATGATTCTAAATACTTGAAAATGGAATCTAACTAATTCAAAATTTAAAGATTAACAACCAAAGTGACTAAAAAATCTTTTAACTTAACTTTATTTTTTTTACCAAACAACCTACAAATCCTTATATTTAAAACGGATCCTTATATTTTAAAATGGATGGAGTAACTTTGAACAATCAAATCTTTAAATTTTATATTAGAATAAATTTACAACTTTAATAAGTTTATGATATTATGATAATACTTTTCAAGAAAAATCTAGTCACATATTTTTTTAAAACTAATCATTTGAGATATCACCAATGGTAAAAAAAATTAAAAGTTTGGTAAAATCTTTGCTAAAAGTCAGATATTTATGACTGCAGTGAGTTATTGGTAATTGTTGATTCTGAGTGTAGTTAGTTAAATTCATGTGTGCAGCGACTTGTGCCCGTTGCTGTTGAGGGAACTAAGAACGTCATCGACGCTGCAGCAGACATGGGCGTACGGCGCGTGTGTTCACATCAACCTTCGGTGCTGTACACATGGACGCAAATAGGAACCGTGATTTAGTCGTGGATGAAAGCTGCTGGAGTGACCTTGAGTTCTGCAAACAAAAAGTAAATTGAATTTCCTTGAGGCAACAATATTTTTCATACCCCATATATATATATATATAATATAGTATGTGAATGTCTAACCATATATTTGTACCGGCTGAAATAATAATTAGCAGGAACATCAGCATTAGCCATGGCAATATCGAATTTTGCAACCTCTAAATCGTAAAGCCTGAAAGTCAAGCTTGAACTACGGAACCAGGCTATTACAACCCTCTACATATATAACGCAGATATTTTACAACTTTAAGTAACAAAATGTAACAATTATATTTATTTCATAGAAAATTTCGGATTTAGTAAGTTCCTCTACATATATAACGCAGTGAAAACTGGCCTCTAGCAGTACTGGAGTTCTTTTTCCCAATTAATCTTTTCAATGTACAAGTGAAAACCAGTGATCAGCAACACCATGGCAAATGAAACATGCTCTATATGCTAACTAATAGCTTACTTTTTGACAATATAATAGATATAATGAACCTATTTATTTACAACAAGATAAATTAAGCAAGATATATGGATGCCTGAGAATCGCAACCCGAAAAACACACATAATTATTTATGTGCTGTACATTGAACCAATGCAATTTCCTTCATTCCTTGGCCATCATATGTACTATTTTCAAATGCAGGACTGGTACTGTTATGCCAAAACGGTTGCTGAGATCACAGCAGCAGACCAGGCATCAAAGAGAGGGATTCAGCTAGCGGTGGTGCTTCCTGCCATGACACAGGGCAGATGTTGCAATCAACTGTAAACCCTAGCATCCAACATATCGCCCATTTCTTGGATGGAAGCAGGAAAACCTACCGGAATGCTGTCGCTGGGTACGTTGATGCGCGTGATGTGGCGTGTGCACACGTATTGGTGTATGAAGACCCCAAAGCGCATGGGCGTTATCTCTGCATTGGCAGTGTGCTTCACCGGTCGGAGCTTATTCAGATGATTAGAGAGCTCTTTCCGTATTATCCAATCACCTGTAGCAAGTAAGAAAAAAATAGTATACTTATTTAAAAGCTAGAATATATATGTATATTCTTGACGAAATGGTTTATATAGATAGAGTAGCTCCAATTATTTTAGAACAGTAAAGCTGACATTGACATGACGAGAAAAAAACATATATAAACAAATATGGTATACATGGACATTGATATTTTTTTTGGAGTTATAATATAGTATAGACC
Organism: Oryza coarctata; assembly: GCA_030770085.1. NCBI lineage: Eukaryota > Viridiplantae > Streptophyta > Magnoliopsida > Poales > Poaceae > Oryza > Oryza coarctata. The sequence goes on from CM061478.1 coordinate 3,934,355, forward strand.
GATGCATTATCCTGTTATTAAAAGTATGAGTAAAAGCAATAGGATCCATTTTGGTCTGTTTATTTTAAATATATGAGTAAAAGCAATATGATCCATTTTGGTATGTATATTTTAAATATCTATTTTTTTCAAAATGACATGTTAATTGTTTCCATATAAATTTTGGAATTATTATTAATTGTGTTTTTTTTCATAACTAGGTGTGAAGATAACAAGCCGATGGTCCAACCTTTCAAGTTCTCTAACCTAAGGATAAGAAATTTGGGCCTCACATTCACCCCCATAAAAGAAAGTTTGTACAACACAGTAATATGTCTAAGGGAGAAGGGGCATCTACCCCCTTATTCATCTCTTTGAAGACAGGAGAAATTCCATCTGGTCCTATGCAACCTTCCTGTTTTATCATGGTATTATATAAATGTAATGAATCAGTCGTGCTCCTTTTCTAGCTGTTGTGTTGAACTCTATGTTTTGCATGAATCATGTCTTGCTTCTTTGCTAGCTGTTGGCCCTGTCATGTTGAACTGTATGTTTCACTATTGCAATTAAATGACACCCTACGTTGTAGAAAAAAAATTGATGAACATACTAACAAACTAGGCAGATGTAAATGTAGTAGCCGTTTTAATATTTAGGTGTAACACGGGTAGAATGTGGCACACTTGGCTAAACAAATAAATAATTAGTTGGTTCAGCGAAGCATGTAGACCAAGAGTTGTGGATCACCATGATGGTGACTTACTTCTGCGAGATCGTGAGCAGAGAATGTCCAAAAACTTGCCTGATGCATTGTTAGAATTTCTAAGCACAAAATTGCTAGGGCTTATTCGAGGCTTAGCCTAGCTAGGACCCTTCTAGTTGGGATAGACAACATTAGTTTGGCACAAAACCATTTGCCGCTGCAGCTTTCCAACTTGTCTCGATCGAGCGAGATGGTGAAGTGGGAGGCAGTACGTGAAAGGGTTATGGCGAGCCCTATGTATTTCTTTCACTTTGCTTCATTTACATTTCTTCAGTTTATGACATTATATGAGGTCACACATGGCATATATTAATTAGGTCGCAACCATTGAGCAGGTGGTCCATATAATTGGAACCATCATAGATGAATGCCATCCTGGTGGCGCCTGACTTGGGTGTGCGATGGGAACAAAATGCTAGTTGTATCGATGCACCTGTTGGAGCTAATTTGGTGATGATACTGACTAGCGGAAGAAGCCATAGTTGCCGCACGTTCATATCGGTGTAGGGTTAGTAGTCCCGGACTCTGAATAACAACTGGTTTGATGCTGAAAGCTTCGCCGGCGATCAGATCACAATGACGAGTCCTCAGGCGTGGTTCCTGGACACTGGAGAGAGAGGTGAATTAATTGTTAGGGTTTTGGAGTAGAATCTTGTGAATTAATTGTCGTCAAATCACGGCTTCAGTTCCTTCTTTTATTTGTAGTGCTGAGGGCGTTAGGCGCGCACATGTGTTGGAGAGAGATTTACGTGCTTCCGATCGTCACACATAGTCAAGGCATATGCGCATGAGCCTCCAGGGTTGGTGCTGTCGTCAGGAGTGCATGGGCTTAGGGTGGACGAAGCCCATTGCACATGTCTTGGCATTGTTGGCCAAGATCAATCAACAACACCGAGAAGAGGTACTAACACAAGTATACATGCATCAATGTCTTGAGGGTGCACTTTGGTTGCATTTATAGCTACAAATCACCAACGTGTGCAACGTTGCACACGGGCTATTACTATTAATATATAAAATAAATATTAAAATTTAACCACATGTTAAATGCATTGGTTATTTTGTAAAGAAAAGAAAGGTATATTTTACTCCCAGGAACTATATCACCAGAGCACTTAACACACTACAATATTTTTTTCTCATTTTTCCCTAAATTATTAAAAATGATTCATGCTTAATAACATTTCTCTTATTTATTTCTCTTTATACAAGTCGTATTTTAAGCTAAAATTTTTAGAGCCATAGTTGACACCATTATCAAAGTTCTAAAATATTTTCAAAATTTTTCACAACGGCTTGCTTTAAGTTTAAAATCTCTATGTTTAAATCAGTCATGCTGTTTTCAACTAACAGTGATAAAAAAAATCTAAGAGATAGTAAGTTATAATATATCTAAAATAAAAGTACACCTTGAACATATCACATAAAAAAAGTTCATTAACAATTTGAATATTTATAAATTGCTCTATACTCACAAAAGTACAAATCCACTTAAGACATTACTAAAATGTGGTCAATAACACTCATTCATTCTGAAATGATTTAAAACACCGATTCTTTCCAAAAGAGCAAGATCAATTACAACCCCGGCTAGCAAATTGTTAGTCGTAAAAAGTGTAATATTAGGATAATAAACTTAAAAACCCATATGAACTCGATGTAATAATAATTTTATTAATAAAAGGAGAATATGAGATAAAATATAAATCAAAAGAATAAATTGTTGTGATGTATTAATAACCTTATATCATGTTCAGTTCTTAACCATGTTTTAGTTTAGTTGTGTCTTAACCCTCTAGAAGCCTTCTATGTCCAGAAAGGAGAAGAAGAAAGCTAGCTGCCACCTAGTTCTGTGCTAGTTTAGGTCTTGGATTTGTATTATTAATTGTGTATTTGCTTCTTCTCACATATCTTGGATTGTGTCACTGTTGTGATCTAACATGAAGGTGCCATCTAAGGGGGAGAAGGCTTGAGCAATGTTATAAATGCAAGTTGATCAACAAATTGCCATGAGCAAGGCAAGTAATCACACCCCTTCTGTTTTGATGATATTGATCTTAGTTTTTAAAATGTTTTGTTTGTAAATTGCATGATTTACTTTAATTTACGATTATGAAGAATCTCATACCACATTACAAATGACCCATGCTAATTGCTTGATTACCCAATACTTGTAAACTGCATAGGACTAATTTATATGTTATATTCATGCTTAGCCATACTTACATAAATCCGAGTAATTAATCATTGAATTTCTACTAAATTTGATAGGGCAGTCATAAGGGAGATGACTAGTTAAACAAATGGTGAGTTGGTTAGGATGTTTTCTTTTAAAAAAGTCAAGGGTTCTAAATAGGACTTAGGTATACAAGATATTAGCGACCATTGTTGGAGGTCTTAAGTTTCCTGCCCAAGTCAATTAAGGACCTATTCCTTTTGGGACCTATAGCTATTTACATGTATGACCATATGTCTGGAATAGGGTGCATACGACTGACTAATTTGTTGAACTTTGGGCATATACTTGGGATGATGGGCAAACTAGGCCTTGTAGGCTGGGCCTGGCAAGGCTAGTCTAGATAGGTTCACATTCCTGAGATGATGGGTCTGCATGACGTCGAGACTATCATATTTGATAGAAGGGTTTGGCGATGCGCTCAGGTCGGACGAAAGGTGTAAGGATTTTGGAGATGTTTTGTTACCTACCCAATGATGGCTCATCCTAAGAAGAGTGCCACCTGCCCTAGCACAAGGGGGTCACTGCTGCTAGTAGGAATGTATTGTAAAGGGCTTGCCATTGCACTAGTGTTAAAATGCCTTGAGTGGCTAGGCATTAGAGTGTGATGATGTGTGGATCCAACATATAACCTCTAGAGATTGAAAACTATTTGAATTAAGACACTACAACCATGGTCATGGGAGGAGCTATGGCCATTTGAATTAGTTTTGTTTTACAAAAACTTAGGATTGGGGAAAGAAATGGCAATTAAGACACTACAATAGATCTGGGCATCCTTGACAGATTTTAGCCCTGCGTCAAGAGCCAGACCCCGCCGGTAGAAACCTAGATGAACTAGAGTGACGATGCGCCAAAGTAGTATTGATTGAGGGATGTCTTTTACAGGCTCCTAAGGGGTCTATATTTATACCCTAGCATTACAGAGTCCAACGCGTTTACAACAACCATCGGACGTTATTTCCTAACAAAGATAAAAGGAAAATATCTCTAAGAAAGTTAACTAAACTAACTAAACCTTTCTATCTATATAAGATACGATTTACATAGATAGAATACCCTATCGTGAGTCCCACGGCTTCTCCTCAGATTCGGTCTTATTTGGATAGTCTTCTATAATTTGACCGAATCATTCCTTGCTTCCTTTAATCGGCTTCTTTCCTGTAGCAATCAGACTCTTCTTTACTAAATCGATTGTCTTTCCAATCTTTTCCTGGGCTTACCAAATTTTGGCGTTAACACACGGTGACGAAGCATTTTAGTCATAGAACTAGACAACAATAATTGGTAGGAGGTCCCACATATAAAGTATATGAGAACATAATGGATGAAACAATTTGTCTAGTGTTTACATGGACCATGTGCATTTGTCTTGTGTTTGTTTTGCAAATCAGTGTGTGTACATATGCCCTCAATTTGGATTATCTACATGTGATACTTTGTCCGATGACCGCATCTTATAGACTAGTATGGTCAAGTCATGTGAAAACATGTCAACCAAACGGTCTAGCTTCCTCTCCTAGTGAATGGTGTAAGACAAAGAGATGTTCATGCTAGAGATGTGAGGGGACGCTATTAATTGATCACAATCATTCTCGAGTGAAGGCATGTCCCAATGGTTTATTCATGTATAAATATCATGATTTAGCTGGCTAATGGTTCATTCATCCATCCTCTATTCTATTTCAAAACACATGTGCAAATTAAGAAGGAGCATGAGGGGATTGAGCAATGGAGAACAATAGAGGAGGTGAGGCTACTGCAAGTCACCGAGAGGAGACTCTTCGCAAAGCGGCCATATCTCTCCTCAAGCTCATGGAGCTATAGGAGAAGATTCATGTTGACACTGAGTAGGACGAGGCCCTAAGGAATGTGACTGAGATAGCCAACTCCAATGAGCGAGACAAGAAGAAGGCTCGAAGATTAACTTCGATCTCATTGAGATGGAGAAAAAGCTGACCAAGAACTCTAGGTAGGTTGTCTGGTTTGGAGGAATTTCAATCCATAGAAACAGGAAAAATGAATGAATAGGAATACATGCACACATCAATCCATAGGAATTTTTCCAAGAGATTTGTGTGGATGAAAAATTTTCTATGTATTCTCTCTACAACTTGTAAGAAAGGAGAATTTCCTATGGTTTTCCTATATATCATTCCTTCAAACCAAATGACACTTATAGGAATTAATACTTAGGAATCCAAATCCTCTGTTTTTCCTTCAAACTGAACATATTTTTGAATAGAGGGAGTATATAATACTTTGGTAATATTTAGAAAAAAATGTAAAAAAAAACAAATGGTCAAAGATTGAATATGAAATGAAAATGTGTAAATCCTCTGTTTTTTCTTCAAACCGAACACATTTTGGAACGGTGGGAGTATATAATACACTTTGATAATACACCATCTATTTATTTATTTAGAAAAGAATTTTAAAAAAGACAAATGGTCAAAGTTTTAATATGAATAGTTCTTGGTGACAAATACAAAGGAATGGAGGTAGTCCCCAGAGGACAATCCGGTGTTAAAAAAAGGTAATAATAGGATAATGTGGTGTCATAGTTTTTTAAGGAAATTTTAGATATTAGTAGTACTAAGTGGCCACCGGATAAATGTTGGAAGAATAAGATCGTGAGATGAGCCTTATATAATCTAGTCTTCTATAAACCAGAGCGGGGAAGGTACAAGCTCAGTAAGTTGAGTCTTTCGGAACAATGGGCCACACTATGCTCTTATGCACCACTACTTAGTTCCTATCCCCCAATATTTATGTGAAATTTGATGAAAATACAAACAAATTTCATATACATCTTATTTTAATTAGATGCGGTGCCACACAATTAGTGACCTAATTAATGCCTTTTCTCACTGCTGAGACCCATATTTCATTTCCTACCAAAAATTCTTGCAAATTCCAACCCTTACACATTTAAATTTCATTGATTTTTTTGTTGATTTATGTACTTTGTTATATTGATTATATGTGCGTAAGAACTTTCTAGTTATGTGTAGATGGCTCGTACTAAGCAACCTAGATTGCTGGGCAAGAGGCCTATGCAATATAAGGGGAAGAGACTTTTAGATGCTAGTGATGCACAGGCACGGACATGTCATTTGTGTTTGGGGGTATACAGCAAGTCGAGGGAAAAAAATCAACCGCTAGTAGCAACTTCTCGTCGACCCCTTGTGTGTATTGGTTAGTAGTATAGCTAGAAGCGGGCTTGCTCGCCCTCACCTAGTGATGAGGTGGAGATTGATGTGGACAAATAGGGCAGTAAGGAAGAGCAGGTGGCATCAAAACAGTATGACTCATGACAGTGTGATTTCCATGACATGCGTGGGTATTCCCTGAAGAGGATAAGAAGGATTCAAAGTGTGGAATATGATGACTGGTTTCCAAAAGATCATGATGAAAGTGTCATTGTATGATTTTAGACTTCAATTCAGCAGAGTTTCTTTGAATTGTATAGGCTGATGTGCATCAAGCCGTTTGAGCATAGGACATTGAACCAAAGTGCATTGTGGAAAGCGTCTAAGTGTATAAACATAGAGGGATAGTTTGGTAGATTTTATAGATTGGCTGATATGCTTTGAGAGCATAGCCTATATATTGAGGAGTGAGTCCGAGTGTTCTATGCAACAATGTGGATTGATTCGGACGGAAATATCTTGAAATTCATGTTTATGGGTAGACTGGAAACCTTGATCGCATGAGATATATCTCAAGGGTTCGGGCTTGATCAATTGCCTAGTATGATGTCTATATACAACACTGTGTTAACGCCAAAATTTGAACAGCCCGATAATGGATTGGAAAAAGCCGATCGGCTGAAGAGGTGTTCGATCGCTACAGGGAAGAAGCCGATCAGATTAAAGCAATGGAAGACTTGGTTCTAGAATAAAAGACTATCTAGATAAGACCGAGTTTGCGGAGGAGTCGTGGAACCCACGGTATGGTATTTTATTTTTTGTAAATCTTATCTTATATGGATAGGAAGATTTAGTTAGTTAGTTAACTTATTTAAAGATATTTTCCTTTATTTTTGTTAGGAAATAACGTCCGATGGTTATTGAAAATACGTTAGACTCTATAAACCCGGGTATAAATATAGACCCCTGGAGACATGTAAGGAGGAATATTTTGATCAATACAACCTTGGCGCATCGTCACCCTAGTTTATCTAGGTTTCTACCGGCGTGGTCTCACTCTCGACGCGGGGCAGCATTAGTTAGGTCCAATCTCTAGCGAAGGGGTAAGTCCCGCCACTATCTAGATACGTCTCATTCTTTCTAAGGCTGTATCAGTTAGGTTCGATCTCTTAGGCCGATAGGATGTATCATATCACGTCCGTGCAGTATCTATCGGTCTATCAAGCTCTATCCGTTGTCGTCGGTCTCGTGCTACATCAGTTAGGTTCGATCTATGAGGCAACCGATGGTAGAATGAGCTTTAGGCCTATATGTCTCTGTAAGGTGTTTCATTGGAGTGCTAGTTGATGAGTTATCTATACATGGAGCGTCATGCCCAACGTATCGGCTCCTCGGCTGATACGCGCCATGTCTTTAGAGACTTTCCCTTGAGCGCCACGCCAAGCGTGTTGGCCTTCCAGCCGATGCGCGCCTGTCTTCAGAGAGACGTCCTCTCATCGGCTCAGCTAGCCGATGGGTTCGCTTCGCCCTCACTTCAGCACGTCTAATCCGGCGTCCACCGTCCTGTCACCTTTGGCCCTACTCTCGTACTGTCTCGGTTAGGTTCAATCTTTGAGATTCGGTGTCAGTAGCGTCATCATGGCGGGCGACGGGTCTCGTGTTGCTATCTCCATCCTGTGCCTCCATTGGCTCTGCGGCCGATGGATCAGGGCCTCGCTTTCGCTACGTCTGGAGTTGTTGTATCCCTCATCGACACCTACCCACGCCCTCATCGGCTACCCTAGCCGATGGAAAGATGCCCTGATTCCTATCGGCTATCAGTCGATAGCGAGAGCCATCCGGACGCGGCTGATGACCAACTTGATCCTATCGACAGCCAGCTAATAGCGAGCGCTTGTATCGGCCCGCCGCCTGACTGACCTGTTTGTCTCACCTCTTTGTCAATTGCAGGGTTAAATTGACTGGCATGCCTGCACCCTCACCGTCACGTCAGACCTGACAGAAACCCACGGCCCCCGGCACGTGTACCTCGAGCCACGGAGAGAAGCTGACCGGCCTGCACTGGAGCTAAGTAGACCTCCCAGATATTGGCGTGCTCGTGCTGGGATCCAGCGCGAACACAATGTCTATGAGGATACTCAACCACCTCGTCATGCTAAGGTTGGTGGTAACTTCCTTACAGATAAGCAGATGGCTTCACTTTTTTCGGAGCTTCTACATGCTAGAATGGATCACACATCTAACATGCTTAGCCCTAAGGTGAAGGTAATTCTCATGGCACTTAGGAGTACCTTGTTGCCATGGATCGGCAATGTCAATATCATTAGAAGTTTGTAGCAGTGGCTCCTCCTATGCATCATCAATGATAAGCCATTCTACATTGTCGAATTTATCATTGCTGAGATGGAGGACTTAATATCACGAGAGAAACCATGCTCTCACTTCATATCATACTTGCTGAGCAAGACAAAAAATGATACATTAGATTGCTTTTGGGTCTACGAAATATTAGAGACACGATTCCCACCTAACACGCCGTCTGCAATAGGAGACTGATGCAGATTGATGCAGTGGGCAGAGGGCCATTATGCAAATTGAAGAGTAGTGAACTCAGTCTAGACATCATACAGATGCTTTATAGGACATGGAACTTCTCTAAGCAGACAATAATTTGCTTCTTTACTTTGCTTCTAACAGTGGTAGTGAGAGTGATGATGACAATATTGTGTATGTCCCTCCAAGCAATGATAACAACCAGGAGGCAAGTGACTTGGGCTCCTCACGACCAGTCTCAACACCTCCAGTCACACATGGCAAAGCTGACCAGCTATAATAGCTTGAAGCTATCCTTAAAGGACTTCTTGAAAATAATAGAAATTAGTAAGAGTAAACCCGAGCATTGATTTAGGCACAAACAAGGCAAGAGGAAATACATAACTCGCTGATAGAGTAGATAAAGTGTGCGCATAAAACTTCTTTTTTGATGCAGTACAAAGTCCCATGAACCAAATGTTCACCTTGTTCTTAGGTTGCATCAAGGATTTACATAAGGTCGGATTACAACCACCTAACTTAACACTACAAGAACCTATTCCTGCTCTAGCTTTGTGTCCACCACCTAGCAACGTTGACATGTCAAGCCCTATGCCCATGGTGATTCTTGCTCCGTTGCTTTAGACTATGCCGTGCCCTTCACCAGATGGACAATTGCCAGTGCCAAATTCCTCTTAGATGTCTTTGTAGCTTTAGGTACATATAACAACTTCTTAGGACACACCGAGTCCAATATTGTTACCTCTCAGTACCAAAATTGATCATATACTTTCAGTTGTACAGAGTAAGCAGAGTGTTGTGGTTCATGTCCCAGAGATCGAACCTACTCTTGCAACCATAGTCAGTGCAGACGATCTAAGGTCTGGCAGCCACATATATTCCTACTCCTATAGTCAATGCATCTGTACTAGAGATAAACAATGCTTATACATTATCAGTTTCAGTACTACCAATCAGTAGACCTATGCTTACGAAGGCAGATGCAGTGGCTATCATTGTGGATGTTATTGTAGATGTTAATGAGGTTAAAATTGAGTATCCAGCTACACATACTCCTACTCCTACTGTTAATGCGTCTGTACCAGAGATGAATAATGCTTGGGCCTCCTCAATTTCAGCACCACCAATCAATGGATCTGTGCTCGAGGAGACAGATGCCCTGGCTGTCAATGCGGATGTCAAAGAAAGTCAATCAGGTGGCCGCCGCCACCAACACTGTCCAGCTACATGGTGGCTGGCGAGGATCGCCGGATTCTTGAGTACCTCCGACATGGCCCATTCCTGCTCCCCCGGTGATAAGGCCCTGCACGTGCAACAATCCCAAACGGTGCACTGTTTGATTTGTAGTAGAAATTTGTTGAACTTTGGATAGCTAAGTCCCACGGTTCAAATAGTTATGAAAATTTAGGATATAATTGGACCATATAAATTACTATATTACATATTTATATTCATATGTAAAAACAAAAGTCAAATTTGAGAGAAAAAAATTCAGCTATGAGCACTACTACATTTTTTTGTTTGATTTGTTTTTCCATATGTTGGCCGAATCTTGCATGTTCACGTGATAAAATAATTTTTATCAGTTTTCAAAATCTCCATCTTTACTCCTTTTACGTGGCTTTCCCGTGCACACTAATTTTTTAATATACAACTTTAACAGCTGATTTTATTGCATAATAGTTCAAAACCAGCTAAAATTATAAGATGAAGGTCCTTTTGTCGTAAAATCTACTCGCTCTATAAGTATTTATACGTTGCTTAACAAAGATTAAGAATAATAGAAAAAATCATTTTTAGTATTGGTCAAATTTTGAATTTTCAATTGTTTAGATATCTCTCGCAGATGATTGACTAAAGATGATTGGATTTAGTAATGGAAGGACTACATAGTACTATTTTCAAACATATCCAATGACGGAATTAAAATCATAGTAAACGTACCTTGATTCTCCATAAGAAAAGGATATGCAACCACCACTACAGCGAGAGCTCCATTTCTTGATTCCAAGGTGAGATTTTTTCGTTTACATGGAAACATACATGGACACATACCATTATACATATACACTATAGTTACACACTTGTGTGTGTCCCCTAACATACGATAGAATTGTCAATGGCAACTCCTTTCTCACTAAAACCCTATTCAAAATATACAAATGTATATGATATCTACAGGCGTCAAGGTTTAAATCGTAAGGATAGAGTCATGTACTGATGACACCTTAAGGATATCTACCATAAGGGTATTGAAAGTGAAAAGATGCATCAAGGCGTGCGTAGAGATTTAACGTTGATGTTTAAAATTAGTGCGTAGAGATTTAACGTTGATGTTTAAAATTAGTTTATGCCTAAAACTTTTGTTGTTTTTCAAATTAATTTATGAGTATTTGAAACAATATCGATGTTTTAAAATTTAATGTTTTAAACATGTACAAAACGATATGTTTAAGTGGCTAGAGGGATCAGACGTAGAAGAAATTCCTATTCACTACTTCCCAAGACAAAAGATGCACGCACATTTGGACGTAGCAGACTATGCTAGATAGTTGCAAACAAAAGGCGGTGATTTAAAGAGCTATATACCAAAACTAATCTTACGTGTTAAATAGAATTGGAAACTTATCACTGGTGGGGCATTCGTTAGTCGAACTCGCTCTCTTGCCGTGAAATGTGAAGCGCCCACTCCTTTATGCTTTGTCCCATTATCTCTCATCATCACTCGATGAAACATCTACTTCAATGAAAGCTCCACCTACTACTCCCTCTTATCCTTTTCACTCATTGTTTCACCATACCATAAAATTGATCCTGTCATAAATAACTCTACTCTATCTATTTGTACATGCAGTTTGAGTTCTATGACCTCAAAATCTGACTCCCCTCTTATGAAGTTTTCTTGCATTTTTAGATATATAAATACTTGTGTCAATTAAGAGGTATAAGAACAATATGAGATATATATACATCTTTGTAACTCACAACGACAGGAAAAGTCTTACTATTATTAATGATAAACTTGTTTTCTAATCAAATTTAATATTTTTACAGCTCAGATAGTGGGGAGTATAAACCTCTCTAAGGGTGCGTGGGAGTAAGGGTTGATAACACTCTCCCCTGACATAAAAAATGGAGCGACGGTAATTAAGTATGAATTAAAAAATTAGAAAAATATATTAATATAATTTTAAAAACAACTTTTATATATAAAATTTTTATTAAAAACACACCATTTATTAATTCAAAAATTATGCGTGTAGAAAACGAGAGGGAAAAGGTTCTCAACCATGGTGCCGATCGCAGCCTATGTATGGAAGAAAGCCTAGCTCGATATATAGTATTATATATGCATGATCGTTCACCTGAGTAATACCCTTGACGCCATTCTGGGCAAGATGGACCACGAGGTTAGGGTCATCGGGGAGCTGCAGGAGAACGTCAACCATGTCCCTGGCCACAAAGCCATTCCCATGTAGCCGCCGCCGCTCGTCGTGCTCGCTGAGGACACGATCGAGGAACCGATCTATCAACCTGCTTGCCATCTTCATTCTTCTAATGTACCTCCGCTGGTCGAGCCAATCCAGCCACGGGATGAAGTCAACGATGTGGAGCACGCCGTTCATCAGGAACAGCTCGTCCATCATCCACTTGACCTCCGTGTCAATAATTCGAGTGTAAACCTGTTTTCTTTGTACTTTTTTGTTGTATTACGGCCACGGCGAATGAATCGCTTAGTGGCAACCCTGTGGAGCGCGCCGCGCCATACCGCGTGCAGAAGTGCGGGGGTGTAACGGTATGACGGCTACTGTCAACCATGCCACGATATGCCCCGAACGTGCGCAGGAGGTGGCGGTGTGGCGAGCACTATCAGCCATAACGCGCACACCCCAAGAATACTCGAGATGTCGCAATATGGAACACATGATGGAGAGCCGAGATTAGCTCGGCCTCCCCTGTTTTTCCCTCTTTTTTTCGGTTTTGATGTGTATAAAAGGAACACCAAATTGAAGAAAACACTGAGACGATTTCACGCTCAGCACCAAAATCCGTGTGTTCCATCTCATTCTCGCGGTTGTGGTTGAGATTACTCCTCATCGGAGCTGAGTAAGCTATCACCGCTGCCAGGAAAGAAGGCGGGGTCTAACACTTGGTATCAGAGCTGCGTTCATCTTTGATGGAGTGAGCGTCGGTGCCACCAAAAGGGCAGGATGGCGATCGAGACGAGCGTCGAAGGTATCGCCGTCTCTCACCATCACCGTCGCCTCGACGTGGCCGGCGCGAAGTCGCCCTCCAACGCTCGGAGAACACCGCCGCTGGCGTTCAGTTCCCCATGCTCATACGTATCAACTATCAGGAGTGGGCGATGTTGATACAGGTGAATCTAGAGGCGGCTGGATGGTGGTACGCCGTCGAGCCATACAAGGACGAGGAAGTCCTCTATCGGCACGACCGCCTGGCGCTCGCTGCAATCCTGCGCTCGGTGCCCATGGACATGCTATCTGGTCTGCGACAGAAGCAGTCCGCGGCTGAGGCATGGGTGGCGATCAAACGCATCCGGATAGGTGTCGAGCGGGTGCGCGAGGCAAATGCGCAGCAGCTACGGCGGGATTTCGGCAACATGGTGTGGAGGGAGGCGGAGACCACGGAGGATTTCGCGAACCGCATCACGGGGATAGCTGCCGAACTACGGCTGCTCAGCGACAACATCCGCAATGTTGAAATCGTGCGAAAGATGTTGCAAACGGTCCCTGAGCATCTAGCTCAAGTGGCCATCTCCATGGAGACGCTAATCAACATAAATCAACTTTCTGTTGAGAAAGTCACTGGCCGTCTCAGCGTCGTCAAGCAGTGGCTCAAGTCGGCACCTATCCATGACAATCAGGGCAGACTGCTGCTCTACGAAGAAGACTGGCTCGCTAGGCTTAAGCTCCGTGAGTTTGAAGGAAAGGGCGGCGGGAGCAGTTCTAGCGGCACCGGCGGGAAGAAGCGCGGTGGGCGTGGGCGTGGACACGGGCGCAGCAGAGGTGACGACGCTAGTACTGCATCACGCGACGGAGGCCGGGCCAACTTTGGGAGACATTCTCTTGGCAAAGACCAATGCAAGCGCTACGGCAAACACGGCCACTGGGCTAGGGAATGCCACAGCAAGCCCAAAGTTGAGGCCCATGTAGTCCAGGCGAAAGAGGAGAAAGAGCCCACACTACTGATGGCCTAGGCCAGACTCTTCCCCTCTTCACCGTCGCTGCCGCGCACCGTGGCGACCTAGAGCTCGCCGGAGCGCCGGTCACTGCGCATTGTTGAAGGCATGCTGTTCGCGCAACTCGACGGAGGCTCGAAGCGTGACGACACCCTCTGGTATCTCGACAGTGGGGCGACGAACCATATGACTGGTTCCCGCGATGTCTTCATCAACATCGACACGGTGGTTGGCGGCATCGTCAGGTTCAGCGATGGCTCGGAGGTCACAATCGAGGGCTCCAGGACTGTGTTGTTTGAAGGGAAGACAGGCGAGCACCTCCCGCTTACTAGGGTGTACTACATTCCTTGGCTCACCACCAACATTGTCAGCCTCGGGCAGCTGGACGAGGGTGGCTGTGACGTCCACACCAAGCACGGCGTCCTCCAGATTCACGATGAGAAGGACTGCCTGATCGTGCACGTGAGACGTTCGGAGAATCGTCTCTACCTGCTGCGCGTCAAAATTGCCCGGCCGCTCTACCTAGCCGCACGTGCCACCGATAGCGCGTGGCTGTGGCACAAGCGCTATGGGCATCTGCATTTCGACGCCCTGCATAAACTGGAGCAGCGGGGAATGGTGTACGGGCTGCCCCACGTCGACCATGTCCACCAGCTCTGCTCGGATTGTGTCACCACCAAGCTCAAGCGGAGTCCGTTCCCAACACAGGCGAAGCGGCACACTGAGGGACTGCTTGATCTGGTCCATGCCAACCTCTACGGCCCAATCTCACCGGCTACCCCCGGCGACAAGCAGTACTTTCTCCTGCTCGTTGATGACCGGAGCAGGTACATGTGGGTGCTTGCTACCAAAGGAGATACGCTTGTGGCTGTGAAGAAGTTCCAGGCTCGCGTGGAGGTGGAGACGGGCCGTCGACTGTGCATCCTGCGCACAGACAACGGGGGTGAATTCACCTCCGTGGACTTCGAGCGATACTGCGCCGAGCACGGCGTCGGGCGGCAGCACACGGCGCCGTACACACCCCAGCAAAACAGTGTCGTGGAAAGGCGGAACCAGACGGTCATGGCGATGGCGCGTAGTCTACTGAAGAGCAGGAACATGCCGTCACTGTTCTGGGGAGAGGCGGTTGCCACCACCATATATCTGCTCAACCGGGCGCCCACGAAGGCAGTGGACG
Source organism: Oryza coarctata (assembly GCA_030770085.1). Classification (NCBI taxonomy): domain Eukaryota; kingdom Viridiplantae; phylum Streptophyta; class Magnoliopsida; order Poales; family Poaceae; genus Oryza; species Oryza coarctata. Next base: position 3,949,415 of record CM061478.1, read on the forward strand.
GCACCACCCCATATGAAGCCTGGCATAGCCGGAAACCCAACGTCCACTACTTCCGCACCTTCAGTTGCGTCTCCTATATCAAGTCGACAAAGCCATACTTGAAGAAACTGGATGATCGCGGAACACCGGTAGTCTTCATTGGCTACTAACCCGGCGCCAAAGCGTGGCGGTTTTATGATCCAGCATTGCGACGTGCCATCGTGTCCAGGGACGCCGTCTTCGATGAGAAGGCATCATGAAGCTAGAAGGATGAGGAAATGAGTACAAGGGCGGAGCTCGTTGTGGAGTACAACACCTTGGAGCTGGACAAGTGGATGTTCCTCCCCAAGGTGCATCCGAGCACCTGATGACACCGGCATCTGCACCAGCTCCCAGCGGACTCGGCACACACTCCCCCGCGACATCACCTTCGGCTCTAACAACCGAACCAGTGACGCCGGCTTCGATGGCTTCCACACAGCCTCAGCCTGAGTTCGTGTCACCACCCCCAAATGAAGAAGAGTACTAGGACGCGGACAACGATGACATGAAGCCGCAGTACCGCACCATCGACAACGTAATTGGCGTGGCCACTCCACCAGGCTTCGCCCCGTGCCAGGTTGCTACTCAGCTCCATCTGTAGATCGAGGAGGAGCCAGCCACGTTTGCTGAGGCTGAGAAGCACCAACTGTGGCGCCGCACCATGTTGGAGGAAATTGACTCCATTGAGAGAAACCAGACATGGTGTCTGGTTTCGCTCCCACCCGGTCACCGGCCGATCAGGCTAAAGTGGGTGTATAAGGTGAAGAAGGACGCCGCCGGTGCAGTGGTCAAGTACAAGGCGCATCTTGTTGCAAAAGGTTATGTCCAGCAGCCGGGCATCGACTTCGACGAAGTGTTCACCCCCGTCACGCGCATTGAGTCCGTGCGGCTGTTGCTTGCACTTGCTGCCCAGGAAGAGTGGCCAGTACACCACATGGACGTCAAGTCCGCGTTCGGAAGCTGCGCGAGGAGGTCTATGTACGGCAATCACCCGCTTCACCATCGAGGGACACGAATACATGGTGTTGCGGCTGGACAAGGCACTCTACGGCCTTCGCCAAGCTCCGCGCGCCTGGAATGAGAAGCTTGGCGAGACGCTGGTAGCGCTCGGCTTCAATTACAGCGCCTCAGAGCTTGCTGTCTATGCTCGCGGCGAGGGCGCGTCACGGTTGCTGGTGGAGGTTTATGTCGATGACCTCATCATCACCGGCAACGATGACACTGAGATCATCAAGTTCAAGCACAAGATGTGCTCTAGGTTCAAAATGAGTGACCTTGGCCTTCCGTGTTTCTATTTGGGCATTGAGGTATAGCAGGAGCATGACGGCATCAAGCTCTCGCAGATGGCGTATGCGCGCAAGATCTTGGAGTGCGTGGGCATGGACGATTGCAATCCATGTCACACACCAATGGAGCTGTGTCTAAAGTTGACAAAGGATAGCACAGCGGCGCCGGTGGACGCAACTGAATACCGAGGCATTGTCGGGTGCCTACGGTACCTGGTTCACACTAGACCCGACATCGCCTACGCCGTCGGCTACATCAGCCGTTTCATGGAGCGCCCTACCATTGAACATCACAACGCCGTCAAGCGGATTCTCCGCTACATTATAGGCACCATCGACTATGGCTGTCACTACAAGAAGAAGGAAGGGAAGTTGAAGCTGCTGGGATATAGCGACAGTGACATGGGAGGTGACATCAACATAAGGAAAAGCTCCATCAACGTGCTGTTCTTCCTCGGCTCCTGTCCCGTGTCCTAGCAATCATAGAAGCAGAAGGTCGTCACTCTCTCCTCGTGCGAAGCAGAGTACATTGCAGGGACTGCAGCGGCAACCCAAGGTATCTGGTTGACACAACTCTTGTCCAAGCTGACGAGCAAGCAGAGCGACCCCTTTTTGCTAAAGAAGGATAGCCAATCGGCAATTGCTCTCAGTAAGAATCCTGTCTTCCACGATCGAAGCAAGCACATAGATGTTCACTTTCACTTCATTCGAGAATGCATCTGTGATGGAAGGATAGACATTGAGCATGTTCGCACTGAGGAGCAATTGGCTGACAACCTGATGAAAGCGTTGGCCTGAGACAGGTTCAGCCAGCTTCGTTTTTGGATCGGGATCATTAAGATCAGCAAAGAACAACAGGCTTAGAGGTGAAATGTCAATAATTCGAGTGTAATCCTATGTTCTTTGCACTTTTTTGTTGTATTATAGCCACGACGGACGAACCGTGCAGTGACAAGCCCTGTAGAGCGCGCGCATGGCGCGCGGGGGTGTAACGGCATGGCGGCTACCATGGTTGGCATGGCGGCTACCATCAACCATGACACGACATACTCCGAACATGCGCAGGGGGGTGGCGGTGTGGCGAGCACTGTCAGCCATAATGCGCACACCCCGGAAATGCTCAGGATGTCGCGGCATGGAACACACGATGGAGAGCTGAGATTAGTTCGGTCCTCCCCTGTTTTTCTCCTATTTTTTTCGGTTCTGATGTGTATAAAAGGAAGGCTAAATTGAAGAAAACGCTGAGACGATTTCATGTCAGCACCAAAATCCTGTGTTCCATCTCATTCTCGTGGTTGTGGTTGAGATTTCTCCTCATCGGAGCTGACTATCACTGCCGCCAGAAAGAAGGTGGGGTCTAACACTCCGGCGTCGTCGTTGTCGTCGTCGCCTCGGCTCTGGCTCCAGCCTGCTGCTTCTCCACCACGTACTTCTTTCCCACCACCATGCGCGAGATCACGCCGAGCGCCGCCATGGACAGGTAGTCCCTGAGCTGCACGGCGCTCCCCGCCGCACCGTGCAGGTCGCGCAGCAGCGCGCGCATCTCCTCCTGGCGGATTTTCTCGAACGACTCGAGCCGTCTGGCGCTGAAGAGCTCGGCGATGCACATCTTGCGCGCCTGGTGCCAGTAGGCGCCGTATGGTGACCAGGTGATGTTGCTGCAGTCGTAGGCGGTGTACCTTCCGGCGGCGGTCCTGGGCCGGTCGGCGAACACCGCGTCGTGGGTCTGGAGGAAGAGCTTGGCCATCTCCACGGAAGAGCCGACGACGACGGGACAGGGCCCGAACCAGAGCTGCACGAGGGGATGGCGCTTGGATAGCTCGTGGATCGAGCTGATGGAATTTATGGCCTATGCTCCAACGAATTAAATATTTTTTAAAAAAATTATAAAAGATAATAAGGTTGACTACTCTTCCCTTCTTCAATAAGAAAGGGAGAATCCATATGCTCGGTTTGGTCCGTGGTGCAAGCTGTGCCACCTTTTTTAATTTTATTTTATCATTTTAAGCTCATAACCGAGTAATTTCTAGCTTAGCTCTAATCGAGCACCTCCATGCTATATATACCGATCCCACCATCTTCTCTTCAAATAAAATCAATCTATTCTTGGCTCTAGGTTTTTTACACCACGCTACCTTTAGTCTTTCTCATCCCGTTCATCGACATGCAACGACACTTGGGAGAGCAGGTCTTTGGAACATTCGTCCTTCAAAATCCTACAGCAGAAGAGGACAAATAAGGTTTTTGAAAGCGCATTGTTTGCTGCTTTCACTACATCGTCTTTTTACTTCCAATGTATCTTCCTCAGTAACTAGAGAGGATGGTCTCCTGACACAAAGCTGTATGGTTTTGTCAATAGCAATATCTTTGACGTCAGTAATAACAAACTATACAATGATCTGCTACTGGTATGACGAACAACAACGTGATGGATCGTGATAATAACAACATAATGGATTTAAACAAACTGGTTCTAGACAATCACAATATATATTCTGTTTGATGTTAGATTTTATATTTATTTTTTAATAATTATGTTAGTAAATTAATCTATTAATTATGAGAATTTTATCTGTTATTTTTAAATTAGATTAAAGCTTAAATTACTAATTATTTATTATTTTAATAGGAGTGGTGCGTAGCTCGCCGATGAGATTTAGGTTGCCAATGATTGGTCATGGCTTGGGTCCTGGTGCGAGCCTGTTGGCATGGCCGCGGCCACCGCGGCCGAGCAGAACGGCCCGGAGGAAGACGATGGTGGCAAGCACGACGGCAACGAAAGATGCCTATGTGGTAGCTCCATTAATTATTGGTACTTGCAGTAATAGGTAGATTGACAGAGCCGATGTTGTCCATGCGGACACTGGACGCATGGCGACGTATGTACGCAGGGGGACAGGAAGCTAGGGCATCACCATCACTGACTAGCAGCCATCTGCTGCGGCACATCCTCCTCCGCACATGGCTTGGCCTTATTTCCCTTGCATTTTTCATAAGCACACTAGTCATTAAGCCGTCAAACAGTACTTATGCACGGGATAAATGCTACTATTTGACTGATCGCAAAAACAATACTTCCATGGCATCCCGGATGCTTCCCCTAGAATGTTTTTTTAAGAATTAAATGAACTGTCACATATATATGACTTGTGATGATATAGTAAGAGATTTACTATATAGAAAAACCACAAAGGTTAAATCTTGTATTAGATCTTTTTATACAGTATCTAACAAATAATGAGAGATTAGTGGTGTTAAATACGTATGATTTTAATTAAAAATATAAGCACATACAGATTTAATTTACTCTATAAATAATTCGTCACATAGTTATATCATCTTATCTATATATATATATATACGACAACAATCAACATATAATCAAATAGAAAAGACAGAATGTATATGTAGCAATGATTCTGTTACAACAGTAGCAGCAGTCGGTAACATGTGAATGACGCGTGATATAGGACAATGACGATGACACCACAGCCGACCAAAGAGGAAGACGGACCGTAGTGGATGTAGTGGATGACCAACAAGCAGTCACCCCGAGAATTTCCTAAAAACCTTATTCGCCTTCTCTCGATGTAGGACTTCGTGAGGATGAGGTTCCGAAGACCTGCTCTCCCAATCCACCGATGTATGCCGACGAGCGGGATGAGTAGACAACGTGCAATGGTTTAACATAGAGAAGATGGTAAAACATTAGATTATTTTCACCCTTTTCTATATTTTCGAGTTAAGGTGACGACTTGGTACTTATAGAGATATCTGATCAAGATGTCTGCACAATCTCTATAACGCGCAACCGAACCAGATAAATCACACGTAATCTATCTGGACTCTATGCCACTCCAACGCAAAAAATGGATTAACCGTTGGATGCAGTAAAACAAAAATTGTAAAAGGAAACCATGTCCGTGCAATCATAATAGCCAAATTTTGGTGGACAATTCACGTGCATGTCGCGTATGCATACCACTTGGCCCTGGCCTAGCCAGGCGAGACAAGACAAGTGAGAGCGCATATATTCTTCTAGTTCTCTCCACCATGCATGAGGAGAGCACCCACCCATGTAAGGAGGTCTTTCTCTCCTAACATTAGCAAGATAGTACTAAAGGTTCATATGCAACCCTTTTCATGAGGTGTGACTTTGAGATTTTTCTAGGAATTATTCTAAATATGGACCTTAGCTCATTTATAAATTCCAACAATCCCGCACCAAATCTCAAAGTTTTGAAAAGATTTGTTATTCTCTAATGTATTGTTTATATACGAGTGTTTCAATAGAAACTGGTTAAGCTTAAACATCCATCTTGGTCACTAGGCTATACTTACTCGTAACTTAAATAATAGACTATATCTTAAATTGCATGTTTTATGCAAATAAGTTTTATCTAGAGACTTTGACTGATATTAGGCCATTTGTAGCCTACACCTTAGTTGAAGCCTATAAGTCATATTTTCCGGTAAAGGTATGCTCTTTCAAGAATACTCTGCGAGATAGCATCTTCTCTATTTAAGGCCAACTGAACATATTAAGGCATTGCCAATTTACCTTGTAGTTTGAGAGTAGATGCATTTTCGCATAGAGAGGGTTCTAAAAGTGTACTCTCCTCCAATTAAGTAATGGTTTGTTTTTCCCAAGTTCTAATTCACAAAATCTCTAATCACATAGTTTGGGTTATCACTATAGTGTAACTCACATGGATCTTATTTCCATCTCTCTTGATACATTATGTATCACATTCCGTGATAGTCGCTTCGTAAAGTGATCTGCTAGGTTTCTAGGTTTCTAAATGTTTGGACGTAATTTAATGTTATAACTCCAGAGTTTCTTAATTTCCTAACAGACTTCAAACATCTCTTTATTTGCCTACATAATTTTATATTATCCTTAAGAACTATTCACTTTAGAAATCATAATTTGATTGTCATAGTTTATAAGAATAGCTAGCACCGATTTTTTAACCACATGCAAATTTATCAGTAGATCATGCAACTATTTTGTCTTAATAGTAGCAAAACAAAAACTGTAAAAGGAAGTCACGTCTATGTAAGCATGAGGACCTAATTTTGATGAACCATTCATGCGTATGTCGTGTACGTGCTGCCTAGCGAGGCGAGGCGAGGCGAGCGAGCGACCGTGTGTTCCTCTAGTTTTTCTACAATGTAACTAAAAGAGCACCTACCCTTATACTTATTCTTCTATTAAATATTCACATACAACCTGTTCCGTGAGTAGGACTTTAAGATTTTTCTAGAAATTATTTTAAATATAGGTCTTAGTCCATTTAGAAATTCTAACAATGTATGTATTAGGGGAGTTGGATGTAACGCTAGTTTTAATGAGTTAGAGGATATACAGCCTACCGATAATGCTTAGCATTAGGACTGCTGTCATATCACTGTTTCCACACTTATACCTGAGTTCGTTTTTATGAAGGCAACAAGACAGTAGGCCCTCAAACCCTAAGATTTTATACAGGTTTAGCCTTCTTACTGTAAAAGCACTACGCATCCTGTGAGTTTGTATATTACTGGATGTACAGAGACGTATTGGATATATATATATATATATAATTGACAATCTTGAGTAACTTAAGGGGTTACGGTGAGCTTGGTCGTGATCTTCATATACGTGGCGCATGTCAATCTTGAATGCCATGCCTCCTTAAGGTCCCTTGTACCCTGCATTTATACCTGTATGTTCCTTGTAGTAGTCGACTTGAAGTTATAGAGATAAAATTAGAACACCCGAACAAGTCACATGTATAACCTCTGGTTGTAATGATCTACATCTTATATATTTGGTGCCCATCATATACTTCAATTTTTATTCACACTACTACAAAACCAGCTATATAAAACAGGTCAAGTAAAACACGTGGAAAGAGCGGTGCGACAACTCGCCGTTGAGGTACATGTTGCCGATGATCGGTCAGTGCTTGGGTCCTGGTGGGAGCCTGTAGGCATGGTCGTGGCCACTGCGGTTGTGCAGAACAGCCTGGAGGAAGACGACGGTGGCGAGCACGATGGCAACAAAAGATTCCCATGGTGCATGGTAGCTCCATTAATTATTGGTAATTACAGTAATGGGCAGATTGAAAGATCCTAGATCGATGTAAGGCAGCACGATGAAAATATAGAAAGGAGAAGGGGAGCTGGTTACACGCATGGCGACGTACCTACGTTTGGGCCGGGGCCAGGAAGCTATGGCATCACCATCACAGGAGCCAGCTGCTGTGGCACATCCTCTCCACACATGGCTGGACTTATTTCCCTTGCATTTTTCTGAAGCACACTAGTCATTAAGCCATGAAAAACGTACTTAAGCACATGATAAGTCATAAATGTTATTAATGAATTGATAGGAAAAGCATGACTTCAGAGGCATCCCCACTGCTTCACCTTAAGGTTGTTAAAATCGCTGACCTGATTCGGATTGGAAGTAGATCACAATCATAAAATCATACACATAAAAAATCATAGAATCCTAGATTCTGTCTACTAGAATTATAATATCAGGTCCCTTAATTAGGATCATAAAGCTTTAAAATCATATGACAAAATCAAGATTTTGACAACCTTAAAATTTAATAAAAAAGAGTAGAGAACTAGATCTTGCAGAAGATTTGGTTTTACATAATATCTAAGACATAATTAATTTACTGTATGGTATTAATTAATAATATATGCATTAGGAGAGTTGGGTCTAATACTAGTTCTCAGTGAGTTAGAGGATATAGAAACTAACAATATTGCTCAGCAGTAGGATTGCCGTCATATCACTGCACCACATCATATGAATAGTTCAAAATCTGTTATAGGGTATAGTATGATAATTATCCATCTGAGTCATCTTTTTTTTTTACACTTACACTTGGGTTGGTCTGTGTGAAGTCAAGAAGACAGTAGCTCCTCAAACATAAAGAGTCTATACATGTCCATAAGGGTAAAAGAACTATGCACCCTATGAGTTTGTATATATCTTGATGTATGGAGATTGATGTATGGGATGAATTTAGGTAGACCTAGTTGACAGTCTTGGCATTGGTATAACTTGAGGTGTTTATACGAGCTTGGTCGTAGTCTTCGGATATGTGGTTTTTTGTCAACCTTGAAAGTTTTGTCCCTGAGGCCCCGGTCGCTGTATTTATACCTATAGAACTTCGTGATCAACTATGATTTAAAAGAGGTAAAATAGGATATGAATAACTTATTGTAATAATTACAATATTATATATATATTTGGTGCTCATCCTATACTTCAAATTTTTTTCATACTGCTATAGAACCAGTTATCTGTAAAGGGTCAACTAAAACCGTTTGTGATCATCTCATCTTTAACGGGTGGTTAATTAAATCATTCTACCTGCTTGGAGGAATAACCGGTTAGTGATGTCCGGTCATCTGTATCTTTTTGTAATTATCAAAATTACAGATATTGTGCATGACGGTTTATAATAATGACTATTACAAATAACTTGTTATCATTTATTTTTATGGAATTGTCACATATGACAGTACAACTCATCCCCATCACCTTATCAGTCTCTCTAGCTCAATTTTGAATTAAAAGTTTTGTGATTTTTAAGATGAAGCACCAATAGAAAAATAATTTTTGCAGCCCTCTCACCCTTTATGTCATAAATGGATAAATGCAAAACACTTGCTTTAAGTTTACAGGTAGGGGAGTTAAGAGCCGCCCGTAAACACAGAGTGCCATGGGTGACCGCTGATGTTTGCTGCCAAATAATTTTTATTTACTTAGGCAACTGCATTTTAGTGGCCACCCGTAATGACACTTAGTGTAGGCGGTTGTGTAAGGACGCCGCCTAGAAAATATTTATATTTACATGGGTGGCACTGTGTAGACAGCTGCCCATCTAAGTCTTTTTTCTACCTTGTGCGATTACTTAACTACATCTACTATCATCGGTTTACGCAATAGAATTTTGTCACTTCCTCCTTAGAAGACGAATTGATAGATATTGGTCATATCCTTTACTACTATACCATGCCTCCTTAGCTTCCACGTGGCACATTCGAGCAATACATAGAGGGCAATGGCAGTGGTTTTTGTCTTGACATGCTCTCCCTCTTCACAATCTGTCTCCCACACTCTCCTCTTCACAGTCTCCCACTATCTTTGGCAATGGTGAACTTGCCTTGCAGCTGCAGAACATCACCACCAATGATGAGGAGGAGAACAACGGTGAGAACACCACACCTCGTTGTCGTCATTGGCACCATTGCCTAACGATGAAGTGGATAGCAACTTTGAGCCCTAGTACAATGCGTCCCTATAGAAGTACTCTAATGAGGACCTTTCATTGGAGAAGGATGAAGAGGAGGAGGATGATGATGACAATGATGACAAGAGTGGTGACGAGGCCAGCAACGATGGAGCCTGGTGAGGACGTCGAGGTTCCTGAGGAAACATAGCGGAGGCGGAGGCCTCGGACGTGGCCTCAATCTCTATGTTCATGGCACTGGTTTGGACATCACCGTTGAGAAGGGGGTGCCATCGGATCTAGAGCCGAAGGCAAGCATCGTGGCCAAGGTGCTAGCATCGGCCCCTATCGTAGGTGTGGTGCAGGATGCAGGGGCCTATGCGGCCGTGGCACTATTGGACGAGCCGGAGACCAGATCACTAGGTAGGTGGAAGGAGGCGCCAGCAGAAGTGGAGATGGAGGAGACAGCACGGCGCCGGCCTCGAGTGCTAGTTCCATGATGGGGCAAACCACCAGCGTCCCGACACCGGTGCTTTGCTCATGCTCTGGCATACTGACTGCCTTCTCAGCAATGGAGGTGAAGTGGCCCTATTGCAACTAATTAGATATAATTTAGTTTTTTATCACAAGTGGACCAAGTAGAATTTGGTTAAGGGTAATGCTTTTGCTATGTAATATATGACCATGTTTGGCCTGAGTATGACAAGTTGTTTCAATTAGAATCTTTTTTCCAACTACTATACGTGAAAATTAATATATGTTATATATTTTATCTCATTGATGAGTGCATCTGTAGTTTTCATTTATCCTTATCCTTATATATTGAATCAATTACTATATGTATTCATAAAATTGTAGAAAATTTATATGAAGACCGATAGAGATTAAAATTTTTTATAGTGATCCTTACTACAATTCCTATTGTTTTGGTTCGGACAATAGTTACTTGAACTACTCAATTTTATATATAGACTCTACAAATGCCATGATATATAAGATCAAATTGTATGCATGGTAAAAATAGTGAGTGACCCTAAAAAGCAATAATTTAACTTTTCCATTTTTTTAGAAATTATTATCGTGAACGACGCGTGTATACGACCGCCTACGAAAATAGTTTTCTCAAGCAGCTTGTTATTTTGTCTACTGTATAAATATTTCCATGTTTAGGCAGATAGATGTTAGACACACCCACCTGCAAATATATATTTAGTAGACATTTTTTTTCATACGCTGCCTATGTAAATAATTTAGATATAATAAATAGCGTTATAAGTCTTAGGGTAGTATTATATCCAAAATCACCAATGCCCTGCACTGCACTCTAGATATACCAATGCCACCATTGCTCACTAGTTCCACCAACACCGGTCATTATTACCCACTAGATCTACACTACTCTTGATCTTTTTCGCGCCTCCTCGACCTGTACTATGGTGAATTAGACCTAACCACATCGAGTCGAATGTAGTATCGCCATCTCTCCCATCATCGGCACAACACATCAAGGTATACTATCCTGCTTACTGCCATCGTCAAAGTTTCGAGCAAGCTTGTATGAGCAAGTTTATGTTAAGTGCATGGATAATTGTTGATTATTTTATCAAATTAATACATAACGGTAGTTCAACAACATGTCCATATAGTTTGGATAGTTTAGTGATTACACCGACTATGACACATGAAGATGTTGACTATTTATAGGCAGCCCCTTAATGTCCTAGGTGAGAGCATTTTTTCCACGCTAGGGGGTTGCCTGTAAAATGGCGTGACAAGGTATATGAAGGAGGAGGGGGGCCTACCATATTTATTTTTTGCAGTGGTCATCTTGCTACCCTCTACTAGGGCGTTTTTCTACCTAGTGGGCTGCCTGTAAAATTGTCAGCCTCACCCATGGGAGAAAAGAGTAGGGCCTAATAATTTTATAGGTAGTTATGTTGCCGCCCTTTGTTATATCCTTTTTTGGGTGATTGGGTATAAAAACTTCTTCTAGACGTCCAAAATTCCATTTTAATCAAAAAAAGAAAAAGAAGAAGGGAGGGTTGAGGGGTGGTAAAGGAAAGCAACAAAACCCTTGTGGATTCATACAAAGGTAGAAGATTAATATACTTTATAAGATTTATTCTTAGTGATGAAATAAAGTACTATATGCAGTGTTATTCTAGATCCGTGAATAGTTTTGTTCCTAAATTTGTAGATAGTTTTGTTCATAATATTTGAAATATATCAGTATTAAAATATCAAATGCACACTACTAGATCAGACGATTAAATTATCACTTAGTTCAACTTTATTTTCTGCAAACTAATATATCAAATAAAGTGATATTTCGATTATATCATGGTTAAGGGAATGTTTGTATGGTCCATATGATGTTGATCTATCAGAATTCAGCTCAACAAAAGGCCAGCTAAAATAAGTTTTTCAGTAGTGTATAACTCGTTAATGCAAGGCTTCTAAGTTGACTCCTAGGTCAACACAATAATTATATTTGTCATAGTGAGCCGAGCAATCGAAGATTTTTTTTGAAATGGATGCTGATGGATTCCGCTACCAGTGGGAGATGGTATGTGGAGAATGTATTGCAACGAGTTGGCCATGCAAGATGAAGATTATCTATGTATAATATGAGGTGATGCTGAAACAGTAAAGAGAAATGAGTCAGAGCAGTAAGAAGAAGGAGGAGGAGGAGTACCTAAGGATCATAGAGGATTGGTAGATGAGGGAGAGAGAAACAACATCATTAAGATAATGAATAGGGAAGATCCGATAATGATTATGTAGAGAATGCTAAATTCTCAAACAAGGATGATGGTAATGTAAATCCTTCACAATGGTCCAACAAGAACTTCTCTAGACTTGTTATCTTTAAGATGTATCACGTGCTATGGGAGTATAAGGAGAATAAGGTCAATCAGGAGGCTAAGTATTTATACATAGAGAATTTGACGAAGGCAATTAAGCACTGGGTGGTATCACTTCGGAAGAAGTTCTGGATCATGAAGTCAAGCAAGTTGCTATACAAAGTAAAGTGTGTGAACTTAAGTTATTGGTTTACATGGAGGGTACACTCATTCAATGGTAAGTGGAAGCATTACTAGAATGTGTCAATTGTCACCGAGCATAACTGTTACTTACAAGGGATTGAGAAATACCACAGAAACATCACATCTATATTTATTGGAATAGAGATGTACTATTATGTTGTGCACAACCTAGGGTACTAACCATGGCCAATTATCAGATATATTAAGGATAAATTTAAGTACATAATTAACTATAGGAAGGCATGAAGAAAGAAATAGAAGAGTGTGGAGTTGAGTTTTGGCACATTCAAAGCATCATACGATAATTTGTCTCGTCTTCTAGTTTGCATTCTTAAGAGAAATCCGATGAACTACTATGACCAAAAATCATTCCCATCACTTGACCATCCTTAGTAGAGTGTGCTTCAATGAACATTCTTCACATTAAGTATGTGCATTCATTCTTTTGTGCATTGTTGTGCCATACTCTGTATCAACAGAACATTCCTGACTAGAAAGTATATACGGTTGATATTGATAGCAATTAGAGTTGATGGGAACTATTAGGTGTTACTTGTGGTTTTCACTTTTGTTGAGAGCAAAAATACTAAAAGTTGGTACTGGTTTCTTAAGCAGGTGAATTATGTAGTTGTGTGTATGTGGCCAAATGTATGCCTTATTCATGACTGTCACGTTGGTCTTTTATGGGCTATTGAGTATTTAAGGGATGACAATGTAGAGATGGGTTATGCACAAGAGTGGCTAGATATTCATAGCAGATGGTGAATACATAATATGGATGCTAATTTCTACAAGCAGTTTAAGAAAAACACCTTATGGATATTTTTAAAAGGCTTTGTTCCCAGAATAAAAAAAATTCGATTAGTTTTAGAGTAGGTTGGACAAGCTTACAACAAAACAAATAGATGAGTAGTTTAGAAAGCCATCACCAATAAATGACGATGCTCCGGAAGCTCTAGGATCACTTCCCAGTAATAAGCATAGTATGAGAAGGAGGTCGGCATTATCGATTAGAAAATTTTTGCACTAGATTAAGAATGAGCTGAAGGAGAAATGTGACTTATTGCGAAACGATGGTGCCGCTAGGTTTGGCATAATGACTACCAATTTAGCTGAGATTTACAACTAGGTGATGCATGATATGAGAGAGTTCCCACTTGTTGTCATTATTGGATTTATCATATATGGCACATGTAAGTACTTTAGAGACTGGTACAAAGCAGTTGAGTCTTCTACGGTAGATAATGGTATTTTTTTAGCACAGTGATGATGAAATACTTGGAAAAAAAATATAAATTGGCCTAAGAGCATCGAGTTATATGTCAAGATACACAATAGCACAGATTCAAAATCTTGTGTGTTGATAAGGGCAAGCATGGAATTTATCGTAAGCGAGTTATGCAGGAGTGTGCCATTAAGAACGATGAAATCTACTCATGCTCATGCCAAAAGCTAAAGTTGTACTATAAGCCATGTTCTTATGTTATTACCACAAGCTCAGAATATGAAATACTAGATCGTCATTTTGTCTTGTCTTATTTTAAGAAGGAAGCTATATTGCGTGTTAGGCATGGCAAAATATTTGGCTTCGGTATTGCAGGATCTTTGACAACTCAACAATCTTAGGTTTGTCACACTTTGTACCCAATGAACTGATGGACAAAGCATGCCGGCATAAGACTAGATGGATTCGCTATGATATGGATGAGTTTGAAGCAGGTGGAAGGTTCAAATGTTGTAACAAGTGTGACTAGGATATGTATACTTACAAGAAGTGTCTAAAAAGTACAGAGGTGTGAGTATAGCGAAAGCTCCTCCATTAGGATTAGGGGCCGGTGAAAGACGCCATATGGAGGAAGGCACCACTTCATGGCCAACTCGGCTTGGGCATTCTCGTGCACCTAGTGGTTCAGTCGTGTAGTGCAAGTCTTTGTATTTTTTGTAAGAGTGAATATGTAACTTAAGTTGTTGTAGTTTAGAGAGTCGTGAACATTTTCTTCTATGTTATATGAACTATATGTATCGTAATGTTATTTACTTTGGGCATTGTAGTAATGTTAATTGTTGTTCGTTTTATTCGACAAAAAATTATCATAAATTGTATTAACTGCATATTCTATTTTTAATTCGATAATCATACTAATTTTCTTTTTTAATGTAGGTATTGTGTACTAGATATCGGAGCTATTAGACCGTGGCCTCGATCACCTATACTACTCCTACCTCTCAGCGGTCAACAATGCCATGCTGACCACCCTCTGTCCATGTCCTTCGTGACACCTTTTACCTATGGACCCCAACTTTCATGCCGGGTAAGAGAAGTTAACATTGTTTGTCATATCTCTAAATATGATTTGTGGTGAAAAATACGTACATTGCCAAGTTTTTTAGGTTACATGAGGCTGGCCTCCTTTTCTTTTGTAGGCTAGTTAAGGCCATGACACACGAGAAGGACCTAGCAAAGTAGTGGTTCACAAACTAGTCTCTTGTTGTAGCACTTCTGGACCGTTGGAGACCAAAGACACACACGTTCCACTTGCCATGTAGGGAGATGGCCCAAGCTCTTTGGGATGTCTTGTACATTTTGGGTCTTTCCCTAGCAGGGGACATAGTAGGTCTGGTTGACGGACTTTAAGGATGATGCAATGACATCTAGGAGTGGTTCGCTCACGTTCAGCGTCTACCTAGTCTTGCTACTCTAGGCACGCTCCCTTAGTACACCACCGATGGCCCCACCTAGGCATGGTTGCTTAACTTCACTATAAGTAAAGCAATTGTTATGATATTATGTACATAGTTATGCCTAATAAATTTCTTATGTGTATAACCTTCTTCCACTATAGGCTAATAAGCTCCATCCTGAGGCCGACGATTACTCGATGAGATAGAGCTTCAAGGTGTACCTATTGTGGCTCGTTGGTTGGGTGATGTTTACCAACATGGCAGGCCGGGCTATGGACAAGGAGCTTATTTTGTACATGCGGATGATCCCCGATACTGAGGACACAAGCGTACCTTAGTTGAGCTAGGGATCCTCTGTCATCGTGGCAACATACCAACGTCTTTATGACGTGTACACGAAGACCAACCTAGGTTCATTGATCACCGCCTGTGCACTACTTCAGCAGCTCTGGTCAACCAAACGATTCACGATCGACTGACTAGTAGTAGACCACATGGCCTACAACAATGGCATCTACTCATAGTGGTTAGCCAAAGACTTTCCCACGATGGGGAAATTATGGTGTTGTCGTCAGGATTGTAATGTGTTAAGTCAATATTCATAACTAAACAATGACTAGTGGACACTTCCTCTCGTAGTCTATAGTGATGATGGGCTTACTTGTACGTCACAAGGTCCTTCTTGAACTTCATGCTAGAGTTCGATCAGCTTTAGCTGAACAATGTCGTCTGAGGGCCTTACAGCCCTGCAGTCCTACTTGCTGATGCACCACTTAAATTTTTGACTCTATGCACTCGTGACTAGGCCTATTGGTTGACAACCTAGCTGATGGTTTTCGACATTTTTGTCAAGCTGCATTATCCACACTAAGTGTTGTGATAGTTCGGTCTACATCAGTAGAACCCTCTACTAGTCATGTCGATTGTGCCAGCTGACGTTCACCGATAATTATCGATACAAAATCGATCATACGATTGTATGCTTCCTACGTATTCTTACATCGTACTTGTAACTAGGTATAATCGACGGGGATAGGTAGCTAGCACTATATGGGTTTTTCATCTCCAAAAGTATGTCGATGACTAGTCACTCTCGCACACAAATGTGTCATATCTAGCATACCTCAGTTGGTACCAGCCTCACACTCAATGCGTGTGATGTTTACTCCTGACGCTCCACATCTACATGTTGCTAGTGTGTGGGACGCATACCCTAGGCATTGTGACCAGAATGTATTCCATGCTGTGAGTAAATATGTTTCTCAGTTAAATGTGCTATGCCTCTTACGTATGGCACATCATTTCAAACAGGTCGACATTGCACGGCAAGTTGATAGCGAGCTTGAGGTTATGTGCTGAAGGTTGGAGGTTGTTGTTGTGCTAGCAGAGGATGAGCAAAGGATTACCTTCGGCAGGATACGCAACACGATGCACATTATCCTTGGTGCTCTCACATTTTGTGTCGCCGTTGCGGTTCCTCTCGTATTGGTGGCTACAGCAAGAGTCTGTCCTCTAGCAACGAAGCTCCTATGTAACTTTGGCTATCCACCGCTTAAATACATTATTTTCTTCTTGCCATGCGACACCACTATTCATAAAGTATAATCTTTACAACTTTCGCTACACTATACCTTGATACCTCCATAGCGGGGATGTCAACACAAGGAGCAAGGATGTCGACATAGGGAGCGGGGACATGCCACAAGGACTACATGCTCCCCACTTTGTCCCAAGAGGTTTTTCAGGTTTGTTACACAATACATATTTTCATTCGGTCTATGAAATTTTAGTTTGTATTGCTTAATCATTTTTCTCATAGAGTTCTAACCTATATTGCCGTAGATGTCCTCAGCCACGAGTAGATCTAGGTAGGGCCTCGTAGGATGAGTGCATGACTCTTCGATGATGATGATCTTATGGTAAATCAGGACGTGCTTGGCTACTTCTAGCTTGTAGGAGCTTCACAACTGCACATGCAAGAGCCACCCTTTTCGACTCTTGTGTAGTAGATTTACGCAAGCCATGGGGTCCTAGCCGATTGCCTCACCTACTCTTAGGAACATGTGCGAGTGTAGGGAAGAAGGATGAAGAGGGGTAGAGGCCAAGCCCTAGACTTGTAGTACATTGTACTAGTTGTACTTACTGTTTATACTATTTTATATTCAATGTATTAGCTCCTACCTATGTCATTTACTATGCGTTAATGCTACGTCACTTTCACTCTTTACTGTACATGCTTACAACAACCAGCTTTCAACGCCTTTACTCTTTACTGTGCACTATGACTGCTAAGTCACAATCAATGGTGAGTGATGCTAACTATTTTTTGACGTGAGACCGTCACGTCACTTTCAATACAACTAGACAACCAACTTTCAATGTGTTATTATCACATTGTGTTCAACGGATTTTTTTAGGCCAAGGCACTTACGTATGTGAATGTCACGTTGTTTTTAATTACTCTAGTCCTGTTTTCCACACCTAAAAAGCCCATGCTATAAAAGGCCTCTATATGCATGATAAATCTCAAGTTTTCCATCCACTAATACCCCTGCAAATCCCATGCTACCTATTTGCTCTATCTTTAATAAGATCAAAGAACAATGACTGCTAAACTTACTTTATCCAAAGTGGAGAAGAGATTATTTGGCTTAGTTAATTTCATCTTGGAGTGACCATCTGTTCTACACATGTGGTGATTGATGCTAGCTTAAGATATCTCTGGACCCTAATACTTATGGGAGGAGATTCTTTCAATGTCTAAATAACTCTCATGAGGTATGGATTATATACCCCTATTTTTTTAATTATTCCTTATCACAACATTTTCTTCAAACTAATACTTTCTTAGATCTATGAAATGATGTGTAACTTCATTCAAAGGGTTGATATATGAAATTCGATATTTGACCTCAATAGTTGGTTCTCTGAGGGCCATTGTTTTTTCCCCTCATAATCAAACGAGCAGGACATGTGGAGGAAGGAAAAATACGAATGATGTTGACAAGCTAAATGGTCAGACTAAATAATATAACATCTTATACTATCTCCATGGTAGGAGGATCCTAAGTGTGCTTGCAATGATCATTGCAAGGTGGTGAGCTCAATAAGTGATGGTACTTTTAGTAGAAGGTAGTTTGTTTGTTCAAATACTTTTTATAATGATTTCATTATCAGTTTACTATACATCTCGCTAGTATGCTTTAATTTTATTATCAACTTTGTACCTTTTCTTTTCTTGTAGAACTATGAAGAAGATATGAATTTAAGCAATGAGAAGACATGAAGGAATCACAGTATAACCCTACATGGATCACATAGCCTTTAACAATTATACAATATATACATGCTAAAGTAGAGTACGAGGAAAGAGTTGGCTCGTCTATCAATGGGTGACTAAAGGTAGTATAGACGATGATTTTCATAAGTTTTAAAAAGGCATTTGTCCCGTGTTACTCATTGTATTATTTATATTACGTATATGTTTTATCTATAACATGTAAATCTCTCAATAAATATGTAATGTTTATGTAAGTTCGACTCTCTAATCAATGGTGTAATGTTTTTCAAGTATTAACGCTGAGTTTTCGCATAATTCTGTTCTAAATAATTCTCTATATGATAATTTGGGTATCTCAATTATAACTTCTATGTTCTCCTAAATTTTTTTACAATTAAATCTCTAAATAAAAATAGATTTATTTAAAAATCTTTTCTTCTTTTAGACAAAATCTTATCTATATGGTACGGAAAAACAGCCTAAGAGAAAGGATATGACAATTTTATAGGTGACCCCTGTGGTAAAAAACCCTCTAAACTCCGGCAAGGGAGCCACGTGTAGAAATGGCAGGCTTAACTACTCCCTCGCTTGCCCTACCGCAAGCTATTTTGCAAGCGTTCTCTTGTGGCGCAGGAAAAACTTCCTCAGCTAAAACAGTATGAGCTGCTAGCAATTTTTTGTCTCCCACTAGTCCATTGCTAACGAGGGCGAATGACCATATGGCATGTTGGATTTTACGCCTTTTTAGAAGGGTGTTTTAATAATAAATAATCTCTTATAGAGTGTTGGACGTATATCTATATTTTTTTAAAAATATTTTTTATAAATATTTTAATAAAAAATTATAAATTCTCAAGCTAGCTAGTGTAACATAGCACAGCAGCTGTAGCAACAGCGGCAGCAAGTGCAAACAAAGCAGCGGCGTGCAAGCATCTTTAGGCAACATTAGTATCACCTCACAAGCTTGTGGTAAGAGGGAGCAGCTTACAAGGATGCTCGAACTTTTTTACGTGAAGTAAGTACGAAAACACAAGAGTGATATAAGTGTAGATACTAATCTTATGTTATTTATGTTATTCATTGAATACATTTCTTTTTTAATTATAGTATCGGTAAGGAATGTTAATTATTAACTCGATTTTTAAGTATTATTAAATAGGCTTTCTTTACAATGCATAGAACTGCCCCCTCCCCATTTTCAAATTTTCAATTTGAAATACTGTATTGATTTTTTAGCCCTTTTAATTGACATAGATACAAATATTCTACTAGGATGATGAGAAAAAAAGGTCAGGATAGCTCAGTTGGTAGAGCAGAGGACTGAAAATACTCTTGTCGCTAGTTCAAGTCGGCGGTCCAACTGGATGAGTTAGGCTTAAAATTGTTGTTAGGCTAAGCGGTATAGTATATTGATGCAGGCTATAATATATTGATATAAAAGAAAGTCCTTATATATATAAATATATATATATGTATTAATTACTGTTGATGATATGTTTAGAGTTTGCATCTTAGATATAATTTATACGACTAAAAACTATGTATATGTCCCAATGTTGATATGGATAATATATATGAATAACTTAATAGTACCATATTGATCTATGTGAACGTGAATTTGTAATATAATTGATGTTCTAATAAGAAAAATACCAATATTTTATATAGATATAGATTTTATTTTTTCCTATAATAAAATAACGTAAGTGGTTCATAGGTCACATCTATGTGTGAAAAGATTTTCTACGAATTTCACAAAAAGAGAGAATGAAAAGACAAAACAATGATTTAGGCCATGAGACCACTACAGTTTTGAACCTGCATCACGACATACAAAGGCCGAAAGAGGAAATGGGCCAAAAATAAAACGAACGAAGGCCCATTAGTGGGCCACACGCACACGTGCGATTGGTTTGAATTCGACAAAGAAAAGTCCATGACATAAATAAAAAGACACTTAGGCAAAATGTGAAAAAAGGCCAATCGCATGATACACATAGCGAAGGCAATCACCCTCCAGCTTCTCCCTTGGCCAGAACACTATTGGATAACCTCCTCCCCTTCATCCCCTTGCGTGCACATCCCTGTTATCAGCAGACACTTCCCGGTATCCATATCTCCTTCCTCTACCGCCAATACCCACTGTCGACTGCCGTCGAGCTCAATTCGCCTTGCCTCACCTCTGTCTCCTGCACAAGAGCAAGAGTAACAGAGAAAGTAGAAGGGAAAAGGACACTAGAGGCTTATATGCGGGCCCCATATACAAGAGAGAGATAGAGATAAAAATGGAAGACTCGTGTATTTTAAGACTTTTATACCGTTTCTCTTTTCTATTTAATTAGAAATGAACATTAGCTAATTTTCATGGTTATAGAATCACTTTCTCAAAAGTCATTTCATGTAGTACTATAGTTAAAACCACGAAGTCATAATTTCTTATAGTAAATTTTGCCTATAAAATACCCAATGAATCAACTAGCACGTTGATTTTTTAGTATCTTGCATTTCCCCCTACCGATGGTTCAAAATATTTTTCGTAAACCATGTTTTATTATCAAGTTTAGCATAAATCAATTTTAGCATGATATTTTGTTATTCCTATCTATCTCCAAATATAATTCTTCATTGGGATTTTGGGATAACACAAACTGGTTTACTTTGTTAAATTCGTCTCATTAAAAAAAACAATACTTTCAACCCAATACCTTTCCTTTGGATCTTGGTGCATCCTGTTAGAAATTGGCCAAGGGGTGGCTTATTTCTTTAATTCTAAAGTATGTTTGTGAGAGAATATGTAGCCAATGGGATTGAGACCCACTGGGCTCTATTTCTTAAATAGAGAAAGCACATGGAAAACTTGTTAAAGTCACAAGCACATGCATATTTTTTTTACACAAAATACTACGTGACTTGTGACCTAGTATCACATGGTAATCACACCAAGTCAGCTGTTTTTTTTAATTCATGCACGTACTATCTCTCTTATAAATGCATCAGTTTAATGCAATTAATACCGATAAATTATGTATAAATTGATGGTGAAGTTGTATTTGTGATAAATTTATACGTGTTAAATTCTAGCCATTAATTGTAATAATCATTAGTCATTTGCAATCTATAAAAGGCCTGGAGACATCCGGTCTTTTTCAAGGTTTTTCCCACTCTCTCATTGTCTTCTTTCTACTCCTGCACTAATCCTATTAGCTACCAGGACGTCGTCGGCCTTCTGTTCGGGAAGCATTGGATTGGAAGGAGAGTAGGATCTTCAAACTGTTGCCATAGAGAACACCTGCATGGGACATCAATCAGGTTTCTGGGTAGTGCTTGTGCCTGATCGCTCATCTAAACCTTGACTTTGACTACTTCCTCTACACGCTGCCTGCTACTCCTCCTTGTTTTCTATAAGTAGTCATACGCTTTTGTTATGTTTTCTCTAAAGTAGTTGAAATGGCTGCTAGTGTCTATTTATGCATCCTTGTTTATCTATGAGATTTTCATTCTAATAAAATCTTGAATTAAAATATTGTATATTTTTCTAACTTTGTAGAGACCTGATTGGGCATATTTTTGTGAATCAGTAGTGGCTAGTGCTTCTGATGCCATGAATCCTAAGAGGTTTTTTGGTGAGAACTTTTGCAGATGGCAGACAAGTGTCAAAATTTGGCTTATTTCTCTAGGTTTGTGGTGGGTGATCCATTTGATGTACTCAATGACGATTGAGCAGAGTTTGATGGTGCGAATGATAATGCACTAGGCTGCCTTCTCAACATTCTAGCATATCAGCTCTATGACGTTCCATAGAATTGTGGGATGCATTGGAGTTGAAGTACATAGTGACCGAAGCTGGTCGTTGGCTATATGTGTGTGAGCAGTTCTTCAATTTTAGCATGGATGGTGTTAAGTCAGTTGTTACGTAAGCACACGACCTCCAGCTACTGGTTAGCAAAATTGAGCACTTGGGATGTGCTTTGCCTCCCAAGTTTGTCGTAGCGGCAATTGAAGCACAAGAGAGAGGAGATTTATGTTCAGGATCTCATTGCTACTCTTAATATCGAGGAAAAGGTAAGAACTAAAGATGCACTAAGCACTTTGATTTAGAATCAAAGCAATGCTAATTTTGTTCAAAAGAATAAGAACAATGCTCTTAAACCAAACAAGACAACTAACTTTAGAAAGAAGAAAATTAAGAAGAAGATTTAAAGGACATCACCTATTTTGTGTGCGGCAAAGGGGGTTATATGGCTAAGGATTGTCGTTACCACAAGATAGGAATAACGTGAACATTACCTTAGGTGAGGCCTCTAGTTCAGGAGTGTATGGTAATTTTGCTATAGTTTTTTCAGCTAGCCAATCCATTGATTGGTGGGTTGATACTGGTGCAAATGTTTATGTGGGTTCTGACATTTCCTTGTTTTCTTCTTACCAGGAAGCCAGGGCTTCGTCCATCCTAATAGGAAACAGCTCATGTGTTTCTATTCTTGGTGTTGGTACGGTGGCTCTGAAACTTATTTTAGAAAAACCGTCTAATTGAGGAATGTGCAGCATGCACCAAGAAACTAATTAGTGGTTCACTCCTATGCTGGAACGATTCTAAGCTAGTTTTTAGTAAAATAAATTTGTAATGTCTAGGTTTATTCCTTTGCGGGAAAATGCTATGAAAAAAGGAGGCTTGTTCAGCCTAAGAACTTTAGATTCCTTTCAAAATTATCTGAATATTGCTACTAGTTTGAATAAATGTTTGACCAATGTTTGGCATTCTCGTTTTTATCATATTGGCTTTGATAACATTGCTAGAATATCCAAATTAGAATTAATTAAATTTGAAATTATCAAAGGATGTAAGTGCTAATCTTATGTGCAAGCAAAACAACCTTATGATCCTTTTAAGAGATTAGAGGTTGACAAGAATTTGGCTCCATTAGATTTAATCTATTTGCTTTATGTAAGATGAATGGAGTTCTAACAAAATGAGGAAAAATAATTTCTTACTTTTATAAAGATGCAACATGTTTCTATTAAGTTTACTTGTTGAAAACAAAAGATGAAGCTTTGTACTTCAAAATCTATAAGGCCGAGGTTGAGAACCAATTAGAAAGGAAAATAAAAACACCAAGGGATAATTGTGGAGGGTATACCTCAAGCGATTTCTCCAACTTCTATGCTGAGCATGGTATTATCCATGAAGTTACTCCACCGTACTCACCTCAATCAAATGGAGTAGCTGAGAGGAAACATCGAACACTAACAGACTTGGTAAATGTTATGTTAGAGAGTGCCGGTCTAGCTAAAGTACAGTGGGGAAGCTATACTAATAGCAAACTTCATCCTAGATAGAATAATCACTAAACAATATGAGATTGCTTCATACGAGGGATGGAAAGGTAGAAAACCCAATGGCAATTTTCTACAAATTTGGGGATGCTTGACAAAAGTCAATATAACAGTGCAAAAAAAGAGACCAAAAATGGTTCACTGTGTCTCTCTTGGATACGCTCTCAGTCTTGCATATAGGTTATTTAGTAATAAAATCTAAAACTTTTGAGGTTATTGTCAACACAATAATGGAATCAAAAGATGGTTCATTTTTTAGATATTTTCCCTATGAGACCAGCAGCCATTACTTCTATTAATAAGAATATTGAGTTTGTGAATGAAAATAATTTAGATTCTTTTTTCAAACTATTAATTGACACACTACCAGTTGAAACTGAAATAAAAATATAGTCATGGATGCTCCTCATAGGAGTAAGAGAGAAAGGATTGAAAAATCCTTTGGTGATAACTTTTATACCTTATAGATGATGTGCAAAAAACTCTTTTAG
This sequence comes from Oryza coarctata, assembly GCA_030770085.1. Taxonomy (NCBI): domain Eukaryota; kingdom Viridiplantae; phylum Streptophyta; class Magnoliopsida; order Poales; family Poaceae; genus Oryza; species Oryza coarctata. Next base: position 3,973,793 of record CM061478.1, read on the forward strand.
AGGCTTATGCATTACCTAATGCTGAGTATTGGAAAGAGGCAGTCTGTAGTAATATGGACTACATTATGTCTAATGAAACATGAGAGATCACTGTTTGTCCACATGGGTGCAAACCTCTTAGATGGGTCTTAAAAAGTAAATGAGGCCTGATGGTACTATTGAGAAGTACAAGATAAGACTTGTGCCTAAGGTTACATCTAGAAAGAAGGAGAATATTATTTTGATATATATTCTCCTGTTCCTAAATTAATCACAATTAGAGTGCTCATTGTGTTAGTTGCTTCTCTTGGTCTACCTATCCATTAAATGGATGTAAAGACATCTTTCATCAATAGAGAGTTGGAGGAAGAAATTAATGTGGAGCAACCTGATAGTTTTGTAAACTTTAGACAAGAGGATAAAGTAAGCAAATTACTTAATATCCTTATATGATCTAAAGCAAGCTCCTAAATAGTAGCATGAAAAATTTGATAAAACCCTAACATCTACTGGTCTTGCTGTTAATAAGGCAGACAAGTGTGTATATTATCGTTATGGTGGGGGTATTGGAGTGATTTTGTGACATACTAATATTTGAAAGAAACATTGTCTTAATGTTTTGACATAAAAGCCTTTGGTGTGGCAAATGTTATTCTGAATATAAAGCTATTCAAAAATAATAATGGGATTACTTTGAGCCAAGCTCATTATGCTAAAAAGATAATGAGTCATTTTGTCTTTGAGAACAGCAAAATTTCTCCTATACCATTTGATGCTAGCATAAAGCTTCAAAAGAATTAAGGTTTAGGGAAATATCTATTGAGAAATTCATAAATTATTGGATATATCTTGCTAGAGCTACATGACCGACATTTCTTTTGCTATGAGCAAATTATGACCTCCAATCCAGGTCATGACCATTAGGAAGCACTTGAAAGAGTGTTGTGATATTTGAAAGTCATAACCTCTTGAGGAATTCACTACACTAGTTATCCATCTATACTAGAAGGGTATAATGATTCTAATCGGATCTCTGATGCGAATGATATCAAAGCTATAAGCGGATATGTGTTTACCTTAGCCAGTGTTGCAATTTCATGGAGATCTTGTAAACGAACCATATTAATACGCTCAACCATAGAAGTTGAACTTTTAGCATTAGACATGTCCTCTTTTGAAGTTGAGTGGCTTAGAGAACTTCTGTTAGACTTGCCTTTGGTTGAGAAACCAATACCGGCAATCCTTATATACTATGATAACCAAACTGCGTTAATAAAGGCTATGATTAAGTGAATAATATGAAGTCCTCCAAACATGTGTAGCGTAGAATTAAATTTGTTAGGAAAATAAAAAAAACTCTAGAGTAATCGTGGTAGATTATATTCAAAGCAAGAAGAATCTAGTAGATTCTTTCACAAAAGGCCTAGCACGAAAAGCAATTTCTACTACTTCGTTGGACATGTGTATGAGGCTCATATAATTTACATCATGATGGTAACCCATATCTTAGTGATCGGAGATCCCGTGAATTAGATAATGGGGAAAACAAGTCATTGATGTAAAATGAGGGCATATATATTCATATTATGTATATATGTCTTATAAAGTAATGTGATCTCAACTGCATAGAAGGTTGGCTTAAAAGTCTTAATATATTATAATGTCTAATTAGGGATAAGGTATTGTCCTATAGGATACCTATAATGAATATACGTACTTGAGCTTAACTATGTGGTTGTAATTTATTAGAATAGGGCATTCTCAAGAAAGCTCATGAGTGAATCAAGGAGCATGACCGCTCCGTTAAGACGTGGTTTGTATGTGATGTTCTCTTCAGTAAGTTTTTCTTTATATTTTAATAGTTAACACTTAGAAGTTTCATTTGTGATATAAATAAATATTTTAAGTAGGAATATAATCATTTTTATCTAAAATATAGTCATAACATATTATTATAAAGATTTAATAACAATTAACACAACATATCCAAAAGAGAAAATGTTTTAAAGTTACGTTGGGCAAATAAAGCAACGTAGAGAGAGCTTTGGTGTGCTTTATAGAGCTCACATAGGTGCATGTGGTGCACTATAAAGATGTGCATTTCACAGGATCAGTGTCATGACCGTGCTTTAAAATTATATTGGAATTATGCAACATAGTTTTTTCTATCCGTTCGCATCGAAACACTAGTTCTACTGATTGGTTTTTTAGGAAGGTAGTTTTTTTTTTCATGGGGGCTATGTTATTGGGAGATGAGGAGGACGACTTCGCTTTTAAAACAATTACGAACTTAAGAGAGGTGTTGAGGGAGGCAGTCGAATGGCCAATCTTCCCCTCGGATTGGGTGCTTGACATTTAGTCTCCTTCGGAAAAAAAGCCCATGTCTAAATTAGAAAAATAGGAATAGGCCGATTCCAAATTGAAAATGAGAAGTAGGTGAAAAATGAGAAAGGCCATTCAAGTGGGGCCTTTGCTTGTACGAGCGTTCGTGAAATATCAACTTCGATCCTAGTGACAAAGGAAAAGGTTAGTCATGTGACATCTGTTCATAGGTGGTCTTTCTATAGGTGGCCAAACGGGTCAATCGGACCGACACCAGTGAGGCATGTCTCGTCACATTATGATCTATTAAGGTACGACTAATATAGCAGACCGTATTATGTCATGCCATACCGGTCCACATGCCGATGTCATGGCCTATTGAGCAGTCGGACTATCTTAGACCGACCGAGCAAGATAGAAACCCATAGCCCAATGCAACCCATATGACAAAAAGAAATAAGAGAAAAAAATAAAATTTGATGGGCCGACCAGTGCTTGTGCTTAGCCGGACCATACCCTGCCAGTCCGTCGTACTGTGGCTTGGGCTAGGTACGGTATGGGTTAATCGGCCGTACCAGCACAGTGCCATGTCGCTACCAATATTCAGTATGCTCGTGGGCGAGCAACCCGCGTCAGCGTGGCCCATTTGGGCATATTAATATATAGGCCAGGCCACTGCCATAGGCCCCACCAGCCGGCGAGCCGACCTTTCACCCCGCAACCGCTAGGCTAGACACCGAGCAGTACACGCCGCCACGCTCTCCTGCCCCCCTCGCCGCCGCCTCTCCTCCATCTCGCCGCCGCCGCCGCCGCCGCGGCCTCCTCCTCGGCTCCTCCGCTATTCCCCTCCATTCCTCCCCCCTCTCCTCATCCCGCGTGCCCGCGGACCGCCTCTCTCCACACTCCCGAGGCCTCCCCAGATCCCGAGCTGTTCGATCACCCCGCCTTCGATCCACGCCTCTACCGCTCAAATCTCGGAGCGGTCTCCGCGGCCGCATGCCAGGCTTGGCGCGAGGGTGCAGCAGCTTCCGCCGAGCAATCTGATCTCGGGGCACTTCCCCCATGGCCGGGTTCGGCGGCACCTGCAGGGTGGCAGCGGTGCTCGTCTTCACCGCCTGGATCGCGCTCACGGGGCTCAACCGGCTGGTCCGGCCGGTGCCGAACGGGTGCGTCATGACCTACATGTACCCGACCTACATCCCCATCTCCACGCCCAAGAACGTCTCCTCCGACAGGTACGGCCTCTTCCTCTACCACGAGGGCTGGAAGCAGATCGACTTCGACGAGCACGTCAGGAACCTCAACGGCGTGCCTGTGCTCTTCATCCCAGGCAATGGCGGCAGCTACAAGCAGGTGTGAACGCTTTGCTTGTCTATCTGCTATGGCCATGTTTGTACGGATTTCTTCACTCTTGAAATTCATTTCGAAATACACCATGCTAGTTGCACAAAAGGAAGGGATGCTAGTACTAGTAAGGTTCTGGACATCACACTATTTTGATGGAACTCACTACTGATTGGATCATGTGTGCTGATGCACGGCTGTACTAGAATCATAAAAAAGAGCGGCCAGCGTGTTCTGTTGTACTGCATTAGCACACATACTGCTGATAGATAATGCTGCACATTTTAGTGTGAAGAACATGGATTTATTAGGTAAGCCTTATGTTGCATGCACATGGCATGACACTGCTATGGGGATTCATCGTTTTCCAAAATGTATTCACATATTTTAGTAAAATAAAAGGAGATCTATGTTATTTTCAGTTTTCAAAATGTTTTTCACTGAAAGCATTGCATGTTGTAATTTATGAAAATGTACCTTAAAGATGATCCTTGTCTGTTCATGTGTTCAATAGTTCAATGTTCAACTTTATTTGTTTATTCATCAATTCTCTATATGTTTGAGAATTCCATTAACCTAGCCATAACGATATATTCGAAGGATATGGCAGTTGAATGCTTAGCAAATGCTTAGTGATGCCTGCCATTAACATGTTGCACATTCATAGATTAGTTTTGCTTATTTTTATTGTGGATGAATAGTACTAATGTTACTGATGACGTGATGATTGCTTCTCCTATCATAATGTTGTGCATCTAGGTCCGATCTCTGGCTGCTGAATCCTTTCGAGCATACCAAAATGGTCCACTTGAGCCTACCTTTTATCGGGAAGCATCTACTACATCTTTAGTAAATGAACTGGAAGGTTTTTCAATCCCATCAAGGTATGGCCGCATGCTGGATTGGTTTGCTGTTGATCTTGAAGGAGAACACTCTGCAATGGATGGCCGCATACTTGAGGAGCATACTGAATATGTTGTTTATGCCATTCACAGGGTAACCAATCCTTCATTCATAACTGTGTTTATTTGAACTTCTGTTATCATCCCCACCAAAAAGCAAAGTTTTCTGCTCAGTTGGATATATAAGTTGTTATTATCAAATGCCTATTTAGTTCTTGATTTCCCGTATGTACAAATGCTTAATGTCTTCATATGGGTTATGCTGAGTACACTTGAACATGATTTGTTTCAATCGGCTTAATCTGTGTCTTGTTTACGCTTTGTAGATCCTTGATCAATACAAAGAATCTCATTTAACACGATCAAAGGGCCGTGTTCAATCCTCTGACAACTTGCCATCCAGTGTAATTTTAGTTGGACATTCCATGGGTGGTTTTGTGGCTCGAGCAGCTCTTGTCCATCCAGGCTTGAGGAAATCGGCTGTGGAAACCATATTGACACTCTCCAGTCCACATCAGTACTCTCTCTCTCTCTCTTTGTGTGTGTGTGTGTTGTGTGTGCCCGTGTGCGTGCTCATGTGCATGCGTGCGTGTGTGGGCACATATGTGTTGGGTACCTGGGTAGCTGCATCATGCTTTTCTTGCAATTGGATAGATCTGTGGAATGTTGTTCACCGTATAGAATAATTGCCTGTCCAGGTACCCTCCAATTGCACTGCAGCCATCTCTTGGTCAGTTTTTTTCCCTTGTCAATGAAGAATGGAGAAATGGATACAAGACAGGAATATCACACACAAGCAATGCAAAACTCTCGAATGTTGTTGTCGTCTCTGTAGCTGGAGGCATCCATGATTATCAGGTATCCTTTTTGTTGATAGGATATTTTCATTTGATATAACAAATCCTATGCAGATCTGGTCATGTGCATGCTCTGTAAATTTGCATCTATGACTATTTGTTTGCCAATATGCCATCCACCCACAGGAATGGAAATTCCCAAAGGAGCTAGAAAAAAAATTAATATACTAGTCCATTAGAAAAAATAGTCCATATTATCATATACTGGATCAAGATTATAAAACTGATTTAGTCCCCTGCAATATATGATGCTGCTACATCTATAAAAAAAGAAATGACAGTTATCTCTTTAAGTATTGCGATCGTCTAGCTACCATTTTGGGTGTATAAAGTTATTTCATTCTATTTTAAAATGGTTTTATTCCAGAAGAAAAGTTTCATTCATTTTTCTATTTTAGAATTTCCTATTAACACTTAGGGTTATGAAATTTCATATGATTTATGATGATTGATTCAATATTGCAATGATTATTGCACGAGTTTTTGGATCCTTGAATCCTTGGTGTCTGCATGCTTTTATTGCTTGATTTTCAATATTGAGTGATTACTTAGTGATATTAGCTATCATCATTCCTAAAAGACCAATTGTATCTCGAGTTTACATTATTTTTGATTCAGGTTAGGTCAAAGTTAGCTTCGTTGGATGGAATTGTACCTTCTACTCATGGTTTTATGGTAGGGAGCTCAAGCATGAATAATGTTTGGTTATCCATGGAACATCAGTCTATCCTCTGGTGCAATCAGTTAGTTGTACAGGTCAAAACTGTGTATTCATGTCAAATTATCTTTGTGTTGTGCAGTATGTTTCAACAGTTTACTTATGTTGATTTTAACTTTGTTCAGGTTGCGCACACACTTCTTAGCATGGTAGATCCTTTGAATGGACAGCCATTTTTGAGTTCACAAAAAAGAATTTTTGTGTTTGCAAAAATGCTCCAAAGTGCAGTTCTGCAGTCTTTGAGTTGGGTGGCTCCTGTTTCAGGTGTTAAGCCTTCGAATTTGATTGCAAGTGGTAACAAGGAGGCTAGTGGTACAGCTCATTCTTTCATTCTTCATCCTTTGCACATTTGCAAATTGATTGCTTAGAAGATTATATATTGTGTTGGATGTGTCAGCTTTTTTATTATCATATCCGGCTTAGCTTGATATGTGAACACTAGGTAAAATTATTTGTTTCCAAGAAATAGAATATTATAAGGTTTTTGATAAATATATTTTTGACCTTTTGAATATAGTGAAAAATCGTATATCATTTCTCATGAAATAAATTTTCTGCCTGAAAAATTCTGTTGTGCTGTTGAGATAATTCAAATTTATAAGCATGGCATATTAAGTTGGCAATTTTCCATGTTCTCTTTACAATTTACTGAACTAATTCTCTCTTCACAACTTACCAAATGAGCAATTGCATGCCCCTCAGATCATGGCAGTAAAGATGGATTAAATGAAAAAAAAAATAAAAAAGATCAATGGAAATACTGAATTAGAACCATTATCAAAGAGATCTTAGTACATAGTATAATGCATGATAAATAATCAAGGTCCAATTTTGATTGTGACTCATTCTAATAGTTTCTATATCCTTCAACAACTTTAGTTGATTAGATTAGTATGTTTCTGTAATCTCTATACATTATTCAACCTAATGTAACATTAACCCAGGTAGTTAGTTGTAGGGCATTATCAAATTTAATGGTGTCAAAATCTCATGTGTTTCTTGTTATCTCAATGTAACATAGTATAATTATCATAGATTTGCAGCGAAAGGATTCACTTTCTTGCCCAACATCTGTTCAATGGACAAGTGATGGCCTTGAAAAGGACCTGCATATTCAGTCAAATTCAGTTACTGTTTTAGCAATGGATGGCAAGAGAAGATGGTTAGATATTAAAAAACTGGTAGGTGGAACTGGCTTAGTAGTGTATAACCAGTGGTTTATTTCTCTGCATGTTCTATTAAGTTAATTAGTGAAGCTTATATAAGTTCTGTTTACATAGATCCTATTAAAAGTTTAGATGGAGCAGCTGCCTGAGTGAACGAGCTGACTGCTTTCTTTTTTCTTGTTCAAGGGATCAACTGGCCGAGGGCACTTTGTTTTTGTAACTAATCTTGCTCCATGTTCTGGAGTGAGGATTCATTTGTGGCCAGAAAAGGATCATTCATCCGTAAGAAATGAAGTACCTGCCAGCACAAAGATAGTGGAAGTTACATCAAAGATGGTCCAAATACCTGCAGGACCTGCACCAAAACAGGTATTTATAATTCTTAACCACTTATTTTCGTGTTTTCTGGCATTCTCTCTCTCTGATTCATCCTGTTTCTTTTTTTCTTCTGCTTAAACTATTGATGGCCCAACTCCACTGTCTTAAACTATTAACTACAATATCTATATCTTATTTTCCTAAATTATGTTAGGGTATTGTGAAAGCAAATGGCAGTAATTCAGTTCACAGACCACAGATAATCTAATAGTCAAATTTCTATAGTTTGTGCTTTATATTTTGTGTTGTCCACACTGTACAGTTCCTCCTTCCCCTTGTATTATTTGTGTCTGCCGTGCACTTGTATGTTTATATACGTTGCATCCAGAAACTGTTGCATGTGGAACCTTTTTAATCTTTTTGTTTTTTAGCTTTTAATGATGCTAGTACACAAATTATAGCATTACTCAATTCCATTACTATAGTTGATTTGCACTGCTTCATTGCTGTCTTGCATGTTGCCATCATGGCTGTGATAAATAACATGCTATGCTTTTGAGCAGGTTGAACCTGGGAGCCAAACTGAGCAACCACCTCCTACTGCATTTCTTCTGCTTAGTCCAGAAGAAATGAATGGTTTCCGCTTCATGACTATCTCGGTGGCACCTCGACCGGTATTCCCCTGTACCATTCCTGTTTTCTTATAATGTTTGCACAAACAATTGTGTTCTTTTGCTTCTTTATGTGCGCCAATCTTTTGGTGACTGCCAATCTTCCATTGTAATCTATAATAACTTTATAAGAAAACTAGTTGGTTTTGCTAATAAAGAAATTATATTGTTCAGGGCTACATTAGAGTGAACAAAAATAGGCTATTGTTTGTCACGACCCGAGGCCATGATGGGATAAACACTATTGGGAGGATAGCCACACTGAGGAAAGGATGTAGATTTAGACTGGGGAGAGAACATTGGGACGGAGAGATTAGACTAATTCTGATTTATTGCTTGATAATAGACACAATCACATCCTTACATAGATGGTATAACTTGACTCCTAAGTAAGGATTCAATCTAATTTTATCTCTAACTTGCATGGTATGGCTGCCAATGGGCCTTGGCCTTTGGTCGAATGCCCATAACATTACACCCCTCCTTTTGAGCATTTTATCCTCGAGTTGCAATATGGACTTCTAGACTTTGATGACTCCCTAAATAAAACCCAACGTGACTTAAGGCTTTTACATCTCAGCTTTAAACATTATTCTGAAATAAAATAAATCTAAGATTATGGTAGACCACCACACCGCATTGTTATTGTCAAATGTAGCTGGACTTCATCCTAAAGCTCTCAAAGAAATGACAGATTCATCTGATCTGGTTCCCAAGATAGCTAGCAAATGGCACGTTCAGATTAGCTCCACCTGGCCAGCACAACAGCAAAGGCATAGCAACCAACATCGTTGGCCCATTCTGATTGCCTGTGGTCCAAGGTATTGTCAAAGTGGTTCCTTCTTTCCTCATTGAATTACCAGCCCACAAGCCCATGAGCCACCGAGTTGGCTGGATTGATCTGCTAGGCCAGCCACAAGGTGAAACCTTATCCACTGTCATGCCAGGACGCTGCAAGAGCACCACAACCGCCGTGCCTTCTGCTGCCAGCCGCACACACCTCGAGCGCATCTCCTTTCCTCACACCACACCTTCTGCATAGAGGACGCAGCGATCCCACGCGCCTATCACACCCCCAAATTGCAGTCCAATTTGTGCCGCTTGTACTCGCATTGCCCTGGAAACTCGTAGACGCCACTTTGCCTTCCATTGCTCTGCTCCAACTGCCTCCAAAAATCACGTTGAGGCAGCGTTTCATGAAGCTTGTGCCCGTTGCATCACAATCGTTGCTGCTGCTGGTCCCATAGGTTGCGACCCCCAAGAAGTGGCCCTCCTCGCTGACGATGATGCTGTTGCCATGTCATTGATGGTCACCTAGGCAGGGTGGGTCTATTGTGCGAGTGTTTGTGGCCTGTGAATGCTCCGACAACCTAGCCCATCAGCTCTCTCCACCTTATCTCCTCTCCCTCTTGTTCTCTCTCCATCCATCTATGTGAGTGAGCAACGACAACAGCCTCCCTCTGGTGAGCCACCTTCTCTCTCCGGCGAGACCCCTCTTGCTCACCCTCCTCTTCTCTCCGACGAGCTTCCTTCGATGGAGAAGAGATGTAGATGAGCAGCCTTCCTCCGGCAATGATGACGGCGAAGGCCTATCTCTAGTGAGCCCTCAACACCCTCCGGCGAGCCCCCACCACCCTCTGGCGAGCTTCCTCCAACGACATCGATTCAGCAACCAAGTTCTTTTCTCTACTGCCACCCCCCACTGTGCCATTACCGAAAGGCATCAACTTGCCAGCGTGGTCTTGCCCGGTAGGCCTTCTCCCCCTCCTATTCGCCTTGTTTTGCCCCTATTACCAACATCGGTCCACCATCAACTGCCGACATCACGGCTTCGGTGGCGCCACCACCACCTCGCCACCCACCCTTGCCCGCTGCCTCCTAGGCCATCTCTCTAAGCTTGGGGAATCCTCCGCTTTCCCCTCTCTAGCGCCCCCTCGCTAACCCTACCCCAAACCCTAACCCTAACTCTAATCCGGTGGCTTGTCATGACATGGTTGGGACGCGTTTGCTCGTGCGCACACGCACTAGCCTTTTCGGCCTAGGCATGGCCTGTGGCGACGTGGATCTGCCCACTTGGATAGCTTGAAGAGACGACATGGACGTAGTAGCGTTGGTTGACACTGCTTGATGATAGCCTTCGCTAGTGACAGCTTAACATGAGGCGCTACCTCCTGCTCTATCAAGAAGGTGGCCTCCATGGTGTCCTTGTGCCCACCATTGTCTTCTACTGCACCGTCACCTCTTGCTCCACCACATCAGCCGCTGGTGGGGATGGCACAACTGGTCGAGACGTCAGAGTTGATGGTGTAGCGGCTGGCTTATATAGCACCATGCCAACCACTGCATCTTTGCTGCGCCTCACCTCCATTGTCATCGCCTGCTCTAAACGCCTTTCTTCCTCCTTCGCCGCTATGTCTCTCGCCAGCAACATGGCCTTTAGTTCCAGCACCTCTGCCTTCAATTCCTTTGCGATTCGAGGGAGAGGTGTTGCTGATGTAGGGGTGCTGCTGAACGGCTGCACCCACTGATGTCCAGCTAACAACAACTTCTGTCATGTCCTGAGGTCATAACGGGATAAACACCATTGGGAGGATAGCTGGGCAGCATTGGCTGCTGGGGAAGGAATATAGATTTAGACTCTGGAGAGAACATTGGGAGGGAGAGATTAGACTAATTCTGATTCATTGGTAAACAATAATAGACACAATCCCATCCTTATATAGATGGTATAACTTGACCCCTATTCTCATCTCTAACCCGACTGATAATCTTATCTCTAACTTGCATGCTATGGCCTGTCTATGGGCCTCGGCCTTTTGGCCCAATGCCCATGACATTGTTTTACTATTGTGATACTGAAAATCCCCTGCTCAGCATCAATTAATTTCTCAGATATGTGTCTGGTGAAATCAGTCGTAGTCAAGCCTTATTTATACAGTAGTCCACTTTAAATAATAACAATTTCAGGAACTCCTGTTACATGTTCATCCTAGATATGACAAATTGGGATGTTGCTTTATTGGTGAATAATGCACGTGACTTAGGATAAACTTTTGGAAATGTCATAATATTTTCTCTTTTATTGTTAGGATTAATTTTCACTGCGCATTTATCGATCATTGATTCCCTTTACTTTTTCTGGCATCATTGATCCTTTTAGTCTGGCACAATATGATTTTTGAAAGGTTTCTCATGTAACATCTTTCTCAATGGTTGCAACTTTCACCTGTAATATGACAACTTTTTCCATGGTGTCCTATGTATCATATTCCTTTCTACTTTTCCACACATGCTAATAGAATTATTAGAGTAAATTTTAGAAAAATACAAGTGTTTTGTCAAAAGTACCAGTTAGCTGCAACTTTAACTAAGCATTTTAGGAAACTGCAACAATATTGTATGATTTTATCAGAAAGCTGCAACTTTGTTCCCCTGATAAATTTGGGCCTACCTGTCATACACATATGCAATACTCAAGCTATTGCAAGTTGAGCCCACATGTCATATACATGTAGAGGATAAAATTGCAGTTCTTTGATAAAATCATTTGCTATTGTTGCAGTTCTGTGAAAAATACCAATCTAAAATTGTAGCAAATTAATAATTTTGATCAAATGATTGCAGTTTTGTGAAATTTACTCTTATTATTATTATTTGTTATCTATATTCATGTATCTACTTTTGATAACAGAAGGGTAAAAATTCTTCTGTGTGAGAATGCTAGCCATATGTGTGTGTATTGCATATCCATTCATCCATTGTAACAGAATGAGGCAAATATGAATTTGTTAACAAAATTTTGAAATTAGAGGGGCCTATTTATGTAATGTTGTTGTAATGAAAAGGAGTATTCTTTTGGTTATTAATCTTTTGCATTCAGTCATCTACATTGTCCCTTTCATCTGTTGGCTATGGAGGTACAAAGAAGTAATGTTCAATTGAATGTGAAGACAGAAAAAAAAAATGGTTTTTAATGTTAAAAGGGTTTATAGGATTTTGTTTTTTCATGGGAATCGGTCGTGTATTTGTTCTCATTCATATAAGGTTTGTTGTGATGACAAGCCATACTGTCATAAAAATTTTAAAAACAAAGGGGGTTATTTGGAAAGTTATGGATTCACCATCTTCTCTAATTTTGAAATATAATTGTCATGAGTGTACAGATTTCAAAATAGTCTGTCTGTGCATGTGACCAGTACATTGGGATGCTATCACCTCAATGCATCAATTCCCATTTCTATAATTTGGTTTCAAACTCTATTGATATCCATATTGTGGATTTTAAATGTTTCATCTTGTTTCGTGGATATAAACTTTTCTCAACAGAAATACATCTAAATGTTTACCTTCCCACTGAAGTGTCAAAAGTCGATGTTATTATGATCTTCTGTATCCAGACAATTTCAGGCAGACCACCTCCAGCGGCATCTATGGCAGTAGGACAGTTCTTTAATCCAGAGGAAGGGACAAGTGAACTTTCTGCTGCCCGAATTATTGGGTCCAGCTATATTCCTGAAGTAAGTAATTATTGCTTACCAAAATATGTATTATGATGTTTGTCAATTGTATGATATGGAATGTGTTGAACTTAAATTTTTTGTCTTAGGAAATATTTTTGAAGGAGGAGCACCCGCTGGCTTTAAACTTATCATTTTCTGTGAGCCTTGGTCTTCTACCAGTTATATTATCTCTGAGGACTGCTGGATGTGGAGTAAAAACTACTGGTGACCAATTGGAAGCTGAGAAAAATAGTAGGCTAATTTATTCTGTTTAACTCTGCATATACCAAGATTATTGATAGCAACCCTGTTTGTACTGTTTTCCTTTTAATGTTAATTTGGTGGTGGTAGTAGCAACAAATAACAGTGCATACATTCCACTCCTGATATAAGGTCTTTACTATACATCAGTTTGTATACTTGTTGTACTTGTACCAGACTACCAGTAATTCACACAGATTGAGAAACCTTGCTTCTGCTCTGTTAATACATTATAATTTTTGGTATGTTGGTATGCATTGTAGAACTTTGCAAATTACGGTGCTTCCCACCTGTCGCTTTGGCTTGGGACCCTGTATCAGGTCTGCACATTATTCCAAATATTTACTCCGAGACTCTAGTGGTAGATTCATCACCTGCCCTTTGGGATTCACATCAAGGTACTGAGAGAACCACTGTGCTTGTCCTGGTAAGTTTAGCTGCTGTGATATTGAGTTTTTGACATGAATGTATACTCAGTAGTAACTAGTAAGTAGGGAGGCTTCAAAACATAAATTACAGAACACCCTAAATTTTTGTGGTTTTGTAGCATGCAAGGAATTAGCCATTTATTATGCTGGCTTATATTTTTTTGTTTATAAATTGTCGTATTTTTTCCTACTGCTTTAATCCCAGAATATTGTGACTTTATTACCTGCCATGCACGGATGCACCACCTGCCATTGCAAAACCTCCCAGAAGCATATGCTGCTCCCACATGTGCCAACAAGTTGTTCTGCTTGAGTTGCTGAGCAATCTCATTCTGGCAATGTTTTTTGGCCTGATGTGGAAATCATCACCATTGAGTGTTGCCACTTGCCAGCTACTAAGCCTGCATTTTTGGCAATGCCACTAAATTTGCCAGCCGTGAACATATTACTGCTACATAAAAAATCTTCTCTCCAAAATTCGGAATTCAAAAAGTTTGGGGTGTCTGTTTGTACAATATCCATTTTCCAAGCGTCACTGAGCTATCCATCAAATTATTTTTATCTACTGTTAGACAAACTAATATAGTAATTTCTCAACTGTGTACTTAACTACTATCTACATACGGTGGCTTCCTATTATTGTAGGCTGACCCGCATTGCTCATACGAAGTGAGTCTTCATGTTTCACTTAGTGCTGCAGCAAGCAGATTCTTTTTGCTGTACTCATCACAGGTAATCTTTTTACACATACATGCAATTATGGCACTATCCTTATTGCTGAATTTAATTTATATTTAGAGTATGGTATTGTAATGCGAATGTCTGCTTAAGTGCTTATTTTACATGAATTGCTTGCTCAGATAACTTATCAAACTGTGCCTTTTTTTACAATTTGCAGATTCTTGGTTTCATGACTGCTGTAATATTTTTTGGCCTGATGCGGCAATCATCATCATGGGAACATGATTCTTCTGTGCCATCTATTTTGTCAGCTATAGAGTCTAATCTGAGGCTGCCAAGAGCATTCATGTTCCTTTGCTTCATACCAGTTCTTCTTTTTCTTGCCTTTCTAGTTTTCACCAGAGAGCAAAATCCTCCATTTGGAACCTTCTTGTTTGTTACCATGATGTGCTATATGGTTGCTAATGGCTTCACAATTTTGTTGATACTAAGTTCAAAATTGATTCTTTATGTTGCCGCCATTCTACATGTCTTCATCAAGAGGCGGTTAGTACACTAAGTACCCTTTTTTTAATGAGTAATGTTTTTTTTATATGTAAGATGCAGTCACTGACTATTTGACTGGTACTATGAAGGATCTATGAATCTTAAAATGCTAGGAGTATTTATCTTTGTGATGGAGATGGTCCATTTGATCATTGGAGTTTGCTTCTAGCTTAAGTACATCACCTTTATTTTGAGGATTGTTGTTGAGAAACAATATAGCAGTCCTCATCATCCTTTTAACACATACGTTGCGTGGTGCGCTGATTCATGTGCCCTAATTTAGTATTGTTATTAGTATTATTATCTTATTGGCGTACTATTTTCCTTTTCAATTAACTACAAGAACATCTATGAAGTATGAACAACACAAAGATGAACTTCCTAGGCTTGTTGGGCAAAGTAGTAGTTTCAACTTTCTCCATTCCACAATAGAAGTCAATTGTCGTGGGATGCGTGTTTTGATGCTATTAAGTCCATTTGCTGAAATCATGTGTAACTATTGCAATATTTTCACTACATGCTTTTACTTTAATGCTGTTAAAGTAAATAAGTTGTAGCATGCCTTTTATTTAGGGATGGTGTTCCAATATCGTTTTATTAGGTCTAGTGCATCTTGGTCTATGCTCATATGTGTGCTTATATTGTTTGTTGGGAAATGTACATTATTTCAAGTAGATTTTAGTATTCTGATTATCATCATTTCCTATTTCCTTTGAAGTGTCGTTTTCAATTATTTGAGTTGAGGAAATTGAGAATGTAGTTATTGGCAGTTTACAGGCTTGCCCCTACTTAAATAATACGTGAGATGTTAACTGGTTGGTGTATATCATTTACTAGGGGTATGTATGGTAATTTGTCATCAACATTTGCTTAGATTAGTGCTCCCTTGGTCAATGCTAGCAGTGTCAACAAATACTTTTGAACTTGACGGAATACATGCCTATTTAAGACCAATTATTCTTTCTTTAACATGGCATCCATCTTTTCCTTTATTAATTGTTCATAAGTGATACTCTACTGTCAATTTAAAAAGCCATGCATATTGAGTTTCTGAAACTGATCTGTGGTTAAACTGACCACATTATTTTTCTGTATTATTTTGTATGATCTACAGCTGGCAATCATGGGAGGATGGTACACAATCAACAATTATTCGCCACTTCCTCACTCTCTCACTCCCATTTCAGTCGCTAAAGGTAAATTGCTTCTGAAAGTAAAGATTATATTGATACCCTTATACATGGTTTAGTTTTCTTGTCTCATATTCAGACAATAGCTGATGTGCGTTCCGAAAAGATTGTGCAGATGATTAAAAACAATCCAAATATAATTGTAGCACTTGCTACAATACCACTTGTCTGCTTTGTTCATCCAGCAATTGGCCTTGGTGTATTACTTCTCTCACATGCCTTCTATGCGCACTCAACCCTTTGCAGGTACCATTCAATTTTGCTAATATTCACAAATTATTGTTACTAAAATCCTTTGTAGATATTTTTTCCCTGTGCTCTTGCAATTGAATGTTTATAAGAATATTTTCTGAGGAATGAACTTGACTCGCATTTCTTGGTAGTATCTTGAATATGCAAAGGGGTGCTCATGTACATCTACTTTGTATATAATTGCAATGGTTTGACTACTACACTTATGCTTTGATCTGGTAACAGTTTCTTAGCAGCTTCATTTCGCAGTATCACTCAGAAAAGGGATTTGTATAAATATATGGGTGATAATATTATTCTGCAATCCGAAAATAAACAAGACGGCCTCGAGCAACTTCTGCCGATGGATGATAACCCAGCATCCGTTAAAAGTTTTACTGACTGCCAACTGGAAGTGTTTGACTGTCGGCATGGGATCATGATCTTACACCTTCTGGCCACTCTCATGCTTGCACCTTCTCTTGTTGCTTGGCTACAGGTTTGTTGTTCTTACACGCGTGAATATTATTTGGCAAATTCCTAGTTAATTTTCATTAATTTTTGCCCTGCCAGTGTGGACTGATGTATGTCAAATATGCTTCCTCATACTGATTTTGTCAGCAACACTGGCAGTCGGTCATCTCAATAGAGCTAAAGTCATTATCCAGTCCTTTTCAAATCATTTTACTTGTATGCATGAGTAGGCTATCTAGATTGGAAATAGGGATCTTTTTGTGTACGTGTGTTTTGGCAAGATATGCAAGATAGATGGTATTGGTCTACAATTTCCAGGACCAACATTATTGATGACCAGTGAATTTTTGACTTATTACTATTGCAAAGCAACTACACTGCTCCCATGGCACTTCAGGCATGCAAGCAAAATTCAATAGACTTACTGTGGGTGAAATTTGTCTCATCTATTTTAAGAATATTTTAGAATAATGTGCTTCTGTGCAATAGATTCATTTTGTCAGGAAGCAAAAGGCCTTGATATGGCATAAGTGTACTGAAAACAAAATTTTTGTGGTAAGAAATATTATGTCGATTGGTTTGGCTTGTTAACTGATTGCAATTTTCTGCCTGTAGTTAAGATCAGTCTTTGATTGGATTTATGGGCTCTAAATTAAATGACTAAGATACAGAGTTTTCCAGATTACAGCTGCTACAGTAAGATATCCCCGATGAAATCAATGCACTTTAACAACACTGCATCAAACCCTACCAACTGTTGATCTGTGAACTAATATATTTTTTGTTGATCTATTGTGGTTCATCCTACATTCTATAAAAGTATTCATAGGATGCGCAGCTCATCAACTTATGCTATGCTGCTTAACAAATGTTGGTTTAAATTTCATCATACTATTTTCTACAGAGAATCGGAATGGGTCAAAATTTTCCCTGGTTTGTGGATTCAGTACTTTGTGTTGGTACTATTCTGCATGGAATTTTTGGATCACCACCAAATGTGAGCTGTATATCTTTCAAGCTACCTGGATGGAGAGGGCGAGGTGTTGGACTAAGCTTTCTTTACCTTGTAGCTGGATATTATTCATTTGTTAGCTCAATGGCACTGGCTCCTTATAGGACACTCTATGCATTGGCAATCATCGGTTTCATCTGCTTTGTTTCCAGAATTATTGAAACAAAAAGTACGGTAAGAGGTGATGTTATTTCTAGAAAACATCGGAAGCATTCGTAGTCACTGATAGATGAGAAGTGTATTTTTGCTATGAAGTTGGACACATTAGTGTATAATAGAAGCTCGTGTTTTTTGGTTTATGGTTGGAAACTTAGTAGCATTTGCTTTGACACTGGAGGCCAGTTTTGCGACGGAAATGAGGGTATACTGTTGTTTTCGTTGTTGTGAAGGAGTTTTGATGAGAATCACTCTGATTTTCTGGATATGTTGTAACTGATTGGTGGGGTTGATTAGGGGAATTACAAGCCCATTGTTTCACTTGTAACGGTTTTGCGTTGAAAGATGAACCAGTAACAGTACATTGTTGAATGCAGACATGATATAGTGGTTTTTTCATGAATGAGAATGGGTTCCTCGAGAAAAAAAATTGTGATAAATGTATGTGGCATTTTTAAGTGCTACATTGTATTATACTTTCTATGGCTGAGCTCCCTGCCCTCATATCTCATATACACATTTTTTTTGCCTAACTTGTGGCTTTTTATTTGTCTTAAACACTCTACGTGGCTTACACTTTGCCAAGAAAATAGTGACGAGATTTACTCAACCAAAGATTACCATGGTGTTGAAAAAAAACTTTGATCTTAAGGAGAAATGTGTTCCTAAGGAGACTAGTATTACACGTATTTTAATAGGCCCATACGTGGATCTAGCCTAAAGCACGTGGTTTATTTAATCAAGCTTCTTTTTTCCTGTTTTCTGTAGGGAATTTTATGTTTTTCTTGCGCGCTGCACGCAAGGGGAGAGGAAGATAGACGACTCCGCTTTAGAGTAGTAGGAATAAAAAAATCTCTGAATCAATACTGTACACTTAGTCTTTAATCTTTTGTTTCACAAATACTTTGTAACATAAAAGGAGAATGAAGATGAACCAAGGTATTGAATCTTTGATTCTTCACACCTTAATGGTGATCAATGAATGCTATAGGAGCTATTGGGACTTGGGAGGACATCACAAGTAAAACATAATCCAATACTCCCTAAAACTAATGTTGTTATGAATATAAATATGATAATCTTAAGTTCAGCAGTTGAATAATTATATTATTATCTTAAAATTTGTTAAAAAAACATATTAAGAGAGATTATTTTCTAAGTCCAAAGAGCACAAGGAAATATTTGGATGAAGGTAACGGTATATACTTATGTGGAATGAATGATGAACATGAGCATTTTCTTGATTGGTGAGCTATGCTAGATTGTATGATTATAGCCACTTATTATCTCCCATAATCCATTTAATTACAAAATCTACCTCTCTTTCCTCTCCCTCAATCATGATGCTCTCTCACATCTCCCACCAAAAATGGGATGCACTGAAATCAAAATGAAGAAGAAAATAGAAAAAGAAATACAAAAAAATCAAGAATCACAAGTATCAACAAATTTCAAGCAAGGGATCAGAAGCAAGAATTTCATCCTTTATCGATCATCGGCGACCACCATTGACTACTTGTTCCTCATCCTGCTCCCCTTACTCTCCTCTGTCGTCCTCTCCTTTGTCCTCGGCGCCGCGGCTGCGCCGGCCGTCTTGGTGGACACCGAGAGCGAGCTTGTCATCGCCGCGCCGTCGCCCCGGGCGCGCTCGCCGTGGTCGCCGCGCGGGCGGTGCACGTCCGACTTGTGGTCGGCGGCCAGCGCTGACGGCTCTTCCTCCTTTTCCTTGTTTCTTGCGGCGAGCATGGCGATGGAATCGACGGAGGCCCGGTCTGGCGCGACGGCGCTGTGGCTGCCGCCGACGCCGCCGCCGCCGCCCATGGCCCTCTCCTGCTCGACGAAGAGCAGCTGCACGATGGTGCGCAGGGGCATCCGATCGTTGGAGATCGCCTGCGCCCGCACGTCCGGAGAAAGCTTCCGGCAGTCGATCATCCGGCATAGCCGCTTCTTGTCCGCCTTGCTAAGCTCCGGGTGCTCCTGCACACGCGCACGTCATTGTTAATCAGCTCGAATGATCAAATAATTCATTGATATTTTGATGCCGTGATTAATTTTCTGACCTTGAGATAAGTGTCAATGGCGTAGTAGAGGCCGTCGTGGTAGTTCCGGGCGATGTCCGGCAAGCACTCGGCGAGATCGACGAACTTGCCAACGGGGAAGTCGCCGTCGACCGCGATGGTGCGGAGGTACTCGTCGAAGACCCTCGCCACCTTCTCCATGGCGGCGCTCATCCGCCGCCGCTCGTCGGGCGGCGCCGGCCGCTGGAACTGAGTCAGGAAGTGCTCGAGCACGGCCTCTGCCGCGCCGATGTCGTACGACTGCGGGTCCGACGGCATCGGGATGAGCAGGTCCGCCGCCTTCGCCTCGTCGAGCTGGGCCCCGGCCTGCCGGATCAGCTGCGCGCGCGTCGACGACGACGCGCCGACGTAGTTCGCCACGCGCAGCAGCCGGAGCAGGAACCGGCCGGTGACCGCGCCGGCCTCGCCGGGGATCATGGTGACGATGGTCTCCAGCACGCGCCGCTGCTTCGCCATCGTCTCCTCCGCCGCCGAGCTCTGCCCGTGCAGGCTGCCGTTGGCGGTGTCGCCGCCGTGCTTGAGCGGGTCCGGCAGATGCTTGCAGGCGTAGACGTGGAGTGCCTCGCCGATGAGCGGCGGCGGGAGGAGGTGGGCGGCGCGCACGGTGGAGATGACGGAGCGGAACACGTCGATGTCCAGCTCCGACACGTCCTCCGTCCACCAGTCCTTGGGCACTGACTGGTGGGCCTTCTTCGCGTACCCCGGCCTCGTGTATGTGTACGACCATGTCACCTACACACACATATTTTTATGAATTTTCACAGAAATTTCGTCTAATACGAACTAACTTCTGTTCATATCTCAAAAGAAATCAAACCGGTTTCGGCTGTTGTGAATCAGATCAGACTCAGGGTTTCAAAATGCGATGGTAATCGGCTTTATCAAACTAATTCGCATTTGAAAACCGCTCAATAAACTAGATATCTATAGCTTTTTTTAAAAAAAGTTATGGGGCGTATGATGATCCATCACCACAGCCGCCACTACTCTCGACAATGCACGAAACGGCTTGATGGTTACGCAGTTTTGGGGGTTTAATGACAATCTCCTATTTTAAAATTCCATAGTGTTTAAAAAATTCAAACAAAAATTCAAAATTTTGGCAAAATTTGTTCATATTTAACTGGTTTTCATCGGTAATCAAGCTGTATCTGCGGTCATCAATTACTTAAAACCAAGAAAGAACTGAATCTGAGATGGCGCCAGCTGGATTTCAAAAATTTGGCGCGAAAGAAAGCAGTCGACTACCGAAAGGACACTGTCTCTACCTTTGATGGGGGCATGAGGATCTTCTCGACGATGGCGTCGATGCAGGGCTGGACGATGCGGCTCTCCAACCAGCCGGAGACCCGCCACGCGGCCTGGAGTGCGGCGATGGGGTCCTTCCACCCCTGGAGGATGCAGGAGTCGAAGAAGGAGTCGAGCTTGGCGACGAGGTTCCCCTTGGCGACGGACTCCGTCATCCGGAGGAACCTCGCCGCCAGCGCCGCCGGCACGTAGTTGTTGGCGCCGATGTTGATGGAGATGCCGTAGCAGAACTTGGCGCACAGCTCGAACGCCTTCTCGCCGCCGGGGATGTCGTGCAGCGCCACCGGCACCGGCTCGTCGTCGTCGGTGTCGGAGCAGAGGCGCTGCAGGAGGCCGCACTTGAGGAGGAGGGGGAACTACAGGGTAAAAACACCTGAAATCAATCAATAGGTTGGGCATTGGAAAACAGAAAACTCACCAAAATTATTTTCTCGCCTATACTTGTTTCTAGCTTGGAATATGTGTTCTTTTATTTTCTTCAATGGAATTCAACTAGTTATGTGCCAAAATAAGCATCTATCTGTTTTATGTTTGTGATAACTATTTCTGTTTTTCTGGACTTTCGACTGTAGGCAATGCAAATGCACTTTTGCTATGACAAGGGCAAAACTTACACCTGCCAAACTAACTCTTACCAGAATTATTCCCCCAAACTATGATTATTTTCCTTTAACTTCAATTTATCAGCAAAGAGGGATGTGTAATCAAAATTTTGTTTCGATCACCCTTATTTTGCTCTGAAATTGCCTACAGGAAACTGTTCTAGTTTTTAACCGGAAATTGATACAAATAGGAAACTGAAATTAGCAACAGCACTTTCACTTTCGATCGTTCTCTATTCAGTGCTATGGAAAGACAGTGCTCTAGATAATTGATTGCATACTTGATAATGCGGATTGCAATCGGTGCCTTCTGTATCAGCATTTTCATAGTGGGAACAGAATTTTAGCTGCATGTAATTTTGAGAACAGAAAGTACAACAATTCAGATTTCAGACTTCAGAGTTACTCTGCATTCAGAGGTTATCTTGAATTTCCAACCTAAAAGAAACATCTTTTTTATGAAAGCATAAATTCTATAATACTTCTGTCCATGCAAAAATAGTTTCTCTCAGCTTTATCTTCTTTAATGTCCACGCAAAATGCACATAATTGAATCAGAAGATTTGGTCATGGAAGCATAAATCAGTAAGCCAGTGTATATGTACACATTTGTCCTATAATCTTTTCAAAAGCATGAATCATGAGAAGATATGAAGCAAGAACATAACCAACGTACTACTTTAAAAACTTAAAATAACAGCTTAAGCTTCAGTTTTATTTTTTAAAAATAACTTCAATTTTACCACCTGATCACTTTAGATTTTTTGCACTAAACTACTTCCATCAGTGGCATTCACGAGACTGAACTAAAAGAGAACTTTGAAATTTATTCCCACAACTTTCCTAACAGGGTTTTTGTGAAGTACAGAAGAAGCTTTTGAGGCGTGGATCAGAAAAAGGGCATTACAAGCAATTTTTAATGCGTCCTTTGATGCTTGTACAATGACAATCTTGGCAAAGCAGATCTTCAGGCCAATGAACCTAAACCAATGTCGGTTCGTCATTCAGAAAGGATGACTAAACAAAGATAGAGTTGGTTTGAGGCCATCATTAGGCTTTGATGTATGCTAATCATTGCGAGCCGCGACTTAGTAAAGGTGCCTTAGTTCACAAATTTCACATCATCATTAGGCCTGTGACATTGCTTAAACAATGTAAGTAGCATTGGGGAACATGTGACATGATAAACTATCAGAGAAAGATGGATCTGATTCAGCGCCTCCTATCGTATTCTATTATTTCTTTGTATGTCCAATGTGTTAATAAATCATTGATTTTCAAAGGTAAGTGTGGCTATCAGATTTGAATACCTTGATAAGGGTGCAACTGGAGTAGATGGCCAAGAGTTATCTTTTCAATCAACTTTGGCTTACAGTATGGAACAAAATCTTTTCAGCGGAGATGTTCCTCAGATTGGATTAGGTGGCCAAGGTATTTTGATTGACTATTGAATTCTGTTTTTTACTAGATAAGCCTGTGATCAATATATATATCTTAAATCATTAAAAATAAAAGGATAGGCAATTTCATCAGCACTGTGAGGAATGTAAGATATGCTTCAAAAGTGGTAATGAAGATAATCTTGTATCAATGAGCAAAACCAGCACCTTGTGTAGCTGATACTTTGTGTTGTTGACATGTATGATGAGATCAGCAGGTACGTCTGATAGTACAGACCTGTAGTGCAACAAAGTCATAATAATTACAAATATTCATTGAAACCACAAACGAAAATTCGAATGCACGACATTTACCTGACAGCTTCTTCGGTGTAGAATGTGTCAGGCTTTGTCCCAAGCTTCATGTACTTCATGGTGAAGAACTTCTTGATGTCCTGCAAAAGATGCTCTGGTTAATTGACTGAACTAAAAATTATCTTAAGAACCAATATAACTGAATATTGCTAGTAAGCAATTGCAATGAACTACATCTGAGGTAAACATAAACAGTAACATTATTCTTTACTGAAACTGAAACTGACAAATAACTTGCTGGTTCTGTCTAATTTCCAGCAAAACAGAGCAAAACCACCAAGTTGGGTGTTCTTTCAAGAATTTCATAACATGGCATAAATTTCCATAACTTGGTCAAAAAATAATCCCAGAACAGAACTAGATAAACTGTTATGATCTTCTATCTAATATTTCCAACAGCAAGTTGTTAGCATGCTATTGGCTCGTTATTTTTCAGAACCATTGCTCGAACAGAACAAGCAAGTATTTGACAAAAAAAAAACTATACAGTGTCCATGAAATCGCAGAGCTTGATTCTAAGAAACAACAAAATCAGGGGTAAGAACATATCATAAAAGTAATAATAAATTGGTCAAAACTTTTAAAACTCAAGAAAGCCTCCATCCAGGCAAAATAGATACAATGTATCATGCTCAAGTGGATCCATACCTTGATGAATTAAAGAGAAACTCTGAAGCCTTAAGATCTGCCAGCTAAAAAGCTGAAGCTTAAGCTCATGGCAAATGTGAGGGGGACTAATAAGATGTGGCCCTTCTCTCTCTTTAGAGAAAAGGCACAATCAGCCTTGCTAATATATATATACTCCAAGGGAGAGGAGCTTTCAGGACCACAGCTTCAATTGTGTGAGTGCGTGTGTTCACTGTTTATAGCTAACTTTCTGTGAGCCCCATGCTAGCTCTCTCTATGGCCTTTCACCTTCAGAGAGTATCCCTGATAAGAAAAGGTGTATATATTATTGGTGTGTTTTTTGTATGCATTTCCTTGATGTTTATGCAAGCATGACTTCACAGTTAGGGTCACACATAACACAAACACTTGGAGTTTTAGGGGTCCTGTTGATTTGATTAGGATCACTGTAGCTAGCCAGCCCCTTTTGTTGATGGTGTGTGTTGATGTGACTTGTGCCCAAACCACAAGCACACTCATCATCCAATACAAAGACAGGGTGCTGGCCACATTAGTGACAATGTAGAGTTGGATCTCACCTCGCCTCATTAGCGTCATCTGTTTTAAGGAAGCAAGAAATCCAGGATAAGGTAATCAAGATTTTCCTAAGAGAAGAGAATAAATAAGTAAATCCAAGATAACTTTTTAAACTTTTTTAGTATAGGAATAATCCAAAAGAAGTGGATTTTTCTCGGTGTAGGGGATCCCTGTTAGTTTTGTGCTTGTGTGCGTAGCATTTTTCTTCAATGCCCAAAGCATCAAGGCATTAAGGAAGACCTATGGGGCCTCCATGCAACTCATGTCCCTTGTATCCTCATCATGCACCAAACTCCAGCTTGTAGCATGAACATACTCTTCAGTTTTCAGAGAGAGAGAGAGAGAGAGAGAGAGATGTGTGTGTGTGTTTCCAAAAAAAATAAAAGGTAAGGTAGGATAACAAACAGCGATGATTGCACTAATGCTCAGTGCTGCTTTCAGATGGAGCAGTTCTCACCTCAAGCAGCAGCAGCTTAAGGCCCCATCATATAGGCATGACTTGTTACTTGCTCTTCCTCTCCTTTTGCTGTTCTCCTTTTTCTGCGCAAGATGTTGCAAACTTGGCCTCATCCCTCTGTCCATTTATGTAGATCGGCCTCAGTGTTCAAATGCAGGCTTGCCATGATCAGTACCTATATATATTGAGTTTGATATATAATTGAGCACATGATATTGATGGACAAAATTCTTTGGCTTTGTTTTCAAAAACCATGTGTGAATAGTAGTTGCGAGTTTTCGGATTGCGACATGCTCATTCGGTTTTCCATAATTTTGAATGAAACTCACTAGCTAAGTGGGATGTGGACCGAAGCATCAAGTGCAGCTAGCATGAAATGCACAACATGTGCCAGATTCAATGAAGAGTGGGGTTGGTGCCCTGGAGGAGAATTGCATGATGGAAAAGGACCATGCAACACAGGGATTTATTGTTTGCAGCTGGTGCCTTGCAAAATTTGTACAACTAGTATTCGATGTATTTATAGCTAATTGTTGAGCAAAGAAGTACAAAGAAAAAACGTTTTCCGTGAATCAACAGGAAATGCAAAAAAAAAAAAACACACACACACACACACACAAACACAAACACAAGAAAGGAAGTAGTTATTAGATGTGAGTGATAAGTAAACATGATTGTACTTTTTGCACTATGGGTGTGAAGTACGTCCCCTTGATCATTTTTTTATATCTCAAAATGACCAAAAGAAAACAACATGTACCTTGGATTGCGTCCATGCACATAAAGGCTCCAATAAAAATAAAATAAACCACAAAATTAAAAAAAAATATGATTCACTAGAAATTAGGACGGAAAAACTAAGAAACTCCTTTGTGACACAAGGGATTGAAAGAGTGAACTGAAATAATAAAGCTTGATGCTTAGCGTATATGCTCATACAGTTTAATTACTTTCTGAAAAAAAAATCACCATGCATGGATCCATGAAAACGATGATCAGAATCAATAGTCAGAGCCTCAAGGGAGAGAGAGAAATCACCTTGATTAGGAAGCTCTCATGCATGCAGCTAGCTATTTCAGAGGTGGTCTCTCCACTGATATATCCAGCAATTTTGCTCAAGATGATTCAGGGTTCTTGGAAACTCTTCCTTTGTCCCCAGAGAGAGATAAAGAGATCAAACACACACACACACACAGAGTAGAAGGTAGGAGGGTGTTGTTGAAGAAGAAGTATGAGAGGTGGAGTGTGTGGGTGGGTTAGGCCTCCATGAATTAAGGTTATATGAAGGGAAGAAAGGAGGAGGGGGGGGGGGGGGGGTGCGCTGACAATCAAGAGATATCCTCCTCCCTCAAATGCCTGAATGCCTCTCCTCCCAGATGTCCTATACAAAAAAAGATTCTCTACTTATTGGCTGAAATCATGAGCTCTGTATTGTTAAGGAATGGTGGCAATGTATCTGCAGAGACCATGAGAGAGAGAGAGAGAGAGGGGCAGGATCTTGTTGCCCCCACAACTCGGCGGAGGATTGTGTATTATTGCCATCACTAGGAAGGACCTCACCTCACCTCCTTATAGATGAAAAAAAGCAGCATGATGAGTTTGTAAGAAAACTGCAGGAAAAAGGTGATTTGAGGGTAGTGTTGGTCAGAATGGATGGCTGGTTTACTTTAATATAGAAATTAATTTGTTAATGTAGGATATATCTCGTAATAAAATTAATTGCACTCTATGTTGTGTTATCTTTCAGTGCAACGGTTATCTTTGGTGCTCCATCCATATATTCTGTATTAAGAAAACATGCATATGTACAACTCTGTATCTATATAAAATTTCTTATGTCTTGACTTTGTAGCCCATTTGGATAAAATTAGCTAGCCAAATTTCAATTAAAAATTAAATGATTTTTTGAGAGTATAAGTTTGACCCCAAACTGAACTTATACGCTACTCAAGCCATCCATATACGCACATGTGCATATGTGCCTCTAGCCACAACTAAATATAAAAGTAACTCATTTTTTATGGCATTGGTTTTTAAGTTATTGATGGCATGATCTTTAGTACTTGATGGCATTGCATCGATGTTTTAAATCATGGTAACAAAGTTGTGTGCTACATATCGGCACTCGGAGGTTTTCAACCTTGAAAAGCTAAACTGTTGAGAAATTAATAAATGCATGTGATCACTGCCAGGGGCCAGGTCCACTTTAGGCATCGCACTGCTGCAGAACATTATCTTGTAACACAATCAAGTAACACATTACAACTATGGAAACACGCATTATTTAAGATAGGTGTCACAGGAAAACACTATAGCTATCTTTTGTAATATGTTTTCATGTCAGCTTGAAATTCTAACTTTATACATCTACATTATGGTCTATTGCATGGTAGGACTCCAGCCTCTTCAAGCTGGGTATCTCTAGCTAGCTCAAAAAAAAATTATATGAGTTGCAACTGCCCCAAAAATAGGGGTTTCCTAGACATGCCATTTTGTTCATATTTTATTTATTAAATTTAGAGTCTTAAATCACTTTATTTTAGCCTTCCAACTCTTTGTTATACTCTCTTTATTTCTAAACGCATGATGTTATTAATTCTTAGACATAAAATTTAACCATTTATTTTATTAAAAAAATTACTCTGAATATAAAAAATATGAACCATGCTTAAATAGTTGGTCTACATAGTTTTACAGATATTTTTTTAAAAAACGAATGGCCAAAAGTCACGTTCAAAAAACAATAGCATCCTACATTTTTAAAACCCAAGGTAGTATTAAAATCTTATGAGTTGAAGCATTACCAAAACGCCTAGGATACATGTGTTGTAAATTTTATACATTATTGTAATGTACAGAAAAACCATATTTTTCAATAGAATCATATTGTAGGATACCTTAGTTTACCACGGAATTAAATTTGCTAATCAAATATACATATTTTCCTATCACAGGCCGCTAACACAACAATCCTGACGTAAAACATCCCATTATGTGCATTAGGAGCCAAATTAGTTTATTTTGATCGACCGTGCTAAGTAGAAACTAGAGCACGTAGCCTTCACTTTTGCTGTGCCACTGCATCCACAAACCTTTGAAGAGGTCACAAACACATCATTTGGCTGCTTGCTGAGCATTTAGCTTGGAAAGATAGGGATGTACTACCTCCAAACTCGTCAAATCGTGCATACCATCATTCGCTTTCTCCACGGCAGAACAATCCGTTTTTATTGTACACAACTGTTAATAGTTTGGTAGTTCCGTAAATAGAATTGGTTTATAAAAAGAAACCGACTAATGATCTGATCGGATCCGATCGAACAAAAATTCGGTTCAACAAAAGAATCCTAAAAAACCCATAATAAGATTGTTTTATATCCATAAGTTATCTTAAAAATAACTCTAGGATATAAATATAGATCTTAAAACCTTGTAAAATTTCTTCATAGATAGTAGATCGAGCCATAGGCTAGTAAGTCTTCACGCGACGTTTCAAGCTAGCCAATGAGTTATCCTTACGCTATGCTTCACGCCTAACGTATCAGTTGTTTAGCCGATACACGTATATCCTGCCCAACGATTATTCCACTAGCGATCGATTTGGTTTCGTTAAATCTAGCCTGATACTATCTTGGTTAGATCTGATCTATCAAGACTAGGGTTGGCATCGGGATCTATCGGGTTTTGTTCCCCTATCGACTCAGATAGCCAATGAATTTACATATATATACTTACATCGGACCATCGGCCGATAGAAGCCAATGGGTTTGCCCATTCCTTCCATTGGTACGTTCGATCTAACCTCCGTCGTCTTGGTGCCATTAGCCTTAACCTTATACTATCT
This sequence comes from Oryza coarctata, assembly GCA_030770085.1. NCBI lineage: Eukaryota > Viridiplantae > Streptophyta > Magnoliopsida > Poales > Poaceae > Oryza > Oryza coarctata. The sequence goes on from CM061478.1 coordinate 4,002,794, forward strand.
CGGTTTGGTTTGATCTATCAAGGCTAGCTCTAACAGTACTATCACAGTGGTCGCTGGGTCTTGTATCTTCGGAAGACTAGGTCTCGCTCATTACTGCTTATCGCATATTCTACTTAGAGCGTCATCAACTCAACAGCTGATGAGTCATTTATTCTATTTCTCGCTTTTTGCCTATGCCTTCATCGGTTGTCCAACCAATGTATAAGTGCTACTATCGTATCGGTAACCAGATGATAGCATGGGTTTATATCAGCTTATTAGTCGATTGGCTCGTCGATCTTATCCTCTTATCAATTGTAGGGTCAAATTAATTAGCACGCCCACGAACCTCAAAATTAAGAACCTGTAATAGAGCTAAGCAGATCTCCTAGGCATTTGCATGTGCAAGCACATCACATCGGACCTTCATCGGTTAATGATTGCTCGCTCCCTTGACATGCCTCTCCTCTTGGTTCGATCCGCTCGCGCGCCAACACGCTCTTTAGCACACCTAGTGGGACATGGAATTTCAACACAATGACTGGGAAAGAGATCAATCTAGACAACATGATCTGATGACAATGGAAGATTTGAATAAAAAGCAGAGATAATAAATAGAGCAGAACATGGTCAACTTTTAAAAGCTTTGTTTGGAATCCTTTGGTATAACTAGATAAGAGCCAATTCAAAAATCACAGTTTCCAAAACCTATTTTGGAGGGAGAATCGAGCTAGTTACCACCTGTGGGTCCTCTAAAGCCATTGCAACAGATGATCAATGAAGTAGTGCACCACGCGCTCGTCAACCAATTGGCGGTGTTGATGAACACATTACATAATTTGATCAAGAAGACAGTGGATGGATCCGTTGCTTAAGAGCCTGACCAAGGTCCTGTATATTTGTCAATAAAAACAGAGCCACATCAAGTAACTTATGGTACCAGAAGAGATGTATCGACGAATATGTTTTCACCAAAATAGAATCGGATTGGGGGCAACGGGGTGATATACTTCTAGGGTATCATCAGACCGCTTAATATTGAAGGTATCAGCAGAACTATCCAGGTGGTAATCTCGATTCAAACAATTATCATGGAGAATATCTCAGGCATAGTCGGGTACCAACTCCGCCTCCACAATATCAAAGGGAAATTCCAACGGATGAGGATTGGTCAGCAATAGTTGCAGAGGTGGTAAGAGAGCAATTTGGTATAAAACCAAAGGAGTAGATATTTATGTATTGACACTCGTATCTGGAATGGTTCGACTGAGTTCTGCTACTATACTGATGTAGAATACTAGATTTCTCCAAATTCTTAGGGCAGGACATTGTATCTATGGTGGAGCATATCAGCCGATTCATAGCCCAGTGTAGAGAAGCATAGCCTGAGGAAATCCTAAGAGTTAGATTTTTCTCGATGTTCTTATCTGGATCGGCCTTCACATGGTTTTCTTCGTTACCATCGAATTCAATTCAGGGATGGGCCAATCGAGAGAAATAATTCCACAAGTACTTATTTACTAGGATTTATGAGATGAGATTAATAGATTTAACATCAGTCAGACAAAAGACTAATGAATCAGTCCTAAAATATATCTAATAGTTTCGAGACATTAGAAATCGATGTTATAGTCTAATCTTAAATGATGGACAACTGACTAAGTTAGTCTTTTAAGATTTGTTGGCTTCAATTAGAGAATGTTTTTCATCGCAATAGTTTGAGAGCTTAGCACACCTGCCATAGAAGGTATTTGGCTCACGAAAGCCAATTCCATAAAGCCAAAAAGGAAAAATTCCATCGAAGTGTTGCTCAAGTACAAGTTTATTCATTGGACTCAGACAACAGGGAATTCAATGTTGAAGTTGGTTTGGCAACAATCCAAGGTTGTAACGTGTTTAAGCAGGAAAAGTTTTCACAAGATCGGCCACTTGTAAAATGAGCATTGGTGCATAGCTGATTGGGGCCGATCAATAAAGATTGCAATAAAGAAGTGGCTTGCGATAAGGAGTTGCATGGAGAATAGTGGAATCCAAATCCTCAGTGTTGCCTAACTGGAATCTTCATGAGAAATTAGAAAATAAGGGCACAATGGTTATGGCATAGAGAGCAACAAAAGAAGCAATGATGAGACTTTGAGGAAGCCGAACTAAACAAGTATGGCACATCAAGCGAAAAGATGATGGGGTTGACACATCGGCTCTAATAAATATGGTATTCTTCTTGCCTCATGAGTATAGAGCATTTTCATCCGATGAGGAAAATGAGGAAGAAGTTTTTACTCAGTTGAAACTGTAGCCCGATCAATCTATATTTGATAAGCATGAAGAGTCCAAGCATCGGTATCTGAAACTATTATATATCAAGGGGTATGTAGATGGGTAGTCGATGATAAAAAATTTAGTTGATGGGAGTGTAGCTATCAATCTAATGCCGTATACAACTTATCGCAAGTTGGGAAAAACTGCGGAAGATCTCACAAACACAAATATGGTGTTATAAGACTTCGGCGGAAATCCATTGGATACGAAGGGCGTGTTAAACATGGAGTTGTGGGAAGCAAGACATTGCCTACCACGTTCTTCATTATTGATGGTAAATGATCATATAGTCTACTCCTTGGCATGGACTGTATTCATGCCAACTATTGTGTTTTGTCCACGATGCATCAAAGTCTCATATAGTGGCAAGGAGATCAGATTGAGATAATTCCAACTGATGAATCGACCAACGCTGTAGTGACCGATCTACCAATCTAGAAAGCGAATGAAGTCGATTAGTTGTCTAAAAAAGTATGGGAAGGTGATTTTCTCGAAGTCACCAGCTAGGGAATACACCTGATCAAGCAAATCGGCTCAAAGTTATTGCTCTAATGGGAACATTGAAGACTTTGAAGAAAAATTAGGGCAAGGATTTACATCATGAGATGATTTAGAAGAAGTTGATATAGGTCTAAGAGATGAGCTAAGACCGATATATATAAGTAAAAAATTATGTACCAAATTCTGAGAAGAATTAATAAAATTAATAAAGGAGTATTAAGAATTTTTTGCCTAGGATTATCATTAAATGCCAAGTCTAAGCCAATTGATTGTTGCATATCGGTTTTCTATCAAACTAGGATAACTAGGATATCGGCCATTCAAGCAACCTCCGAGGAAATTTAAAGCAGATTTACATGATGCAAACAGGTAAGAGATTGTGAGGTTGTACGATGCAAATTTTATTAGACCGTGACGATATGCTGAGTGGATATCCAACATCGTCCTGGTGGAAAAGAAAAATAGAAAATTGAGAATATGTATCGACTTTCAGGATTTGAACAAACTTACCCCTAAAAATAAGTATCCGATGTCGATGGTAGATTTATTAATTGATGTAACATCGGGTCACAATATTATTAGTTTTATGGATGGCAATGTAGGACAATCAAATTTTTATGGCGGAAGAAGATATACACAAGACTATATTTCAATGTCCTGGAGCTATCAGCTTATATGAGTGGGTAGTCATGACGTTTGGATTAAAAGGTACTGGTGCAACTTATCAAAAAGCAATAAATTATATATTTCATGATCTCATTGGTCTACTGGTGGAGATAAATATAGATGACGTGGTAGTTAAATCCAAGAATATTGAAGGGTTGATTTGCAAAAAGTATTGGAGAGGGCAAAAAAATATGGAGTTAGGATGAATCTCATAAATATATTTTTGGCGTATCAACTGGGTAATTTTTAGGCTTTATGATGCATGAGAGGGAAATTGAAGTAAACCAACGAAGCATTAGAGCCATCCAGAACACACAACCACTAGCCAACAAGACAGAGCTATAGTCCTTGATTGACAAGCTTAATTTTGTAACAAAATTTATTTCTAATCTATTGGAAAGAATTGAGTCTTTACTCTCATGCTAATGTTGAGAGCTAATCAATAGTTTGTGTGGGGTGCAGAACAACAAAAGGATTTTGATTAAGTTAAAAGTTATCTGAATTTTCCACTAGTATTGATTCCACTACAGAAGGGGATGTCATTCAAATTATATCTATAGGCCGATAAGAAATCCATCGGATTGGTATTGATACAAGAATTTGATGAAAAGGAGCGAGTGGCGTTCTATCTAAAGAGACGGATTTTAGATGCTGAGATAAGATATCTTGCGGTGAAAAAAATTATGCCTTTGCTTATATTTCCCATGCATAAAGTTAAGGCACTACCAATCAGGGATTTATTTTTATGTCTGATAAGTTTCAACAGTTTGCTGCCAGTATGGGGATTAAATTGCTCAATTTGTCACCTTATTATGCTCAAGACAATGGACAAGCCAAAGTTTCCAATAAAAGTTTAATCAAGTTTATCAATCTCAAGATTGATGAACAATCACGAAGATAGTACACTACATTAGCCAATTCATTATGGGCCTATCAGAAGACATACCATGGATCTACTCAAGTACCGCCATATCAGTTAGTATATGAGTATGAAGCAGTTTTGCTATGAGAAATTAACATTGGCTCTAGGAGGATATCTCTGTAGAATCAATTGACAGCTTATGATTATCATAACTTAATGGCAGATGAGCTTAATGATTTTACTCAAAATTGGCTAAGAGTGCTTGAAAGGATTATGGAAAATAAAGCTAATATAGTTAGGCATTACAACAAAAAGGTGATGACTAAATCATTTTCTGAAGCATATCTCGTTTGAAAATTGATTTTATCGATTGTGTCTAGGGATAATAAGTTTGGAAAATGGTTGCCTAATTGAGAAGTGTCCAATCAGATCAATCATTGTGTGCCTGATAATACTTATATATTGGAGAATCTTAAAGGAGAAAAATTTGCCAAAGCGCCCAATGAAAAATATCTAAAGAAGTGTTATATTAGCGTTTGAGTTGATGCCTAAATCGGCTAAGTATAGCCGATTTCTAATTCTCTTCAAGACAAGAGCTGATAGTGTTATATCGGCGAGGCTAGCAGACATCAGTTGATATCACTTGCCTAAATTGGCTATATGCGACCGACTTCTAATACTGTTTAAGACAAGAGCCAATGTTATTATATCAACCAAAGATAGTTGATATCATTTGATATCATCTTTAGAACAAAATAAACAAGAATCAACAAAGCCGATCAAGTTTTATTAAGTTATATTGCAGGCACCAAGTATTTTGAAGAAATGACATCACAAGTTTTCAACGTTAAAATTTTACAGGAATTTTTTGATTGCTTCAATCACGCATAGCCAAATTTTGTCGATCTCATTGTTGGCGTGGATCTCTTCTTCATCGAAATCAGGGATAGTCTTCAAAATCTTATACCAATGATCCACTTGACGCACTGTTGCTACCACTCTGGCCTCCTAATCTTGTATTGATTATCGTAGGCCGATAATGTAGGATTCTGTCACTTCAATTTTTGCCAATGTCAAAGGAGAACAAATTGGATACAAACTGCAGATTAACATCGGTAAATAGGAGAATAATGGGTTAAAGCAGAAATACAGATATGAGATGAAGTTACCTGAGACGGGACATTGGTGGTGGTATGATAAGTGATATTAGCATCGACTTGGTGAGTAGTCTCTTCAAGGAGGTGACCGATGTCTGATAGAGAGGTAATTGGGACCATCTCGGTGTCTCTGACTTAGGGAGCGGCTGCTGAAGATGTCAGGATTTTTGGTCGGACCATTAGCTCGATGTTCTCAAGTATTCCAGATGTTATTTGAAATTTGGGAGCCGATGTCTCGAGCTCAAAAAAGAGGTTATCAAAAAAAGTGTGAAAAGTAGATAAAGATAAGAATTGACACATACCAGTAAGGGTGAAGGAACCAATGTTGCCTTAATGGGAGGCACTTGGCAGATTGGTACCACGATCGTGACATCGGCACTGGATTTTTGTTTCTTTGAGATAGGGTGAGTTACTAGCTTCTTGCACTTTGATCCTATTGGCTACGGCACCCATAGAAGAGCCGATGGAGAAGAAGCCTTGTATCCTAGATAGGGTTCGGCCAATGGTGGTTTGTACATAATCGGTCCGCCACTCACACTGGTTGTTGACACTTCTTTGTCACTGGCTTGCAAGATGGTTGAAGTTTGAGTAATATGATCAAAGAGAATAAAGCATAGAGAAGTATTACCTCTTCATCAAATTTGACGTAATCAGCCGATGACAAAATATGTGTCTTGTCTAGTCCAACCACCATTGGGCAAAAAGTATGGTATTGACCATTCATGGCTTGAAGGTGATGATCTCACCTAAGGATAGAGATTATATTATCATCCTTAGCCGATTATATTCCAAGGCACTACTTACATTGCCTTGGATTTAGAGTTCACCGATGAAGAATAAGCCAATAGGAAGCTGGCCGAATCCCAACTAATGAGAGTTGACCGATGGGTGATAAAATTCATACAATGGATGTTGTGATCGGCCCAATGAAAACCTAATCAGCAAAAGATTAGGAGTGATGGTCGATAGAAATATAAATTTCTGACTCTTCATCGGCCAGAGCATTGAGAATTAAATCCGAAGGCATTTCAAATGATGTTGCATCATAATATGCAAACCAGATAGTAACTTTCTTGGTGAAACCATAGTAGAAGCTCTTGAACCATTGGCCTAGTCCAATGGGAGTCATCTTGCTGCCAAGAAGGGCATATGCAACTTTATCCATTAAGATGCATCAGCGTTGGCTAACTTCACTCTCTTTTGAGTAATCAGATAGGAAAGTCAAATTGATAAAGGAGGTCTCGGTGATGGCATTGGAAGTATAAACATTAAGCCACAGTTATATGAACCACCAACAGCCGTCGATATGTCTGACTGGTTGGCCAGTCGATAGCTTATTTGCTACTTGATGAAGTAGTTGATAGGTGGCTCTAAATAGATACTGCCCCAAAGGGATTTGACGATGATCGACTAAACACTCTGCCAAGCATTGTATATGGGTCGTTGGGCCAAGGGTTGCGCCAGCAAAGACAAACCATTCTAACCATAGATTAAGAAACGCAACATGTACTTAATTATCGACTAGTTTGGAAGTCTTGCTATGAAGAGAAATGTACTTAGTCCAACCACCGATGTTTTTTGTGTTTAGCCGATGTGTGGGTTTTAATCGGAGGTTGGACGGGTTGATGTAGTTTGTTGTGTTGAAACAGATGAGCTGTCCGTCAGAGTTAGGGTCATCGGCCCATGACCAAACAAAAAGGCGTTGAAGGCGTCCCACCAGAAATAAGAAGCCAATGTGAGTAAATGCTCGTTTTTCTCCATATTGGCTAGGGAAAGATTGATGTAGTGGCTGATTTCTGTCTCTACACAAACTATTCTCTTGGAGACCGACACTCTGAGGTACCAGTTTCTCTATTCAGGGAGTTTGCTAAGCTAATATATGAAACTGTTAGTCCATTAGCCAATGGTCTTAAATGGGATTTGCTATGTTTCAGCTTTGATAAAATCCGTTGGATCCTCGCTATCCATGAGACCAAGGTGGATGGTCATTGGCTGGGATTAGGATTTGACTCCTAAGGCTCTATAGTAAACAAGAACCCGAAGAGGAACAGGTGAAGAATGGGACAAATTGAGTCTATTTAGATTATGGAGTAGGAGAATAAATAAAAGGGTTAGCTCAGGGACTACGGTTATTGACACCATTATGCAAGAAGAAGATGAATGAAGATCAACGATCAATGGAGAAGCTCATGGTGGTTCACCTGAGTTCACCAGAGCTCGTTGAGGTTTTGGAGGCTTAGTTATGTGAAGGTGTAAAGAAAGGAACTAACAAGGCAAAATGATTTATAGGGAAATGATGACCTAATAAGAATCTAGGGTGAATGGTGCTATTTATGGGCTATAGTGGGCCGCCTTAGTTTAAGGAGAATTCTAATGGCTCGGAATTTCAAAGTTTATTAACAAACTCCAAAATTAGAGGGCATATGTTAACGCCAAAATTTGGTAGGCCCACAAATAGGATCGGCCGATAGATGAAGAGCCTATCGGCTTATGGAAAAAAGCCGACTGATGGATAGAAAGAGACAATCGAGCAGAAGACGTATTCGGTTCAATCGGTACATGGAGGACTATCTGGATAAAACCAAATCAATCTTTCAACCCTTATCAAGGTGGTTTTATATCCATAAGTTATCTTTTTTAATTAGATAGGAATAGCTAATTTTGTTAACTTAGACAGAGTTTCCTTTTGTGTTTAGAAAGTCATGTTCGGGGTTCTTTGTAACCACATCGAACTCTTATAACCCTAGAGTATAAATATAGATACCTTGAAATCTTATAAATATCCACACAGATCAAACACAATCTCAGTTCATCTAGGTTTTTTCTAGTGGGTTGTAGCTCTCGATGCGAGGCTACGTAAGTTAGGTTTTTTCAAGTGGGTTTGATCTCCTGTAAAGGGTAAGTCCCACTGCTTTCCCGATGTATCCGCTCTGCTTAAGACTACATCAGTTAGGTCTGTCCTTTTAGTCCAATCAGACATACCACTTCACGTTCACGTGGGGTCTATCAGCTTATCGAACTCCTTTTGCTATTATCGGTTTCGTGTTGCATCGATTAGGTTCGACCCTCTAGACTTGTGCTAGCAGATCGAGCCATAGGTCAGCAGGTCTTCACGCAACGTTTCATCGGAGCGGCCAACTGATAAGTTATCCTTACGCTGTGCTTTACGCCTAATGTATCAATTGTTCAGCCAATACAAGTATATCGTACGCAGCGATTAATCCACTAGCGATTAATTGTAGGGTCAAATTAACTTTCATGCTCACAAATCTTTAAGTTAAGGCTGCATTGGAGATAAGCAATTTTGTCAAGCTTTCACGTGTGTAGACGTATCATATCGGACCTTCATCTAAACCCTAACGCTCGCTCGTCCCCTTAGTGCACAAACTAAGTTACAGCATCAGAGCAAAATACAAGTCCTTAATGTTCATTGTCAATGTTTCTAAGTAACCATTTGTTTTGAACACCCAACTTAACATTGTCGAGATCCTAATGTGCCTGCTAAACAAACAAATATTTTAGATCTCGAAAGCACGCTCCTACTTATTATGTATAGTGAATACATCAAGGACGGCCCAGCTAGAAACCTGCAATAACTTTGGGCCTATAGTCAAACCACGTGTCTTCTCGGCAGTTCGTCATAATTTACCATTAAACTTTCCACGTTATTATGGACCTTTTGTTTACCATCCAAATTGGGCCTATGAAGAAAATTTTTTTGCAATCGTCTCTCCACTTTTATGTTTTAAACTCAATTCTCTTGTTATTTTTAACTCATAGGTGATGTCCTGCTGGTCTAGCTAGCTAATGAGCACCAGGTCATCCACCAGCTGTCATCTCTCTCAGCAACTACAACATTTCTCTTGGAGGGTAAGACATCAGGGCAAGTTTAGTAGTTGAGTATGCTTTGAACTTTAAGGTTCTCCACGTCATCAAGAGTTCACCATCAGTTTAACGTATATAGTTTAGACAACTTTAAAATTAAAAAAAATAGTGCAAATATTAAATTTTTTATTCCTTTGCCTTCTTTCCCATTCTTTCTCACATATACCGTATTAATTCCTCCCGTGTCAATGTTTCTTACTCCTCTCTCTCTCTCCTCCACATCAGTGTTGATTCTAGGTAGTAGTGGTATGGGCCGGCTGGCTTATATATTGCTACTGTACACGCTATTATCCTTGCATATATGCCACCGCGGGTTGGCTTCTTTGCTAGGGACAGACTCCTTTGGCCTAGCAGAGGGATAGGCACTGAGGTAGGAATGTCCTTAATATTTTAGGCAATATTTTCTATTCATGTTTCCCATCGGTTTGGTTGCTTTGGGACGATGTGCACTGGAGATGGCCTAACCATATCACTGATTGAGAACTCTACAGAAAGCTTAAATAGAGCCTAGATCTTTCTTGTTATGACAAAACCCTAAATGGGCTAGTGGCTACGTATACTACAGTTAATTATTAATTTGTAAATTCTGCAACATTAATAGAGAACAAACTAATGAACCTCTAATAATTTATTTGCCCATTATGTGCCGACAATTCAACCTACTTAATGGGTTCCACTAACTTTATTTTGTGAAACCTCGATTGAACTCTATCAGTATTAATGTAAAAATAATTAACCCACGTAATCATTTGTGAAAAATTATGATTTTGGTCATTACACGCGCCAAACCGGCCGGATGGTGTGGCTAACAGTCCTGATAATTTGGTGGCTACATATATCAAAATGCTTGCTGCTGTACTGTTATTTTTAGGAAAATTACTGTAGGGGATCCTCATACAGCGTATATATATATTAATATATATAAAAGCAAAAGGTTACAAGTTACATATGTACAGGACCAAAAATTAAAAAAAGTTACAAGTTACAGGCACTGTTTTTTGTTATCACAGTAAAAACTAAGGTTCCAATAAGGTCAATAATTAGACAAGTAGGAATTAATTGGAAATTCATATACATAGTTAGTTTCAGCTTCTACACTAAACAATAATTACGGAGACAACTCTAATAATTTATAAAAAAACTATAGATGCCTCTCCCCGATTTCCTTGCCTCACTGCCACCTAAATTAGCCACTAGAGCTCCGTGTTGCTGCTAGGACAGTGATGGAGGGGCTATGGCATTGGCTCTGAGTGATGGGGCAGCACAGTGGTGGTGGAGGCAGCGATGGTTTCCCTCTGATTAGCAAGTTGGAACAGCGGTGGTAGAGTCGATGGTAGAGATGGCATGATTGTGTTGGCATCTAGGCAAGTCAGCTTCACTCAAGTGGAGAGCCGGTGGCGTGCAGTCGAGAGATTGCCACTGTCCGAAAGGGGTGTCTCGTCCTCAGTAACGAGCAATGGTTGCTTCACCTGTTTGGTGGAGGCCATGGTCGGATGGATCTGGTTGGATGGAGGTCATCAAATCCTTCAATGGAGTGCGGCCATATCAGGTGGATGTGGGATAGGTAGTGTTTAGGCTTGAGGTGTTCTAGAGGTGGACCTTAGGGGCGCTCAAGGAGGTAGTGCTATGAATCAGATGGCAGCCCATGGTGGCAGTGGATAGTAGGCCAACATTGGCTCAGCATCAGGGAAAATGTCAAGAATATATGTGGTGCAGGTAGTGTTCATGATAGATGGATCTAGCCTAATAGCCATATCTAGTGTCCTTTAGATAAGCGAGGAGGTTGCAGTGAGAAGGAAAGATGGAGGGCTCATTAGTGGTGTCGATGGCGACCAGGGTAGCTAGATTATGCCTAATGGCTAAATCCGATATCCCTTTGATGTACAAGGATGCTATAGTGAGAAGTAGCATTGGCAGCATGATGGCAGACTAGTTGGCAGTGCTGATAATGGCTAGGACATGACACTAAATCTAGGGCCTAAGTGTAGCTTGATTAGAGTTGTATGTGACCTAATCTATTTATGTTGCGGCAAGCTACGTTGGAGGGGCTTCTTCTTCTTAGCCTCCACTAGATGGCATCAATGAGCAAAGGCACTAGGGCTAGAGCTATAGGATATAAATCAAATGGATTGAAAATGACCAAGGTGGCAAAGGAGCCGATTAGAGGTGGATGGTGAAAGTGCATCTAGTCTTTCTAGTGAGTTTTGGATAATAGATGCTAAAAAAAATTAAAGGACTAATGTATTAAGTGAAAAAAAAGTATAGGAGATAGTCCTTAGGAAAAATTGAATTCGTGAAAAGATACTCCTTCCACGAAAGAAATGTATCGAAGAGAACTTAACGTTGTGCTTTAAATGATTTTTTTAGTCTTAGTGTTGTCGTACTATCAACAGAGCTACAAATATTAGCCTGAGTTACAAATCAAGTGCTCAGTTAGATTCCTTTATTTTTTGAGTAAACACTTGTACTACATGCACCTCTGGTTCTAGTTTTTTTCCTATAGAGAGACATTTGGATATTTGGTCTAAGTCACTAGACATTATTTAGTAAATTTCCCTCCCTAATAGTGAAAATGGAGTCTCTGGCCTTAAGTGGCGGAGTATCTAAAGAATTATCTTTATGAAGCAGTGAAGGTTGTTCGGAGTTTTCGGATGTTTAGACCAGATACTCCGAACTAGTAGTGTTTCTTTGGATTTAAGTGTGTCTGGAGTCTTCAGCCTTTAGAGGCGGATGCTCCAGAGAGTTAGAATATGTGAGTAATTGCTAGTTTCACAAAAAATTTGTTTTTAACTTCACCAACCCTTACTTTAAGAGTAGGGTTGTTCATTCATTTTATCCCTACTCCTAATAACTTTCCTAGGGTTTCAGACATCTCTTTGTTTGTACACCAAATTCATCTCCTTTTTTTAATGATCTTTTATAACTAATAAGTAAGAGGGTTAAATATTTGATGAAGCACTTATGGATCGATGCCTGATGAGTATTTGTACTTGTTACTTAGAGGTTTTTCTATTTTTTTTCTTTTTTGTTTTTAATTTTGTTGTTTCTATGTTAAACAACCGGAGTCTAAGTATTCATGCGGTGGCTGTGTGTATAGAGACCTAATTTCTATCCATTATCTGAAAAAAAATCTCTAATGTATTTATATATGCAGTGAAATTTAGTTTAGGCCAAATATAAAATGAAGCAGTCAACAATGGATGCAAGTTACATCTATATATTTGGGTCCATTAATTTGGACCAGAGAGGATTGGCAAAATAACCCACAGGAACAAGCGTATATTTTTGCTAATTAAGTTCATGTGAACTTGCTGCATCAGAGACAAGAATTGCGAAAGCTGAAATGAATGCATACCTTGCCGGCAATTATTCATCTTCTTAATGTCACTAGTAACCATGATGTGCATTGATTCATCGTGCAGAAACGTTCTATTTGTTGACAATCACAACCTTGATTTGAAAATGGTTCTCTTCATCTCATGTGAGATGCACGTTCAGACAGGCCAATGAGATCTTACAATGGCCTCCTGGGTGCATGTCCAGTCACAGAATGATGACTCCCATGTGGGCTAGTTAGTAGTGGTGAGAGTTCATGTTTCAACTTCAACATCGGCTGAGGTTGACTGGTTTAATTTGTTTCAATTACATCTTTTTACATAGCAATTTCACGGTCAATGCAAAAAGGGATGACCTCAGTACATCTATTTAATTGATTCTTATTATTATTCATTCACCTTTTGCGGTTGCTCCACTTACGCTCCTGTTCTCGATCCTTTCACGTAGAAGGGTTAACTTGGATGTTGGACTGCATTTAAACTTGAGTTTATATGTTAGTAAAACTCTTGTTCAGCTATGAATGTGGTATCATCTACCATGTCAATTTATCATCAGCAAAGATCGATGTTTGCCAACCGTAGTTATTCTAACAGACCCTATCTGCCAGTAAATCTTGTCCTGACATATAATTTGGCAGTATGGCCTTTGCCGACAGATTTCTTGTTCAGAATTTTGGGGCATGGAGTAGTGACACTTTTATGGACCACAATTCATCTCTAGCTATCCATCTTGGCTTGGGTATCTCATAGATCCATCCTCAAATAACACGTTTGATATAACCTACCCACGCCAGGGAAAAACATAACGAAATCCGCTCTTAGTAGATGATTGTGCATTTAATGTTGACAAATATGCCATGTCATGTGCTTTCTCCGTTATAAGATATAAACATTTATATCACTATTTAAATTATTGCTTGTCTCAGTTATCTCATATTTAAATTTCTTTGTATCTTACTACCAACCATCCTTCCACATCTAAACAACCCTCATTTAATGAGAGCACCAAAGTCTTTCTTTCTCAACTTTAATATATGCTAAACAATCTAGAAATACCAGAGATTAGTTTTTCCACTGCATCATTATTTGATTGTAGTAGCCTATTGCTTTATTTGGTATTGAAGTGGATATAATGCTATTGTGTGGTACAACTACTTTATGTAATAGAATAAATTGGTCGAGCATCACTGTGGACTTGAATGTCATATGGCTATTGATTGCACCTGTTTGTATGGATTAATTGTTTGTGTTCTATTAATTATATGGTATCATTTTGCATAATTGAAAAATCCCATTCTTAGGGTTCAAGAAGATGCTCCAGGGAAAGAAATAGCATATGGAAATTATGAAATGTCAAAAAGAAAGGTTTTCCTAGGATGTAAATTAAACTGCCTGCCCTAGGGCTATGTACTTTCCATGTTGGCAACCACTGCTACGTAAGAAACCTGACCATTAGTTCCCATAGCCCTTGCAACCCTACAGAAAAACTTTGTTCCCTTGAGTTTGAGAAAAGGATCCCTGGGATACTCCTCTTTGCCCACAGAGACTTTCCCTAGGTGAGGTTCCCTACCGTAAACGGAAAGGGAACAATATCCCTATGTTTTTTTATTTCTTGTTCCCAGTCGTATATGTCACTTGTTGGGGAACTAAGTAGCGACTTTCATTCTAGACTAAGTTGTAATTAATGATAATATTATTGTATTCTAAAAACATGGATCGAAATAGACATGATAATTAGATAAAATATTTTATCTAACCTTAATTTAATTTGTAAAACAAAATATAAGAATTACAACTTTAAATTTCTATAGCAATTTAGGAATAAACACAACACACATATAGCATAGCGACCCAATCTCTATATAAATTTAGCATTGGCCTAAAGTTATAGAATATCTTCTAAAGAGCATTTGGAGTGGCCCAGGCCCAGCCTGCCCAACCCAACCCACCACCTTAATAGGTAGACCATGTGTGCTGGTGACAATGTGCTTGGTCAAAGGCAGGTATTTATGTCATATACAGGTACATAGACACACATCAAACTAATGGAACAACTATCCACACAAGGTAAGTTCACTGCCAAGTTCCGAGGATATTAACTTGCCAAAGAAGCTCCCCTCTCATGGGAAAGTGATCATGATCGTACAGCACCACCTCTCACAAAAGTTGCAAATGTGCCTTCTGCAATCAGCTAGTATGCAGTTCCAAGGATCAAGCAAGCATGCATGGACAGGCATCCTATCACCATGGAACCATGGCCACAAAAAGAAGAGGGGCTATGATTGATTCCCTATACCAGGAACTGCCCCATGCAAGGGAAGGGAAGGTTAATTCAAGCCAGCAAGATCATGCAAGCTGTAGATTCATCTGCAGTGGTAGTGCTCACCTTTCACAGCTATGGTGGGAGACATCACTACCCCACCCCATCAGCTGATCCGCTCCACCACCAACACCACTACCACTACTTCTGCATCACCAAATGGGCAGGGATATTCCATGTCACCTTTTGCATCCCCGGGGGCTCTCGTCTAGCTTCCTGATTGCCCTGTCGGCAACACCAGGAGGCGTAGGCCAAACAACGGCGACAGCGATAGGGCATTGTGGATTCCTCCTGTTTGATGTTGTCCCCCTATGCTAGCTAGGTAGCCAGCCCGTTCCTCTACCTCCACTCTCTCATTCCCACACTTCTGCATACACTTGATGTGTAGCCGGAAAGGAGGCACCAATGGTCATTGCTGATATCTTGTTCTCGGTTGAAAAGGGATATTTTGGGTTCTAGGGTTGAACTTAGACCAATGTCGGTCATGATGCATTGATGATGGATAATATAAGTTGGTGATCAGATTAGTTTTGACCTTGAGAAAATAACGAAAGATTGTGATAAGTAGTGACTAGCTTTAGATTTCAATGTTGGCATATATATGTAAAAGTTGAAGGTGATGAACCAAGTATAAGACTACAAAATTTGTCAAAGATGAAATTAGTGAATTTCCATGTAAACAGATGCATCGATCTGATCAAAATTGAGAATAACTTTTGCCATATGTGGGAACTGAGAAATGTTCATGTTGTCAACTACGTTTTCACCAGCCAGATGAACAAATTGGCAGAAAGAAGCATGATAGTACTATGCTGTTGCTGCAGGTAATTGGATTGGACAGTGCATTTCTTACGTTTACTTTTGTCAGAAAGGTGCGGTGACAGTCATGTCTCATGGTAAACAAGAAATGGGGATGTTCTCTTATTTTTAGCAAGATTTTTTGTCTTTTTCTTCAGAAAGGACATGAATTAAGGTGTTTCATTGATGCATTATTTTTTTTATAATATTAGAAATTCTGGATTCAGTTCTAAATTTGTGTTTTCAATAAACTGATTATATAGAGAAATATATATCAAGGCACGGAAGCTGCAAATGCTAACCACATAGTTCTTTTAGACATTTTCCTCGCTAAACATGAATAAGCATTTTTCCAACATGTATGTGTATATACATGGAGAATTCTCTTCTCTGAATTGAAGTACTATGGTCCATTCATCTATTATTTTTCATTGTGAAATTATCTTGCATTGTAGCCCTAAAGCCGCGATGTCCAGCTACATGATCATTTCTTGACACATAGATACACAAACATAACAAATTCTGTGGAAAAAAATCAAGAGATTTTCTTTTGTTTTGCACCGGGGACGGGCCAGAAGTCTAGGGCACACAAGAAATATTCATGTGCAAATGCACTGGTTAAATCAACAATTAATGTACCTAATCGGTTTTTTGACCCAGCTTTTCTGAAGCCATTTGCTGTGTGGTAGTGCACTTTGGAGGCCCATATGCAGTACATGTTTGTCGCTGTCTTTTGGAACACTTGCAGAAAGCTTCGTGTACGATGGGTAAGAGATAGTGGAACTTGCTTCAGACAGTGAGAAACGATATGCTCCCTGATTAGGCTTACAAGCTGTATCCAAGCTTGTGCTGTCGATCAATCAATGGAATCTGGAATTCTTTGCCCTCAATTGCTTTTCTTTTATACTTTGCATTTGGTGATATATGTATGGTTCGATCTCCTCTATTCCTCTTGTCTCTGAGCATTTTGTGTCATGCATGTTCAGAAAAATATATGATCAGGAAACGGACAAGAGCCGAACCTTGCACGGGTTTGTTGGCGTTTTATGACCTATTGGTTAGGATCAGGTAGTATGTGTGACATGTAGTGTTTTCTTCACCGTATAATATGCATATGAAGATTGAAGGTTGCGTAGCGTATGAGCAATGGATGGTACTCTTTGGAGTGGCCTCAATGTGCCATGTGAGCTTAGTCCACACCACCCACAGTGGATGCCACTCTAAATATTTTTGTGTTTTAGTCCCTAATTATTTACGTGTCATCCTTGTGGTATTTTTTATTATCTACGTAAAATCATAATGATGATTTAAATTATACGATGATACATCGGTATGATGTGTTTTATTGAGAATAAAGTAAAAAAATTATATTTAAATTAAATTTATAAAATTGGTAAATAGTATCAATTAATAGAGAACTTACAAGTATTGTCGGTGATGGATTGGGATTAAGCTTGATAGAAGTTAAGATCTAGACGGTTGAAAAGATTATGCAGGTTACTAAGATAACAATAAACATGGAGATAAAGTTTTCTTATGGCATATAAGAAGGATTGTGTGTATGAAAAACGAAGTTAAATTTGAAAGGAATTCAAATTTAAAATGATTAAAGTTTGTATTTGATATAGATGTGTTATACAAGAGTTTACTATAAGATTAGAATTAAGAATAGTTAAATTTATTTATTTTAGTGGGTTGAGCCTCAAAGTAAAGTAACTTTTAGAGTAAAAAGTTAGGGTTTGTTTTGATAATTTTAATCGTAGTTCGTAAATTGAGAGAAAAGTGATTTATATGTACGTTGTAAATATATCTAGATAAAATAAAGTTAATATACTTTCAAAATTTTCATAGGCTTTTGAGATTTTTATCAAGATTATTTTTCTTTGTTCGCAGGCAATCAAACCGGCTAGATCGAGATAGTCAAACTAGTAACAATGAAACGCTCACACGACGGCAAAGTGACGGAGCAGCAAGAATCCGACTGTACCAATGACATCCAAAAAAGTCTATGATTTTTATTACATTAAGATTAACTTTATCAATATAACTTTTAATTTCGCTAAAAGTTTTTTATTTTTAAATAATCCTATCATTCATCCTCTCTAACAAACTTCATGTTGTATTCAATGCTACAATCTATTCAATTAATTTTGGACCTATTAAAACTAAAAGAAGTGCACGTATACTGTTAACCTCGTGATGGACCACTATCAACCTCTGACCCTCCTGGGTCATTTCCTTTGACACGGCACTTGTGCTGACGCCTCTACAGTTCTTCACCTCTTCCTCTCTTCTTCAATATCGATGTGGTCTCTCTCCTCTATCCATTTGTTCTCTTTGTTAATGGGTCATATTCGATTTAGCAATGTAGAGCACACCCCATAAATATAGAATAAAAAGACTAGGGAATAAGGATTTTATATAAGTTTAGATCCTGATATATGTTAATAGCTTTACATCTATTTATATAAAATAATCGACATATCACATCAAGTACAGAAGAAGGGTAAGCTAGCTAATCTATCTTATCAAGCTAATCTCGACGTGTAAAATAACTAGTTATAGTCGGCAGCTAGCAAAAGAGCTTTCTTCTGAACTCGATGCTTATGATGTAATGCACTCTCCCTCTTAAAAGATTACATATTTATATTGAAATAAAACCCATTGCTTAAGTAGAAATAAGCGATCCTAAATAAGATGCTAGCAAACTAGGCCTTATTGTCACCAAGTCAAACGTCATGGTCCTTTTTTTAAGTGGATGAGATTTCTTCGTTGTCTGTATCTTCATCCATACACTTAAGAATACCTTTTCAAATATACGATATTATTAATAATATTAAGTGCGGGTAGTGATACTCGATGGTAGAGCAACGGGACGGCGAGGTCACGTCGATCCAGCCATACTGGTGCTCAATTTGGTGAGGTCGCGTCGATTTCTTCATCGAGGTCATGTCGATTTTGTCAGTGGTGACCTGATCTGCTTCCCAACCGTCCAATCTGCTCATCGAGGTCCTCCACCAGCTAGGTATGCTCCAAGTATCCAAGTGCCACTCATTTTTCTTCTCCTTCTCTCTCTCTTTCCCTTTCTGTTTCTAAGCCTAAACCAACAAAGCAACCGCCTCCTGTGCAATGCTCGCTGGCCTTCTGTAGGTGCAACGTGCCCCTGCAGAGCCCGCTCCAGCCGAGCTGGTAGTCCAGCTCCGATGTGGCGTGGCTAGGCCACTTGCCAACTCACCGTGTTGAGCATGCCCTTATATACGTATCTCTTATTGTGAGCAAGGAATTTTATACAGGTTTAAATTACTGTAACATTCCAACGAGATTCCTCTTCCTTCCCGATAGACAGTTCCTTTTTTGAATGGTCAGTTAATTACCTTGGATTAAGTAATTAAACAATTTCATTAATAAATGAGGAATTTTACCGTGCTTAACTAATATTATAAGGTCATGAGAAATATCAAATTGTAGTATTTTAAGTACCTAAAGTCGCTCTAAAGGGCAAAAACAATTATTGTCTATATAATATTTTCCATCATATCTTAGATAATGTACTACAACCCCCGTATAAGCAATTAAGACTTAGGCCTAGTTAGTTTGGGTCGTTGGGGATGACGAAATTTCTATAAATATTTTTTAAAAAAATTAAAAAAATTTATTTTTTAAATTTATAGGAATTAATACTCAATTAATCCTAGGCTAATAATTCCTATTTTCGGAGCCACTAATAGCTATAATTGAATAGGTGATTTAGTTCTAAGTTATCTACGACTGGTAATCCATGGATGGCATCCCTTTCTCCTTTTTCCTTCATCTCCGCATCATCAAATATGCTACGTGACGTTCTCTCTCTCAGACGCTTACGTCATACTATTATTCATGTCCTCATAAATACCCAAAAATTGATTAATTGTAGGCAAGATTTTTTTTGGTAGTGGGGATGTGTGTGGGTGTTGGGGTGGGTGGGTTTGCGTGTGTATTTATGTAAATATGCATCTTAATTTATTGTTCTATACAGTTCTCAAATCAAAGAGTGTAATAAAGGTTCGAACTTTGAAAGACAGATCTGTTTATAAAAACTACTTTATGAAAAATATTAACGGAAGGTAAAAAAATATTATAGATATAGATACTATGTCTATAACCATCATATACCAACTTCTATAAAAAAACAAACCTCATGTAGATAAAACTCAAGAGTAAGAAGTCTCACATTAAAAAAAATACATATTTATAATTAGACCTAACCAGTTCGAATCCTATTTATACTTAGACTCGACCAGTACTAGTTCGTTCGTATCCATATCTATACTAGTTCCTAGTTATATTTTTTAGATAATGAGACATCCAAAAGTATAAATATAAAATCCAAAGCAACCAATGATCTCAATAGACACGATAAATACAAACCACCTCTAATCGCGTTGAATCAACCTATAAGAAAACCAACAACAGCTGATAACCATACCTGAGCTATATACGCTGATATACTTAGTTTAGGATATATGCTGATATACTAGTTTAGGATTTTCTCTCCATACTTTTAATATATAATAGCAACATCAATTTTAATCATACTATCATAGGAGGTTTAAACATGTATGAAAATTTGTGTCCCGCTTTCTGTAGATTTATTTATATTCTTATATTATGTAGTCAGATATTATGTAGTCAGGATATTACCCATTAGCGCACCAAGAACAAACTGGTATTAAGAGAATTTGTAAAAGATGATATCAAGAGATAGATTTTCTAATGAAGGATACTACGTTAACTTTGATCCAAAGATTCAACTCGACTAGAGTGAAACTATCACCATCGTAATCTTTATCAATTTAATTTACTAAGTATCGGTATAGCTTCAAGATGTCATCATCGCGAAAAACAACAGGCTGGACCGACCACCTCCGAAACTGACATACTCCGCAAAAACTCTACAATGCTCCGGGTATACCGTTCTAATTATTGATTATTAGAACAGATTTTTCTTTCAATTGTTATCTACAGGTTGATGTGTCGGTATTCTCGATTTGTCTATTTGCATGTATCATGACAACACCGGAATATTTTATTCTACCGAGAGCCGAGCAGTCATGCTGAACAGGGAGACGACAACAAAGATGGTGAACCACGAACGCGCCACCGAGCATGTGCATGTCCAATGGAAGCATCGGCATGGCCGTGTCCGACCAGGAGCCAATACCATCGACATGCTTGCCTCCGTCAGGTACACATACACATGCATGACATCAGCACATGTAGGCATGCATGGATCCGCCAAATCGACTCCCTACAGTACACATACACATTCGTCCCGGCTATGTGTGTGCCAGCTGTTCGGCGCATGCAAATTGACCAAGGTAGTGGATTGATTTTCTAAACTAATCTATTAATGACAAATATATCTTAAATTTTATTGCAGATTGAATAGTTCAAAATTCATGTATACTTCTTCAATACACAGACGGGGCTATTGGTGCCGGATTGTTTCATACCATTATTCTTTCAAGTTTGCTATAGTGCCATATTTTTTTTACTTAATTGTAGTTGTTTTTTTCTATATGATTGTTTTCTATGATTCTATCTCTCATATCTCATCCTAATTCTCTTAATCATTATGTATTAGAAAAATTACAATGTAAATATTGAATCTTATAATTTACAGTATAAGTTTTGAAATTTATAGTATAATTGTAATGTAAGTGGAGCTAATTTACGGTGTAAAAACAATTTGAATGTTTTATCTTTTTGAAATGTAGCTACTCTCTTATTCTTTTTGCATGGTATAATTATCGGAGGATTCGTGTTTGTGGATGCCGGATTGATTTCTGTTATCTTTATGTTTACCTACTTTAAAAATTGATAAAAGCTTCTGTCCTTGTCCGTCGCTCCTCCAATCCAGTCCGCGAATGTTGCCGCACGCGACCAAAGTAAGGCAGGCAGGCCATGCACTTGATCACGTCTCTCCTACTTTCCATCCTCCGTAAAAATAGCTCTTCTCGCTCGCGGGACGTCTTATTCGATTACGATCAAGACACGAGAATGGATTTTAAACCGGCGATATCCCTTGTTTAGTTATAAAAAAATTGATAAAATAGATTAATACGTAATATACCACTATACCAATATGCCAATATACAAGTTTAAATTGGACCTCTGTATGTTAGAAAAAAGAATAAATTAAATTCTTGCTGGTTTACATTATTGATGGTTAAATTTGTTTTTTCTGTAGAAGTTAAATTTTATCTTTACGAACTGATAACATCTTATTCGACTATGATGATCGAGACACGAGAATGAACTTTAAACGACATCCTTCGTTTAGTTATGAAAAAAAATGATAAAATAGATTAATTAAATTTAAATTCGACCTCTACACGTTGGAAAAAAAAGAATAAATTAAATTCTAACTAGTTTATATTATTGACGGTTAAATTTGTTTTTTCTAAATTTTTTTATAATTATTAGAATGATATGAAAAAAAAAGGAGATATGAATATCTCCTGGAGAGTTAAGAATCATTTCCATCAAGACACCAATTCTGATCGATGGGACAGTCCCGCGTAATAGCTATCGGGACGGGACGGACACCAATTCAGATTCGGAAGCTGAAGATGCATTTGAGGATCTGAAGCATGCAGCTGCCGACGATGAAGTCCCATATGCTGCTGTTGTCGGCTGACGCGAAGTCCGGCAATGTCGCCATGTGCCAGGAGGTGATCTCGCACAGCTGAAAAAGCCCGGCTTGAGGCCGGAGAGCTTCACGCTAGCTTAACGGCATGCTCTACGCCTACGCCCAAGTGAGCACGTACAAACGTGGTGGTACCCCGGACGCTGGCACGACGAGGGGTGGTGCTGCATCGCGTCGTCGGTCCCGAGCACCACGAACTGGTGAGCCCGCCTGGCACGAAGCCCTTGGAGCCTGGTCTCGCGCTCCTCTCTCACCGCGAAACTCGACGTCGTGTTCGCCTGGACACACACATGAATCCATCAAAACTTCATATCAATGTCGGAAGAAGTGAGCAATTGATCATGGTTACCGAGTTTGGTTAAATATTTCCTTCCTGGAGAATATATATATTGCTCTGAAGTCTGAGCTTCGATCAGAAACTCGCAAATAGCAGTTGCAATGGAAGATTTGCAGTCAATAGCTTGTGAGCGTTTGTCATAACCTCTTCTACTGTCTTGTGAGCGTCTGGAGATCACGGTTCCATCCACTGTGTCCGTGTGTCAGGCGGCAAGCATTACGACGATCGATGCCAAAAGAAGCAGTCCAAGCCACAGCTCCGTAAGTGTCTTGTCGCCGCACCTCTTCTACTGGCTTGGTCCAGGCACGTACGGCCTCAACGCCTAAGTTAGCGGTGGTTGATTTCTTACGGCCCAGCCGGCAAGGGCGACGGCTGCAGCGGTTGATCGGCGAGGCGAACACCAACCTAAACAATGCCACCAAGAGGAGTGGACTCCAGCACTAAGTTCAGATGTGGTCCGAATTTTTTTTCCTATATCTATGTTTTGCTAAACTAACTCATATTGGTGTCCGTATTGGACAATATGATTAGATTGCTCGTTCATTTATATGGTTGATTCAAGTGCGTCTTGCAATTGTGTGGTGTGGATTCTTAGCTGATGTCTAGGAATTGCCACCGGTACCTAGAGGTTAGGTTCCTATAGTTCAAATAAGAGTAGGTCAGAGCAGGACATCAGGTTTCATGTTTCATCCAAGAGATGTTTCTAGCAGGAGTTTGTTTCACCCGTTGCAACGCATGTGCATTTTGCTAGCTGGGAAAAAAAACGTTTACATCTAACTCATTGATCACACACGGGATATAAAATAATCCAAACATTATTGTTTCCTGCAAATCTGAATGCATTTTTATTCCGATTTAAGGATGCCTTCATGAACACTTTCTCCTGCCTCGCGTCTCCACCATCCGGCTGGCACGCGACGAGTTATTTTATCCTAACACCACAAACGGCGCAGAAAGCAACTGGTTTTAGTATCAAATTAAACTCGCATCTATTGTGATTGAGCAAGATCTTAAAATTAAAGCTGCACTGAAACATAATTTTAAATTCACGGAAGGCTTTCTGACTGATCATACGTACGATACACATCCGGATGAATGAAAAATTAAAGCAGACGAACCTTCAACGGTGCACCATAAAAATATCAGCTAAACATATCTTTTCAGATATTTTCGTACTTTGATATTTTTTGTGAGACTATTTTCGTACTTTGATATTAGTTTCCTGGACCGCTCTTTTACCCTGTGGACTGTGGTCCATGAACTAACAATTAATGATCTAGGAGATAATTTTAAAGGAGAATATTACTTTTGGAATCGAATCTATTCGATGGATAGCCCAAATTTTGAGCAGTGATCGAAAATAAAAAGATAAAATCCAATCTCCTACTTTGGGCCGCTTGAGCAAAAAGGAAATTTGGATTCCAGAGAAAAGCTAATAGCGGCCGGTGAGGAACAAAAATTATTACAACCACAGATGCTAGAGCCAGCCTGCCTGTATGCTTCGAGTTTCGAGCTCTTGTATTTCTTCACGTTCTTCGTTGCAAACATTCGTTCATCTTCTGCATCGTGGGTATATTATAGCCGTAAAACAGTCCATGCTAGAGTTCGTGCCCTTTAATTTGGACCACCCCAAACCATGTCAATGACTTCATCTTACACATAAAAAACGTTACTCACCGAAAAAAAAGCAGTACTTATGGTGTACTAATCGCCTCTTGATGAAGACATTTGAATCGCAGCAACATAAAGAATCAATTTTGAACTTAATATCAATCATATTATGAAACCATTAGCACCTACGTAGCACATCATGGTAACAATCAGGAAAGTTCCAAATGGACGATTTTGCTCTCTGGTGAAAAATAGGAAGGCACTGGTATGAAGCAAAGGAACATGAATGCTCTTGGCAGCCACAGATTAGACTCTATAGTTGTCGCCACCAAAAATCCCACGACCGGAGAGAGACGGTGACTCGGTCACGCGAAGACCTAATAGGTCTGCTTATCTCCAGTGCAGGTCCTTAAGCCTCGAGATTCACGAGCGTGCCAGTCAATTTGATCCTACAATTGACAAGGAAGTGAGACGAGCGAATCCGATACAGGCGCTCGCTATCAGCTGGCTGCCGATAGGATCGAGATGCTCTTCGATCGGCTGGGGAGCTGATATGGACAAGTGTCGACGAGAGGTCAATCGTAGAGCCAATAGAGGAACCAGGGTGTGCTCAGAGGATGACGAGACGCATGGGATCCCTCTGGACAGCCGATCAGTGATTCATTGGCTGGAAAAACCGATGAATGCGCATGTGGCCTGGGCAAGGAATAGCACAAAAAGGCACGGACTGCAAAACCGATGCTGCTTCGGGTATGACAGCAAGAGACCCGTCGCCCGCCGTGACAGAGCCATTAACACCGAACCTCGAAGATCGGACCTAACCGAGACAGTACGAGACCGGGGCCAGCGGCAATGATACGGAGGACATTGGATCGGTATGCCATAGCAAGGATAGGAGCGAATCCATCGGCTAGCTGAGCCGATAAGGGGACGTCTCTCTGAAGGCGGGTGCGTATCAGCTGGGGGACCAATACGTTCGTCATTACGTGTCGAGCGACGCCTCTAAAGGCTGATGCGTATCGGCCGAGGGGCCGATGCCCTATGAAGCTCAGAGTATGGATAACTCATCGGCTACTCACTCCGATGAGACGCCGTGCAGAAGACTATAAGCCTGAAGCTCGATCTACCGTTGGCAGCCCTGTAGGTCAGACCTAACCGATGCAGCACGAGATTGACGATGGCAGAGGGAGCTTAACAGGCCGATAGGTCCTACACGGACGTGATGCGGTACACTTGATCTGACTAAAGTTCGAACCTAAACGATGCAGCCTTAGACAGTACAATGCATACCAGGATAGTGGCGAGACTTACCCTTTCGCCGGAGATCGGACTTAACCGATGTAGCCCCGCATCGAGAGCCAGAACCTACCGGTAAACACCTAGATGAACTAGGGTGGCGATGCACCGAATTTGTATATGATCGAGAGATATCTTACATGTTTCCTAGGGGTCTATATTTATACCCTGGATTTATAGACAGAGTTCGACATGTCTACGACCATTGGACATTATTTCCTAGTAAGAACAAAGAAAAATATTCCTAAAGAAGTTAACTAACCAGGTAAACCTCCTTAATTGAGTAAGGTTACAATTTACAAAAATAAGCACCCTGCCAAGGAGTCCACGGCTTTTCCGTAAACCCGGTTTCATCTGAATAATCTTCCAATTTGTAACCGAGTCTTCCTTTGCTACAACCTGATCGGCTTCTACACTGTAGCTATCGGACCTTCTTTTAGTCAAGCCGATCCTTTTCCTTCCTTCCCTCGGGCTTCTCAGACCTAATCCTGATTGGACAATCCCCTATCTTCAAGCCAATTCAATCTTTCACTAATCTGATCGGCTTTTCTACAGTTCTCCATCGGCTTTGCCTCAGTATCTCCATCAGCCGATGACTGCATTAAACCCTCCATCGGACCTCTCAGCCAATCGGCTTTAGCACCATCGGATCGTCCAGATTTTGGCGTTAACACATGCCCCCCAATTTTGGAGTTTGCCAATAGACTACGAAATTTTGAGCCATTAAAAACCTTCGCAAACCAGGAGGACCCGTTAAAACCCGCATTAATCGGCTCAAATTTCTGCCTAGGTCGCTCCGCCTCTATAAAATATATCTCCTCCTCAGCTTTCTTCTACACACTTCTTCTCATCAAAAACTTCCAAACCTCGACGAGCTCCACAGGCATCTGCAAATTTCCGCGAATCTCGACGGGCTCAGAAGACTGAAGGCGAGCTCTCGTAGATTTCTTTATCGGCTGCTACTCCTTCATTTGTGCAATGGCTTCTACACATGTAATCCCTGAGGAAACCATTATCTGCTCTTTCATCCTATCTTTTGCGCGCTTCCTCCTCATCCCGATTTCTCATCAGTAGTCGGGTTCTGGTTTCTGTAGAACCTTAAGAGCCAGATCGCTATTTCAATCTCCGACCGCCCCGGTCACTTCTTTCTTGCCCTATGGGTAGCGAGAATCCATCTGATTTCATCAACTCAGAAACAGAAAGGATCCCGTTCAAGCACTCATTCATGGCCATCACTGATTGGGCTTACAGCTTCAGATCCTAGCCTAGCAAACTCCCGGAATAGTGGAACTGTTACCTTAGAGTTTCTGCCTCCAAAAAGTCTTTATGGGAGGATTTGAAAATAGACCATTGCATCAACCTTTACTTAGCCGATATGGAAAGGAACGAACCTCTGCTTGCATCAGCTTCTTACTTCTGATCGGACATCTTGAATGCCTTCATGTTCGGGCATGGGCCGATGACCTCCACCTTGATGGATGTTACTATGTTGACCTGTGTCAACACCACCCACTACATAAATCTGTTCAGCCTCAGATTCAAACCTAAGCATCGACTAAACACCAAGAACGTTGAAGGTTGGACTAAATACATTTCCTTGCATAAAAAAATTCTCCGGCCCAGTCGATGGACGTGAACATGCAGCGTTCTTGAATCTTTGGCTGGAACAATTTTTCTTTGGTGGTTCGACTCTCGGTCCAACAATGAACATGCAATGTTTGGCAGAGCTCCTAGCCGATCACCACCAAATTCCCTTGGGGAATTATCTTCTCGGAGCAACTTATCATTTGCTCCATCAAGTCACGACCAAGCTATCGGCAGGCCAACTAGTCGGATATATCGGTGGACCCTGGTGGTTTATACAACTTTGGTTGAACGTCTACACCTCCAAAGTCATTGCCAGGCCTCCCTTCTCTTCCATGACCTTCCCAACTGACTACCGAGAAGAAAACGAGGCCAGCCGACGCCGATGCATTTCCCTGGGTGAAGCTTCATCGGCTCTTCCTAGAAGCAAAATGACCCTCCTTCGGTTAGTGCTCGTTAGTTGGGCTTCAGCCAACTCCCCATTGGCTTGTTCTTCATCGGCAAGCTCCGAGCCCGCGAAGAAGTGAAAAGCGGCTTGGAGTACGATCGACTTAGTTCGATGACATCAAACTTGTCCTTAGGAACTATCTCCACCTTCGAGCCCTGCATATCCAATACTAAAATCTTCGCTCGATGGTGGTCAGAATGGGGAAGGCACTTATATAGTCTATCGGCTGAACATTATTGCCTTCGCCTCAATCCCGACTATGTGGAATCCGATGAAGAGGTAATCCTTCCCCTTTCACTATCATTTCTTCATCATATTGAATTTCAACTGTGTCTTAATTCCCGTGATTTCACAGGCTGGCAACAAAGATGCACCTTCGACCAGCACAAGTGGTCAGCCGATTATCTATCAACCTCTATCGGCCAGATCCCTCCTTGGGCAAAGCGGTCCACCTCCATCGGCTCTCCTCCGAGTGTCGCAAGTATCAGGGCTAAAGCACAAGAAACCGGCTCTCCTCTGATGTTGTCATCATTGCATCAGCTTCACGAAGCCCTTCCCCAAAGGCAATTCTAACTTCTTCCGCATCTCCGCTGGTACGTGTCAGCATCAATTCTTTGTTGCCTTTGTTTTATCCTGACACCTTCGCTTTGCAGCTTGAACCATCGGCTCCTGAGGTCCAAATGCCGGACCATGTTACTGGGGCTGAGCCGATGGTATCCTCAGACATTTTGGTACCTACTCACACTGCCCTACATCAAGCTGACACCCGCATAAGAACTGCTTCCACTGTTTCTCAGGTACATTCATTATACATGTCGTTTCTTTTGCCTCATGATCTCCATATTTGCTAATGTTGTTATGCAGTCATTAGTCGATCTATTCTCCTTCGACATCGGCAAATACCTAGAAGCAGAGGAAGACTCAGCCACCAGCACAGCGATCGAACCATTTTTGCCAGCCGATGCACGTGAGCAGTTGTTAGATATTATGCATCGGCTAGAGGTTCCAATTGACTCGTTGGTGGAAGATTGCGGGTCGATCCGGGGAAGACTTGCAGAAATTCAACACCTCCTACCTGCGGAACGGTCGGATGCACTCACGCCTACTGCCTACTTGGAATTTCAAAGGACCCGGCTGACCGCATCAACATGACGCATAGCCGATCGCGCTGAGCAAAGGCACTTGGCTCACAACGATCGGCTGACTGCCCTTGATGAAAAGAAGAAACTTGATGAAATGTCAGCTGACCTCCAACACGTCAATACCAAGCTTGGCCTCTTGAAGAAACGAGAAGCCGATTTGATGGCGAAACTCGACAAGGTTCGTGAAGACATCAACTCCACCGAGTCCCATCTCATCGGCCTACCAAAATCGATCCAAAACCAAGAGGCCAAGGTAGCAGACAAAGTACGGCTAGCAGTTCACCGGCACAAGAACCTAAAAACTATCCCCGGATTAGACGAGGATGACATCCGCGCCATCAACGATATAGATCAAATCCGTCTGTGCGTGATTGAGGCCATTAAGAAATTCTTGTAAAACTTTAGCCTCGGAGAAATCCATATGTCATCTTGATCATTAACTTTTGCAATAAACTTCCATCAGCTTGATCAATAAAAGTTGTGTATATAAATTTTCTAAAGGCAATATCTCCACGATATCGGCTGTATGTAACCGATACAAACTATATCGGCTTCTATAAATTGTCCATCGGCTATGCCTCAACCGATCATACGGATGGTACCATCAACTGGTACTACCCCTAAAACCTTATCTGTCTTGAATCGGCTATGCTCAACCAATTTAGGCGCCTACCCACACGCTAGGATAATACTTTTTTAAATATTTTCCATTAAACGCTTTGGTAAACTTCTCTCCTTTAAGACTTTCCAACATGTAAGCATTGCCAGGCACACACCGATTGATCCGATAAGGTCCTTCCTAATTCGGTGACCATTTTCCAAACTTATTATTCCTAGATCCAATCGGCAAAATTAACTTCCAAACAAGATCTCCTTCAGAAAAGGATTTGGTCATTACTTTTTTGTTATAATGCCTAGCGACTTTAGCCTTGTTTTTCTTGATCTTCTCAAACGCTTCTAACCGACTCTGAGTCAAATTATCAAGCTCATCGGTCATCAACGTGTAATAATCGTCGGCTGTCAACTGATCCTGTAAAGACACCCTCCTAGAGCCGATGTTAACTTCCCACGAAAGAACTGATTTATAACCATATACCAACTGATATGGTGGCACCTAGGTAGATCCATGACATGTCATCCGATAGGCCCAGAACGCATCGTTCACAGTGACATGCCACCTCCGTGGTTGTTCATCGATCTTACGCTTGATCAATTTTATTAAACTCTTGTTAGAAGCTTCCGCCTGTCCATTAGCTTGAGCACAATATGGTGACGAATTTAGCAACTTAATCCCCATATTGGCAGCAAACCTTTGAAACTCCTCTGACATAAAGATAGAACTTTGATCGGTGGTAATTGTCTGTGGAATTCTAAATCGATGTATGATATGTTCCTTGATGAACTCAATCACGTCCTTAGAAGTAACTTTCTTCAAGGAAATAGCTTCTACCCACTTTGTAAAATAGTCTGTTGCCGCCAATATGAACTTATGCCCTTTACTGGATGAAGGATAAATCTGGCCGATCATGTCGATTCCCTAACCTCTAAACAGCCATGACTTGACTATCGAATTCATAACCGACGCTGGAGCTCGCTGCACATTCCCAAACTTCTGACAATCTTGACAACCCTTGTAGTATTTAAAACAATCCTCCAACATACTCGGCCAAAAGTATCCAGCCCTCCTCATCATCCATCTCATGTTATGAGCCGATTGATGGGCTCCACAGATGCCTCCATGCACCTCACTCATCACCAACGCAGCTTCTTCGTCACCCAAACATCTTAAGAGCACCCCATCGGCTTCCATACGGCTCTCAATATCGGCTATCTCAATTTCTACTCTACTGTTCAGTCCATACCCTGAAGCAGTCTGAGCAAGATCATTGGCCTCCGCGTTTTGCTCTCTAGGAATATGATCCAATATCACTATCTTGAAATCCTTTAACAACTGTTGACATTTTTCATAGTATGACCTCAAAATCTCATCGTTGCATTCATATTCCCTAGATAATTGTTTGATTACCAACAAAGAATCCCCAATGACCTCTATCGTATCAGCTCCAATTTCTCTCAGCAGCTGAAGTCCCTTGAGTACCGCTTCATATTTTGCTTGATTATTTGTACTATACGGTTTGATTGTGAAGGCAAACTCAAAACTTGCCCCCCGAGGTGAAATGATCACCAAGTCGATACCAGATCCATGCTTACAAACCGATCCATCAAAGAATAACGTCCATGGGATCGGCTCCACATAATTCTCTTGGACTCCTCTATGCTGTACAATAAAATCGGCTACCGCTTGTCCCTTAATTGCCTTAGCCAATTCATACCTTAGATCGAACTCCATCAGAGCGAATATCCATTTACCAACCCACTCCCTCAAGACTAGAGCCGATAGCATGTATTTGATCACATCGGCTTTGCAAAGCACTGTACATTCAGCCGATAGAAAAAAATGCCTTAACTTTGTACAT
This sequence comes from Oryza coarctata, assembly GCA_030770085.1. Lineage (NCBI taxonomy): Eukaryota > Viridiplantae > Streptophyta > Magnoliopsida > Poales > Poaceae > Oryza > Oryza coarctata. Next base: position 4,034,199 of record CM061478.1, read on the forward strand.
TAGAAATACAAACATAGTCATAACTTTTCCACAGCAGGATACCTAGTCTCAGCATCCAGAAGTCGTCGGCTCAAGTAAAATACTACTCGTTCTTTTGATTCAAACTCTTGTACAAGCACCGATCCGATTGACTTCTCATCGACTGACAAATATAATTTGAACGGTATTTCCTTTTGCGGCAGAATCAACACTGGTGGAGAATTCAAGTATTTCTTAATATGATCAAATGCTTTTTGCTGATCATCACCCCACACAAACTCTTGATCGGCTTGTAACCTTAATAAAGGAGTGAATGACTCAATTCTTCCTGATAAGTTTGAGATAAATCTCCTTATAAAATTGAGTTTGCCGATCAAGAACTACAGTTGTAGTTTGTTGCTGGGTGGCTCGGTGGTCTGGATGGCCCTGATGCTTTGTTGACTGACTTCAATTCCTCTCTCATGCACCATAAAACCCAAAAATTGTCCAGCCGATATGCCAAAAGCACACTTGTGAGGATTCATTTTGAGTCCGTATTTCTTCATCCTCTCAAGCACTTTTTGTAGATCAGCTATATGTTCTTCAATACCTTTGGATTTCACCACCACATCATCAATATATATCTCCACCAGCTGTCCGATAAGATAATGGAACATGTAGTTCATGGCTCTTTGATAGGTACCACCGGCATTCTTCAATCCGAAAGTCATGACTACCCACTCGTATAAACCAATAGCCTTAGGACACCTAAATGCAGTCTAGTGGATATCTTCTTCGGCCATAAAAATTTGATTGTAACCTGTATTTCCATCCATGAAGCTAATAATCTTGTGACCCGATGCAGCGTCAATTAATAAATCTACCATCGGCATTGGTACTCGTCTTTAGGGGTTGCCCTGTTCAAATCCCGGAAGTCGATGCATATTCTTAACTTTTCATTTTTCTTCTTCACTGGGACAATATTGGACACTCATTCAGCATATTGGCATGGTCTGATAAAATTTGCATCGTATAACTTTGTGATCTCCGCCTTGATTTCATCATGTCACTCTGCTTTGAATCTCCTCTATGGCTGCCTAAATGGCCGATATCCCGGTCTAATAGGAAGCCGATGTTCTATAATCGATCGGCTTAATCCTGGCATCTCATGGTAATCCAAGCAAAGCATTTCCAAAATTCCTTTAATAATTTTATCAGCTTTTCTCGGAATTCAACACATAGATTTTTACTAATGTACGTCGGCCTCGGCTTGTCTCTTGATCCTATATCTATTTGTTCCAACTCATCGACCAACATAAAACCTTGCCCTAACTTTCCTTCGGAGTCTTCTATAGTTCCCATGGAAACAACGGATCCGAGCCGACTTGCTGAATCGGCTTTATTCCTTTATCAGTCACCTCTAGGAAATTTCCTACTCATGTTTGTTTGGATAGACAGTTGAATCCATCAGCTTCCCAGAATGACACATCAGTTGTTGCCACACTAGTCGACTGATCGGCCGTGATCACTTAAACTCTGTCTCCTTGCCACCACTGTATGAGGCTTTAATGCATTGTTGAAGAAATACAACAGTTGGCGTGAATCCAATCCCTGGCAAGGAGTAGACTATACGACCCCTTACTATCGATGACAAAAAATGTGGTAGGCAATGTCTTACTTCCAACTGTTAGCTCCACATTCAGTACTCCTTTAGTTTCTGATGGATTGCCTCCGAAGTCTTTCAAAACCATATTTGTTTTAACTAAGTTTCCAGCCGTCTTACCCAATTTGCGGTATGTAGAATACAGCATCAAATTGATGGTTGCGCCTCCGTTAACTAGCATCTTTGCCATCGGCTTACCATTGACATATCCGTTGATATACAATGGCTTTAGGTGCTGATGATTGGATTCTTTTGGTTTGTCAAATATGGCTTGACTCGGTTCTAATATTAATTGGGCAAAATCTTCTTCTTGACTTTCTTCATCGGATACACATGCTTTACATTCCATCGGTAAGAAGAATACCATGTTAGGCTGAGCCGATGTACCAGCCTCTTCCTCTTTTTGCTTTACTTTCCATACTTTTTTATTTTTTTGGTTTCGATCGGCTTCTTCATGGTCCTGTCGTTGTCTTTTATGCTTCTCTCTACATCGCAGCCTTTGTGCCCTCCTTTTCTAATTCTTCCTAAAAATCCCGGACAGAGACTACTGATCCTTCATGGAGTATGATCCTTTGTTTAACTCCTAGTCCTTAAATGTCCTTTTACCATGCTCTTCGTTGATCGGCCCCAATCGGCTATGTGCCGATGCCCTAGTGATGGAAGGCCGATCATACAATGTTCGGCTCTGGTCACAGTACCGAGATCTTGATTTGTTGCATTTAGGACAGTCCTCGATAGACGGCAACCTCATGTTTTGATCTCAAAGTACTAAAAAAAAGACAAACCCCAGTGTGGATTATACCTTTCTTGTTGTGTTGTGGCTCGTCTTTCTTCATCTTGTAGTCTAGAATATTTATTGATTAAGTCCAATGAGGCAACCTTTGACCTCCTCCAGCGTCTTTTTTCATCGTTCCGATCTCCTGAGGTTCCTCTAATCACCATATTCAGCGGGAAAGGATGCCCGTCAACCTTCATCGGCTTTTTGTCCTCGAACTTGATTCTCCCCTATTCGACAGCCGATTGTAACTGTTGTCGAAAGACCTTGCCCTCATTGCTATGATGAGATATCGAATTGTGCCATTTGCAATACTTTTTCTTTCTGAGTTCTTCGGCAGATGGGATTACATTGTTCGGTGGCAACTGAATCTGCTTCTCTTGAAGGAGAAGATCAAATATCTTGTCAACTTTGTTAATATCAAAATCATATCTTTCTTCTTTATTTGCTTTCTTCATCCATGGACATGACACGGGTTTTTTATTCCTGGTCCATTCTGCCAGTCCCACCTCCACATCAGATCCCTCATTATCCAAGTCCGATGCATATACCTGTAGCTAATCGGCTTTCCAATGGAACCTTTCTTTCTTGGCACCTGCAAATCGGCTTTCGTGAGCCGATACTCTCTGGAGTAGATGAGACAAACTTTTGAATTCTTGTGAAGAGAAACGCTCCCAAATCGGAGCCAACAATCCTTAGAAAGCCGAATCGGCTAGTTGTCCGTTACTTAAAATGAGACTGTAGCATCGGCTTCTGATGTCTCGGAAAAGTTGGATGAATTCCGAGACTGATTCATCGTGTCTTTGTCTAACCGATGTTAAGTCTGACAACCTCAACTCTTGAATTCCAGCAAATAAATATTTATGGAACTGTTTCTCCAAATCAGCCCATCCCCTGATTGAATTTGGAGGTAACGAAGAAAACCAAGAGAAGGCTGGTCCAGATAAAGACAATGGAAATAATAGGACCCTCAGAGCTTCAACAGCTGATGCCTCCCCACATTAAGCCAGGAATTGGCTAATATGTGCCATAGTAGATACGTTATCTTGCCTTGAGAACCTAGAGAAATCTAGAATTTTGAATCAGTGCGGCAGCGGAATTCTATTGAACCACTCTGGGTAAGGGTGTCGATACATGAAAGTTTTTTCTTTAGGCTTAATGCCAAATTGCTCTCTTACAACTTTTGCAATTCTGGCAATCCAATCTTCTTCCTTTGGATTCTCCTTTTGGTACTGTGGGATCGAAGTTGGTATCTGACATGATCCATAATAATCTCCTTGATAGTTATTACTAGGATATTCTTGCTTATATCCCCCGTAATAGGCCGTCTGATGATACCCTGGCATCACGTCTTCATGCTGCCCCCCAATCCGCTCCTGTACTGGCGGAAACATATTTACCGATATATCCCTTCTGGATCCGTAAGTAACCTATGGTTGTCCTGTTCTCATCGGCAAATACATCGGCCCTTGATCTGGTTCTTTAATAATAGATCCATCCACTATTTTCTTGATTAAGTTGTGCAAAGTATTTACCAGTACACCCGATTGGTTAATGAGCGTATGGTGAATAGCTTCGTCAACTATCTCTTGTAGCGGCTTCTGAGGACTGATGGGTGGTGATCGGCTCGATTCTCCTTCCAAAACTGGCTTTGGTATTTTGGACTTTTGAATCGGCCCTTGTTGGGTCATACTGCAGGACTCTAGACAGAGCTTCTAAAAATTAGTTGTGTTCTGCTCCACCTGGTATCACTGTTCCTCAGTTAAATCCTTCATCGTTACTGGAATTATGTTGTCTGCGTTGATTTCTTTACCCTCCATTTGATCACCGTTGATTGAAGAACTTTCGACTGATGAAAAAGGTCTTCTTGTCTCACCGAGCGTGCCAAAATGCGTGTCGCCGCCAAAAATCCCGTGACCGGAGAGGGACGGTGGCTCGATCACGCGAAGGCCTGGGAGGTCTGCTTATCTCCAGTGCAGGTCCTTAAGCCTCGAGGTTCGTGAGTGTGCCAGTCAATTTGACCCTACAATTGACAAGGAAGTGAGATGAGCGAATCCGATATAGGCGCTCGCTATCGGCTAGCTGCCGATAGGATCAGGATGCTCTTCGATCGGCTAGGGAGCCGATGTGGACAGGTATCGACGAGGGATCGACCGCAGAGCCGATGGAGGAACCAGGGTGTGCTCAGAGGATGGCGAGACGCACGGGATCCCTCCGGACAGCCGAATAGTGATTCATCAGCTGAAAAAACCAATGAATGCGCATGTGGCCTAGGCAAGGAGTAGCACAAAAAGGCACGGGCTGCAAAGCCGATGCCGCTCCAGGTATGACAACAAGAGATCCGTCGCCCGCTATGCCAGCGCCATTAACACCGAACCTCGAAGATTGGACCTAACCGAGATAGTACGAAGCCGGGGCCAATGGCGATGATACGGAGGACGCTGGATCGGCTATGCCGTAGCAAGGATAGGAGAGAACCTATCGGCTAGCTGAGCCGATGAGAGGACGTCTCTCTGAAGGTGGGTGCGTATCGGCTAGGGGACCGATATATTCGTCATTATGCGTCGAGCAACGCCTCTAAAGGCTGATGCGTATCGGTCGAAGGGTCGATGCCCTATGAAGCTCAGAGTATGGATAAGTCATCGGCTACTCACTCCGATGAGACGACGTGCAGAAGACTATAGGCCTGAAGCTCGATCTACCGTCGGTAGCCCCGTAGGTCGGACCTAACCGATGCACCACGAGATTGACGACAGCAGAGGGAGCTTAACAGCCGATAGGTCCTGCACGGACGTGATGCGGTATACCTGATCTGACTAAGAGTTCAAACCTAAACGATGCAGCCTTAAACGAGTCTTTCTCTGCTGCAACTTGATCGGCTTTTCCACTGTAGCTATCGGACCTTCTTTTAGTCAAGCCGATCCTTTTTCTTCCTTCCCTCGGGCTTCTTGGTCCTGATCTCGATTGGATAATTCCCTGTCTTCCAGCCGATCCAATCTTCTACTAATCTGATTGGTTTTTCTACAGTTCTCCATCGGCTTTGTCTCAGGATCTCCATCGCCCGATGACTGCATTAAACCCTCTATGGGACCTCTCAGTCGATCGGCTTTAGCACCATCGGATCGTCCAGATTTGGGCGTTAACAATAGCTAACAAAATAGATGGCACAGAAAAATCATGTTCCCATGCTGATGACTGCCGCATCAGGCCAAAAGAACATTACAGCGATCTTGAAATCAAGAAAGTGATAAGTTTGATAAGTTATCCGGCCAAGCAATTCTTGCAAATAAGATGACACCTCACATAACAATTACCATCCTCAAATTGAGCAATAAGGACAGCAGCCCATAATTATATATGCATGTATGCACAACAAGATTACCTCATCACAGAAAAAGGATCTGCTAGTGTAATATACAGTGAGACTAAGAATCTATTTTTTATAAGTGGGGTCGAGTCTATATATAAGTCTAGCGGTCTAACATCCCCATAGTCACAGCGGGAGGGGCACGGACGCAGAGACTAGAGCGAAAACTAGTAAACAAAAGTGTAGGTAGGCCTTTGGTCATGATGTCGGCCAACTGATACGTCGACGGTAAATGGAGCACCCAAACGAGTCCTAGAGCGACCTTGTCACGGACAAAGTGAATATCAATCTCAATGTGCTTCGTACGACGATAGTGAACCGGGTTGGCGGTCATGTAGATGGCACTAATATTGTCGTAGTAGACAACTGTCGTAGAGGCGATGGGTGTATAGAACTCATAGAGAAGCTGGCGAATCCAGTAGCACTCGGTGATGGCATGAGCAACGGCGCAATACTCGACTTCAGCGCTTGACCGAGACACTGTAGTCTGGCGCTTGAAGGACCAAGAGCCTAGAGTGTCGCGGAGGAAGGCGTAGTAGCTAGATGTAGAGCGTCGGGAGTCGGGGCAACCTGCCCAGTCCGTGTTAGAGTATGCGGTGAGAAAGTCGAAGGGGCTGGAGCTGAGGTGTAGACCGGTGGACAGTGTGCCCTTCACGTACCGAAGGATACGCTTGAGCAGCGCGAGGTGAGATTCACGCGGAGCATGTATGAAGAGATACACTTGCTAAATGGCATAAGTGAGATCAGGCCGTGTGATTGTTAGGTACTGTAGAGCACCAGCAAGACTCCGATACTAGGAGGGGTCAGCGATGAGAGAGCCATCGATGACGGAGAGCTTGGCGCGATTGTCGACAGGAGTGGCAGTGGAGTGACATTCGACCATGCCCACACGCTGGAGAAGATCCATGGCATACTGGCGCTGGGAGAGGAATAACCTGTGGAAAGAGTGCGTGATAGAGATGGCAAGAAAGTGGTGTAGAGGACCTAGATCAGTCATGGCAAACTCCGAGTGGAGTCAGGCCATAATGTGCTGTAGGGTGGTTGTCGAGGACGCCGTAAGGATGATATCGTCGACATAGAGAAGGAGGTAGGTAGTGGCATCCCCGATATGAAGTACGAAAAGGGATGTATCGGAGATAGAGGCCACAAAATCAAGTTGCCGAAAATAGACAGCAAAACGCTGGTACCAAGCCCGAGGGGCCTATTTGAGGCCATAGAGAGAGCACTGAAAGAGGCAGATGTTATCGGGACGGGTTTGGTCGATGAAGCCTGGAGCCTGCTGGCAGTAGACCGTCTTCATCAGATGACCATGAAGGAAAGCATTCTTCACATCAAGCTAATAAATCAGCCAAGAACGCGAGGCAGCGAGGGTAAGCACAACCCGAATGGTGGCGGGCTTGATGACGGTACTAAAAGTATCGTCGTAGTCGATGTCGGGACGTTGAGAGAAACCTCAGACTACCTAGCATGCCTTGTGACGAGCAAGCAAGCCATCGGAGTGGAACTTGTGTTTAAAGATTCACTTGCCAATCACAACGTTGGCACCGAGAGGATGAGGTACAAGACGCTAGGTCTTATTGTCCATGAGGGCCTTATACTCATCGGCTATAGCCGCACGCCACTGAGGATTGGCTAAGACAAAATGGTGAGTTGCCGAGATGGGCGAGACAACACAATGAACTGCGGAGAACCCGTAGCGCAGAGGGGGACGGAGGGACCCGGTTTGAGATCGTGTGATCATATGAGAGCAGGTGGAGTAGGTTTGAGATTGTGTGATCATATGAGACCCGGTCCGATGGCAATATCGGTTGTGGGGCGGGGTCAGAAGGAGAAAGGGTGACAGCGGGACGGGATCAGCGGATGTAGGTCCGGAGAAAGGCCTAGACGAGGACAGCGTGAGCCGATGGAGGGTGGGGACCGATGGAGGTTGGTGAGCCGATGGAGGTGGTGGAGCCGATGGAGGGTGGCGAGCCGATGACGGTTGTGGAGCCGATGAAGGTTCGATCGGTATGACAGTGGAATAGTGAGGAGTGGGGTAGTCATTCAGGGGATCCTTAGGAACGATCGGTGTGGGCTACGGAGGTGTGGTTTGTGGTAAATGTTAGGATGGTATAGTGTGGGTGAGAAGGAAGTCGAGGTCGCCAGATGAAGGTCCACGGTGGAGTAACCCGAATGGGAAGCAAGACTTGTCGAAAATGACATATCGGGAAATGATGATCCGACAGATGAAGATCAAGACAGTGGTATCTCTTGTGGGAAGAGGGATAGCCAAGGAAGATACAGGCGGTGGAGCATGGTGCAAGTTTATGAGGGGCGGTGGCTGTTAGATTGGGGTAGCAGAGACACCCAAAGAAATATAAGTAAGAGTAGTCGGGTGTCTTGTGGTACAGAAAAGTGTAGGGAATGTTGTGACTAATGAAAGAGCAAGGGCATCAATTCAGCAGATAGGTCATAGTGGTGAGTGCTTCAGCCCAGTAGGGTGCAAGTAGATAGGCGTGAAAAAGCATAGTACGACTGATGTTGTTTAGGGTACGAAGGAGGCGTTCGGCCTTGCCGTTTTGAGGGGAGGTGTAAGGGCAAGAATGGCGAAGGTGGATGCCATAGGAGGTGAGGAAGGCTTAGATGGTATGGTTTATAAACTCTGTGCCATTGTCAGCCTATATGGTTCGGATAGAGAGGTTGAATTGAGTTGAAACATAATTGGTGAAATTGATGAGATGGTAGGTAACCTCGGACCTGCTTGTAAGAGGAAAAGTCTAGTAGTAGTGTGTATAATCATCAAGTAGAGTAAGATAGTACTGATAACCTGAAACACTTTTAACTGGAGAAGTGTACACATCACAGTGAATTAGTTCAAAAGATCTAGAGGTACAAGAGATAGAGGGGAAGAAAGGCAGCCGCACATGTTTGCCAGGTTGACAGGAGTGGCAGACAATGGGGCTGTGGTGGTTGCATTGGATGGAGGAACTGTGACGGAGAGTGGCGACAGCGTCAGGGCTGAGGTGACCAAGGCGAAGATGTCACAAGTTGGTGGAGATGGCAAGGCTGGTGTGAGGAGTGGACGGCGCAGCGGGGATGGTGTAGAGGTCGCCGTCACTATTGCATCGAAGCATCTCGCGCCGGATCAGGATATCCTTCACAGAGAAACCAGAAGCATCAAATTCAATGGAGCAATTGTTATCTCTGGTGAATTAACGGATAGAAAGCAGATTGTGGACGAGGGAAGGAACAATTAGGACATTGTGGAGTGGAAAGTTTGATGTGGGTGTAGGCAGGATGGAGTCACCACGGCATGTGATAGGAAGAGATTGCCCATTGCCGACAGTGATGAAGGGTGAGGAGAAAGGATGGTGAGAGAGTAGTATACCGTCCGATGAAACCATGTGGGATGACGCACTAGAGTCTAGCACCCAGGGGTGCTGGGTGCTGGGGTTGGAGCATCATCCGGTTGAGAGCAATGATCAGGCTAGTCTGGTTCCATAAGAGAGCTGACTGGGTGGTTGTTGAGGATGTGATCGGCTAAGGGGGTTGTATGTGAGCGGACGCCAGGTGGGCCTAGGGGTGTGCACCGAGGACCCCAGGTTGCTAGCCGATGGGGCTGCATAGCTAGGGTTGAGGTACCCAGGGGTTGTAGCAGAGCCACGAACCCATGGGACCAGCGAATGGGGTAGGGACAGGAGTAGGGCATAGTTGCATTGGGCCGCTCCAGCTCTTGCCCTTGCCCTTCCCTTTGCCTTTGCCATTGCCGCCGGTGCGGGCTTTGTTGTCGTGGCCAAAGGCATGACTGCGAGAGCCGCGAGAGGAGGCAGCAGCGCATGCTGGGCAACAGCCAATGGGGTTATTGCAGCCATTATCGGCTGCGCGAGAAGAGCGGTGTGAGCCACAGTCTTCTCATCGTTGGTCAGGAGAAGTTTCTTGAGAACCAGCATATCGTGAGCCCAGGTGAATGCAGGAAGAGGGGTGGAGTTGATAATGTCATCGGCGGTATTGGAGAAGCAAGGTTTGAGTCATCGCAGAAGGACAAGGACAAGTTGTGAGTGAGCCACAGGGTGGCCAACATCACAGAGGGCAGCGGTCTTGACCTTGAGGCGTTGGCAGTACGAGAAGACATAGGAGTCCCCTTGTACTATGGAATGAAACTCGTTGAGAAGGAAAATGGCATGCGACTGCTTATTTGTTTGGAAGAGCCGCTCGATGGCCACCTAGAGATCACGGGTGGTGGGATTGGTGTTGTCCATGACAAGGTCAAGAGCGGAGTCATTGACCGAGCTGAGCAGTCAGCTGCGCACACAGCACTCGGCGATGTCCCACTGGTGGTTATCGGGGTGAGATGGAGCGAAGACTAAACTTTTCACATAAAGATTTGAAGAAGAAAACCCACTTGGAATAGTTGGCATTGAGGTCGAGAGAAATAGGAACATGAGATTTCACGTTGACGGTGGCGTAGGGTGGGGAGAACATCGGGGTGCCCGAGGTATTGTCGAGAGCGCCGATGGCCTGAAGGGATCCAGCGACTGGGAGAGTGCCGGAACCAAGAGCCGATTCAGTGGTCATAGTCAGATGCAGTAGAGGGCGAAAGAGTAGTGGGGCGTGATAAGCCGATGGGAAGGTGTGAGTGTTGAGCTGATGAGTGTGGGCGTGGGGCCGATGTGGATCGGTGCGTGGCCAATGAGAGTAGGTAGGTCACGGGCGCGAGAGGGTTCACGTCCGGGATGTGGGGTTTCACATCCGTGGACATGTGGACGCAACTGAGTGGGGCGGACCCGAAAAATGGGAGAGGTCGTGGGCGCGAAGAAAGGAAAGTTCGCGTTCAGGAAACAGAAATTCGTGTCCGTGGACACGTGGGCGTGTCGAAGTAGCGCAGACGCGAGGGGAGAAATTTCACGTCCAGGGGACAGGTGAGCATGTCGAAAGAGTAGGAACCCAAAGAGTGTTCTAGCCAATGAAAGGTGGACAGGTCTAGCCGATGAAAGGCAAATGGGTCTAGCCGATAGAGGAGTGAGCGTAGAGGTGCCTCGACATAAGAAGAAGAGAAGGTGCACCGATGCTAGGGGAAGCGAAGGTTGGTCTAGACGAGACGAGGAGATGAATGAAGGTCGTCTCCTTGCCACATGGTGGAAGTGGCAAGTAAGCGGTAGAGGAGAAGAGACTATTTGCGGAGAAGACGATGAGGATAAGAACCGAGGTGAAGAAGCAAAGGAAGAATACCAGAGGAGAAGATCTGCGATGGAGATGAGGCCTCAACTCGCTGGCGAGAAGGTTGCTAGCGTATCGGAGATGTCTGAACCTGTTCTGATACTATATAAAAGTATAGTATACAGTGAGACGAAGACCTCGTTTTTTATTAAAAGATGTCAATTTATATATACAAGTCTAGCGGTCTAACAGTTACAGCACTAAGTGAAGCAAGAAGACTCTCTTCGTATGAGCAATGTGGGTCGGCTTATTACAAGAATAGGATGCCACCTTATATTAATTTTTTTTAACGAAACAACTTATATTAGTACACAGTTGAGAAATTAGTATTTTAGTTTGTCTAGCAGTAGATAAAAACAATTTGATGGATAGCTCAGTTTTTTTTCTCGAATATGTATGAGAACTCATTAATAAAAATATAAAAAAGACGTCTAAGACGCTGTTACAACGGCTGAAAAGAAGAAAAAAAATAAAGCGCCTAACAAGACCCTTACAACAACTTAACACACACACCTACCTAGCCAGGGTTCAAAATCAACGGAAGTCTGTTAGCCCCGGCCAAACTCCATAGGCAAGCCTTCTCACTTGTTAGAATCCAAGCAAGCTGAAATACTAGAGAAACCCATTGAAAACACAATCGCTTCAATGTTTCTAAATAATCCACGCCCTAAAGATGATCAAGCTACTTAAACCTTTCTTGATGATCCCATCTACTTGGTTGTTGGCCTGATTCCACCATTTATCAAAGCTCTTCTCTATGGGTTGCGGTATAAGAACCAAAAAAATGGATAATGTGCAAATGGACACCCAAATGTTTTGAATTCTGAATTTTGGGAAGAAGCTCAGCTAATATGTTCACAACTGGTGGACATAGTGGCATTGCCGAAAATGCCATCTTAGGACGAGCGAGTAGAAACAACTAAGCCATTAACATATGATTAATTAAGTATTAATTACTTTAAATTTTAAAAAATAAATATATTTAATTTTTTAATAGAATTTTTTTAATAAAAAACTTACCGTTAATAGTTAAGAAACGTATATGTGAAAAACAAGGACTCGTTCAGCTTATTTAACTAAAACGAACTCGCTGGGAAACAATAATTGGGTAACCAGTACTGCAAACACCAAACATGAAGACTGGTAAGAAACTAGGTGACTACACAGTAGAGATTGAAAACTAGAGTGAGGCCGTCAGCAACTTAAGCAGGACAACTTGTTGGCACATGTGGGATAGCATATGCTGCTGGGAGGTGGCAATGGCAGGTGGTACATCCGTGCATGGCAGGTAAAAAAGTCATAAATGGTGGGATTAACGCAGTATGCACAATCAAAATGACAATTTATAAATTACAAAAAGAGAAGCTGGGATAATAAATGGCTAATGCCATCAAGAGACTAGGAAAACAGTACAAAAGGTGGCTATCAAGAATCTTGGTAGATGCAGAGTTAGAAATAGCTCACTATTTTTCTCAGCTTCTAATTGGGTCAGCAGTTGTTTTTACTCCACATCCAGCAGTTCTCAGAGATAATATAACTGGTAGAAGACCAAGCTCACAGAAAACGACAAGTTTAAAGCCAGTGAGTGATCCTCCTTCAAAAACATTTCCTAAGATCAAGATATTTAAGTTTCAACACATTCCATATCATACAGTTGACAAACATCATAATCCATATTTTGGCAAGCCATTATTACTTACTTCAAGAATATAGCTCAATGACACGAACTTCAATTTGCAAGGTGCTTCAGTAAAACTAAAAAAGAGAACCTGGAAGGTGAGGAATTTTGAAAGAAAAGAACTGCTGTTCGACTGCATACAAAGATAGTTAGCTACATGGAAGCATGTAAAATTTTACAGGTTATAATGATCCTTACAAGCAGTACCTTGTCATTCCGACTGTCCATCTACGTCTGGGACCAAACAATAAAGACAGCAGGTGGGAAAATTTCAAGCTTATTCTTTAAGCCATGATAGGAGTAACTGTTTCCACACATTTTCTCAGTGTCCTTCAGAATAGGATCAGAGAACCATGCTGACTTTCTTCAGAAGCTAACTGTAGAAAGAACCCAGTAAGTAAAAAGACAAGAATTGGAATACTGACAAACTACATAGCACAAAAGGACTGTACAAACCTCGTATATTACATCAAAAGATGTTTTAACTCTATCTTCCCATCCTGGACCATCGAGACAAGTGACACAAACAAACCTAATCTAATTACAAATTTACAATATATTAAATTAGCAACAAGTGCTATATTACAAAATCTATGAACAATATAATTTTAAATTATTTATAGAAATACTACAACACGGTATACAGTTGGAATGAGATAGTTTTTTTTGTTACTGATCATGATGATGTCAACATGTTACCTAGGCGTCAGACCTAAGTATATATAGGCATTGTATCTAATACCCCTACCTAAAATATTGTGCTAGCAGTATGGTATCTTATTCTCGTACCTATGGATATTATTATTAATGATAAAAATTGATACGGACCAGTATATCGGCATGGTGGCTTTGATGTATTTGATGAAATCTAATGGTCTTTGACAAACGCCGATGGTGATGGATCGGCTAGAGCTAATGACTGATAAATCGGCCGAAGATAATGGTTGATAGATCGGCTTTCAAGTTTGAATGTGGGTCCAGGTGGATTAATTGGCCTGTGAATAATGGAGCCCACGTTGATTTGTGAAAGGCAAAGAAAGCTATCTTTAGATATCTATTATAATTAAGCAAGATTATATCGTAATAAAAAGATTTGTTACTCTAGATTTTATTCAATTTTTCATAAGAGTTCTAGCCGATGAGTTATCTTTATAATTAGTTTCAAGTTTAATACGCAATGGATCTCTAGCTAGTATATTTGTTTTATCATAGGCTATCTTCACACATATCGGACTACTAGTCGATATTAATCTTCTATTTCGTCGATTAATCTACTATTGATCAAGCTAGTCCTACTAGATTTAATCTTATACTATCTCGGTTTAATCCGATCTATTAATGTTATATTTACTAAAGCTAGCGTCGTGATATAGTAGGTTTTGTCTCTTCCATCGATTAAGCTAGCCAATGAGTTTACTCGTCTATATTATTTTATATAATCCCTATGCATGTATCGATCTTTTGCTAGTATGCAAGTGCCATTAATCCCATCGACCATCGGCTGATGGAAGGAGCTCGTATTGGTCATTAGGCCGATTGACTCAAGATTCTTACTTTTGTCCATATTTCTTCTCAATTGCAGTATTACATTGGCTAGCATGTCCTTAATAAACCAAGCTTGGACTTGCACTAGAGTTAAGCAGATCTCTCAGGCCGTCGTGTGCGACACAAGGGTCATCATTAGATTTTCGCGCCAACATGCTTTTGGCATGCCCAGTGGGACACATTTTTGACTAAATCACGGTGGAACAAGCTAAAGATGTCTAAAGATCATCCTTGTTACCATGGAGAATTTGACCAACGAACAAAGACAACAAGTGCAGGAGTTGGTGGATGGATATCAGAAAATGTGTTTGAAGTCTTATAGAATGACCAAACAGGGCCCAACGCAGAAGACTATTTCCAAAGACAATACTATTTGGGGAGTCGAGTCATGCGCCATCAAATGCCACCAACAATCTTCAGGACATGGTCAACATGGCAATAAATCATGCGTTGATCAATTAGTTCGAAGTATCGGTGAATACATTGTAAAACCTCATCAAGAAGACAGTTGATGGATATGTATATAAAGATGGTCCAATGTACCTCCTAGAAAGGGCAGAAAAAGGTCAGAGCGTAACAAGAGAGCTTTTCTCATCTTTGGCACGAAATCAGGCTAGGGACAGAAGGGTGAGGCACCTATCGTGCATTGCTATAAGATAAATTACAGGGCAGAACAAGGATGTGGTGGAGAGATGGCTCAGTGGGAAAGCTCGTGGAAAGAATAGAATCAATACCAGCAACCCCACAATTAGTATCAAGTGTCGCAAAATTAGTATCAACCACTCTATGATCAGTATCAAGAGCATCAAAACCAGTATCGAGCACAGCAATCGCAGTATCAGGAGTTACAATAAGACCAATATCAAGTGCGGCAACCTCAGTATCAAGCGCCTATCTATCAAGGTCCGCAAAATTATCCATAGAAACCAAGAAATGACGATTGGACTGCTAGGGTTGTAGAGGTGATGAGGGAATATTTCTTTGCTGGGATTATGAAATGTGCCTCATAGATCTAACAGTAGTAAAGCAGACAATGGATGAGTCAGTTCTAGACTACATTAGATGATTCCATGACATTCGAAGCTAACGCTATAGTTTGAACTTGAAAAATGGGCAGTTAGCTGAATTGGCTTTCTAAGGATTGTTGGGCCCTATCAGAGACAAGTTCTCATCACATGAGTTTGAAAGCCTAGCACAGCTCGTACAGAAGGTATCGGCTCATGAAAGCCGATTCCAAGAGAATAGGAATGAAAGGCTTCAAAGAAAGATCAATCGTGTTCAGGCCTATCCATCAGATGAGGAAACAGATGAGGGTTTCGATGATGAGATCGATATGGCCGAATGGGTCAAAAACAAGAAGCATGTGCTCTGTCCATGGGTGAAGACTGTTGGCAAGGATGAGAAGTATGATTTTGACATCAATAAAGTTGATAAGATCTTCAATTTGCTACTCTAAGAGAAACAGATCCTTTTACCCGTAGGACACGTCATTCCACCTGTTGATGAGCTAAAAAAGAAGAGGTACTACAAATGGCACAACTCAATCTCGCATCACACTAACGAGTGTAAAGTATTTCAGCAACAGATTCAACCAGCCATGGAACAAGAAAGAATTAAGTTTGATGATAAGAGGTCGATGAAGATCGATGGTCATTTGTTCCTCGTGAATATAGTGTTTGTGGAATCATTAAAGAGGTAAGTTGATGGTAGAGATCATCGAAAGTACAAAAGACTAAGGGTGACGTCATCGCAATAAATTGAAAAATACCAAAAATGGCAAGAAAAGGACTATAGATCAACGTCATCATTGACAGAGGAGGATGAGACCTACTGCAATCCCCACTGGAGTTGCCCCTTTTTCTGGTTTTGTTGGGATCGGAGGATGAGACTTCTATTAGTTGATGATTACCTAGACAATGTCCAATTGCATAAGGTCAATCGGTGTTTAACATGAGCCGATCGGACAAGCCAAGAACAATATGAGTCTCGAGATTGGCTACACCATCTACCAAGGATCAATTACAAGTTGCACATGGGATTTGAACATCCATGCCAGCGAGTGTCAGTGCATGACCGGTTGTCCTACGGGCCAATACGTCAAGAGGATGATCTCGAAGCAGAGTTTGACAAGAAGATAAACAAAGAATGCCAAGATCAAAATCTTTAATGGTGTCCTAGCAACACATTGACAAAGAGTTAGAAAAGAAGGGTATAAATGATTAAGGGCCAATGAGCAAGAGGAAGAACGGCAGCAACTACATCAGGAAGCATAGCATTATCGGCAGAGCAAAGGTGTCTAGCAGGAGTGACACATCAAGCAGAAGAATAATAATGTTGACCAATCAGCTTCAGTGACCATAGTGTTTTATTTGCCGATGGAGTACAGAGCGCCAAAAATTGAAGGTGATAAGCCTAAAGAATCCATATCACAGTTGGCTTTAGAGCCCCAGCAGGTGGCATTTGATAAGCCTAGGGAGTCAGAGCATTAGCATTTGTGCCCACTATACGTCAAGAGACATGTGGACGGTAAGCCGATGGCAAAAATGCTTGTCAATGGTGGGGTGGTTATCAATTTGATGTCTTAGTAAATATCGAAAGCTTGGGAAGACTGCCAAGGATTTAGTCAAAACAAATATGGTACTTAGGGACTTCAATGGTAATGCTTTGGAAACTAAAGGGGCAATTAATGTGGAGTTGACTGTTGGAAGTAAGACCCTGCCTACCACATTCTTTGTCATCAACACAAAGAGGTCATATAGCCTATTGCTTGAGGGAGATTGGATCCATGCCAATTGCTGCATACCATCGACCATGCACTAGAATTTGATTCAGTGGCAAGGCAACCAAGTCAAGGTAGTCTTAGCCGATCTGTTAGGGAGCATGGCAGCAGCTGATTACTCATCTTGGGAGCTGAAGGAAGTAGAGTGCATATCTGGTCGAGCGTGGGAAGCAAAATACCAAAAGGTTGCCAATCAAAGGATACAACCAATCCAGCAAGTTGGCTTAGAAATATCGCTCTTATGGAGACCATAAAAAACATTGAAGGAAAGTTAGGACAAGGTTTTATATCGGCTGATGACTTGGAAAAAGTAGACATAGACCAAGGGATAGACCAAGGATGACATATGTAAGTAAAAAGTTATGTACTGAAATAAGAGAAGAGTTAGTAAACTTATTAAGAGAGTATCAGGACTGTTTTGCCTAAGAATATCATGAGTTACTGGGAAACTTATTAAGAGAGTATTAGGACTGTTATGCCTAAGAATATCATGAGTTATTGGGATTAAGCCAATTGAATGTGGAACATTGGCTTTTTATTAAGCCAGGGTATCGGTCATACAAGCAACTGCAAAGAAGGTTCAAGACAAAACTACACGAACCTATAAAGACGGAGATTACAAAATTATATGATGCAAAGTTTATTAGACCATGATGATATGCTGAATGGGTTGCTAACGTAGTCATAGTATGGAAAAAAATGATAAACTAAGGGTATATATTGACTTAAGGGATTTGAACAAGGCCACCCCTAAAGATAAATACCCAATACCAATAGCAGATATGTTGGTGGATACAGCATCCGGACACAAAATTATTAGTTTTATGGATGAGAATGCAGGATAAAACAAAATTTTATAGCAAAAGAGGATATACCCAAGACTGCATTTCGATGTCTGGGTGCTATTGGCTTGTACGAGTGGGTTGTGATGACTTTTGGGCTAAAGAACGCCGGTGCCATGTATTAGAGAGCAATGAATTACATATTTTATGACCTCATTGGTAAATTGGAAGAAATTTACATTGATGGTGTGGTGGTTAAATGGAATAGTGATGAAGGCCATCTAGCCGATTTACGAAAGGTTTTGGAAAAAACACAAGGAAATATGGATTACGAATGAACCCTAACAAATGTGTGTTTGGGGTATCAGCTAAGGAATTTTTGGATTTCATGGTGCACAAGAGAGGTAATTTGATTAGTCAATGGAGCATCAGAGCCATCAAAAAACATAGAGCCACTAGTCAATAAAACGAAGTTGCAGTCACTGATCAGCAAGATAAATTTTGTGTAGAGGTTTATTTCAAACTTGTTACGAAGGATTGAGCCATTTACTCAACTATTGAAATTGAAGTCCAATCAGGAATTTGTATGGGGGAGGAGCAGCAGAAAGCCTTTGACAGGATTAAATATTAGTTGAGTTCGCCTTCAGTGCTTATTCCACCGCAAAGAGGAAAACCATTTAAGTTGTATATATCGGTCGATCAGAAGTCTATTGGATCAGTCTCAATGCAAGAGATTGATGGTAAAGAAAGGGTCATGTTTTATCTTAATAGCATGCTTTTGGATACCGAGACAAGGTATCTTGCAATGGAGAAACTTTGCTTATGATTATATTTTTCATGCACAAAATTAAGGCATTAATTGGTATTGACTGAATGCATCGTAGTTTGTAAGTCTGATGTTATCAAGTATATGCTGTCAGCGCCAATATTGAGAGGCAGGGTCGGTAATTGGGTTTTGGTCTTGATGGAGTTTGATTTGAGGTATGAATCAACTAAATCACTAAAATGGCAGGCAATAGCTGATTTTATCGTGAAACGTAGAAATGAGTTTATAGGTTTGTTCGCGCCGGGCTCCGGCGCGAGCACATCGATGCCTGGGAGGTCTGCTTAGCTCCAGTGCAGGCAGGTCGGCTTCTCTCCGTGGCTCGAGATACACGCGGCAGGGCCTGTGGGTTTCGGTTGGCTCCGACGCGACAGTGTGGGTGCGGACGTGCCAGTCAATTTGACCATGCAATTGACAAGGAGGTGAGGCAAACGAGTCAGTCGGATGACGGGCCGATACGAGCCCTCTCTATCAGCTGGCTGCTGATAGGATCGAGTTAGTCATCGACCGTGTCCGGATGGCTCCTGCTATCGGCTGGTCGCCGATAGGAATCAGGGCACCCTTCCATCAGTTGGGAGCCGATGTAGGCATAGGCGGATATCGACGAAGGATACGATGGCTCCGGGTGTAGCGAACGTGAGATTCTGATCCATCGGTCGCAGAGCCGATGGAGGTACAGGATTGTACTCAGAGAGTAGCAAGGCGTGAAGTGGCAAGGAATCGTGTAAAAGGGACCGGCTATAAAGTCGATGCCGCTCCGGAGATGGCAACACGAGACCCGTCGCCTACCGTGACGATGCCGCTAGCACCGAATCTCGAAGATCGAACCAAACCGAGATAATAAGAGACCGAGGCCAACAGCGATGGGACGGTGGACGCCGGATCGGATGTGCTGAAGTAAGGGCGAAGCGAACCCATCGGCTAGCTAAGCCGATGAGAGGACATCTCTCTGGAGATAGGCACACATCGGCTAGAAAGCCGACGCGCTTGACGTAGCGCTCAAAGGAAAGTCTCTGAAGACTCGGTGTGTATCGGTCGACGAGCCGATACGCTGGACGTGATGCTCAACGTATAGATAGCTCATCGACTAACATGCCGATGAAACGTCGTACTGAGACCTATAGGCATAAAGCTCATTCTACCGTCAGCAGCCTCGTAGGTCAAACCTAACCGATGCAGCACAAGACCGATGATGACGGAGAGAACTTGATAGACCGATAGATATTGCATAGATGTGATACGATACATCCTATCGACCTAAGAGGTCGAACCTAACCGATGCAGCCTTAGACAGAACGAGATATATCGAGATAGTAGCGGGACTTACCCCTTCGCCGGAGATCGGACTTAACCGATGCAGCCCAGCGACGAGAGCCAGACCCCACCGGTAAAAACCTAGATGAACTAGGGTGGTGATGCGCCGAGGTTGTATTGATCTGAGGATTGAAGATGTCTTACATATTTCCAGGGGTCTATATTTATACCCTGGATTTACATAGTCCGACATATTTACAACAACCATCGGACGTTATTTCCTAATAAAAATAAAGGAAAATATCTCTAAGAAAGTTAACAAACTAACTAAATCTTTCTATCCATATAAGATAGGATAGACTATCCAGTCATGAACCATGGCTCTATCCAGTCATGAACCATGGCTCCTCCTCAAACTCAGTCTTATCTTGATAATCTTCTATTTTGGGACCGAATCTTTTCTTGCCTCAATCCAATCGGCTTCTTCCCTGTAGCAATCGGACACTTCTACGCTTCAGCCGATCATTTTTCCAATCTATCGTTGGGCTTTTCAAATTTTGGCGTTAACAAGGTTACGTTGAGGTGATGCCTTGGATATTATTCTTCGACAAGTCAGTTTGCAGACATGGATGCAGCATCAGTTTGGTTATAATATCACCTCAGGAGGACAAGTTTTGAATTTTCTTTTACAATCAAGCTGTATTCACCAATAATCAAGCCGAGTATGAGGTGCTACACAAAGGGTTGTAGTTTTTGAAAGAGATTGCGGCTGATGCTATAAAGATTGTGGACGATTTGTTACTCATGGTAAAACAGTTAGCTGGGGAATATGAATGTAAAGACGATGTACTGAAGACTTACTATGAGGAATGTAAGGTGTTGTTGAAAAATTTCAAGATGGTGTTGGTGGATCATGTTCCTAGAGAGCAGAACATAGAGGCGAATGAGCTTGCCCAAATTTCATTAGGATATCGGATGACTGAGAGGCCGATAGAAGTTGGGATCACTGATATTGATGTCGATTACTAGAGACGAGGGAGGAGTTGGGATCACTAATATTGATGCGATTACTTGAGACGAGGGATTGTCAATTATCTGTAGAATTCATCATAGTCAGTCCAGGCTTCGTTACAAAGCTATAAAATATCTATTGCTTGATAAGGAGTTATACTATCAGAAAATTAAGGGGGTCTTGTTAAAATGTTTGAGTTTAGAATAAACCAAAGTGGTTATATCTGAAGTACATGAGAGGATTTGTAGGACCCATCAATCAGCTTATAAGATGAAATGGTTGTTGAGAAGAGTTAGGTATTTTTGGCCAATAATGCTGAAAGATTGTTTCACATATTACTAAGGATGTCAAGATTATCAAAAGTTTGAGAGCATCCAATGAGAACCATCATCGCCTATGAACTCGATCGTTAAGCCTTAGCCATTTGGAGGATGGGGGATTGATATGATCAGCCAAATAAACCCACCATCAAGTAAAGGGCATAAGTTTATATTGGCAGTAACAGATTACTTTATCAAGTGGGTTGAAGCAATACCATCGAAGAAAGTTATATCTAAGGTTACAATTGATTATGTTAGGGAACATATCATTTATCGGTTTGGGATTTCTCAAACAATTACAACCTATCAAGGATCTATATTCATGTCCAATGAGCTTCAACAATTTGCTACTGGTATGGAGATTAAGTTGTTAAATTCATCGCCTTATTATGCACAAGCCAATGTTCAACCAAAGCTTCAAATAAAAGTTTGATAAAATTCATCAAGCGCAAGATAAATGAAAAACTACGAAGATGGCATATGACGTTGGCTAATTCATTATGGGCATATCGGATAGTGTGTCATGGGTCAACTCAGGTGCCACCCTATCGATTGGTCTATGGGCATAAAACGGTACTATTGAGGGAGACTCACATTGGCTAAAGGAGGATATCGTTGCAAAATCAGTTAATAGCCGATGATTATCACAGTTTGATGATGGATGAACATGAGGACTTAGCCCAGAATTGTTTGCATGCACTTGAGCGGATAAAAGAAAACAAATCTAGGGTGGTTCGACACTATAATAAGAAAGTGGTTTCCAAATCATTTACCAAAGGTAACCTTGTTTGGAAATTAATTTTTCCAATTAGGTCTAGAGATAATCGATTTGGTAACTGGTTGCCTAATTAGGAGGACGTATCAGATTAGCCATTGTGTGCCTAGAAATGCGTGTATAATAAAAAAATTTGAAGGTAAAGAATTTGCCAGGGCACTTAATACAAAATAATTGAAGAAATACTACCCTTGCATATGAATTGATTCTTGAATCGGCTAGGACATGGCCGATGTCTAAATAAAGCCGACGATGATGCGTCACTTTAAGATAGTTGATGCCAATAGGTATTGCCTTTATAAAATATTAAAGTAAAGATAAAATCACATGGATGGTCAAATTGCCCAAGGCTGATGGAGTTATGTTACATGTATCTTGGGATGGTTTTGATATGTTTGGACCGGTTGACAG
Organism: Oryza coarctata; assembly: GCA_030770085.1. NCBI lineage: Eukaryota > Viridiplantae > Streptophyta > Magnoliopsida > Poales > Poaceae > Oryza > Oryza coarctata. Next base: position 4,056,537 of record CM061478.1, read on the forward strand.
TTTGGATGGCTTGAGGAAAAGTGGTGAAGGAAAGTTTTGCTACTTCGATGTCCTTAAGCGTCATTCTAGCTCTAACAATAAGTCGGCCTCTTTTTTCATCAGGTTGCCATTGTGGTAGCTGGGATGGCAGATAGATCATCAAGTTGATCCTTGACAGATTGAGCGACCGATTGGTCATCCCGAAGGCGCTGAGCCAAGATTTGTTGGTTGACACGATTGGTTGTGAGTTGTCTGGCCTTTAGGACTTTGAGCCGATGGGACTCCAAGAAGACTACTAGGGTTAAGGCTTCAACCAAATCTTTTGATAGTTGATCTTGCATTTCATATAGCCTTTCCTTGATCAGCCTTGAGTCATTCACTAGTGTATCGATGGGTACATCAAGGCGCTTGAAGATATCTAGCAGTTGTTCTTGAAAACTGTCCATAATAGGGAGGGTTAAAGGTGTGCTGGTGATTGCTCCGTCATCTTCCTAAAGATATTTGCTAACATCGAGCGAGAGGCTACATGATAAAGAATTCATAAGCTCGAGTCAGGTTTGGTGACGATCAAGATAAAATTTTACCTGGGATACATCAAGCTGAGCAGAGGCATTGGCATCAGCTAAGGGAATAGTGATATCTTGATGTTAGCTGATGCTAGATTGGGATACCGTAGTTGACAGAATAATTTCAGTGTCACTACTGCGGGTAAAGTCTTGCGGGTATCCGATGTCGGGATCTCTAGATCAACTTAGGGAGACGATGGCTCGGGCCTCTACGTCTCTGGTAGTTTGATGGATCGAGGATTGATGTCTCATGTTGAAACAATCAATTAAAATGTCAATATTGTCAGTTATGGCAATTGGTGAGGATAAAAAGATTGATGCTTACCCCCAGTGTATGAGGTTCTAATGTGGCTTTAGTATCAAAGACGATACGAATGGTGTCGTTAGCAGCAATCTTGGTAGCATCAGCAATGGTTCTAGCCCTGGTATGCCTTGGGAAGACTGCAATCTTCCTGTGCTTTTGTTTCAGTGTAGATTGACTAGGCGTGTTTCCTCAAAGGAGAAGCAGGCGCACTAGATCCCAAGTGTAGAATGGCCAATGGAGAAAAGTAAGTGATCGGTTGATTACTTTGGCTCATTATAGGGGCATCTGCATCAATGGCATGTAACGATGGATCAGAATAAGAGAATGTGGCAAGTAAAGAAGAGATGATGCAAAAGATTTTATCTCACTATCAAAAGCTTCATAATCAAAATTGATGGATTTACAGTAAGGAGTAACTGATAGATTGAACAGGTGACGCTTCCATTCTTTTCACCATTGGGCAAACATCCTTGAGTTGATGGTGTAAACTTCTCTGTTTGTGAAGTCGCCTAATGGTAGTGATTCAGAAAGAAGCCTAAGCCAATCGTATTCTAATCCACTTGATACATTATCTCGGGCCTTGACTTTGCCAATGAGATAAATGCTGATTGGGAATTGGCTACATCCAAGCTCACGAGCGTAGACTGATGGTTGGTAAAATTCATATGACGGCTAATTAGATCTGCCCTGAGCTATACCGGTGGGAAGAATGCAAGGGGTGATAGTTAATATGAAGGTGTTCTTGGATTCTTCATCGGTTGAAACGAATAGGGGATCAAAGTTATGAGGAATTTCAAAAGAAGATGCAACAGTATAAGCAAATCAGATGATGGCTTCTCAGTTAAAGCCATGATAGAAAGCTTTAAACCAATTACTTGCTTCATAGGGGCCATCCTACTGCCTGGAAGAGTCGATGCTGCTTCTCTGAATGATGTGCATCGGCGTGAGATGGGGTTTGCATCCTCTGCATAGTCCGACAGGTAGGACACGGTATCGAGAGAAGAGTTTGCTATGGTGTAGAGATTTAACCATAGTTGGATGAACCACCATGGCTCTCCGATGTGACCAACAGGTTGATAGGCCGATAACTTGGCAGTTGCTTGATGCAATAGCAAATAGCTGGCCCCTAGGAGATACTTGTCTAGTGGAACCAAGGGTTGATCCACAAAAAACAAAGCGTTCTACCCACAAGTTGAGGAAAGCCATGAGCTCTCTATCGGTAACTTGACCCGTCTACTTGTTGTAAGTTGATATATACATGGTCCAGCCATTAACTTTTTTGGTCTCCAACTGGTGATAAGTCTTAAGTTTGAGATTGGTTAGCATCTTCACATCCATTAGTGTAAGCATCATCGGCCTGTGAGTAAAGAGAAAAGCATTAAGGGCATCTGACCAAAAATAGCAGGCCGATGACAAGAGAGGCTCGTTCTTCTCTATTTTTACAAGGGACAAGCTGATGCAATGGTCGATGCCCATTTCATCCTAGAAAATTTGCTTAGCCATAGACACACGATCAATACCAGTCTCTCCATCCTATCAATTTGTTGGGCCATCCCCTGAAGCCGTTCGTCCAATCGTCGGTTGAAGGAGAGTTGTTCTTGATGGGAAGCTGAATGGTTTTAGCGTTGATGAAATTTGTGGGGTCTTCATCAACCATCGAACCAAGATAAAAATGTTTTGGGTGGTTCGCAATGAGGATGAGGATTTGATTCTTGAGGTTATATAGAGACAAACAAGTAAGACAAGCATAGTGAGAAAGCAAGAATGGGAGAGGGAAGGTTGAAACAAGATGGATGAAATAATAAAATTTAAAGAAAAAGAGGAAAAGAACTTACCTCAAGAACTGCGTTTGGAGTGGCCATCACGGTGAGCAGGGGTGGAAAATGCTGAAGACTAGGTGCCACCGATCGCCAAAAAGTAAAGGTCACGAGTCACCAAAAATAGAGAATGGCTCGAGCGAAGTCACCGGAAGAGTCGAGAAACAATAAACAGACAAAGCGATTAAGGATAAGGTGATGACTGGGTCATGATTATATAGGAGACGCCGCTGGACAAGGGATTCGAATTGGTTTGAATGCATTTAATGAGCGATAACCAGGCTACAATGGGCAGTGAAAATAAGAGTAGGACAAGGAAACCGGATGTAATTAAATGGAATTTCAAACTTTGTGGTATTAAAATCCGAAATTAGGGGGCATGTGTTAACGAAAAAATTGGCATATACCAGCATATCGCAATAGCAGCTTTAGTGTGTTTGATGAAAGCTAATAATCTTTGACAAAGGCTGATAGTGATGGATCAGCTAGAGCCGATGGCTGATGAATTGGCTGAAGACAATGGTTGATGGATCGGCTGGCAAGTTTGAGTGTAGGTCTAGGTGGATCAATTGGCATGTGAATGATTGAGCCTAAGATGGTTTGTGAAAAACAAATAAAATTATCTTTAGCAATATATATTGTAATTAGACAAAATTGTATCGTAATTAAGAAGGTTTGTTAGTTTATGTTTGTTTCATAGTTACCCTGGATATTATAACCACATAGGAATCATGTAATCCTAAGATATAAATATAAACCATGCTTTACTGTAAAGAAAGACACATAACTTAATACAACAATACTCTTGGCTCATTACCAACCCTAATTCTCTAGGTTTTTCCAACGGGTTCTGACTTTCAACATGGGGCTACATTGTTTCAATCTTTGGTGAAGGGGTAAGTCCCACTACTCGACAGTTGTATCAGCTAGACTAGTCTTGTCTAAGGCTGTATCGTTTCGACCTCTTAGATTGATCTAATATATCCAACTTGCTTACATAGAAACTATCATTTAAGTATATTTTTCTTATTATTTTTAATCTATTGGATTGCTGCTAATAAGTTAAATCCTACTAATTCGGTAGGTTTTATTTAACGTTTCAAGAGAGTTCTAACTGATAAGATATCTTTATAATTAAGCTTTAAGTTTAATATATATCGTCTAACTAGTATACATATTGATCGACCACCAACTGATATTAATCTTCTGTTTCGATGATTAATCTACTATTGATTTGGTCCTACTAGATTCAATTTTATATTGTCTCGGTTTAATCCGATCTTGTCTTTACTAAGGCTAGCGTCATGATTTAGTGAGATTCGTTTCTTCCATCGGCTAAGCTAGCCGATGAATTTACTCACATATATCATTTTATATGTATCCATATACCCGCATCGGTCTTATTACTAGTACGCAAGTGCTATCAATCCTATCGGCCATCAAATGATATTAGCTTAAGATTTTTACTTTTGTTCATATTTCTTATCAATTGTAGGATTAAATTTATTGGCATACTCTCAACAAACTAAGCTAAGATCTATACTAGAGTTAAGCAAATCTCCTATACCGTCGTGTGCGACGTAAGGTTCATCATCAGATTTTTACGCCAACAATTATATCTGATACCATTGTACAAGTACCAAATCCAAATCCTAAGCTATCATGTTGACGTCAAGCTGACAGGGCATAAAATATTTTGTTGGACCAAAGATATAGTATTCTCTAGCCCTCCCCTCAATTATTTAAGGACCACATAGCAAACAGACTCACCTGGACAGAAGAAATCATGGTCAACCTCACAATTACCTCCAAGATCAATGCCACTAGAAAATCTTTTTGTCAAATCTGACTCCAACTTTCGATCTGACACCCTTCTCAATCATAATATGCGATAGGTTCTTAGCCTCATCTATTCTATTTGCCCTGCGAAGTCCACAGGCTAGTGAATTGTATGTATACACATCCAGCTCGATGCCCATCTTCTCCATGACCATCTTTACCTCAAGAGCCTTGTCCACCATACTTTTACAACAGTACCCATCAATCATTGTATTGAAAACAATTTGGTTAATTCCCACCCATAAAACTTGCATATCTGCCACCAACATCTCTGCAGCCTCCATCTGCCCAATATTGCAGAACCCATTGATCAATGCACAATACTCCATACGTAGACTCATTTGGCCTAACACATTCATCAAATACCTCCGCCACCCTCCGCACATTCCCTGCACGGCAGTATGCGTTAATGACTGCGGTAAAGAAATACACATCCCCTAAGACATTCTTCCTCTTCATATCATCAAATACAACCTCAACCTTGCTGATAACTCTAGCCGCCGATGAACCATCAATGAAGACTGTATATGTCCCAACTATGGGCTCAGTGCCTTCATTTTCCATTAATTTTGGCACCTCCACTACCTGATCATCTTCTTTCTGACGCTTGTATGTGTCAAGCAATGAGTTATAGTACAATGCATTAATCTTGGCATTTCGTCGAGCAGGTGGTAGGCGTAGATGACGTGGCCAGACTTGCAGAATCCGTCGATGACAATAGATGCAGAGAGAGGAGTGACGGAGCTGGGACAAGAAGTGGCAGTCTGAGGAGGTCGGCAGTGTCGAGATGGCCTGTTCGTCGGAGAGAGGAGGGACTGTCAGGACCCAGCCAGATTTGAGTCTTGATTGAACAGATTCAGAGGAATTTGGCTAAGTGGCTACCTAGTAGGATCAAAAGCAGGAAAATCGCAAGTGGAAAGGAAACTAAGCAAGAATAAGAACTGGACGGCGCAAGACAGAAGTAGATAGATTAGGGTTGCAAATTCGATACATATTCAGAGATAGAAGTGGCTTATAAGGAGCACGCCGAAACAAGACGACAAAATGAGTGACGTTGAACAGTACAGCAACCAAAAACTTCTACAGAAGCTACTCTAGGCGTTGAGAGCAGCTGGATTTCCTTTTGTCCTCTTCGTGAACTGGCATCCTTCAATCTGAGCCGCCCATTCTCTTCTTCTCACCATCTGTTCTAAACTTCACCATTTCTTCAGGTTTCTCCACTGAGGAATCACTACTGTCACAGCCATTAACTGACCCTCATGTTGTACCCTTGAAAGAGCATCAGAAACTTTATTCTCTTTACCCTTCTTGTACTCAATTTTGTAGTCCTAGCCCAGCAACTTAACAAGCAGCTAATGTTGAACACTTTCAGTTATCCTCTACTCATTAATGTACTTCAAGCTAGCTTCATCTGTTCTGATAATGAGAGATAATCCTGTAAAGTAATGCTTCCACTTCTTAAGGGCTTCTAGGATAGCCAATGCCTTCTTGTCATAAGTGAACAGTCCAGTTGCCTTTGGACCAATTGCTTTACTAATATAGGCTATGGGTCTTCCTTCTTGCATCAATACAGCTCCAACGCCATTTCCACTAGCATCAGCCTCTAGCACAAATGGTAAGGAGAAGTTTGGTAATGCTAGTACAAGGGCTTGTACTAGCTTGTCTTTGATCGTCTCAAAGGAACTTTGCTGCTCCTTCCATTTAAAACCATTTTTCTTGAGAGCACCAAACATAGGCCTGCAAATTACCCCATAGTTTCTGATAAACCTCCAGTAATAGCCAGCCAAGCCTAGGAAGCCCCTCAATTAAGTCACATTAGTTGGTGTGGGCCATTGTTTAACAGCTTTGACCTTCTTAGGATCATTAGCCATTCCTTCTTCCTTAATCACATATCCCAGATATTCCACTTGGTTCTGCCCAAAAACACATATACTGGATTTGGCAAACAGCTGATTAGACCTTAGGATTTCCAAGACCGCACCAACATGTTCAGCATGTTCCTCTAGGGTCTTACTATAGATAAGGATGTCATCAAAGAATGCTAGCACAAACTTCCTTAAAGTGTTTTGCCAAAATTTTGTTCATTAAGGCTTCGAAGGTGGCAGGTGCATTTGTTAACCCAAAGGGCATAACAATGAACTCATAGTGTCCCACATGAGTACTGAATGCAGTTTTAGGGATGTCCTCAGCACTCATTCTGATCTGGTGGTACCCTGATCTCAGATCAATCTTGGAGAAATATTTTGCCCCATTGAGCTCATCTAGCAAATCTTCTGTAACTGGTATTGGGTACTTGTTCTTGACAGTATTAGTGTTCAACTGTCTATAATCAATACACATCCTCCAAGTCCCATCTTTCTTTTTGACCAGGATGGCAGGAGATGAATAAGGACTTATGCTGGGTTTAATTGTATTGGAATTAATCAATTGCCTCACTAATTCTTCCATAGCATTATTCTAGTAGTGATGTAACCTGTAAGGTCTAACATTTACTTGTTTAGCCCCAGGTACCAAAGGTATTGTATGACCACAATCTCTATTAGGGGGTAATTCTGTTGGCTCTTCAAATACATCCTGATATTTATCCAGAACCTAAGCAACCATCCCCGGTACCTTCACAGTTGCTCCCTTTGAGGCTTGCAAGGGTTTGATGCACATTACTGCCCCTACCGTGCCCTGTTCCACCCATTTCTCCAGTTTATGCGCATTGACCATGACAAGTCCAAGGTGACTGGACTATAGTGGTGAATCCAATCACAACCAAGGATTATATTATATCCTTTGGTTTCCAGCACCCTGAAAGTGGACAAAAAATTTTCTCCCTGGATCATATAAGCTTGATGAGGACATTGGGCTCCAGTATACAAGACTTCTCCACTGGCTACCCTCACTGATGTGGGTTCAAAGTTCTCAATCTCTAGTTTAGCCCTCCTGATCACTGAAGGGGATATGAATGTTTTTGTACTGCCACTGTCTACTAGAGTTATGGTTATCACCTGCCCAAACCTTACTTTTAATGTGAATGCAGTAGCTCATGTGCCAATCTCTCCAATGGCATGCATGGCAATTTCTTCCTCCCTTTTTCTTCTCCCCTTCGGACTGCCAGGGGGTATAGTGTATTCAGCCTCATTTTCAATCGGCTCTTCCTCTTCTCCTCTTTCCTCTTCTTCTTCTTCTTCTTCCTCTTCTTCCTCTTCTTACTAGATACACTTGCTTGTTAGCCTTGCACACCTTTCGATGCCCAGGAACCCAAGGTTCTTGGCATCTGAAACACATCCCACTCCATTTAGTAACACCACTGACAGTGTTCTTCCCCTTGCCTTCCTTCCTGCTGCTAGTAGCTATGTCACTCTTTTGTCAGACTTGTAGGAGCCACTAGTGAACCCATTACTATTTCTGCCAGATTGGTAGGCACCATCATAGTTTCTAACATGTTCTTAAGCTTGGACTAAAGATTGAATCCCCATTTACTTCATTGATCTCTTGATATTTTCCTTCAGTCCAGATATGAAGTAATCGAGGAAATACTCCTCATTGAGGCTGGGCCTGTTCCTCTTGACCAGGGCCATAATTTCCTCAAATTTATCAATGTAAGCATCTACTAATCCATACTGCTTCAAACTCCTAAAGTATCAATAATTTCTACATTAGATTTAGCAGCAAACCTCTGACATACCATTGTACAGAACTCAGGCCATGTCAAGGTTTCAGTGACGATATCATAGCTAGAAATTCCACTGATCTACCCTCCCTGTAATATAAACCTCTGCTACCAACACCTTTTCTGCATCTGGAGTTTTGGTCAGTGCAAAGTATTTGTTTGCTTTCCTGATCCATGGCTCAGGTTGGTCACCATTGAATTCAGGAAAATTAAACTTCATAGGCCCCCTCCTCACACCTTCTGCATACTGATTCCTGACTTTCTGCCCCTGGGGCCCATCCAACACATTCCCCACTGCTTCCTGCCTTGTCACTGGTTGTTGCATTTCAGCCTGATTTTGGAGTATTTGATTGATTACTGGTGGGTACAACCATGGCTGAAGGTAGGGTGTGTATGGAGGGTAGATATAAGGCAGAGGTTGGTAATTGACCATCTGTGCTGCAGGGTTGTAGGATTGAGCACCAAAGCTATTCATATGAGGATAACCCACTGGTGGCACTGGTGCAGTAGTGAAAAATACAGAAGTGTTGAATTCTGGGGTAGGTGCCATGGATGGTACCGGAGCTGGCATATGACGACTAATACTAGGTACAGGAGTAGCAGTAAACAACTCTGGTGCTGCCATAGGACACATAACCCCTCTCAGATCTAGTGTGGTCAAGCGTGGAGGAACATTATTTATACCTTCAGTCCTCCTGGGTACCGGTGCCACAGATTAAGCTGCTCCAGGGGTTGGTGGAGCCTCCCGGTCACCTCTAGCTTCCCTTTCTGTGCGGCTTGCTATAGAGAAGTGCATCTCCTATATTAAACTTAACGACTGCATCATCTCACCTCTGTGGATCTGTGCTTGCACGGCATGGTTCTGGATCTACTCGTGGATTGCTTTGTTTTCTTCTTCCATCTTCTCCTAGAATTTTACCATAGTTTGCTTCACCTCTACCATTTCAGCAGCCCAGGCAAGCTCCTGACCCTCCACTTGATCCACAGCCTTCCCCTTCGCCATGTCGAGCAACAGCAAATTGGGGATTTTGCAGGGAAAAACTGAATCTTTCCCAACCCTTCTTTGCTCTTGCCCTAAGAGCTGCCCCCAACCTGAGCTCCCAAGCCTAGCTACGGAATTTTACAGAGGGTACTTATCTCTCCAACCCTCACCAGCTTAGGACCACATAGATCTGGAAGCTGGTCAATAATCGATCTACTCTGATACCAAGATTGTCAGGACCCGTCCAGATTTTAGCCCTGAATGAACAGATTCAGAGGAATTTGGCTAAGTGGCTACCTAGTGGGATCAAAAACAAGATGACAAAATGAGTACGGCAACCAAAAACTTGCAGAAGCTACTCTAGGCGTCGAGAGCCACCGGATTTCCCTTTGTTCTCTTCGAGAACCAGAATCTTCTAATCTAGGCCTTCCATTCTCTTCTTCTCACCATCTGTTCTAAATTTCACCATTTCTTCAGGTTACTGAGCTCTGAACCTGACAGGGACGAGGTGAGGGACCGGGGGTCGAGGCCGTTGCGCAGGTGCAGAAGAGCATGTCGTAGAAGGCGGTGACGGCATGCGGCGGCGTGGCGGCTAGAGGGATGGAGGAGGCTGCCAGGTCAGGGAATAGGACAGCGAGCAAGCGGGGCGTGATGAGGGATGTGAGCAGCGACTTGGCGGCTGCGAAGCGGCACGCGGCGAGGAGTGACACGAACCCGGCGAGCGGCGCGGCCGGAAGCGACTCGGTGGAGGACGTCGTTGGTGGGGGTGAAGTGGAGGCAGACGCACGCACGGGGCCACGCCGCCGCGGGCGGACCCCACGGAGACGGTGCAGGTAGCTTCTCGAAGTGGCAACGAAATGAGAGAAATGAGAATTATTTTGGCGAAGCCCACTGCACGAATGTCAAAAAGACAAATAACACAAAACTATAGCGTGAAATAACTCTACAGATAAACAACTGATTATCAGAGAAGATCAGTGTCGTCGTCAATCACACCGTATAGACGATCGATAGAGACAACTGTATAGAACGTAAAGCATGTAGTATTGATGCTCCACCGTCACTGTCTACTGGTGCTAGGAGCGAGCCGATCTGCAAGCAACCACCTCGTAGTGTCGATGTACGTCATCATTGATAGAGAGGACGATGAGCTGCTAGGTAGAGTTGCTGAGGAGAACGGTGAGCTACTAGGACAAAAGCTCCCAACAACAAAGAGAAAGGGAATTGGTGATTTTGACCGTCACTAGTCGCTTTTGACCACAATATTTGGCTTGAGGTCACTACCTATCGAGACCCATCGATAATTTTTGAGAGTTTGAAAATTCCGTCCAAAAATTACAAACCTTACTAGCAACATGCTAGAGATGTAGTATCTATTGGCGAGAGGAGAGCGACGCCATCGAATCATTGGCCTGCTCCCCTGCTCTTAGAGGTTTTTTTGCCATTGTGGGTGAACCTATATCTAACCTTCACAACTTCACTCAGATTATAGCACCAAGAAAAGAGATTATTTCACGCTGATGTATAGTATATGCTTACGCAAATCTACCATCCCATAGTATACATTTTGCTTTTAGATGCATAAAAGTCTCAAGAAAAGAGATTATAGCACCAAAACCAATTAATGAAAGCAACCACCTACTGATCAAAAGATGTGTCTGCATATAACTTCAACCAGATGAATTTAATTTGGAACCATTTTTACTACAATGTTTACACCACAAACATGTATTCCTACCTCTAAGTATTCCTTCCTACTCCCCAACTCCACTGAGCAGAAAAGTTGATCAAAGTTTATCAAAAATTTCGAACGAACCAACTAAATTTTGTTGCATTTGAGCTTACATTAGCCAGAGCTTCCTCCCCTCTAGCACCCTAGCCACCAGGCCCGTCATAGCAAGTGTTGCTACTCAGCTTGCCCGCCGAACCTCCGTCCACCTAGCGTCACCAGTACCGACTCCATTCCCGTTGACATGGAAGCCTTGTGCCATAGGGGAGATCAAGGGCAATGGCGAGGAAGTTGCCACATCTATAAAGAAGACATGAGGTTGTCACGTCGTCGAGTAGAGCCCCTAATTTAAACATGATAGAGAAGATAGAGGTAGTTGTTGTCGACCACTGTCTGCGCGGCAAACTCCAGCCTCTCCAGTGGCACCGCCCTCGATAATGACGGCATCCTATAAGAATGTGGTGTACAGTAAGACTAAGACCCCAACTCTATACAGGGGGGTCGGGTCTATATATATACAATCCAGTGGTCTAGTGGTCTAACACCCCCTGTAGTCGTAGTGGGAGGGGAACGGATGTAGAGACTAGAGCGAAAACTGGTGAACAAAGGCGCGGGGAGGCCTTTGGTTATAACGGTGAACTGGTGCGCTGATAATACATGAAGCACCGTCCTAGTCCGACTTTCTCACGTACAAAATGAATATCTATCTCTGTATGCTTCGTGCGTCGATGATGGACAGAGTTAGCAGTCATATAGATGGCACTGACGTTGTCACAGTAGATGATGGTCACAGAGGGGATAGGTGCATAGAGCTCCTAGAGAAGCTGGCGAAGCCAGCAACACTCGGCGACGGCGTGGGCAATGACGTGATACTCGGCTTCGGCGCTAAACCGAAACACTGTAGTCTGGTGTTTTGAGGACCAGGAGACTAGAGTGTCGCTGAGAAAGATGCAGTAGCCGGACGTGGAGCGTCGAGATTTAGGGCAGCCCACCCAGTCCGCGTCGGAGTATGGGACATTGTGGCGAACGGAGGAGCAAGAGCGTCAATTGAGGAGGTAAGTTACAGTGGTTAGTGCTTTAGTCCAAAAGGTTATAGGTAGGTGGGCATGAGTAGCATTGTGCGACTCATGTTGTTAAGTGTTCGAAGTAAACGTTCAACCTTGCCGTTCTGGGGAGAGGTGTAAGGACATGAGAGGCAGAGATGGATGCCATGGGAGGTAAGAATGTTTTGAATGGTACGGTTGACAAACTCCATACCATTATTGGCCTACAGAGCTTTAATGGAGACGTTGAATTGGTTGGAGATATAGTTTGTAAAGTTAATTAGGTGGAAGGCAACCTCGGACTTGCTGGTGAGTGAAAAAATACAGCAATAGTGTGTGTAATCATCAAGTATTGCAAGATAATATTGATTACCAGAAACACTCTTAACCAGAGAAGTCCATACATCACAGTGTATTAGCTCAAAAGGTCGCAAGGTACAAGACATGGAATTTGAAAAAGGCAGTCACACATGTTTGCCAAGTTGACATGAGTGGCAAAAAGTGGAGCTGCTATGGGTACACTTGATGGAGACGCTGTGACGTAGATTGGTGATAGCGTCGGGGCTGGGATGACCAAGGCGAAGATGCTAGAGGTTGGTGGAGAGGGCGATGCTGGCGTATGGAGTGGACGGCGCAGTGGAGACTATGTAGAGGTCGCTGCCACTATTACAGCGAAGGATCTGACGCCGGGTTGAGATATCCTTTACATAGAAACCAGAAGCATCAAATTCAATTGAGTAATTGTTATCTCATGTGAATTAGCTAACAGATACTAGATTGTAAATGAGGGAGGGGATGATAAGGACATTGCGAAGTGGAAGGTTAGCTGTGGGTGTAGACAGAAAGGAGTCACCACGGCATTGAACAGAGAGAGAGTGGCCATTACTGATGGTGACGAAGGGGAAGGGGGAGGTATGGCAAGAGAGTAGTATACCGGTCGATGACGCCATGTGAGAGGACGCACTAGAGTCTAGCACCCAAGGGTGCTGAGGTTGGAGCGTCATCTGATTGAGAGTGGTGACAAGGCCAGCCTGGTTCTAGGAGGGAACCGACTGGGTGGGTGGTCGCGGAAGTATCGGCTGAGGCGGTAGGGTGGGAGCCGATGCCAGGTGGGCCTGAGGATAGGCGCCAAGAACCCCTGATTGCCAGCCGATGGGACTGCATAACTAGGGCTGCGGTGCCTAGGGGTTGTAGCATAGCCACAAACCCATGGGACTGACAGACGAGACAGGGACTGGAGCAGGTCACGATTGCATTGAACCGTGCCAGTTCTTGCCCTTACCCTTGCCCTTGCCTTTGCCGGTGCCACCAGTGTGGGTTGTGTTGCCATGGTTAGGGCCATGGCTACCAGAGCCGCGAGAGATGGCAGCAGCACATGAGGAGAGTGGTGTGGGCCATGATCTTTTCATCGTTGGCCAGGCGCAATTTTTTGAGAACTAGCATGTCATGGGCTCGGGCAAACGATGGAAGGGGTGTGGAGTTGGCAATGTTGTCAGCGGTGTTGGAGAAGCGTGAGTTAAGTCCTCGTAGGAGGGCGAGGACGAGTTGTGAGTCGGCCACAGGGTGACCGACATCGTGGAGGGCGGCAGCTTTTACCTCGAGGCACTAGCAGTTTGAGGAGATAGAAGAGTCTCCTTGTATCATGAAGTGGAATTCATTTAGTAGAAAGATGGCGCGCGACTGTTTGTGAGCAAGGAAGAGCCGCTCGATAGCCACCAGAGATTTTAGGCAGTGGGGTCAGTGTTCTCCATGGCAAGGTCGAGGACAGAGTCATCGATCGAGCCAAGCAACCAGTTACGCACGCAACACTCGGCGATGTTCCACTGGGGATCATTAGGTCGAGGTGGAGCGGAGCCATCGATGTGAGACCGGAGGCCGAACTTTCCACAGAGGAATTTGAAGAAGAATACCCACTTGGAGTAGTTGGCGTTAAGGTCGAGAGAGATGGGAACGTGAGATTTCACGTTGACAGCAGTGTACGGTGGTAAGAAGATCGGTGAGGTAGTGTCCGAAGTATGGTCAGGAGCGCCGATGACCAAAACAGATTCGATGACTGGGAGGGTACTGAAGCTAAGGGCTAACTCTGTGGCCATAACGAGAGGGTAACGAGCGCAAGAAGCCAATGAGGGTAAAGACCGATGAGGGGTAGGTGGCCGATGGGAGTAAGCCGATGAGAAAAATGGTTGGCCGATGAGGAGAGTGGTTGGCCGATGTGAGTAGACAGCGGAATAGTTAAGGGAAAAGTGGGTGGCAGAGTAGGTAGGTCACAGACGTAAGATGATTCGCGTTCGTGAAGAGAAGTTTCATGTCCTTGGACTCGTGGAGGCAAAGGGGTGGAGCGAACACGAAAACTCGGAGAAGGCGCAGACGCGAAGAGAGAAGGTTGGCATCTGGGAGGCAGAGATTCGTGTCTGTGGACACGTGGACACGTCGGAGTGGCTCGGACGCGAGTGGAGAAGTTTCGCGTCCGGGAGCAGGTGACAATGTCGAAAAAGTGGGAATCAAGAGAGAGTTCTAGCCGATAGAGGGCGGACGAGTCCAGCCGATAGAGGGCAAATGGGTCCAGCCGATAGAGACAACGAACGTAGAGTTGCGCCAGCGTCGGAAGGAAAAAGGTGCGCCGAGGCAAGGAAAGAACGAAGGCGGGTGTGAGACGAGATGAGGAGGCGGATGGAGACTGTCGCCTTGTCACATGGTGGAAACAAGGGAGGAGAGAGGGTGGTGGAGAAGGAGAAGGCCGTCTGTGGAGGAGACGGGGAGAAGAGAGCTGAGATGAGAAAGCAGAGAAGGAATACTGGGAAGAAGGCCTGCGACGGGAAGAAAGCGTCGGCTCGTCGGCAGAAGGATGCTAGCGTGCCGATGATATCTAGATCTACTCTGATACTATGTAAGAATGTGGTGTACTGTAAGACTAAGACTAGAGAGGTAAGTCTCTATATAGTCCAGTGGTCTAACACATCCTCGATGGCATGGCCAATGGAGAGGATGCAAGGGTCCACTAGGTAGAATGCAAAGTCTTGATGCTCCGACGCCACTGCTACTTGTTGATGCTAGGAGAGAGCCAGCAATTACCTCATGTCATTTGTGTGCATTGCCATTGATATGTTGGGAGGACGGCGAGCTGCTGAGCAGAGTTGATGGGGAGCACGACAAGCTTCTAGAACAGAGCTCCCAACAGTCACTGTTTCTCGACCGGTAGAGTTGCTGGGGCAGAGTTGCTCCCAACAGTTGCTTTTGATCAAATATTCAACCAAAGGTCACTGTCTACCGGGACTCACCGATAATTTGGAAATTTTGAGAGTTTTGGAAATTCTGTCCCAAAATTGCAAACCCTGTCGGCAAGAGATGTATTATCTATCGTCGAGGGGAAAGCGACTCCAAGTAATCACTGCCCTGCCGGTCTGCTCACAGAGGGTTTTCTGCCATTGCGTGCCTCATCTATATCTAACCTTCACAGCTTCATGTTGATCCAACTTATTTTATTTATGCTTATACAAATCTACCATCCCATAGTATAACTATATATTTTGCTTTTAGATCCCTAAGGTCTCAAGAAAAGAGATTATAGCACCACCTTCTGATCAAAAGATGTGTCTGCATATAACTTCAACCCAAGGAATTTAATTTGGAACAAGTTTTTACTACAGTGTTTTACAACACAAGCATATACTTTCTGTATGTATTCCTTCCTCCTCCTCCCCAACTCCACTGAACAGCAAAGTTAATCAATAATCAGTTGATCTAATTAGCTACTAATGTGTATATGAACCCAGCCCTCGATTAATTACAAGTAACAAATAATAAATTAAATTAATGAAGGCATTGATGATCGATCAAAACTCTACGTTGGCCTGGTACGTGGCCGACTTGATGGCGGGCTTCTTCTTGGGCGAGATGCTGTCGACGACGAGCGCGCAGTGCACGTTCACCTTCACCTCCCGGATGTCGAGGCTCCCGAACCGCAGCGACACCGGCACGCTGACGAACACGTCGAGCGGCACGTTGCCTTCCTTCTCGCTCTCCTCGAGCGCGCTCTGGAGCCCCGACCCGAAGCCATGGCGACCCTCCATGGAGATATCCATGACGGTCACGTTCTTGTAGCCCTGGAAGAAGGTCGGCAGGTGGCCGGAGCACAGCGGCGTGCCGCGGTAGGAGACGACGGTGTGCGACCCGTCGCCGTACTTGATGCCGATCATCTCGTTGGGGTTCTCGGCGCGCACGGTGGCCACCAGCTTGGTGTAGAGCGTCAGGTCGTTGGAGTTGAAGTCGAACTGCGACACCGACATGTTGCTCACCGAGTAGGAGGGCGCCTTGGGCTTGTAGATGAAGAAGGCGTATGCCGCCGCGCCGGCGATCGCCGCGATGATGAACACCAGGATGCAGCAGCACCACCCGAGCACGCCGCAGCAGCCGCCGCCGCCGCCGCCGTCGTCGTCGGGGTAGCGGGGCACGTTGCGCTTCCCCATTGTTTCTAGCTATTAGCTGAGCTAGCTCTAGCTAGAGAGATCGTGCATACGTACGTTGTCCCTCCGGCCGCCGCGGCACGCTCCGAGCGAGATGCCGGCGACGGGTGGCGGAGGAGGGGTACGGTGGGGGTGGGTAGGCCGTGCATGGAGGGGAAGAGAGCGTGGGTAATATATGTGGAGGTTTAACATGGTTGGTTAGGAGCTAGAGGATGGGAGGAAAGGGCGCGGGAACTTGATTGTAGGGGAGGTGATTAATTAACACGAGAAAACATGTTTTTGCATTATTAGTTCGCTAAATATGTTCCAAGTCCATGGTCGGAGAGAAGAAAGTTTTTTTTAGCTATTTTAAGTACCCTAGAAGTTAATTAGTTTCTCATGATTACTGTGGACTAGCTTAGTTAATTTCTCCTCCGTTCCACATTAACATTATAGGACGTTTTAAGTTTGTTATAAGTCAAGTTTTTTCAAATTTGACCAATCTTATAAAAATAAAACATAGCAATATCTGCCACATTAAATTAGTCTCATTAAATCCACAATTAAATATATTTTTATAGTACATTAATTTATTTTATATTGAATATATTGTTATATTTTTTTTATAAACTTGATTAAATTTAAATAAGATTGATTTATAATAAATCTAAAACAACTTATAAGATATAATATATATAACGAAGGAGTAGCTATCATCTAAATTGACAAATAAATAGTAATTAAGATTTTCTTCGGACTAGCTTGTGGTGGATTTATTTGGTTGTGGTTATTGAGCAATCTCTCACAATGGATAGACTTAACTGTCTCAATTCATTTATGTTAACCATGCTGACTGACACGAACATGGATCATCTATGGCCACATATCAGTGGTTGTCAATGCATATATTACAGAGAATTTCTACCGAACTGACCCATGTATTTATCGTATCGCTGGGAAGAACTGATCTATGTACCAAGTAACCAAAAAGTAATACAGAGAAAAGAAACTTGTTTCAACTGACTTATTTCATTTGCTTTCTTTGCTCAAGTGTTGGACATTCACATCTGAGACATTACGCTAGTTGTTAAGGCATGGCTGTCTATTTATAGGCACCTCTACCAACATACAGCAAGTTTTTTGAAAAGTACCAGTACATGCATAAAAACAAACTATTGGCTAGACTAGTCTAGAGCTTTTATAGTTGCATAGTAGTCCCAGTTCAAATGACGATTGGCAGTGGTAAGTAGCGACACGCTAAATAAGTTAAACTTAATTATTATAACTTTATTTGATTTTTTAAATAAATTTCTATATATTTTTTAAAAAATATAATATTTAGTGGTTCGGGATGGCACTAATGGAAAAAAAAAGCTATCCCAGTCCATTCGAATGTCCCTTGCTACTTTTGATTTTTTGCTACTAGCTTTATGAGTTCTAAAGTAGACCAGGTAGTACTACCTCTTGTCTTTGGTAGATTTAGTGTGCGTTCAGGAACAGGTTGTAAACCCTTCTCTTTTGGCACATAAAACAAAACAGCGGATTACTACATAATTATTAGCTAAAGATTAAAATGATTTTTTAAAATAATCATCAACCATTTGATTTGTATAACCACTGTGAATAACTCAAACATCATCTTTTTCTTCTTGGATGGTATAACAAAAGAAAACTATTTCTTCATATATATATTTTTTGAAAAATTAGCCCGATTAATTTCTCGACTTGTGCTATATTCTACAATATTATCCTTTTTCATTTTCTTTCAGCATATATATATATATATATATGGTATGACTAGACTTTTAGCAGATGTCACACCACAAATTTAATTTGGACGTATCTTTTTCTCTTTTTTCTTGAATGCCTCTCTTCTACATGTTCTGCCTTGAATTTTTTTTAAAAAATAAGCATGGTCTCGCATTGGTAAATTATTTTTCTGAAAATTCCTGTGAAACCTTGAGTTTTGAGGTATGAAGCTCAACTTTGACTGAAATGCATTTTAAATAGAGCTCTCTTCATGTAAAAGTTTTCATTCTTCATGAAACTCCACCGAGCTCATTAGTTGCTGAATTATTGAGTCGAGAAATCTTTTGACTGAGCAGCAACAATCATAAAATGATTAAAATTTTCTGAACATCTTTTGATCTTTAATATCTTCACCATAGAGACACATCTAATTGATGATCTGAATAACTCTTTAGAAATAATCTTTTACCTTCTTAGACTCCTTCATTTGCAAATTCTAAAATTGTCTTCTTAAAGTTTGAAGTTTTAGTGCAAGTATCTTTTGAGATCTTGAAACTCCTCCTTCAGCTTGTCCCATGCTTCCTTGGACTTCTTTTGTTTCACTAAAAATACTTTCCTTGGACTTCTTGGCACCAATAATACACAGAAACAAGCCCTACACAACTCCTTATTCAATCAAGAACAAGGTCTTTGCATCTTTAAAAGTGTTTCTTTAGAGGAATAAGCTTTGTAGCTATTCTCAACAATATCCACATCTTGATGCTTTATATATTATTTTTTTTCTTCAAATATAAGAACCATAGACTACACCACTGCGATGCTCGAACTTGAAGCCATACCTATAGCTTCAATTGACAATGCCGACACACCACACTACTCCGTCACTCCCTTACTTGAACCTAGCTACTTTGATACCAATTGTTGATGCTCTAATTAAGCAAGGAAACAAGAAATAATATAGAGCAGAGAAACTAACCTAACTTCTTTTATTTGCTTTCTTTGCTCAAGTGTTGGACGCTCACATCTCAGACGTTGTGTTAGTTGTTAGGCAACAACTTCACATCTAAGACATGGCTGCCTATTTATGGGCATTTCTTATCAACACACGGGAAGTTTCTTGAACTCAACTAAGTACTAGCACATGCATAAAAGCACTAGAAACCAGCAGCGGACTATTGACAACCCTAGTCTAGAGCTTTCAAAGTTGCATAATACTACTAGTCACCCTTACTGACTTTTGCTACCTTTGTGAGTTCCAAAGTAGACTAGCTATTAGTAGCTTCTGAAAATGAATTAATTCCAACACTTAAGCAGGTTTTTTTCGATTGTCAAAATGTGGTTTCGTATGTCTCTTTGTCGAGTATTTTTTGATCGTCGCAATGCAGTTTTGTCCATCGCTCCTACTCCGATTATGTTTTCCCTTTGCCATGATAAAGCAAGATGGGCTTCCCTAGCATCCACATCTGTGTTGATATGGAAGCCACCTCTAGATCTATTTAAATTGAGATTCACTGTATAATAACATTCAAATTAGAAGTTTAGAACTCATGGTTGCTTAACATTGAGTGGGGTGAGGCATGGAAACAGTAGTGGGGACGCACGTAGATGCCACGTGGCGGCCCCGGGAGAAGCCGTGTGGTACAAAAGGTCCCATGCATGGCGGTAGTGGCAGCATGAGGTTTGCAGCACAGTGAGCACATGCTTGTGCTGTTGGGCATTGCCTCCTCATCGAGGGCCAGAGGCATTTGATGTGCCGTCGCTTAGAATCCCTATGTCCATACTTTCACTAGGTATGTAGATGTGATTGCCGTGTACTACCATCTACTTTGATGATATACCAATCTTGTTATTGATGAGACAAATAACTATGAGAGAGCCATGTGAATATGGAAAAAAAGGAGATTGTTTCTGTAATATACGACACATGATTTGCATTTTGGTATTCGATTATTAGATTAAAGTTTTAGTTTTTCACTTTGATCCTAATTGATGTGGTTGAGATGATATGCTGGAGATAGTGAAGATTAGATTGAAACAATGGGCATAGCTGCACATGTGGTAGTGTTGTCCATGCGTATCCATTGTTGCCTTCCACCCTTTGGCCAGCTCTTCTCCTCTTCAACTCAATGAACATTTTGTCATCATCATGATAAATATAATTCAAACATTCAGCTATCTTTTACTTAAGCCAATTTATAACTTATTCCCCTAATTTAGAACTTATCATCAAACATGTAGATCCCTAAGGTAGACTAATTTTCTTTCCTAAATGATTGCTGCTATTGCTTTGGATTTGACCAAGAACCAACCATGCTAAAACAACCAGCACCCATGAGTAGTGTTCTACAATCTGCATGGAGGCAAAAGAATCTGGGATTAGGGAGTAGAGCTAAAAGCCTAAAATCCTTCTTCAGAAAGCATAAGCCATGAAAAGAAACCAGCCTGGTTTATCCATGCCTGTATCATCATCATCATTATGCTATGTAATATTCCATTCTATGAGAATTGTTTGCTATGGGTGGTATAGTTGGACATCCCCTTGATGTGTTTATGTTTGTCATCCTCCATTTTCATGTTTGATGTGAGACGCCCATCTTTCTGCTTCTTACGTGCTCCCTTTAATTTGGTCTCTCTAATCATCATCGTATGTGTTACATTAGATTGTGCTCCTCACTCAACGGGGCCTATTATATTTTTCTTCCCATGATTTAGGTTGAAGCGATTTCCCACAATAAAGGTAAAGTAAGTCCAATAATAGCTAGCCACATCATGATCCTTTATGCTCAAATATAGTCGCATGCAATGAGTACAAAACCAGTCATATAAGCATCTATTTGTCCTTGCTTACGTCGACTCCAATAATACTTCAAGCCCTGAATTGGCATTAGCAAGAGGTAAGTGGGCCTAACTGTAGCCCAATAGTTGGACAATCAATGGGCATGGTTTGGCTAGCTATTTGGCACGCGCGAGTGTATCTGCTTAGGCCTTCGTGTGGATGTGGTGCAGTCCGATGAGCCCACAAGGAAATGCTAATTTGTTCAATTGTTGATAGATGACAAAATTTATTCACACAAAATTTGGGTGCTCCTCTTCCTGTTGCAACGCATGTGCATAATTGCTAGTTAAAGAAGAGAGAAGAAGATGCCTAATTTCAAGGAGAGAACGAGACCCAATTATACGGTAATCGGTTAATTAGGGGAAACTAGCTGGGCTAAAATGATACAAAATTTAAACCAACACCCTAACAAGCTAAAATAAAGAAATAAAGAAACAACGCTCCTTACACGAAGGCAACAACCCCTTGTCATCGTCATCACACTAACTCCCTCGCAATTAGATAGCTTTGACTTTACTAAGATGCACCACGTTGCCGATGGCGGAGGAAGAAAAAAAATAGAGGTGTGGCTCATGGTAATTGCAAGACTGAGTACACAATAAATGCTTTTCAATGACATGATATTAAGGAATACTAATTAGATCCAACAAGGCAACATCCAACATGACAATAGCTACAATCAATTTGCGAACATGCATAAAAGGAACTAAGGAAGCAAGCATAGTACCTTAACAAAATGAATTATTAACAATGAATCTAGACCATAGATATAAAAAAGTCTACCAAACAAAGAGTAAGATATATTAGTATTGTACCATTTGAGATAGATAACATCAAGAAAAATAAGTGGAATGTAAAGCCATACCAATTAAAGTTTTTAATTGCATTTAGGTAATTTAGGAGATCTAGGCAATTGTATTTTTCTCTCTTTCTTTTTTTAAATGTTTTTTAAATCTTCTCAAGATCAAATTCTTTGAATATCTCTCGCTCAATATAGCACACCATTAAGCCATTGAGCCAACCATCCAACATCTTGTTGTATAGCTCGGTCTTAATAATCTTCATGGTCGAGAAGGCCCATTCAACTGAAGCAGTCACCACAAGTAATAGCAATGCTAACTCAATGAGGTGATATACTAATGGAAATATAATATGCCTCTCAAGTTCAACCATATTTTTGGCTAGACTTGCAAGATCATGACAAATTGTAAACTCATCAAGGCTTTGCACATGAATAATGAATATTTGTAGTTGATCTCTCGTGACCTTATGATCATGAAAAGAAAAATCCTCTCAATAGATCTCTATAAGCCAAGTGATCTTATTCACATCAAACATAGAGAAAAAACATCTTGCATCAAAACAAGGAAAACAAATAAGAAATTCTAATGATACCTCATAAAGTGATGGTTGAACTATGTGGTAATTGCAACTATTGCAACACAGAAAGTATCATCAGGAAAAAAATGATCATAGTGGCATTGTTTTTCCTCCCTTTTTTTGATTGACCAAACCGTGGTACTGAATCTTCCACATCTGGTATTGGGATCTCATTTTCCATGCAAAATGCTTTTACATCTTCAAGCAATGGCTCCCAACCATCACTTCTCAAGTTGATCAAACATTTTTTTTCACATCAATAACCAATGACATGGCTTGAACAATATTTTGATCTTTTCTTTGCAAGAGAAGAAATAGTTTATTTGTAATGTGAAGGATTTGCAACATCAGCTTCATAACACACACAAAGGTAAGAGACTCCATTATTACAATCAAACCTTCTGCCCTTGATGGATTATGCCCATCTTTATGAACAATTTCTAAATCATGTATAACTACATCTTGCATTGATTCAATACAAAGCAAAGTCTTGTAGCGAGATCCCCATCTTGTATATCCAGGTCTAGCTAATGATGTTTCTTGGTTTTTTCCTCTTCTCAGTAAAATCTCTCCACTCTCCGACTTGGCCAAAAGATCCCTATGTTGTTTATCAAGAAATAAGTCCATGCTCTTGCAAGAGTTAATAGTAGAGTTCACAATCATAGACACATAGTCAAAGAAATCTTCTATAGCCGAACAACATCTAGAGACAGAAATCACTACCAACTGCAATTGGTAAGCAAAGCAATTGATATAGAAAGTATAGGGGTTCACATCACAAATTAACTTTTGAAGACCATTGAACTCTTCTCTCGTATTAGAAGCACCATCATAACCTTGCCCTCTTAGTTTTGTAGTCACTAGACCATACTCGCTTAGTTTATCAACTAATGCTTTCTTCAATGATTCTGATGATGTTTCCTTGACATGCTTAATGCCCAAAAATCATTCTTGTCCATTTTTTGTCCACAAACCTACATAATAAATGATATTCAAAGAGAAAAGAGAAAAGACAAAGATGATCCAACATTTACATAACAACTAGAGGCATTTATTCTTTCACTAATATAGATTCATCAATAAGAACATAGAATAAACAATCATTCATCTCTTGCTTTGTTGCTTTAATGATCCTATAAGTCATTTTTTGGCATTTTTAGAACACAACTCATCAAAAGCTCACTTCAGTTCCTCATTCCTTAGTTTGTACCAATCAAGCAATTCTAAAAAAATTCCTTTGTTCATATAAGAAGAGGATTCATCGTGTTCACAGAATGGCTACCTTGCAATGCAAGATAACTGACAACACACAAGACAGTGTTCAAACAAGTTTCATACTTTATTAATGTATCTTTGCTATGACTTGAAACCTTATGCCGCTAGACCATTGATTATCAAAATCTTGAAATGCTAATCTAACTTATGGATGCTGTTAGCCACACCAACATGTGTTTCGAAGTGCCAAGTATGCATTCTTTTATTGCTTAAACCCAACTTTTGTACCAAGTAGGCATTTATCATCGATTCGATCATGTTTAAAAAGATAATGATAGAAGCAATAAGCCATATCCAGCTTCAAACTATGCTCCAACCAATCATATTGCTTAAAACAATATTTTTTGAAAACTCCTCTTATTCTTTGAGGCAGGAAAACTATGACCAATTGGTTGAGTTGGACCCTTAGCTATGAAATGTCTTCTAACTTTATCTCTCATATTATGAGCAAATTTATCAAGTGGAATACGAAGACCCGGACCAGAAATAATGTGATTCAGGTTGAACTTTGTTACACTTTCAACTTATGTAGCTCCTTGAACTTCTTCCACCCTAGTTGTCACGATATCTTATTCATTTACCTTTCTAGCATCAATATCAATAGAACCCCATTGCTCTACCACCTCTTCCACTTGCCCAGCAACCTCCCCTACTTCTACCTTAGCATTTTCGTGCAAGTACTTGAGTTTGTACTATTAGACCCTTATTAAAATAGCTTTCAAATATACAACTACATTATATGCAATTATACAACCAAGACATAAAGAGTTAGCACTAATTAGTACTTTACAATGTTCTTAAATATGAAATTCCTAAATTTTATTTTTCGAAGATGCAAATACCTTCCCCTTCCCTTTCCCCTTTCTTTTTATTTGCATGCAAATACCACTAGCCTATCAGGCACTGCTCGTCACCATCTTAGCGTTGCTTGTTGATCCTGCCCTTGCCTCGCTGCCCACACATCGTGCACCTCTAGTAGGTGCTGGCACGCGCGCTGGGTGCTGCTTCAGCCTGCTTGCCTAGTGTTATGTCTGTTGCCATCGGCCCTCCTTGTGCCCATTGCCACTATCTCGCCGCTCACCCATGCCAGCTCTACCACTTCAGCCAACCATCGCTTGATAGCATGACGAGTAGGGAAATGAGAAGGTTAGGATAGAGAGAAGGTAGTTAGCTTGGATTAGTCAACAGCCCAAGCCCAATAGACCTAAAACTCAATAAACCTATGTTAAGAACTCCAGAATCTAGATCGATTGGTCGCTGGCTAAGGGAGAGGGGATACCAGTGCCAATGAGGAGTGCCAATAACGAGTTATAGCTCACGCCATCCTATGCTCTACCAAACACTCCGCACCTATACGTAGCAAGATCAACACACTAAGCCATAGTAACAACATGTCGTGCCCCATCCCATTTATTTTTATTCCAACCTTTTTTTAAAAAAATACTAGCAAAATCCGATGCAAAAACTGAAAACAAACAGGCCGGCGGCTCCATCATTGCAGCCAGCAAGGAACCTTGGAACGCACACTATCGAGCAGCCACCTCCTAGATCCACTCTTGTCCCTTCTCCCCCAACGTCAGCAACCGGTCGGTTCACATCACTAGTTCAGAGTGCTCAACCCACCCACCAAAGCAAAAAAAACCATTCAATTTTCAAATTTCCTCCTCTTACACAAACCCCCACCTAGCCCAGCCATCCCCAAACCCTAAATCCGCCGGCCGCCGCCGCCCGCTTTCCGGCTCCGATGGGGTTCGTGGATCCGGCGGCCCCGCTGCTGGCCACGTGCGGCGGCGACACCGTTAAGCTGTTCGACGTCACGGTCGAGTCCGGTGACCCCTGCGTCCTCGCCTACGCCCCCGCGCCGGCCCACCCCGTCAACGCCGTCAGGTGGAACCACACCAGTGAGTACCCCAGCGGCCCAGCCTCGCTTTCTCGCTTGCTCCACCGCGTGCCCGCTCCTCCCGCCTCCGCTCTCCCCTCCCTTCCCTCCCAGATCTCCCGAGTTTGGTTTGCTGTTGCGTCGTTCGC
Organism: Oryza coarctata; assembly: GCA_030770085.1. Classification (NCBI taxonomy): domain Eukaryota; kingdom Viridiplantae; phylum Streptophyta; class Magnoliopsida; order Poales; family Poaceae; genus Oryza; species Oryza coarctata. Next base: position 4,082,167 of record CM061478.1, read on the forward strand.
GCGAGGATCTCTCGGTGCGCAGCCGGAGTTCCCGGCCGTTGGGATCCGTACTGGCCGGCGATTCGAGCTGGGGGGGAGGGGGGGGGGGGGTGTCCGCCCTGTCTAATTGCGCGATGCCCCTACCGCGTTGTTATGAGATAGCGGAACCAGTAGCTTTATTTCCAGCTTTGTAATCTACTGGGTATTGTGGAGTGGGCTTGGTGCCAATAGACTGTAGGGTAAGAGTGTTGCCCTGTCCCAGTGGCTGGTCATTCTTGCTGAATTCTGAAATCCTATATTGCATCTTCAGTTAAGTACTGCATTTATTTTTTCTGATCCTACAATGTAGAATCAGAATTTAGCTATGTATATGAAGCGATACACACAATGCAATCAATCAAGGTATCTTTATTTTTCACGATTGATGAATGGGTGTACTCTGTTTGCTACCAGTAATTTTAGCTGTATATTTATTACATAAACAAGATGCTACATTGATAGACTGGGATCATTGCTGTTCCATCTCATGATATAATCTGAAAGATAGCTGTGCTCGAGTAATATTATCTTAAAAGTGCACATTCTACCTGCTGATTCTACAATATGTTTGGGGTAATGTATAGAGTAGTTATTTCTGTTGGAGTCTGAGCTTGTAAGCAGTTTCATGTTACATGTGCTTGCTTTTTTTGAGAATGCTCTTGTAAACCCAAGAAGCCACTACACCCTGTTTGGAGGAACTTTAGATTCTGTTGGATTTATCTTAGTTTGGAGGTCCACCAAACAGGGCCTTGATGTAGTAGAGTGTTCTTTGCGTGATGTTTACAGTAAGTTATCCTTTTAACTTTTATCAGTTTACTTACAATATATCCTTCAGCAATCAAACCAAATGCCTAATTAGTTTACAGTAAGTTCCCGTCTGCTTATGAACAATGCTAGTTATCTCTCCTTTCAATTTTCATGTTCTGTGGGCAGGCAACAATTAGTCCCTCTTATTGATGCCTGTGTCATCATGTATTGAAATCTCAACTAATAAAGAGCACATAATCCATGTTAGTAGAAGACAGAATAACTATCTGCATCGTGTTTCAACAGATGCCATCTGAAACTATCAAACTGTTCTGCTTTCTATGCTTATTTTAGCATAAAGGTTTGCTTAGTGCGTAAGTTACCCTGAGTCTAACAGTGTTTCCTTAATTTTCTACCTTTTTACCAAAGCTTAGTCTCAACATCTAGAAGAAATGGTTCAGTAGTGCTATTATATGTTGAGCTCAGCTACCACTATAAGTAACAGCGATGACTTCCATTTAATGTTTTAAACCTGCAGATCTAATTGTAGCAAGTGCTGGGGATGATAAAAAGATCTCATTGTGGCACAAAAAAGGTCAAAATGTAGGACAGCTACCAACATCAACTGTTGATCGTGGGGATGACATAGAGGTAGCAGTGCACTCTTATAATATTTGTGCTCATGGCTTTCTCCTGATAGCCATGCATGGTATTCATTCATATGTATTATTCTATCAGGCATTCATCTAGCATCGATTCGAAGAGTATATAATATCTATTATTAGGGTTGATAGCATTTTCAATCATTTTCTGATGATCCTATTACACCCACTATCAATTTATGATATTTATTTGTTTTAGCGTCATTGGCAATATGAAACTGTTAAATCCAGACTAGGTTACTGGGCCCCAGAATTTTGTTACTGTTTTAAATGATTGATTTGAGGACACAATTACATGATTTACTTATATTCTAGATCTAGAAACTATGGTGATTTATTGTTTTCTGTATTATCAATTCAGAATCAAAAAGTATTTTTTACATTTTTATTTTTATATTATATCTTTCATGTTTGTTTTTAATTCATTCTGTCATTTCAATACTGGACGAACATTGAATCTATTGTTTGGTAATTATGACTTGTGAGCTGGTAGCTAACTCAACAAATTACACATCTCATCAGGAGTGCATATATTCTATCAGTTTTAGCAACAAGGGTTCACGGTATCTTTGCTCTGGCGGGAGTGGCCACATCATTAGGATATGGGATTTGCAGCGGAAGAGGTGCATCAAATGGTTAAGTGGTCACACTGACACCATTACGGGTGTAATGTATAATTGCAAAGATGAGCATTTGGCTTCAATCAGCATGAAGGGGGATCTTATTCTCCATAATCTTGCTTCTGGAGCACGTGCTGCTGAACTTAGTGACCCAAATGGGCAGGTGAATAATTTTTACTTTCTGTGTTCTTGGTGATTCCGTCATGTCCTGTTGTGGATTTTAAGTTCTTGAGAAATCTTAAATTTTTCCCTTCTGATTTAGTTTTCTCTCTGTTTTCTGCAAGGCCAGGTTTTGAGAGTCCTTGACTATTCACGTAATAGTAGGCATATATTGGTGACAGCAGGAGATGATGGCTCTGTGCATCTCTGGGATACAACTGCAAGAACTCCAAAGGTACCTAAATTACATCACTTAGTTGAACATCTCCTAGGGTTCATCTTAAAATAAAGTTATGCCATTTTTATATAGTTTGCATAAAAGATAATATGGCCTCAAAGATAGCACATCATATAGGTGATAAGGGTATCTAAGTTTAATAACTGCCAAAATTGACTGTTCACACTCTGTCACTAGTAGTTAGAAGCTTGGAAATATAATTAAATTGATTGGGAAATACTCCCTCCTTTTGTGAATACTCGTCACTTTGACCGTTTTATTTGTTCACAAATACTTGTCAATTTATGTTTCCCAATGTGCATTTTTCCTATTTTACCCATATTAATTCCCTTCTTTCTATTCTCTCCACCACATATTTGGTCATTCTAGAAGTATCTAGTTAGTTTTGGAGGACGATATGATCACTTCATATAGAAGCAAATAATTACCTAGATATGCGTGTTATAGTCAAACGTGACAAATAAATATATCTATCCATAGAAATGCTACTTCAGATTATTATTTTAAGAAAACAGTGAAAATTTCTGATAGTGATTTGAATAATCCTTTCTGTTTATGGAGCTTGATGTGATTGCTACCTTTACATTGCTTTGTGCTTTTTCTATTGCCATTATCTAACTGATTTTATTCATTGTACAGGTCTCATGGCTGAAGCAACATTCTGCACCCATAAGTGGCGTCTGTATTTCACCCTCCAGTGATAAGGTTTTGTACTAGTAAATATGGTTGGCGCTTATTGTCTGAATGAATAATATCTTGGTAATAAAAAAGTTTTTAATTTATTTTGTAGATAATTGCTACAGTTGGTCTGGACAAGAAGTTATACACACTTGATTCAGGGTCAAGACGACCAACACACACCATTCCTCATGAGGCCCCTTTCTCATCATTGGCATACAATGACGATGGTACAATATTGGCTGCAGGCACAAATAGTGGCCGTGTGGTATTTTATGACGTTCGAGGAAAACCCCAGCCGTTGACCATTCTTCGTGCATACAATAGCTCAGAGGTGGGAAATAGTACATTTTTCTATTTCCTCATTGCTGTCTGCAAATTATTGCCTAATCTGCAAACAAATAACAATTTTGTTCTCTATGGTTGTTTGAATAGTGAATTTTCACACATATTGGTACAACACTTTCAGTTGTATAAGTGTAAACCAATTAGGCCATCATTACTGTTGATTTTTCTGTCAGTGGAGCTTGAGCACGTGTCTGCTGATAACTTAGTTGTTCAAGTATTTTATGGAACCCTTACTTGATTTTAAATGGTATCAAAAGTTTATTCTTTTTCCGGAATTACATTACTAGCCCATTTCAGTACTATGTTACGAGACAACATTCAAATATCAAATGTATCACTCAGAAAAAAAAAAGCAATCAAAGATGGAACTTTATTTAACTGAGGGGTGGGGAGTTTGTTACTGTAGTGAAATTTCACATACTTATAATGAAAAATTTAGTTATTACTAGGCCTCCTGCTTAGTTCACAACTCCATCCTTTAGCATTGTTTCAATTTCCACCCCTTCCTGAAAAAAAAGAGAAAAACACTCTTCTGTTGCATGTAGAACATGTTTTGCAGACTAAGTTTGTGTTATTGTATACTAGAGTATTGCATGCTCATAGTAATTGTTGAGGTTGAGAAAATTGCAGTGGAGTATGTCCACATGAACTATTGGTTGACTGTCAGTTTATGCAGACTATTTTTGTTTTTGTTCTGTACTGTGTTCATGTCAACATGATAAGTGTCAACTAATCTCTTGTAGCATAAACATGGTTCAATTAACTGATATGGACCTGGTGTAAAATTTCTTCACAAATATTCTTGTATCTGCTCTTTCATTAATAACATTTCTGAATCTACAATGTTTAATCAGGCTGTGACAGGTTTATGTTGGCAAAGGTCAAAGCCTGTCATTGTTAACGAGAATAGTTCTTCTGAGGTTGCTCTTCTGGGCAGGAGTAGTGAAGAATCTGTTCTCATGCCAGATCCCTTGCCTTCAGCAAGTTCAGCTTTTCATTCTGGAGGTGTCATCCCAAATCTTCGGTCTTCTTTGGCAGCAAACCCAAGTGGATTCCTTTCTATCTCTACCTCTTCCACTGTGGAGGAAACTCCATACAGAACACGACCATTGTCTGGTGGACCATTATCGAAGCTACAGGCTCCTCATGGTAACTTCAATCTAAAGGATGATATGGATGTATTCTCTCCACTTGTTGATGTTCAACCTTTCACACCATCCAGCGGCAGCCTGTGGGATGACCATGGGGGTGATGAAACGAAAAAAGATGATAAACTTGGAGAGAAGAAATTGTCAACTACTAGGAAGTTCCCGTATATTGAAGACAATAATGAGCCGCATCCAATCTCAGATTGGAGATCAATTTCCAATTCAAGACAGGTACTTGATTTATTCTGGTCCTATATATCACTGTTTGACTTGACATACCTCAGTCATGCAAAGATGGAAGCCTTCTTAATTTTGTGCTTCATATTTCTATTCTACAGGATGATGCCTCATCAGTGACCACTACATCCGTTCCATCATGGAAGAGTGAACTATCTATCACTTCACCTGAGACAGCAACTGGAAATGCATTACCAGATAGGCTAACTCACCGCCAACAAGTCTCACGCTTTGGGGCTTCAGCCTTTCAGACTGGCAGCTTTGCATTTGCAGGCTTACAAGATTCAGCTTCAACAACTGGTAACTCACTGAAAGGTTCTCTAACAAGTAATATTTTAATGAACCTACAAAACAAGGGTGTCTTGAGCAATGCATGCCCTTCCCTGGACACATCAACTTCTGGCCTCCAGAGTTCACTGTCCTCAGGCTTTATGGCCAAGACCATGTCACCAGTAAACTCCGACCAGCCAGGAGCAGCACAATCCAGTTCTCAATGGAGACCCTCAACATATACTGATAGAATGAGCACGTCGTCTGTTTTTAGTGAAGGCTTAGCATCAGCCTTTGGTTCACCAAAATCAAAGAAGACTGGGGCAGAAACAAAAGATGAACTGCTCAGCAGTCTTCTATCAAGACAAGAAGCAGCAGCTGCCTCTTCATCTGCCAGCCTGGTAGGAAACAATGTAAGAATGACCCACTCATATTGTCGTCTGACATAACCTGATAAATGTCTGGATAACATGATTTACTGATGGGATGACTATGTGCTGTTTTAATAGGGGGTGGTGCCACCACAATTGCCAACATCAGGTTTATCAGCTGATCAACCGGGAGCTTCATCCTTCTCACTTCAGTATGTGCAGCGCATGCTTGAAGAATCCCTAGGGTCTGTTCAGAAGTCCATCCATGAGGACGTGAGAAATCTGCACATTGAACTTCTAAGACAGTTTCACATGCAAGAGGTAAGACAATTCTTGGGTGTTTCATGTTGGTTGCTTATAGTGTACATTCTTTCTCCGCTTCCAAGCACTAGATAGCACTGGTTTAAGCTCTAGTCTGTCAACAACCTGGGTTGTCAATGGCAACCACCTATATAGCCAGTTCCAGGGCCATGCAAAAGCCTACTCCCTCTGCCCTAAAATATAGCTACCTAGCAGTATTTTTGAGGAATTAAGGATTAGGGTGAAAGGTCTAAAACACCTTCATTAATAGATGGTGGAGTAATGGGAATTAAAAAAGTATAGGTGGGATACGGGCCCTAAGGATTGGTGGGATGATGGGGCTCACTAGGGGTAGCATGGAAAGTAATAGAGTAAAAGTCACCTTTTACATATCCTAACCTCCTAGGTACTCTTTCTGTTCTAAAATATAACAGTATTGAATTAAACATCACCTATTATTACCTTTGTTCCCTAATACTTGACTCTTCACAAGCTCATGTTTAGCATATATAAGTTGATGGTATTTTGAACAAAAAGTGGAGAAAGAAAATGCTTCACAGACAACAGTGATATCACAAGCATGAGAAAGGAGGCAAAATAGTGGAATTGGGTGAATCTAGTTAATTGGGGTTGTTTAGGAAAATTTTGGTCGAAAGTCCTCAAGTATACTTAGAAACAGCCGATTATGGTTGATAGCTTCCATCTGTTCTGATGTCTTTGTGCATTTGCACCTGCTATAGCATTTTCTTTGGGTAGTTTAATCTATGATTTGAGGACTTGATATTTATCCTAGGTTTAATACCTTGCTGCAACAGATGGAAATGTCGGGCGTGTTGAACCTGGTCCTAGAGAAGTTGGAAGGCCTTACAAAGGAAGTGCAGCAGCTAAGAAGGGAGAACCAACAGCTCCGGCAGCAGCTCCTCTAATCTGTATATTCTTTTAGGGGTTAGTTTTGGCATTGCTGTGCTTCGCTGGAGCGTACAATGGCCACAATCTCCGACTGATATTTGATTATCTGTTTGTCTAGTTGGGTTGGCGAATAGGAAATCCATGTTTGACACTGTTGTACATAGCATCCCTATTTTAGGAGCATATTGATTAATTTGACCTGTTTGATACTTTGATCATATTTGTTTTGCTCCTTTTTTTCCCTTTTTGTTGTGCCATGTTTGGACATTGCATGCAGTCTTGTTCGTGTCTGCCTGGCCTGTGTGAAATGCTAACAGAGGTTTATAATGGAGTCATCATTGTTTGTAATCTTGTTTTACATCAACGGCTTACAGAAAGCAGTTACTTTTCAGATATTCTGGAGCTGTGCCACTTGGGGCCAGTGTTAGCTACCTAACACGATTGGACCAAGAACATAAGAACAACGGGGATTTCTCACTCGATCTGACTGGATTGAGTGTCGTTGCTGCCAGTCGTCACCGTTTCTTACTTAGGTAAGTTCAATCGGATACAAACTACAGTACTTAATAAGTAGTTCCTAATCACTCACTCACGTTAGCTACCACGGTCATTTTTATTATAAGCTAAGCCCATTCCAGCCCTTTAACTCTTGGATTGGTCTTTTCAAGTCGTTTGGCCTGAACTGACGACATCACCTTGCATTGCCCGCCATTGGGCTCCTATACCCCATCCGACAACTACTTCAGGACAACATTTGCCTCACGATCAGTGACACCAACGCATCAGCCTCCTTCACAAGCCCCTCTTGGAATTTGGCTTGACCCCAAGCCAAACTTCTGGAAAAACGATGGCGTAGCTCCTTGAGATCTTCCTAGGTGTCTTCCTCTGCAAAGGTGTCTGACCAATGAACTAAAACTTACGTGACCAGTGAGTTACCTTTCCTGACAAGACACATGTCGAGAAGTCATTTAGGAATCTGCATGATGGCCATAACAGAGGAAAGCCATCGTCTCATAGGATGCTTCAACCCCTGTACACCGTTCAGTTGAGAAACATGAATGACAGAATGAATTGCACTACCATCAAGGATCTGTAGTTTATAAGCCACACTGCCAATCTTTGATAGAATATGATAGGAACCATAATAATGAAAGGCAAGCTTGTGATTTGCCCTTCTTGCCATTGATGATTGAATTTATGGCTGCAATTTAAGGAATACAGAATCTCCAACTTGAAATTCTCTAAAACTCTTCTTACCGACCAGAGCTTTCATCTGTTGCTTAGCACGGGTCAGGTGTTGCTGGAGAAGCTGAGACATCAATTTTCTCTCCTTGAGCCATTCATCAACATCAGGAATACAACAAACGTCCTCTCTGATGCCAAAGTGAGAAGGTGGGTGTTAGACAGACTACTGGACTAGGCTGTATATATATAGACCCGACCCTCCTTATATACGCTTGAAGGTCATAGTCACTGTACACATTCTACATGGTATCAGAGTGAGTCTAGACATCTCCGACGCGCTAGCTTCTCTCTCCGGCGAGTCGACCCTTTCCTCCTCGTCGTCGACGTCTTCTTCCCATCGCCGACCCTCTTCTCGGTACTCTACTCGCTCTCTCGCCTCTATTTCTTCCTCTCCTCGTCTCTTTCGCAGTCACCTTCTTTTCTCCATCCCACCTCCGCGCGACCAGGCGACGGTCTCGATCTGCCTCCTCGTCTCGCCTCGCACCCGTCTCCGCTCTTCTTCTTGCTTAGTGCATCTTTCCTTCTCTGACGCCAGCGCACCTCCGCGCTCGTCGTCTCCATCGGCTGAACTTGTCCAGCCCTCCATCGGCTGGAAACCTCCCTCGGTTCTCGCCTTTTTCGACACGCTCAATGGCCCTCGGACGCGAACCTTCTCCCCTCACGTCCGAGCCAGTCCAACGTGTCCACATGTCCACGGACACAAATCCCTGTCTCCCGGACGTGAACATATTCTCTTCGCGTCCGGCCACTCCTTGCCTTTTTCGCGTCCGCCCCACTCCTTGGCCTCCACGAGTCCACGGACGTGAATCTTCTCTTCACGGACGTGAATCTTCGCATGTCCGTGACTGAACTACTCCCTGACCCACCCACTCTGTCCTCACCTACTCCGCTGCCTACTCCCCATCGGCCAACCACTCCTCATCGGCTGGCCGGCCCACTTCCCATCGGCTTCTCACATCCTTGATCTGCCGCTCCTCTGCTCACTCATCACTTTCCACCACTACTCGGTCCGATGTCCCCACCATCGGACCCCCATCGGACCCACCTCCATCGGTCGATACCGATCCTATTTATCCTTTAGCCGATACCGTTCCCTTTCCATCGAACACCCCACTTCCATCGGCTCCTCAGTTTCCATCGGCTCCTCAGTTTTCATCGGCTCCCTCCACCCTATCGGCTGATCCATCTCTATCGGACCGATCGGAATACTCGGGCCACCCGACCTCATCGGCTCAGGCCGATCTCATTCCTCCCTTTCCTCTTGTCTATAGTCGCCGACTTGGAGCCGATGACGCCCCTACCCGACCCGTTCTTCACATTACTCCCGCACCCCCATCGGCTCCAGTTCCCTCTACCTCTCACATGGTCACCCGCTCTCAAACCGGGTCTCTCCGCCCCACTCAGCGCTACGGTCTTTCCACCATCCACAGCTCTATCTCGCCCATCCCGATGACTTCTCGCTCAGCCCTGGTCGACGAGTACAAAACCCTAATGGACAACGAGACTTGGTATCTTGTTCTTCGACCTCCCGGCGCCAACATTGTGACCGGTAAGTAGATTTTCAAACACAAATTCCACGCCGATGGCTCCCTTGCCCGTCATAAGGCTTGCTGGGTAGTCCGGGGTTTCTCCCAACGACCCGGTGTCGACTACAACGAGACCTTCAGTCCCGTTGTCAAACCCACCACCATCCAAGTCATCCTCACCTTGGCTGCCTCTTGCTCCTGGCCGATCCATCAACTAGACGTGAAGAACACCTTTCTTCACGGCCACCTGACGGAAACAGTCTACTGCCAGCAGCCCCCAGGCTTCGTCGACCCTTCTCGTCCCGATAACGTCTGTCTCCTTTGATGCTCTCTCTACGGCCTCAAACAAGCCCCTCGTGCCTGGTACCAGTGCTTTGCTACCTATCTTTGGCACATCGGCTTCATGGCCTCTGCGTCCGATAGTTCCCTGTTCACTTTCCATATCGGCTCCGCCACTGCCTATCTACTTCTCTATGTCAATGATATTGTCCTCACAGCGTCTTTGACATCTCTCCTCGACCAGATCATGGCCCAACTCCACTCTGAGTTCGCCATGACCGATCTTGGTCCTCTTCACTATTTCCTTGCATCTCCGTAACCCGTTCCACCCACGGGCTCTTTCTTTCCCAACGCCAGTACGCCATCGACCTCCTCCAGCGTGCGGGCATAGCCGACTGTCACCCCACGGCCACCCCGGTCGACACTCGAGCCAAACTCTCCGCTGCCGATGGCGTCCTCGTTGCCGATCCCTCTCACTATCGGAGTCTTGACGGGGCTCTCCAATATCTCACACTCATGCTGCTCAAGCGCATCCTACGCTACGTGAAGGGCACCCTCTCCAGCGGGCTGCATCTCAGCTCCAGCCCCATCGACTCCCTCACCGCGTACTTCGACGCGGACTGGGCAGGCTGTCCTGACTCTCGACGCTCTACGTCCGGCTATTGCGTTTATCTCGGTGACACTCTCGTATCCTGGTCCTCAAAACGCCAGACTACAGTGTCCCGGTCCAGCGCCGAAGTCGAGTACCGCGCCGTCGCCTACGCCGTCGCTGAGTGCTGCTAGCTTCGCCAGCTTCTCCAGGAGCTCCGTGCACCCCTCTCCACCGCGACTGTCGTCTACTGCGATAATGTCAGTGCCGTCTACATGACCGCCAACCTGGTCCATCACCGACGCACCAAGCACATCGAGATCGATATCCATTTTGTCCGTGACAAGGTCGCATTAGGTTAGGTTTTGGTGTTCCATGTACCATCGGCACATCAGTTTGCCGATATAATGACCAAAGGCCTGTCCATGCCTTTATTCATCAGTTTTTGGTCTAGTCTCTGCGTCCGTTCCCCTCCCGCTGTGACTGCGGGGGTGTTAGACAGACCACTGACCTGGGCTGTATATATATAGACCCGACCCTCCTTATATATGCTTGGGGGTCATAGTCGCTGTACACATTCTACAGTGGGTACCCATACAACACTTCAATAGGGGTTTTGTTCAAGGTGGAATGATAAGAAGTGTTATACCAATATTCAGCCAGGTTTAACCAGAGGCCCACTTGGAATGCATGGTATGGACAAAACACCTTAGGTAAATCTTCAGACACTGGTTTACTCTCTCGGTTTGCCCATCTGTCTGAGGATGATAAACAATACTGAGATGTAATCTAGTGCCAGACCTAAGTAAAAAACTGGTTCTAGAATTAACTTTTAAAATCTTGTCTCTATCTGACGCAGTAACCTTGAGTAACCCATGAAGTTTATAGAAATTGCTCATGAACACCTTAGCCACATCAATTGCAGACAAAGGGTGAGAGAGGTGTAAGAAATGAGACTACCTAGAAAACTTGTCCACAATCACTAGGATGCAGTTATATCCACCAGACCTAGGTAGGCCTTCTATGAAATCCATAGTTATCATCTGCCAAGCCCCTTCAGGAATTGGGAGTGGCTGTAGTAGCCCTGGATACTTAGATCTGTCAGGCTTAGCCTGTAGGCACACATTACAATCTTATATGTTGATGAACCATTCCCTTCATTTTTGGCCAAGCAAACAAGGCTTTGATTCTTCTGTAAGTCACAGGGAACCCGAAATGCCCTCCCATTGGACTGTCATGAAGGGCTGTAATTATCTTTTGTTGCAACACAGGGTTGTTGCCCACCCAAACTTTGCCCTTGTATTTCAAGATCTCACTGCTCAAAATAAAATCTGTTCTAGAATTGTTTCTCACTGCTAATTCAGTTAGAATTTGGGTCGACTGAGCATTCTGGCCATAGCCATCAATCACCTCTTGTAGCCAAGTAGGAGAACAACTAGATATAGTTGCCAATTCAGAGCAATATGGTTGGAACTACCTAGATAGGGCATCAGCAGCAGCATTACTAGTGCACTTCCTATAGCAGATTTTAAACTAGAGACCAAGGAGATTGGTAAAAGCCTTATGTTGCCATGGAGTGTGCAGCCTCTGTTCATTTAGATGTATCATACTGTGGTGATCTGTCAATATAATAAATTCACCTTGCTATAGGTAAGATCTCCAATGTTCAATAGCCAATAAAATTTCCAGATATTCTTTTTCATATGTGGATAGCCCTCTTGACTTCAGTCCCAGAGCCTTGCTGACATAGGCTATCTGGTGTCCTTCCTAGGATAGAACAACTCCTATACTATGATCACTTGCGTCAGTTTCAACAGTGAAGGTTTTTCGAAAATCAGGCAATGCCAATACTGGAACACTCACCAAAGCTTGTTTCAATGCTTGAAATGCACTCTCAGCTTTAGGAGACCAGATAAAAGGAGTGTCCTTTCTGAGCAACTGGATCAATGGTTTGCTTATCATACCAAAATTCTTAACAAACATCCTGTAATATGCAGCTATTCCTAGGAAGCCTCTCTAAGTTTCTTCAGGTTTATTTTTATTAGTATTTTCCAATTAACAATATCTTTGATTTTAGATTCATCAGTGATAACAACAGGGCCACTGATTATGTATCCCAAGTATGAAAATTGAGGCTAAGGAAAAGAGCACTTATTAAGTTTGACTTTCCATTGATGCTGAGAGAGTAGTTTCAGAACCTCCCTGATGATTTGAGACTGAGACCCTAACTCTATACAGGGGTCGGGTCTATATATATATATAGGTTCAGTGGTCTAACACCCTCCGCAGTCGTAGCGGGAGGGTAACGGACGCAGAGACTGGAGCGAAAACTGGTGAACAAAGACGCGGGTAGGCCTTTGGTCATAATGTCGATGAACTGGTGCGTCGACGGTACATGGAGCACCCAAACTTATCCTAGCACGACCTTGTCATGTATGAAGTGAATGTCAATCTCTATATGCTTCGTCCGTCGATGATGAACCGGGTTGGCGGTCATATAGACGGCGCTGACGTTGTCGCAGTAGATGACGGTCGCAGAAGGGATAGGTGTACGGAGCTCCTAGAGTAGCTGATGAAGCCAACAATACTCAACGACGATGTGGGCAACGACGTGATACTCTGCTTTGGCGCTGGACCGAGACACTATAGTCTGGTGCTTGGAGAACCAAGAGACTAGAGTGTCGCCGAGAAAGGCGCAGTAGCTGAAGGTAGAGCGTCGGGAGTCGGGGCAACCCACCCAGTCAGCGTTAGAATACGCGGTGAGAGAGTCGATGGGGCTGGAGCTGAGATGTAGGGCGATGGATAGTGTGCCTTTTACATAGCGAAGGATACGCTTGAGTAGCGCGAGATGAGGTTCACGTGGAGCATACATAAAGAGGCACACTTGCTGGATGGTATAGATGAGATCAGGCCATGTGAGTATGAGGTACTGGAGGACACTAGCAAGACTTCGGTACTAGGAGGGGTCGGCGACGAGAAAGCTATCGGTGGCGGAGAGCTTGGCACAAGTGTCGACAGGAGTGGCGGTGGAGTGACATTCGGGCATGCCCGCACGCTGGAGAAAATTGATGGCATACTGGCACTGGGAAAAAAACAGCCCGTGAGAAGAGTGTGTGACAGAGATACCAAAGAAGTGATGGAGAGGACCTAGATCGGTCATGGCAAACTCTGAGTAGAGTTGGGCCATGATGTGCTGTAGGTTGGTCGTCGAGGACGCCGTAAGAACGATGTCGTCGACGTAGAGGAGAAAGTAGGCGGTGGTGTTTCTGGTGTGAAGGACAAAGAGAGACGTATCAGAGGCGGAGGCCATAAAGCCGATGTGCCGAAGATAGGTAGCAAAGCGCTAGTACCAAGCCTGAGGGGCCTGTTTGAGGCCATAAAGAGAGCGCTGAAGGAGGCAGACGTCGTCGGGATGAGATGGGTCGACGAAGCCTGGAGGTTGCTGCCAGTAAACCGTTTTCATCAGATGGCCATGAAGAAAAGCATTCTTCACATCGAGCTGATGGATCGGCCAAGAGCGTGAGGCAACGAGAGTAAGAACAACCCGAATGGTAGCGGGATTGATGACGGGACTGAAGTTCTCGTCGTAGTCAACGCCAAGACGTTGAGAGAAACCACGAACTACCCAGCATACCTTGTGATGAGCAAGCGATCCATCGGAGTGAAACTTGTGTTTAAAGATCCACTTGCCGGTCACAACGTTGGCACTGAGAGGACGAGGGACAAGGTGCTAGGTCTCGTTATCCATAAGTGCCTTGTACTCATCGGCCATAGCTGCGCACCACTAAGGATCTACCAAGGCGGAACGATGAGTCATCGGGATGGGTGAGATGGTACAATGGATTACGGAGAGCCCATAGCGCTTGGTAGGATGGAGTGACCCGGTTTGTGATCGGGTGATCATGTGAGAGGAGGAGGCAGTAGAGTTCGCATGAGCCGATAGGAGCGTCAGTGGTGGGGTAGAGGCGGAAGGGGGGAGGGTGGTATCGGCTCGGGATCAATAACTGTATGTTCAGGGAAAGGGCTGAACGAGGTCAGCTTGAGCCGATGGAGGGTGAGGTGCCAATAAGGGTTGGTGAGCCGATGGAGGTTGATGAGCCGATGGGTGTTGGTGAACTGATAAAGGCGGAGTAGCCAATGGAGTTGGTGTGGTCGATGGGGGTGAGACAGTATCAGTCTAAGCCGATGGAGGTTGGGGAGCCGATGAGGATGGTGGGGCCGATGGAGGTCCGATGTGAGTGGCATCGGAGCAGAGAGGAGTGGGATAGGCGGGCAAGAAGTCCTTAGGAGTGGCCGATGGGGAGTGTGGAGGTGAGATTGGTGGAGGGTTCTGGGATGGTACAGTGTTGGTGAGGAGGAAGTCAAGATCGCCTAACGAGGGCCCGGGATGAAGTAAACCGAAGGAAAAGTAGGACTCGCTAAAGACGACATGGTAGGAAACAATGATCTGGCGGGTGGAGAGATCGAGACATCGGTATCTCTTATGGGAGGAGGGATAGCCGAGGAAAATGCAGGCAGTAGAATGAGGTGCAAGTTTATGAGGGGTGGTGGCGATGAGGTTGGGATAGCAGAGACACCCAAAGACGCGTAAGTGAGAGTAGTTGGGCGTCTTGTGGTACAAAAGGGTGTAGGGGACGTTGTGGCGAACGGAAGAGCAAGGGCGCCGATTCAGGAGGTAGGTCGCGATGGTTAGTGCTTCAGCCCAGTAAGATGCGGGTAGATGGGCATGAAAAAACATAGTGTAACTGATGTTGTTGAGTGTTCGAAGAAGGCGTTCAGCCTTGCCGTTTTGGGGAGAGGTGTAGGGATAGGAGAGGCGAAGATGGGTGTCACGGGAGGTGAGAAAAACTTGGATGGTATGGTTGACAAACTCCGTACCGTTATCAGCCTGTATGGCTTGAATAGAGAGCTTGAATTGGATAGAGACGTCAGTGGTGAAGTTGATGAGGTGAGAGGCAACCTCGGACCTGCTTGTTAGGGGAAAAGTCCAGCAATAGTATGTATAATTATCGAGTATTACAAGATAGTACTGATAACCGGACACACTCTTAACTGGAGAAGTCCACACATCACAGTGAATTAATTCAAAAGATCGAGAGGTACAAGATAGAGGGAAAGAAAGGCAGCAGTACATGTTTGCCAAGTTGACAAGAGTGGTAGACAGTGGAGCTGTTGTGGTTGAACGTTATGGAGGCACTGTGACGGAGGTTAGCGACAGTGTTAGGGCTGGGGTGACCAAGGCGAAGATGCCACAAGTTGGTGGAGATAGCGAGACTGGTGTGGGGAGTGGACGGCGCAGTCGAGATGGTGTAGAGGTCACCGTCACTATTGCATCGTAGCATCTCACGTCGGGTCGGGATATCCTTCACAGAGAAACCAGAAGCGTCAAATTCAATTGAGCAATTGTTATCTCCTGTGAATTGGCGAACAATTAGTAGGTTGTAGACGAGATAGGGGACGATGAGGACATTGTGAAGTGGAAAATTGATTGTGGGTGTAGACAGGAGGGAGTCATCATGGCATTTGATAGGGAGAGAGTGCCCATTGCCAATGGTGATGAAAGGGGATGAGGAGGGATGGCGAGAGAGGAGTATACCGTCCGATAACGCCATATAGGATGACACACTAGAGTCCAGCACCCAAGAGTGCTGGGGTTGGAGCGTCATCTGATTGAGGGCGGCGACAAGGCCAGCCTGGTTCCACGAGGGAACCGACTGGGTGGGTGGTGATGGTAGAATCGGCTGAGACTGTTGGATGGGAGCCGATGCCAGGTGGGCCTAAGGATGGGCGGCGAGGACCCCTGGTTACCAGTCGATGGGACTGTGTAGCTAGGGTTGGGGTGCCCAGGGGTTGTAGCAAAGCCACGGACCCATGGGACTAGCAGACAGGGTATGGACTGGAGCAGGGTGTGGTTGCATCGGACCGCTCTAGCTCTTGCCCTTGCCTTTGCCCTTGCCTTTGCCATTCCCATCGGCACGGGCTTTGTTGCCATGGCTAAAGCCGTGGCTACCAGAGTTGCAAGAGGTGGTAGCAGCGCATGGTGGTCGGCAGCCGATGGGATTGGAGCAGCCATGATCGGCTGCGACGAGGAGAGCGGTGTGGGCCACAATCTTCTCGTCGTTGGCCAGGCATAGTTCTTTGAGAACTAGTATGTCGTGGGCTCAGGCAAACGTGGGAAGAGGTGTGGAGTTGGCGATGTCATCGGCGATGTTTGAGAAGCGGGGGCTAAGTCCTTGCAAGAGGGCAAGGACGAGTTGTGAGTCGGCCACGGGGTGACCAACATCATGGAGGGCAGTGGCCTTGACCTTTAGGCATCGGTAGTACGAGGAGACAGATGAGTCTCCTTGTACCATGGAGTGGAATTCATTGATAAGGAAGAGGGCGTGCGACTGTTTGTTGGCATAGAAAATCCGCTTGATGGCCACCCAGAGATCCCAGGCGATGGGGTCGGTGTCGTCCATTGCAAGGTCGAGGACGGAGTCATCGACCAAGCCAAGCAGCTAGCTGCACACGCAGCACTTGGCGATATCCCACTGGAGATCATCGGGTCGAGGTGGAGTGAAGCCATTGATGTGGGAGCGAAGACTGAACTTTCTACATAAGGATTTAAAGAAAAATAACCACTTGGAATAGTTAGCATTGAGGTCAAGGGAGATGAGAACATGAGATTTCACGTTGACGGCAGAGTAAGGTGGTGAGAACATCGGTGAAATGGTGCCTGAGTTATGGCCAGGAGCGCCGATGGTCGGAAGAGATCCAACGACTAGAAAAGTGTTAGAACTAAGAGCCGACTCGATGGTCATGACTAGAGAGTAGCAGAGCGCGATAAGCCGATGAGATAGTGAGCCGATAAGGAGAGCCAATGGGAGTAGGTGGCCGATGAGAATGGTTGGCCGATGAGAGTGGTTGGCCGATGGGAGTAGGTGGTGGAGTAGTTGAGCAAGGAGTGGGTAGCAGAGTAGTAGGTCACGAGTGTGAGAGAGTAGGTGGGTCATGGGCATGAGAAGGTTTGCGTCCGTGAAGGGAGGTTTCACGTCTGTGGACCCGTGGATGCAACGGAGTGAGATGGACACGAAAAATCGAAGAAGTCACGGACGCGAAAAATCGAAGAAGTCACAGACGCGAAGAAAGGTGGTTCACGTCCGGGAAGCAGAAATTCATGTCCGTGGACACGTCGGAGTGGCTCGGACGTAAGTGGAGAAGTTTTGTGTCCAGGAGCAAGTGAGCGTGTCGAAAAAGCGGGAACTAAGAGAGAGTTCCAGCCGATGGAGGACGGACAGGTCTAGCCGATGGAGGGCGGATGAGTCCAGTCGATGGAAACGACGAGCGCAGAGTTGCGCCGGTGTCAGAAGAGGGGAAGGTGCGTCGAAGCAAGGGAGAAGCTAAGGCGGGTCTGAATGAGACAAGGAGGCAGATGGAGGCCGTCTCCTTGTCACGTGGTGGAAAGGGGAGGCGAGAGGACGCTGGAGGAGGAGAAGGCCGTCTGCGGAGGAGACGGGGAGAAGAAGGCCATCTGCGGAGGAGACGGGGAGGCTAAGAGCTAAGACGGGAAGGCAGAGGAGAAATACCGGGGAAAAAGGTCTGCGATAGGAAGAAAGCGTCGGTTTGCAGGTGAGAGGATGCTAGCACGCCAGGATGTCTAGACCTATTCTGATACCATGCAGAAATATAGTATACAGTGAGACTAAAACCTTAACTCTATACAGAGGGGTCGGGTATATATATATACATGTCCAATGATCTAATATGATCCATATGAGATAAAATATCAAGGTTGTATATGAGAATTTCATCAAAGAACATAAGTGTAAATTTTCTCAAAGCTGAAGCAAGGGTCTCATTCATGGCTCCATGAGTGTGTTTAAAATGATGTCTTATGCTCTTCACTCTCAACCAATCTGATTTGGTGATAATCAGCCCTCAGGTCCAACTTGGAGAATACCTTGGCTCCAAATAACTCATCCAATAGTTCATCAATTACTGGCATTGGGAATTTTCCTTTAATAGTGATAGCATTTAGCTGCCTATAGTCAATGCACACTCTCCAAGTTTCATCTTTCCTTTTGACCAAAAGGGCTGGGGATGAAAAAGCACTTGAGCTGGGTTGAATGACTTCATATTTCAGCATATCTTTGACCTGAACCTCAATCTCATCTTTTTGAGCAGGGTTATGTCTATATGGTCTGACATAAACAGGTTTAGCCCTAGGGATTAATGGAATTCTTTGATCACATAGCCTCTTGGGAGGTAATCCTTTAGGTTCCTCAAATACTTCCTGGAACTCAGCCAATAATGATTTAATTTCATCAGGAACTATATCAGGTTCAATATTCACTACCTCCTTCAATTGAATCAAGTGCATGATAGAACCCATCTTGGCTAAATCATGTAGCTGATCCATTGATATAGCATTGCATTGTTTTGTCTTAGCAACAATTCCTTGTAGCTTGATGCAATGTCCATCATGTTGGAATTCCATCCATTTCTAAGACCAATCAATTTGCATAGGACTCAAGTACTCTATCCAATCCATTCCCAATATCACATCATAATGGCCTAAGGGAAGCAATCTGAAATTTGACTTGAATCTGTGTCCCTGTGTCCACCGAGCATTGTTTGGAATCTCTCTAGTTCAAGTCATGGTGCCACCATCAATAATCTTTACAGTAACAAAATGAATTATTTGTGTGATACCCATCAACTTCTCCCCAATTTGCTGGTCAATGAAAGAATGTGAACTACCAGAATCAATCAACATTAGAACTTCTGTTCCTTGTACCCATCCCCTCACTCTGATAGACGTAGATGATTCAGCCCCTAACATGGCCTGTTTGGAGATGACCATTAAGGTTGCTTCTTCAGACTTTAAAGACTCTTCAGGTGATATGTCAGAGAGCTGATCTTATTGTAGGACCTCCATTAAGTCCTATACTACACTAAGTTGAACTGAAGATGCACATTTGTGATCTTTTCTCCACCTTTCTCCATAAGTAAAGCTTAACCCCTTTGCTCTCCTGTAAGATTTAAGGTCTGCAAGCCTGTCTTCCCTAGACCTGGCAGCATCAGTGCCTCTTCTGTCCTGAGTCATTGGGGTCACTGCTCCTGTAGTAACTGGCTGAATCGCACTGTTCAACACTCCCCTGATAGGAACCTTGATACTTGGAGATGATTCAGGTTTTCTATAACTTGATTGTTTCACCCCTTCCAAGGCTTCCTCTACAAGCAACGCAAGTGCACAAGCAGTATCCAGATCGTGACCTTTGTAACATTACATCACAGCTTATCTCATCCTTGAGCCCTTCAACAAATTTTGTTAACAAAGTAAACAGGGACAAGTGTGTTGTTATAGGCCATGAGTTGATGCATAATACTGTCAAACCTCTCCACATATTTAGAGACCGACCCAGATTACTTCAAATGGATCCAATATCTGATTAAAACCTGCTTCCTATCTATAGTAAACCTGCCACATACCATCTCACAAAAATCATGCTATGAAATTCCCACAAGCTGATCCTGAATGGACTGTAACCAGAACGCAGTGTTCCTAGAAAAATTCAGTGTAGCCACTTTGACCCAACTCAGCGGATGCACCCCACAAACATCACAATAAGCCTCACAATTGCTTTTCCACATTTGGGGATTATCACCATCGAATTTTGGATAGTTCATAGTTGTGTTTCCAGCACCCAACTCCACATTCAAACCACTAACCATAGAGGACATCCTGACGCATCAAAAGCATTAAGAACAGGGGTAGCACTAATAGAGTTTTGCATACCATTGGACATTAGAGATCCGAAACCAAGCAATTCCTCCCGGGGTTCCTCTCCAAGTCCAATTGGATCTATTCCACCTTGATCTATAATGTTCCCAGCGACGCCTACAACTCATCTACCCGCTTCTCCATGTTAGGAATCCGGGATTCCACCGCGGCTTTTAGAGACACGAACTCTGCGCGACTCTTCTCTTCTCTACTTCCTCCATCTTCTTCAGTGACAGATCAAACTTACTATCTTGCTCCATGACTCCGTGTGCATTTGCTCTTCGAATAAAGCTAATCAGAAAAAGGGAGCCTAAGCTTTTGTGGATTCAGCCACTTGCACAGCCGATTCGTACTTTTCCCTCGAAATTTTATAGCCCAAAGGGATTTGAGAACAAAGCATGGCTCTAATACCAAATTTGTTAGCTACCTAAAGCAATTGGACCAAGAACGCAAGAACAAGGGAAATTTCTCACTTGATCTAACTAGATCGAGTGTTGCCACCGTTTCTTACTTGTTAGACAAGTTTAACCGGATACAATACCACGGTACTTAATAGCTAGTTCTCAACCACTCGCTTTAGCCACCATGGCCATTTTTATTACAAGCTAAGCCTATTCCGGCTCTTTAACTCTTGGGTTGGCCTTTTGAAGTCGCTTGGCCCGTACTGATGGCACCACCTCGCGCTGCTCATCCTTTGCCTCCTGTACCCCACCTAGCAACTTCTTCAGGGCAACATTTGCCTGACGATCAGCAGACACCAATGCACCAGCCTCCTTGACAGCTAGCCAACAAATAACCTTGTTTAGGGAAAAAATATTTACTAACTGTCATTTTTTATTCAGTTTAGCTTTTCATACCGCTTATTATAATAGAATTTGACTATAAAATTATTTTAGAGGTTTTTTTGCTTTCATCACTCAAGCCTTACTTTCATACCTCAAAGTTGAAATATAAAATTTGTGCTTCGGTCATATGTGTGACTTATAAGTCGCATTCATAAAGATGTCTTCGAAGCTCTTGCATATAAAACTAGATTACATTTGTTTTTTTAATCAATGTCAAAATTGTTTATGACAAACTTGTCTCATCACTTAAATCAAAAGGCATTGCCAAACAGATGAGTTTTTATCTACTTAAATCCGATCTTAACCGATAATATTTTATCACTTGATAAAAAAATGTTTTAGATGTTTTATCACTTAATAAAACAATATTTTAGCCAGATGCAACATCAAAAAATTAATATATGAACCATTGAAGAAAACCAATTGCAACATCAAGAAAACTGTTGTAAACATCATATACAACATCCAATCAAAAATGTTTAAATGATTGAATACATAAGATAAAACACTAGATTATAACAACAAATCATCACTTTAACAAGATCCTACCTTCTACCCTCTTCGTCTGCTTCGATAGCTAAATTTATCTTTTTCCTATAGTTAGATTTGATTTTCTCCTCTACTTTAGGGGCTGTTTGTCAATATTAGATCATAATAAGATATTACAATAACTTTAGTTTATCAAAATTAAGATTGTATAGGTATTATGATGTAGATTTGATGCGACGGGCTTTAATTGTTAGATATGGAATATCAAGTGTCGTGAGCGTTTATTTTTAGAAAATTAATAAGGACAGAGTGTACATCGTGTAGATAAAATTTTGAACATACAAAGTATAGTTTTGCTTATCTCGGAGAGTGGCACAGCAAAAAGAGTATACCTTAGCCGTGACCGTTTGCTTCGCGCGGTCATCTTCCTCCCGTGCGCGCACGCGGTACGCTGGTACGTAACCTGTTACGCCGCGTGGCCTCCGAGTCGAGTCGACTCCCAACCTGTTTCCGTGCCTTTTCCCTCTTCTTCACCTGTTCGGCTATACGCTTCTACACCTGCCTGGCCCCCAATCAAAACGAGTCACCTCAACCGACGGAATCCCCAACCCAACCACTCCGCCGCCGCGTCGCTCGTCGCTCCCACCACCAGAAACCCGCGATTCCCCCTCCTCCATCGTCTCCTCGAATCCACCGCCGCTCCCCCGCCCGCCGACCAATTAGGTGAGCGCGCCGCCCTCCTCCGTCCTCCCCCGCTAGATCCGTATCGCCCGATCTCCGGCCGCCGCCCGGTCTGTCCCGGCGAGACCTACCTCCGCGGTTCGGCGGCGCGGCGGTCTATGCGCGCGCCTATCCTTCGCCTAGGTTTGACTGCAGGGGTTAGGGGGCGGCGGCGGGCTCTGCTTGGATCGCCGGTGCTCGCGACTGTGGTGTGGTGGCGCCATGGTCCCGCCGTCGTTCGGGGCGCCCTAGAGTTCGGAACGTAGTTCGATGGAGTTGCTGAACACTGTTGCAGGCTTCAGCTGATTGCGCCTCCCTCATGAACTGAGATTTTGCGTTTGTTAGTAGAAGGCGATGGGGGTGTTTTTGTTGACAGTCTAGCTATTTAGCCCACCATCGATTACAATTGGATTGTGCTATTAAATTGCTCGGCTGCTTGTTGCAAATTTTATCTGCGTGCGTCTGGAAAATTTGTGATTGTGTAGGCCTATTACAATTGGGAGCAATTAATACATCAGGGTGTGAGTTAGCTCTTAGTTACTTCGTCGGTCTAGTGCTTATTTTGATTTCTATGGCTCATTTGATTGCCTGTGAATGATGGTATCTTCTATGCTTTTGTCCTGCAGGGTTTGGATTTAATATTACAGGTGCAGCCATGTTCAACAGGCTCTTTGGTAAGCCCAAGGAGCAGGCTAATGCCAGTGCGTTGGCCACGCTTGATAAGTTAAACGAGGTAAAGCATTCTTATTCCTCTCCATTCTCTGATCTTTGCCTTGATTCTCTTGTGCTATGTGCATTGCCTTGGTCTTATTTGGTCTTCCTGAATAATTCAATGATTACTTTGTTACTCAATTCTGCACATGTGCTTGTACATATGCTCTGTAATGAAAATACATAGAATGGAAAATCCTAGAGATTAAGTTGTATATTTTATAATTCCTTTCCATTCACTGTCCCAAGTCACTTGCAAATATATTGGAGCTGAAATCTTACTTTATGTGTACTTAGACCCTTGACATGCTGGAGAAGAAGGAGAAAGTCTTAGAGAAAAAAGCAGCCGCAGAACTGGAGAGGGCTAAGGAGTTCTCAAAAGCAAAGAATAAAAGAGGTGTGCTTTATCTCCATGGTGGAAGTTGTATTATATATTTTTGCTTTCTTTTGATCTGAACTGGATTGATGTATAACCTTTTTAATCTGGACTGGAGTAATACATGACCGTGCTAATATTTTGTCAATAAAATCATTCTTGTTTAACAGCGGCTATCCAATCCTTGAAGAGAAAAAAGCTTTATGAGCAACAAATTGAACAACTCGGGAATTTCCAATTGAGAATTCATGATCAGGTTACTTCCAACTTAATTTTTTTCGCATTTCTGATTACTACTTGTTATGAATGTTTATTATATAATAATCATGAAAAACACAGATGATCATGTTGGAAGCTGCAAAAGCTACGACAGAAACTGTTGATGCTTTGAGGACTGGAGCTGCAGCTATGAAAGCAATGCAAAAGGCAACGTGAGTACTGTCTGAATCATTTTCTTATTGTGGGTTTAGTGGTTTAGCCCCTAATTCTTTCAAGAAAATTATGTCTGAAGAAATGGTTATTTACTGTGCTCCTGCAGAAATATTGACGATGTTGACAAGACTATGGATGAAATTAATGAACAGACTGAAAACATGAAACAAATACAAGATGCTTTGTCAGCCCCTCTTGGAGCTTCTGCAGATTTTGATGAGGTAACTCACTGTGGACATTTAAAATGTGTAATATCTTCATGGCTATTTTTGTTTGCGATGCACTTAATACCTACCATAAATCTGACAGGATGAACTAGAGGCGGAACTGGAAGAACTGGAGGGAGCAGAATTGGAATCTCAGCTTCTCGAGCCTGTTGCAGCTCCACCCGTGCATCCAGTGCAGGTCCCAGGCACCAGGATACCAACTCGCCCCGCTCCACAGAAAGCATCAGCTGAGGATGATGAGCTTGCAGCCCTGCAAGCTGAAATGGCATTGTGATCAGGTTATTGATTTATCCTGTGTTTGATTAGATTGTACCATACCTTTTTATTAAATATGAAAATTACGATGATATAAACATTTGAATTGCTTACTTATGCTATGTGGATCAATCCATGCAAATCTCAATTGCTTATATACTACTTCACTTCAAAGAATGGAGTGTCAGGATACTATGAACTCTCCATTACTGCAAGATTTGTTACTTGCTGGTGTCAACCATGTGAACCGATTTCTTATATGCTCATGAGCTTAGCTATTTTAGCATTCATCTTTTTATTCTGAATTGATTTGCTATATTTCCTTTCTAGATAAAGGAGTATGCATCTAATTGGTGATAGCTCTGCTGTTGCCTCCATCCCTTCTTGTCAAAGCTGCTGACAATGCTGCTTGCAAAAGCAGCTGCCTCTGTTCCCGTGAATCTCATTGAGAACAAGAGAGGTGAGGCACTGTCAGTAGGAGGGTGAGTGCTAAGGGGGTGTGCAATGGGAGATAGATAACAAGAGAGGGAAGTGCGCCAGAGGTGAGGCACTGTCAGCTCATGTGGGCTGGGACACTGGGATAATTAAGGGAAGGCGATGGGAGGGATGGCTAGGTGCGGTGCTTATTGGGCAGATGGCTCACTCATTTCTCCCTCCCTTGTTCCCTTAACTTTTATTGTCCTGCTTCATGCTTCAGGTTTTAACTTTTATTATCCTGTTCAGGGTTTATCGGTAAATATAGCTTCATAATTGGGCCTGAAATGATCCAACCCTGATTTAATGAGGCTGTGCGCCATGTTCTGAACTATCATCCCAAAGAACACTGCTCCTGTTGTACCCACGCTTTTAGTCAACTGTGACCCTGGCCCGTGGACCAGTTGCCATGGGTACCTGGTGACTATGGAGGATAAGCTTTTCTAGGGAAATATTTTTCTATTGTGATGTATGTGAATGTACTGAATTATGGATTGAGCTGCTGTCCATCTTCACTCCCATACATACTTCTCGGGCAAACCTAATACTGACCTGGACTAATTTTTCCATGGAGTTCAAAGTGTCACTGCAAACCTTTGATACCTGCTTTTCCCACATTGTCTTTTAACTACTCAATAAGCAAAATTGAAACTGATTTTGTTTTGAAATTTTCATCCATTTATGCTTTTATGATCATTTGATCAACCGAAATTATGGGTGTTGAAAAATTGACTATGGAAGAAGTTTGAAGGATTTGTGCAAAAATTCTATCATTCAACTTCAGCATATTGTTATATCGTTGTTAGGTTATATGTTTTTCCCATTAATTATTTACCCTAATTTACAATCTGCAGGTCACAATGAAGAGATGAAATGTACAAATGATTGGCTGTACTCTACGAAATTGCAACGAGTCTAGATACAATATATTTTCCCATGTGTGTACAATCTTTGGGGATAGTCGGCAATCAAAGGGAGATGCTGCTTCAGTCCAGTACTCCAGTGTTTTGTTTTATTGGCATGGGGGGTGTCTGTTTTCCATGGACATAATTTAAGTTAATCTGGGACAGTAAGCTCCAAGCTAATCCGTAGTCATGCAATGTGCATTGCTGTCGCACAATATTTTTCATCGACCATTCTGGAGACATGTAGAAAAAGTTGAACATATACCCCCAGGTTGTCGCGATTGATACGTTGGGTTGGCTTTCTCCCGTTTTTCGTTTTCTTCTGACGACCAAATGAGTTCTTCTCATTAGTCAGATATATATGAGTTACATCGATGATTTGATGTAGCAGAGTGTAAACTGTTAAGCCACGTAAATGCATTCGATGCTTGATATTCTTTTTCCACCGGCGGGGCAAGCAAACTGAACAGCGAGCACTGTTCACGAAACCGCAGTTACTGTTTATTTACATTGTGGCTCAGATCTGGGCCATCCATTTGCTCGATTCAACGGATATCCCAGAGAGCACGTCTCAGTCACAGGTCAGTAGGTCACTTACCGCATATTTGGCGTATCCAAACATACCGATGTACTCAAATGAAATATTAGAACGATATAGGGGCATACTTTGCGTATATTTGTAGCTAGCAGGCCAGCTTGGCGTACGTATTATAGCATGTTTTTTTACTAGATTTCTACGCCCGAAACTCGTTGGAGTAATCTACATGAGGTGTGATTAAATTACATCCACCTGGTGTAAAATGATTTACGTTTTGCGTTGAATAAATTAGTAAAGATAATGAGTAAGTGATTGAGTTAGTATTGACGTATCAAACCATGGGTGGTCTGATTACTGTGAAGTGACCAGCCAGACCAGCGGAACGTGGACGATTTGATCACCATGGGTAGGAGGTATGACTGGTAGATTTCAGGGAGTTAGTTTTAGAGTGAATTTAAGTTTTACGTTTGGTGCTTTATGATTTCTAGATATTTTATATACGTATTATAAACTATGCTTATGCTTATGCTATTATGAGTCAAGTTGAAAATAAATTATGTTTGATATAGTTTCTTGATCGTTTATGTGTAGATGTTGTTTGAGACTACGGGAGTATTTCTGGTGATGGATCGGGACTAGATTTGAAAGAAGTTGAGGTATAGATGATCAAAAAAAATTATACGTGATCCTCAGACTAGAGAATATAGAGGTGAAGTTTTCGTATGTCATATACGAGGATACGTGTGTGTATGAAAAAAGGAGCTAATTTTGGATGGAGTTCAAGATAGGAAAGATTGGAGTTTAAATTTATAAAGGGATAAATTGTATTCCTAGTTTAAGGGAATTTCTATGTAATTAGGATTTCTAGTTTTGTTTAGCCATCTATGGATATAAATAGATGAATGGTAGAGGCTCAAATTAAGGTGACTTTTAGGGGAGAAAAGGTAGGATTTACTTTTGAGTCTTTAGTTATAGTTCATGAGTTGAGAGAGTAGTGCTTTAGATGTACTTTGTAAATATATTTTGATATAATAAATATATCTTGATATAATAAAGTTGATTTACTTTTAAGAGTTTAGTTGAGACTGTTTTTCTTGATCCTAATGGTTGAACTAGTGGTAGGTAAGTGGTTAGACCGGTGGGTGAACGATGGTTAGACCGGTGCACTGATGGCGGTTAGACTGATGCATCTCCATCAAATGGTAACTTTTATTCTGCAAAAAAAATTAGTTTTTGGTAATTCTACCATTCACCCTCTTTTGATAGGCTTGTTGCTTGTATTAGATCCTATAAGTGGTATCAGATCCACATTTGCTCTTTTTTAATCTTTACCAATCTTGTGTTTTCGCCATGGCTGATAAGTTTTTTTTACCAAGTCTCATGTTTTCGATGGAGTTGACTTTGGGTTTTGGAAAAACAAGATGCAATCTTATATGGTTCAGGGTTTTGATATTTAGTAAAAGATTTCTAATCCTCGCACTATTCTTGATGTGATTACTAATACAAACACTACTTTTGAAAGTAATTGTAACGCTCGTAATATGATTTTATGTGGTGTTCCTCGTTTTGAGTTTAATAAAATTACTCATCTTGAAACTGCACATCTATGTAGAAGACATTATGTGATTTTCATCAAGGCTCCTCCATAACGTAAAGATGTTTTTAAGAAAAAGTACCTAAAATTTGAGATGAAACTTGGTGAAGTTCTGGATGACTACTTTGCTTATTTTAACAAAATTCTTAGTAATATTTGTTTTGTTGATAATTCTTATGATACTATTTATACTCAATTTGAGATTGCTAGAAATCATTTGAGTGGACTTGCTATGTTGATTTGGTAGATGAAAGTTACCTCAATTCAAAAATTACTTGATATAAATACTCTTATGTTAGATTCTCTTTATTTGAAATTGAAAACTCATGAGTTGAATGTCTTCTCTTACAAAGTTTCTCCTAACTCGATGGCTTTAGTTTCGTCTTGTTTGAGTGGCTCTTCTACTCTAGTATTTCTTTGTCCACTTTGAAGGCCGCATCTAATGATTAACTCGAGTAAATCTCTAAGGGGACTTGGCTTTGACTACTAACAATTTTTTTAGAGTTTTGAATAATATGAGAAATAGGAAATGAGGTGGCCCATTTATTGATTTGAGTGTGGTGAGTTGAACCACATTAAATTCAATGTTCCCAAGCTTAAGAAGTCAATCAAAGAAGAGCATGAAGACAAGGACAATAAGTAAGACAAAAGAAAGAACCATAAGCAAAAGTTTATACGTTAGCTGCTAGAAGCTTTTAAAAACGATAAAGAATTAGAGATTGAAAAGGTAAGCATTTTACAAGCTTAGCTCTTATGGCTTATGGCTTATAGTGTAGTAAATTTTGATATTGATGAATCTGATAGAGAGAATAAGAAAAATCTTAACTATCATAAATTAGAACATGCTATTTTTGAACTTGGTGAGAAGTTAATATATGTTCTAAAAGTCTTAAAAAGACGATCACACCATTGAGATTTTAAATGCTGTGGTTGCTAAATTGAAATCTTTGATTTCTAACTATGATTCCTACAAATCTTACAAAGTTTTATTTTCTAAAATTTCAATGTTAATATTACTAATTGTTTGAGATTGAAAAAAATAAAAGGCTTGAGTCTTTTTTTTACTCTTACTGCTGCTGATGAGTTATTTTTTAATAAAAAACCATTGAAAGAGTTGCTTTTTATGCAAGTTCCAGGTTTAATCTTGAGTACTAAAAGATTAAAACAATAAAAATAAAAAGTTGTTGTAGTCTCTAAAAATTACTCAACATGTTTTTATAATGAGACGAAGTTGAAAAATGTTTTAGGTTGTATTGAGTATATAAAAGATATTGTAAAAAATCATGAAGTGCTTTCTTGTATAAATTTGTTGTAAACAAAAAATAGTTTTGATTAATTATGAACATTATGCAAATTTAACTTCTTACTTAAAAAATTCTTTGTAAAGGTTTTTTGTTGGTAAAAAAACTCAACAAGATTTTAGATCAATCTATTTCGATGCACATGCATATTTGACTAGCCACCAATGTATATAACTGAAAATAGTAAGATTTTGATAAAAACTGAACTAAAGAAAACTGTTTTCAAATTTGCTAGTATTTTGTCAATCTTTCTACAATAAATGTAAATGGTGATTTTTCTTCTACTTTAAAAGAAACAACACATGGAAAATATAATTACATAATGGTCATGAGTTTTGGTTCAGTTTTGCTTTAGACTTATAATAAAATAAAAAAATGGAACTTGTAAGGTTGAGGTGACAAAGGCTGCATTTTTGTTTAGGTGTCCCGGTCAAACCGTATGCACATGAGGTGCTCTGGCTGGTGTCCAAGAGCGGTCCAAGCGCTTGTACAGCGGCAGTCTGACCGGCCACGTGTGGTTATTAGACCATTAGAGGAACGTTGGTCGGATCGATACTATGGAACAGTTAGACTGTAGTTGATGTAGCGTTCAAACCGACTTTCTATGAAGCTTCAAGGTATGTTGCTAGGTATGAATGGTTTTGATTTTGTCTGTGCATAATATGTGCTTTGGTTACTGGTTCTATTGTATTTATAATTTTCTAATTTCAAACGCCTAACATAGATCTTTTGCAACATACTCTTCATGTGCGTAAAATAAAGAGATAATAATTGCTTTTAAAATAACATCATATTTTTGTTCTACTTCTTTTCATATGCTAGTTTAGAGGTATTAGGTTTTGGCAAAAATACAAGTGGTTCTTGTCCATTCAAGGAAGTGCTTCAACTTGATGGATGTACTGGTAGTTGGCAGTCTTTTTTAAAACCTTTCTTCTCTATTTGCTTTTGTTTTTTTAAGGAGTATTAGAGGTTAATTTGAGGGGGAAGTTTATGTTTTTTCTGCATTCATATTTATATTCATATATTGTCTTAATCTGAATATAAATAAAAATAAGAAAAGAAGAGTTTTGATTGTTACCTTTAGTATATTTTTATGCTTGCTGACAATAGAAGTGAGTTTTTTATCTAGTATAGCCATATGTGTTAGTAATCCTTTACTATTAGTTAGAGATATGATACATTCTTGGATTAAAGAAATAACTAATACTGAAACTAGTTTTGAATGATTTATACTTGCATATATATATATATATATATATATATTTGCTTGGATTTTTTTAGATGCTGACTGTATTTTTGATAGAGTTTAAGATTAGAAAGATTAGAGCTTTGTAAAGAAATAAATTATATTTCTGGTTCTAGGGGTTTTCATGTGATTAGGATTTATAGTTTTAGTTAGATTTATGCAGCCATCGGATAAATAATAAATAGATGGTAGGTTGAGGCTTAGAAAACGATAGAGAAGTTATGGATTTGCTTTGACTCATATCAGAGCGGCATCGGATTTGTAGTCCGTACATTTTAATACTATTCCTTACCAATCCACATGTACCTTTATCGGTTTTCCAGCCGATTAACGATTGTTACGGCTTCCATCGACTATCTAGAGGAATCCTATGCGCTTTAATATCCTCTGAGTACACCCTGGTTTCTCTATCAGCTCTACGGCCGATCCCTCATCGACACCTGTCCACATCGGCTCCCCAGCCGATTGAAGAGCTTCTCGATTTCTATCGGCAAATAGCCAATAGAGAAGGGCCTTCCGGGCGCGGCCGATGGCCATCCCAATCCTATCAGCAGCCAGCTAATAACGAGCGCCTGTATCGGCCCACCGTTCGACGGACCTATTCGTCTCACCTCCTTGTTAATTACAGGGTCAAATTGACTGGCACGCCCATACTCGTACCATCACGCTGGAGTCGATCAAACCACACGACCCCTAACGCACGTACCTTGAGCCATGAAGAGAAGCCAACCGGCCTACACTAGAGCTAAGCAGACCTTCAAGGCGTCGGTGTGTTCGCACCAGGGCGCGTGAGATCTCGGCACGAATATACTTTTTGGCATGCCCGGTGGGACCGAAGGTTTCATTCATCGATCGATAAGAACCATACTATATTCATCGGTCGATAGGGTAGAAATCTTCATTCATTAGCCGATTGGACGAGATTTCATTCATCGACTGGAGAAACCTAAAGACCGTCTATCGGCTGAAGATCCTTCATCGGCTAGACCAGCGGAACTCTACAAGTGCCTGATTGAAAATCAGATTTTACTAATCAACCCGGGGGATATCTTGTTGTCAATATGTCTAAAGAAAAGGTTGATTCCAAGACATATTCGTCTGAAGATGAAGCCGATAAGGAGATTATAGTTCTAGTTACCCTACAGGATCTGAATGAAGACCAGAGGAGGCATATAGAGCAGAACATGGACAACTTTTAGAAGCTCTGTTTGGAATCCTTCAGTATGACTAAATAAGGGCCGATTCAAAAAACACAGTTACCAAAATGTGTTTTGATGAAGGAATCAGGCCATTCATCGCTTGTGAATTTTTCCAAACCATTGCAAGAGATGTTCAACGAGTCATTTTACCAAGAATTCAGTAATCCATCAGGAGTATGGATGGATACATTACAAAATCTGATCAAGGAGATGATACAAGAATCATCGCTCAAGAGCCTGATCAGGATCATGTGACTTTACCGATAGAGACGGAGGAAACTTGGCAAAACAAGGACCTATTGGCAAATATGTATCCACCAATACAATATCGATTCGGGGGGCAACGGCAGGAGGTACCTCTTGAATTTTTTCAGAGGAATCATTATAAAAAATATCACAAGCAGAATCGGGTACCATATCCACCTCCACATGATCAGAAAGATACTCTAAGGGAGAAGGATTGGTTAACCAGAATTGTGGATACGGTGGAAGAACAATTTGGTATCAAGCCCAAAGATCAAACAGTTATGTATCGGCGCCTGTATCCAGAATGGTTTGATAGAATTCCATTGCCTCGCCGATACATGATACTAGATTTTTCTAAATTCTCAGGATAAGATAACATATCTATAATGGAGCACATCAACCGATTCTTAGCACAGTGTGGGGAAGCATCGGCCGAGGAAGCTCTCAGAGTCCGTCTATTTCCATTATCCCTCTCTGGATCGGCCTTTGCATGGTTTTCTTCGTTACCACCGGACTCGATTGAAGGATGGGCCGATCTAGAGCAATAGTTCTATGGATATTTCTATACTGGGATTCAAGAAATGAGACTGTCATATTTGACATCGGTTAGACAGAGGTCTAATGAGTCAGTTCTAGAATACATCCAATGTTTCCAGGATATCAGAAGTCAATGTTATAGTCTTGTTATGAGCGATGAACAATTAGCTGATTTGGCCTTCCAGGGGTTGTCGAGTCGCATCAGGTGGAATATTTCTTCCCAAGAGTTTAACAATTTAGCACATCTGATACATGTGGTATCGGCTTACGAGAGCCGATTATCAGGAAAAGAGGAGATGCCAACGCATTGGAAGTCTAATCAGAACTCGTGTGAAAATTGATTTTACCGATTGGATTTGAGGATGATAAGTCTAGAGAATGGTCACCCAATTGGGAAGATGCCTAAATCGGCTGAGCATAGCCGATTTCTTTGTTTCAAGATGGATGAGCTCTCAGAAGTGGTATCGGCTAATGGTACTGTTTGCGTAAATCAGCTAAGGCGTAGCTGATTTCTAATATACAGAAGCCGATATGATTATATCGGTTACGGATGACCGATATCGTTTAGACATCGCCGTTAGTGGATATGTATATACAACTTTTGTTGATCAAGCTGGTGAACTCTATTGTAAATAGTTAATATTCAGGACGACATCTTGGGTTTTTTTCGAGGCTAAAATTTTATATGAATTTCTTAATAGCCTCGATCGCGCGCAGATGGATTTGGTCTATTTCATTGATGGCGGATGTCATCCTCATCTGATCTGAGGATGGTCTTCAAATTTCTATGCCGACGAACTGCAAGGCACACTTGATCTGCTACCTTGGTCTCTTGATCTTGGATTGATTTTGGTTGGCCGATGAGGTGAGACTCGGTGGAGTTGATGTCGTCACGCACTTTGTCGAGTTCCGCCATCAAATCGGCTTCTCGTTTTTCAAGAGGCCAAACTTGGTGTTGGTGCATTGAAGGTTAGCTGTCATTTCATCAAGCTTTTTCTTTTCGCTTTGGGCAGTTAGCCGATCGTTGTGAGCTAGATTGCTTTGCTCAACGCGATTAGCTATGCGTCGTCTTGATACGATCAGCTGGGTCCTTTGGAATTCCAAGTAGGCAGCAGGTGTGAGTGCGTCGGTCAGTTCCTCAGGAAGAAGATGTTCGATTTCAGCAAGTCTTCCCTGGATCGGCCCGCAATCTTCCACCAGCGAGTCAATCGGAATTTTCAGCCGATGCATAATATATTACAATTGCTTGCATGCATCGGCTGGTAAAGATGGTTCAATTGCTGCACTGGTGGCTGAATCTTCCTCTGTATCCAAGTATTTGTCGATGTCTAAGGAAAACAAATCGGCTAATGACTGCTCGTTAACATTAGTAAATATGGGGATAATGAGTCAAGAAAAAATAACATGTAGGATAGATGTACCTGGGTACAGTGGGAGCAGCTTGAGTGTTATACGGATATCAGCTTGATGTGAGGTAGTTTGGGGTGTAGATGCTATGATTTCTGAGGATACTATCGGCTCGGTCCTAGTAACAGTGTCCAGCAGTTGGATTTCAGGAGCCGATGGTTTATGTTGCAAAGTAAAGGTATCAGGATAAATGTGAAAGCAACGGAGAAGAATTGATGCTGACACATACCAATGGAGATGAAGTCAAGATCGTCGTATGAGAAGGGCTTCGCGAAACTGATGTAATAATGGCGACATCGGCGCTAGGTTTTTGCTTCTTAGAAACCGTTCAAGTAGCCGATTTTTTGCGCTTCATCTCTAGTGTTTGCGACACTTGGAGGAGAGCCGATGGTGGTGAAGCACCTTGTCCAAGGATGGATTTGTCCGATTGAGGTTGATAAATAATCGGGCGACCACTTGCGCTGGTTGTAGGTGCATCTTTGTCGCTAGCCTGTGGAATCATGGGAATCAAGACACAGTTAAAATTCAATACGATAAAGAAAAGATAGTACAAGGAGAGAGATTACCTCTTTATCGGATTCTACATAGTCGGGGTTGAGACGCTGGCAATAATTTTCAGCCGATAAACTGAACAGGTGCCTTCCTCTTTCTGACCACCATTGAGCAAAAAGTTTGGTGTTGGATATGTAGGGCTCGAAGATGGAGATGGTCCCTAAGGACAAGGATGATGCCATCATCCTAAGCCGATCATACTCCAAGCCACTGTTTACTTCTCCTCGGGCTTGGAGTTTGCCGATGAAGAACAAGCCAATGGGGGTTTCGCCGAAGCCCAACTGACGAGTACCAACCGAAGGATGGTAGAACTCGTATGATGCTTGTTTGGATTGGCCCAATGAAAATCCAGTCACAGAAGAATAGGAGTTATGGATGATAAGAAGATTGTCTTCGATTCTTCATCGGCTAAGGCATTCATCGGGTGAAACCTGGAAGGCATTTTGAAAGACGAGTCGTCCTCGTACGCAAACTAGATGGTGACCTCTTTAGTAAAGCCATAGTAAAAACATTTAAACTACTGACTGAGTCCGAGGGGGGTCAGTTTGCTTCCTGGAAGAGCTGATGCGGCTTCACCCAGAGAAGTATATCGGCGTCGGCTGGCCTCATCTTCTTTTGGGTAGTCAGTCAGATATGACATAGAAGGGAAAGAGGACTTGGCAATAACTCTGGAGGTGTAAACGTTTAATCAGAGTTGTATGAACCACCAGGGACCACTAATATGTCCGACTGGTTGGCTTGTTGATAGCTTATTTACCACCTGATGGAGCAGTTGATAAATGGCTCCAAGAAGATATTGCTCCAATGGAATACGGCGTTGATTGGCCAGGAGCTCCGCCAGGCACTGCATGTTGGTGGTTGGACCAAGAGTTGAACTGCCAAAAATAAACCGTTCCAACCAGAGATTCAAGAATGCCACATGTTCACGCTCATCGACTTAGCCAGAGGTCTTTTTGTGCAGAGAGATGTATTTAGTCCAACCTCCCACATTTTCGTTGTTCAGCCGATGAGTGGGTTTGAATATGAGGATGAATGGGTTTATGTAGTGGGTGGTGTTGAGGCAAGTCAACATGGTAATGTCCATCAGGGTGGGGATCATTGGTCCATGCCCAAACATGAAGGCATTTAGGATATCCGACTAGAAATAAGAAGCTGATGCAAGTAAAGGTTCATTCTTTTCTATGTCGGCTAAAGAGAGTTTGATATAGTGATCTATTTCAAAATCTTCCTAGAAAGAATTTTTGGAGGTGGAAACCCTAAGATACCAGTTTCTCCATCCCGGGAGTTTACCAAGCCAAGATCTGAAGCTGTTAGCCAAATCAGTGATGGCCATAGACGAGTGTTTGAATGGGATCCTTTCTGTTTTAGAGTTTATAAAATCAGTCGGATCTTCGCTACCCATAGGGCCAAGATAAAAGTGACCGGAGCGGTCAGAAACCGGAATAACAATCTGACTCTTGAGATCCTATAGTAAACAAGAACCCAACTACCGATGAGAAGACGAGATGGGGAAGATTTGTGTAAAATATAGGATGGAAGAGAAGATGATAGTTACCTCAGGGATTGCGTGTGTAGAAGCCATCGCACAGAGCAAGAAGGAGTAGCGGTTGATGAAGTGATTTACGGAAGTTCGCCTTCAGTCATCGGAGCTCGTCGAGGTTTAGGGGTTCTGATGAGGAAGAAGTGTGTGGAAGAAGGATGAGGCGATGGGATATTTTATAGAGGCGGAGTGACCTAGGCAGAAATTTGGGCCAATTAATTATTATTTACGGGTTTTAACGGGTCATCCTGATTTGTGGAGACTTCCAATGGCTCGAAATTTTATAGTCTGTTGGCAAACTCTGAAATTAGGGGGCATGTGTTAACGCTAAAATCTGGATAGCCCGATGGTACTAAAGCCGATCGGTTGAGAGGTGTCCAATGACTACAGTGAAGAAGCTGATCGGATTGTAGCGAAGGAAGTCTCAGTTCCAGATTGGAAGACCATCCAGATAAAACTGAGTTTGCGGAGGAGCCGTAGAATCCACAATAGGATATTTTATCTTCGTAAATTGTAATCTTATCTAATTAGAAATGTTTAGTTAGTTAGTTAACTTTTTTAGAGATATTTTCCTTTGTTTTTGTTAGGAAATAACGTCCAATGGTTGTAAACGCGTCGGACTCTATAAACCCGGGGTATAAATATCAGACCCCTGACATGTAAGCGATCTCTTAATCAATACAATTTCAGCACATCGCCACCCTAGTTCATCTAGGTTTCTACCGGTGGGTTCTGGCTCTCGACGCAGGGCTGCATCGGTTAAGTTCGATCTCTGACGAAGGGGTAAGTCCCGCCACTATCTCGATATGTTCTGCTCCGTCTAAGGCTGTATCGGTTAGCTTCGACCTCTTAGGCCGATCAGATGTATCGCATCACGTCCATGCAGGGCCTATCGGCCTGTTAAGCTCCCTCTGCTGTCACTAATTTCGTGCTGTATCGGTTAGGTTTGACCTACGGGGCTACCGACGGTAGATTGAGCTTCAGGCTTATAGTTTTCTGCACGACGTCTCATCGGAGTGCTAGCCGATGAGTTATCCATGCTCTGAGCTTCACGCCCAGCGTATCGGCTCCTCGGCGGATACGCGCTAGGCCTTTAGAGGTTTTCCTTGACACGTCACACCGAGCGCATCGGTCTCCCAGCCGATATGCACCCGTCTTTAGAGAGGTGTCCCCTCATTGGCTCATCTAGCCAATGGGTTCGTTCCTGTCTTTACTTCAGCACAGCCGATCTGGTGTCCTCCGTATCATCGCTGTTGGCCTTGGCCTCGCACAGTCTTGGTTAGGTCTGATCTTCGAGGTTCGGTGTTAATGTCACTATCACGACGGGCGATGGGTCTCGTGCTGTCATATCTGGAGCGGCATCAGCTTTGCAGCCCGTGCCTTTTAATACAATTCTTTGCTAATCCGCATGTGCCTTCATCGGTTTTCCAGCCGATGAATGACCAGTATGGCTTCCATCGACTATCCGGAGGGATCCTGTGCGCTTTGCTATCCTTTGAGTACACCCTGGTTCCTCTATCGGCTTTGCAGCCGATCCCTTGTCGACACCTGTCCACATCGGCTTCCCAGCCGATTGAAGAGCTTCCCGATTTCTATCGGTAAATAGCCGATAGCGAAAGGCCTTCCGGGCACGGCCAATGGCCCTCCCGATCCTATCCGCAGCCAGCTGATAGCGAGCGCCTGTATCGGCCTACTGTCCGATAGACCTGTTCGTCTCACCTCCTTGTCAATTGCAAAGTCAAATTGACTGGCACGCCCACACTCGTACCGTCGCGCTAGAGCCGATCGAACCATATGGCCCCTAGCGTGCATACCTTGAGCCACGGAGAGAAGCCGACTGGCCTGCACTGGAGCTAAGTAGACCTCCTAGGCGTCGGCGTGTTCGTGTTGGGGCGCGCGAGATCTCGGCGTGAACAAGCTCATAGGGCGTCTTCCCTCTGATGCTTTTTGATGAGAAACGGTTGAGTAGATACACGGCGGTGATGACTGCCTCTCCCTAGAACACACCGGGAAGGTGCTTTACCTTCAGCATGTTTCATGTCGTGCCTACGATGGACTGGTTGCGTTGCTCCACGACGCCGTTTTGTTGTGGCGTATACGGTGCCATGAGCTCGCATCGCACACCGAGTTGGGCACAATACTCGATGAAGTCTGCCGTGGCAAACTCTCCTCCATGATCAGTGCAGGGTGCGGTGCCTTCTCCTTCTTGCCTGTCTTGCATTCCACCGTAGCCCGAATGTGCTTGATCGCCGTCGCGGTGACATCCTTGGAAGGCAATAAGGAGATGGACATGTACTGAGAGAAGTCATCGACGAGCGAAAGAAATATCGGTTGCCACTAGGAGTCGATGGTGAGATTGGACCACAGAGATTGTCGTGCAGTAGCTGGAGCGCCTCGGTGGAGTGTCCTAGTGCACGCCGGGGAAAAGAGGCGTGTTGGTGCTTGCCAACGAGGCAAGGCTACAGACCAGATCCACTTGATTGAGCAGGGGCAGGCCACAGACAAGCTCTTCTTGTGCCATCTTGCATAGTGCGGCGAAGTGGATGTGGCTGAACTGAGCGTGCCATGTCTAGGCGTCGTCGTCGGTGCACGCCGCCAGACAAACTGGTCGTGAGATAGTGACATTGAGCATGTACAGCCGCTTCTCCTCATCCCGAATGCACGTCATGTTATCCTCCACGAGCACCTGGTACCCACCTTCGTTGAGCTAGCCAATAGAGATGATATTGGCGGTGAGGCGTGACAGGTAGTAGACATTGGGGAGCGATCGATGCTCTCCATTCTTCTAGAGAAGAGTATGGTGCCACTTCTTTCAATCCATGCGACGGAGCCATCACCGAAGCTCATAGACCCAGTGGTGCCGGTGTTGAGGTTGGCGAATGCCGCCCGCGAGCCTAACATATGGTTGGACGCACCGGTGTCTAGGATCCAGCACTTCAGATCTCGGTCCTTCGTGGCGTCGAAGATGGTGAAGACCTTCATCTCGACGAGGTGGAGGACGGCGCCATCACAAATCGCTGGAGTCGCAGGGCGCGGTGGTGCTGGTGGTGGCCGCTCAAAGGGGAATGACCTCTCCAGCTTATGGATCGGACCAACAACCAACATCAAGGTGGGCTCATCGTCTTGGGCTGCATGGGCCTCCTCCTCTTTCTTCTTGCCCCTATAGTCTTTGGCCCAGTTGCCTTTCTTACCGCAGTTCATGCAAATGTCATCTTGGCCAACCTTGGAATCGCCATTGCCGCCGGTGCCTCGACCTTGGCCTCTGTCGCGGCTGGACTCTTGGTCCTTCTCCTTGTACCTCTCGACCCACTGCTCCTAAGTGAGAAGCAGTTTGCCACTCGCAGTGTGTGCCAGCGTGGGATCAATGTCATCGGCCGCCCTCAACCTCCTCGTCACCTCCTTAATTGACAATTGAGAAATATTGAGTAGGGTCTCAATCGAGATTGCTAGTTCCTTGTACCACGGGCGAATAACATGTAGGTACTTGGCCACCACTTTCTCGTTGGGTTCGGGATCACTGAGCGTTGCCAGTTGCTGCACGATCCCCGTCAGACGCTAGGTGAAATCTTCAATGGGTTCGCCATCGAGGAGCGCGATGGCATCATACTCTGCACGGAGATTCTACGTCGTTCCCTTGTGCACATGATTGTCGCCAATGCGTAGGGTCTTGATGGCCTCCTTGGCTTCCCTCGCAGTCTCCTTGGTCGCCAGCATGGCCCCATCTCCTGCGGGATGATGCTGCAGATGGCATCAAGTGCATTATGGTTGTCGTGAAACTCTATGACATCGTGCTTGACGGCGCCTCATGGATGGCACACCTGCATCTTCAACTTCATGAGAAGCGACCATTCATTGTAGTTCGTCTTCGTCAATTGCGGCCAGTTGCCGGAGCTGTTGGTCTCCCTGATGATCCGCTCGACAACGATCTCTCATGGACGACGTGCATCACGGGTGCGCAAATGGTGACGAGAGGATCAACTTGGCAGAGGCGTGGGCATGCGCGATGGAGCCTTGTTGCCGGAGCCATCACCCTTCTTCTTTCCCAACGGCGAACGGACACGATATATTGGAGACACTATGGCGACGGCGAGGCCCATCGTACGGCTCTCTGATACCACTTGTTAGGCTTGGATTGACGGTGAACGCCGACGGCGAGGTGACGAGGCCGAAGACGTGGAGGATAAACACGAACACAATGCGAACACTTGGACAGAAGGGAATTTGGTGCTGCCTAAAAACACAGCGTTTTCTATTGCTTCTATTCTCTATTTATTGGTATACAAAATAGCAGAGCTATGCTCGCCATAGCGCACATGACACGAGAAGTGTGCGCGTCCATTCCCATGCACCACGTTCGCTGGCCATGACTGCATGCCCAGGCACGTGGCTGAGCGACTCTCACGCCACGGCCTCCTAAGCGCGCGGCCGTCACAATCTGGAACTCGCGCGCATGCTACTCACTAAAATAGATATGCCATGCAATCCCAACTAACCGGCACACACAAGATTACTAACACCGGATGCGGGGGAAGACTCCGATCCAATCAGCTGACACGTGGGAGTGATGAGCTGGGAGCGTGCGCGATCGATCGCGATCTCCGCGTCGCGCTCGCGGGAAGGAAAGAAGAATCGGAAGGCGCAAATGGACGTTCAAACAAAACACCTCCCGCACGCGCCAGCGCGTTCTATCCTATTTGCGTAGACGGAGTCGGACGACGGACGAAAGAGAGGTGAGTACAGAATCATATTCAGTTTTTATAATAGGTAAAGATATGTCGCTTTGGCAAGCTACAGTTTAGCAACCAAACTGGTGGACTGGACCAGTCGAACCGGCGGATCGATGAACCGAGAGTTTTGCTGGCTCATCCTCCTGCCTGAGTTTTTTTACTACGCTTTCCAGCCACCACCGTTCGAACCAAAACGCTGGGCGACAAGCTTTAGGTTGTTCCGCCGTAGACAGAATTAGTGGATCGGAGTATATATGTTCGACAAGACTGTATCTAGCTTCTTATAAGTCGGTTGTTTTGAGCTGAATTTGCCCTCGTAAATTTTCTTCGTGAGATATCAATGTCATGCAGCTCGACATTATATCAATTACTGCATTTTTTAGATAATGGACAATTCAATAATTATGTAATTGAAAGCACCCATCTTCTGCCCAAAGTGCACTCAGCCAAAACATCATGACACACGAATGAAAACAAATGAACAGTACAAGGACTTTCCCTATTACATCTTGACTTGAATAGCTAAGTCTAAGATGATTACACCATCCAAAGCGAGGCAATAGAGCCTTCGCTACCCATTCCATATATATATGCCACACTACTATGCACAATAACATGTTGTTCCAGTAACAACATCGTACACTGAAAAAATAAGCCACTTCATATGTGACACGTCACTGTGCATAATAACATGTTCTTCTAGTGACAACATCGTACATTGGAAAAGGCACCACTCTATATGTACCACACCACTATGCATAATAATATGCTCTTCCAGTGATAACATTGTACCAGCCACTCCATATGTGCCATACTACTGTGTATAATAACATGTTGTCCAGTTATAACATTGTACACTAGAAAAGGAACTAGTTGGTATAACATAAGATAACCTATATAGGTGAGTAAAACGATTTTCAACCAAAGACAATATCATTACGAGTTCGCCAAATAGTCCAACATATATAAAGCACCAGTGCCATACATAAGTAACATCGCATGAGGACTAGTGATCCTCAAAACCAACCCCAAAACATTTGTTGCGTGTTGACAACCTTTAGAATTACGATAGATACAAACTCTAGCTCAACCTGATCTATAACTGCAGTTGAGAAACTTTTCAAGATCATTTATATGCTTGATATGTGTTACAAGTGCTCCGATCTATTTGGGTAAAACAAAATTTTGAATTTTTCAATCAACTTCAACCAGAGACAAACTCTAAATCAAAGTTGTAGAGCTTGACGAGTTATACAATTTTTAAGTTGATATCCTTTATATTTTGAAATTATCTATAGTGTCAAATATACTTTACAAGTTTTGGACTTGAACAATTCCCGTATGTAGGCATGAAATGCTCTATAGCCACCTAGTAAAATCGTTAATACTCCCTAGTTCCCAAAAACACATTTCTAGGTTGTTTTTGTCTTTTCACAGATTAAGATTGATGAGAAACTACTTTCGTGCCACTTATTAATAAGAGATGGTTAGAGAGGGTTAGAAGTAAAATAGAAAAAAAATTGAATGAGAGGTGATTGATGAGAAATAAGTAGTAAAGAGTACCAGAAATGATTTTATTTTATGGGAAAAAAGTAGAAGTGCTGATATTTTAAAAAGGACAGATTATTCTTTTCTTGTTCTTTTTGCACATAGAAAATCCAAAAATCAGTAGTGATGTTGTTTTAGGTAGTAGGACCTTGGTCTTAGTTTGAACCGTTGTTTTTATATTTTTAACCATATTAGGAGGTACTGTTACCCCTCGGTCGATAACCTCTAAATCATCACATGCTTAACAGAATCTGTCTAAAAAATTCATCCTCACTCCCTGTCTAAATCCTGCGATGGACCATGGGATGACAAACGGTTATTTATAAATTGATCTACCTCCTTAATCTTATAATGGTGCTAATAACGTTTTCTGATTCTGAAAAATTCCTACCTAAAGAAATGCATATTCTGGACATATAATTAACTGCATGCTGTCTCATTCGGTAAATTGACAACTGCGGAAGAGGCAGAGATGGTACCTGCAACGGTTTCCAAGTTTTCAATCTTCTTGTTCAGAATAGCCTATTCCGTTGCAGGAGCATACGCATTTGCCACGGCACGCGGGTGTTCGCTATATCGAGTTGGCTCCTGCAGGCCCCGACAGCTACGCCCGCCTTCTTGTGACAGTGCTGCTGCCCCCGGCGCAGCCAACGCCAAAGAGGCAGCTGTATCCGACTCGTCCTCCATGGCCGCCATTGAGGACGCCCTCACATCAGCCTGTGAGGCTTTCCCAAGAACAGTGGCCCCCACTACGGTAGCCGATGTCACAGTTGTCTTTCCCAAGAACTTTACTGCCTTCGACACTCCCGGCAAGGATGCGACACTTGGTTTTGCGACGTTGCCAAATGCCGCAGTACTCCCTGATGGTACGGCCTGCAGGGCAGCTGAGCCCACCTGTCCA
The DNA here is from genome assembly GCA_030770085.1 of Oryza coarctata. NCBI lineage: Eukaryota > Viridiplantae > Streptophyta > Magnoliopsida > Poales > Poaceae > Oryza > Oryza coarctata. The sequence continues at coordinate 4,125,047 of CM061478.1, forward strand.
GGAACCGCTTCCGCCGGTGCCACTTCTGGAGCCGCCTGAGCTGGTGTTTTTTGTGCTGTGTTAGCTGGTGTCACGTTCGCCGCCGTTGTGGCGGCAACCCAACCTCACCGACCTCCTCCCAGATTGTAACCCGGCCGAGGTCCAGCTCTTCCACGAGGCCTTGCACGAGCTCAGAAAGCCGCTCGACCATCTTCAACGTGGCCAGGGTAAAACCCTGCCTTACTCTCGTCCATCTTCAACTGCCGTCGAGAGGAAATCGCCGAGGTTCGCCAACTGCCGTCGACAGGAGTTGACTTGGTTATCCTTCGATCGCTTGCTGTGACTGTGAGAGACTGTCTCCCATCCGCCGATGCTCAGCGAGGAAACATGCTCGCCTCCACAGCCGTGGACCGCTGCTTCTTCTTCGTCGGGATCAGAAGCTGGCACTTGGGAAAGTCTTTTTCCCCATGGAAGGAAAGCCCACTCCTTTTTGCTTGTCACCTAAGTGCATAAACAATGATGCGATGCTAGTGTCTGGAGTACGTGTCACGTAGGATTTGGAGTAAGGTGAAGAGAAAGAAATAGAGGACAGATCTGTATAATTTGATCGTTAATTATACAACAAACATTTATCTGTATATCGTCTATTGTCTAGATATGATGTAAAAAGATTATATATACAATAGTCATATGAACCATTGTTCGTTACTTCTATTTTTTTAAATAATTTAAAAGAGATGGATTAATTTATTATATCACTTCACAACTACAAAAAAAAATTTAAATTCGTTAAAATAAAATAATAAATAGTATGCACTATTTACAATCATTTTTTTATTAATCTATCTTACTATTTTTTTTCATTTATATTTTGAAGGTGTTATACGTGAAACTGTTATATATATATTATAAGGTGTTTAAGTTTTATTGTAAGTCAAACTTTTCTTTCTTTTTTTCGCAAAACACAGTAATAGTTACATACACTCGTGTATAATTACACCTATAAACATGCGCACATGTACACCATATCTCTAACTATTTCTAAAAAAACTAGGCTATATATAACTTATAATATGGAAGGGAAGGAGTTAATACAAAGGAAAAAAAAGACACCTCTATCGCATCCAAATCAATTTTAGAGAGGGCAGCAAACTTGCTTGCCATTACAGAAATCACCGTGGACCTCGCCATGGCAGCTGTGTTTCCGCTGCAGACTTCTTGCAGTTAAGGATTAAGTGTTCGGTGTTCACAATCCTTTTTTTTTTTTGACACATATTGACACAGGAGAAGCAGGAGAACAGCAAACGAACCCAGGAGGCCTGGACAAGCACAACGTGCCGCCGTCGTTGCTCAGGCCGATGGTCCTCGTCTCCTCGACGCCTTGCCGCATGTCCAGATTCACGTCGTCGCTACATGCTAATTAAAGGGAGGAGGCGAGCGGGGTCACCGGTGGGGAAGGAGGTGAAGAGGCCAGAGGAGTCGTTGGCGCAAAAAGAAAAGAAACGGCAGGGTTGCCAGCGTGGAGGGAGGAGATGAGCGGGCGGAATCGCCGGCTCGGAGGGAACTGAACAAGCAGAGTGACAGGGCGGAGCGGAGGGAGGTGAGGATCTAAGGCATATACATACATACATACATACATACATACATATATATATATATGTATGTATTGAGAGAGAGATAAGAGAGAGAGAGAGGGGGAGATTAGGAGAAAATAATCTTATGAGTCGTATGTGGGGGATAAACCCATCTTACAAGATATGTGATTTAATTTCGTTCATAAATTGATTATCTGATCTAATTTTATGATCAGCCAACCACCAACTGATTCCAAATTTCCTAGTTTAGAGGTACAATCCATATGATCCAAACGGCGGATTTATGGCAAATCACCAGTTCCAATCAAAACTCAAGCACAAATCAACTTTCTTGCCTCTCGATAGCTTTGATTTCGAGTTTCACATCAATGTGGTTGTTTTTTTCTGTTTAATTTCCACCATGTTATGTAAGATTTGACATAACTGGAACAACCCCAACCCTCACAAGAGCAACCAACGCACAGAAAGAAATTACCATGATGACTAGATTTTTCGAACAACTTTGCACGCTGAGAGAGGAACTTCACCGGGATTAAACAGAGAAGCAGATACCGGGGATTCCGACGAGCTCGTGCGTGGATAGACCAGTTTTTCATCTGTGTTGTATTAATAAGATTTTCATCTGCTGTTGATTGATAAGAGAGAATATATGCTGCAAGTCTACTATCGATCTCTCGAGAAAACTCTAGAAAGAAATTGACTGGAAAATTCTAACTAAATCGAAACTTGCTTGTATCATAATTGGTCTTTCTACCTGTCCACGGAAAGCGTAAAAAGTGTTTCCAGAAGAAAATGACTGGATAATACATTAAAATGACTTTAGAGCATAGCAATTCTACCACCACAAATATAATGGACATAACCCGACTACACCGCTAATGTCTATGACTAGTAGATCGTAGTTGGCCAGCCATCTAACTATTGAAATTGATTATTTCTTCGCCACGACGTAGTTTAACTCAGGACTAAGCAGCAACGGCTAGTAGTACAGAGTTCTGTGGTCAAATGCATTGAGTAGATGAAAAAATATATCAGTTTTTCTTACATATCTTTTCTATGAGAAGACATTTGGTGGGCTAGAGAAAGTATATATATGAACTACAAAAAATTTTAAAATTTCAGCTTATATTTCTCCCAAAGCTTCTTTCGAGAGCTTGTTATCTAATATTTTATGAGCAATTGGTTTCAGCAAAATCAAATAATGAAACAATTAGTCTGACTAATTAAATAAAACAGAGCCTAGTCCGAAGCTCTATTGGTTGATATTTTATCTCGATCAGCTGAAGCACAGACTAACAACTCTACAACTTCACCACGAGACATACACTTGACCACGAGACAAGTGAAAAATCTATCGTAACTAAAGAAATATCGAATCAACAACTCAAGACTTCGTTAGGTAAGATCAACATGTTTATATATTTTTATAACATAGTGTATCTTGTTTTCCTCGTATATAATCAAATTTATCTTTTTTTCATATTTTTTTTCTTTTTGACGTCTCGCACATTAGACATCGCTCTACCCGTCTGAGAGTTCAGGGGCTAGGGGGCGTTTCTTGTTGTCGATTTTTTTTTTTTTGCTATTTCCAGGAACGGGGACGTGTGCATACTGTCCAACCAGTAGATAAAGATGAAATAATTTCTTGTTTTTAATCGGAAGAGGGCATAGTCTCGATTAGCTCCCTTTGATAAGACAGCTGCTGGACTTAAGCCAGTTGCGCCTGCAGAGGCCGATATGTTTTGGTCGGAGGGAGTTACAGAAGACAGTATATTATGGTCAGGAAAAAAAAAGGTACAAGTTTATCATGCCCGACAAACACACGGGTTATAGAACTTCTATTAGGTGTTTCACTGGATCACATATCCATCAAAGTTCTCAAGATAGCTAAGCTATACTAATAATAGTAATAAAACAATGTAAAATATTCTTTGCACTGGTGCTTAATTTCATAGAAGCATTTTACATTTAAGATCTTCAATCTTCTGAAAACCTATGATAATATTGTTTTGGGCTGTAGTTAAGAAAGGTTGGTTCAGCATAGGAAACAATGCATGGAATTAAAATACGTTCACGGTCATCCATCTTTCAAGATTTGTTCCATCATATTCATACTACGTGTCCAATTCATGAAATTATAAAGTACTGAACTAAAATTACTAGAAACACACATGTTCAAAGTAAATAGCAGCACTACTTTTTTTACTAGGATCAGCACTAGTTTTATTAGCTGAACCTGAAATGATTGAAGATCAGAAATTCTAGGCCCCGGCGGCGGCGTCCTGTCTTCTATGCACAATGCACAAATGAAGAACGGCCTTCAATGCAACAATGCCTCGAAGGATCAAAATCTCTACAAATCAAAAGCCCCAAACCTAATTTATCCTGGGAGATTAGGGAAATTGGAGAGTTCGGTGGTTAGGGCAAAAGAACTCAAGCTGCACCCGCTTGCTGCTCCTTGTCAAGACGTCGCCAGCCGTCGCATGTAATGTGCTGCATGCCTACAGCTGCGAAGTCTCGTATTCTAGGACGATGGAAGGCAAAGAGGCAAGCTGACGCAAGCAATCATCGTTAGTTTGTTGGGTTTTCCACGATTTTCCATCTACTGGCTGTTGTTTGGACAGAGCAACAGAGTAAATGGCTGGACACTAGTGTCAAAACATGAAGCCCAACGGTGTCACTCATGGTTGAGTAGAACGAGGTATATGGTCTAGGAAAAAAGCGTTGGACTCACCTGACACCACTCCTATAACTGTAGATCCGCCCCTGCCGCAGGCGCGTAGGCAACAAGCCCACCTAGCCAACGGACCAAGGTCAGCTCTCATTAAAGAAATAAAATCAACTGAAAATTCATGCAATTCAGACAATGACATGTTAAAGGATTTCACTACTGTATAGTAAAAAATATATGCCAATAGGAGCACATGCATGGCTGTGAGTTGTGACACTGTTCATCGACAAGAATCTTCCATTCATACGTATGGATGACATAGTAGTACAGATGTACCATTCATTATCATTTTTAACCAAGAAACATGAGTTACACTGCAAACCAAGTAAGCAGTAAAGGATCAAAACAAGCTACGAAATTGTACAGGTCAAATCTTTATGTCAACGATGCAATGAAGAATTTGTATGGAATGGATCTTTCTGGAGAAAACTTCAAAAAAAAGGTTATCAGTTTACAGAACTAAAGCACATCCTGCAACACTGTGAGGCATCCTACTGTACTTCACTAGTGCATCACCTTGGCCTTAGGCTTTCCACGCTATGCTGTGATCTATGTGACTCGAATTCATACTGTTGAAATAATGATATGCATGATCATGTGTCAGGTAGGACCAGCATTAGTAGAGTAGAGATTGTTGAAAGGTAACAAGTACCAACAGCATCATATTTTTTTGCTAATAGAACCTGCAAAATCTGATCTTTGAATCATAGATATTTACAAGCAAAACAGCAAGTCATTCATGTGTATCTCTGCTATAACGTTGTCATTAATTGTAGCAATAAGAAGGCAAAGTTATCAGAACTGACTAGTTATTACTCTTTGAAAATCTACAGTGTGTAATCAAAAGAACTCAACCTTGCATAAACAGGACCAAAATGCACCTATGGTGTCTTCATCAACTGTATATGCAATCGTGTAGGTACCTAGACTTCAGATGGTGTCTTTGCATCGATGGACAGCGCGTGCAAGCCACTCTTGAGCTCGTCTTGCACTAGATCATACACCGCCCTGTGCCTCTTGAGTAGGCTCTTCCCCTGAAACGCCTCTGATACCACCCGAACATTAAAATGCGTCTCGCCATTGCTCCCTGACATCCCAGCATGACCCTTATGGAGGTGCGATATGTCCTCGATCTCAAGCTCCACTGGCAAAAGCATGCGCTCAAGACTCTCCCTTATCCTGCCCTGCCTCTCACCCCCCAAACCACCATTTCCTTCCATCACATCAGCTGGCACCTCCAATTGTTCCTCCTCATGGCTATGCACCTCTGAATTCTCTTGTCGCGCACCAAAAGATGCAAATTCAGGTTCCTTTTCCTTAGCAGCAGACAGTTCAGCAACCTTTTGGACTGCTTCTTGGCTGCCAATTTGATCAGCAGATGCTTCGCCGGTAGCAATCTCCAGCGCCTTGCGCTTCATGAGGCTGAGCATGTTGAGCAGGCCGCTGTTCCTGGACGGCGAGAGGCTCTGTCTGATCCCAAGAAGCTCAATGAACTGAATGGGCACCATGGCGACGTCCTGGGCCGGTGCGCCAGAGAGGCCGAGCACGAGCAGCGCGGCCAGGCCCTTGGTGAGCTGCGCGTCGGAGTCGGCCTGGAAGCTGACCCTGTCCGGAGCGCCCGCCTCCGGCGCGGCGTGTACCCAGACCTGGGAGACACATCCCCGGACGCGGTTGGCGTCGGTCTTGAGCGCCGGGTCGATGGGCGGCAGCCGCGCGGCGTAGGCGAGGAGCTGCTTGTACCGGGCGCGCGGGTCGGGCACGGACTGGAAGAGCGCGACGATGTCGCGCAGCGCCGGGGGAAGCTGGGCCGGATCGACTCCGGAGCCCGAGGCCGAGGCGGCGGAGGAGGGGGTCGGCGATGCGCTGGACCTGGCGACGAGGCGCTGGAAGGACACCGGAGCGCAGAGCGTGAGGAGGTGGGGCTTGGAGAGGAGGGGCTTGGGGGGTATGGTGAGGAGGCGGAGGGACGCCGACGTGGAGGTGGCGGTGGCGGCGGCGGACGGCATGGATGGAGGCGGTTGGGAGAAGGGGAAGGAGGGGATGGTTTCCCGGGTTTGGAGGTCAGGCCTGGGCGGCGGTGAGGGCGCAGCGAAGAGGTGACGGTGGCAACAGGAAAGCGAGCGTTCAGGGTGCGGTTGCCGGATCGCCGGAGAAGGGGGCGGCGGCGGCGGCGGCGAAGATCGGGAGATAAAGAGGAGGCTCCTCGAGTGGCAGCTGAGAAGGATAAGGTTTTTTTCTTCCGACGAATCTTAAGGCGATCTAGGCCGTTGAGAAGTCGACGGAGTAGGAGTATTTCGCTTGGAGACGGCTCTGCTGTGTGGGTCGTTCGAGAATGTTCAGGTTTCACCTCTGATTCTGAACTCCGGGCCCATGTCCGGCCCACTTTGTAAATCGGTTGGGACTAAAAAAACTGCCACAAGTTTTTTGAACCTATATAATATCATCATCTAAATGTAGAAGAACAAGAGCAATCGAGAAGAAATGTATTTGAATTAGACGAAGCATTGATGATCGTTATAGTTAAGGTGTGATTTTGTTATTAAGAAAGATATAAGTTTAGAAGGTAAGTAGTATAAAAAAAGAGTATATTTCGATATTACAGATATATGAGAATATTGATATATACGTTAATTATAAAATTAAATTAGGGTAAATGAAGTGGTGTCAAAGAATACTGTAGAAACTAAAATATAAATTTTATAGAATGACGATTATATTTAGATCATGCCATTACAAATTTACCGGTTTTAAAAAATAAAATTATAATTCGAATGATATCGCTATAACACTCCAAAAAATCAGATACATGCCATGATGCACGCTTCATATACACATTTTTAAATGTTTTTTTATCTACTATATTTTTATATGGACCAAAATACACATGCCTATGCTTCAAATTCATATGGGCATGCTTCATTTCGGATCCAATGGACATTTGAAATCTTTTGTGAAATAGATCATTGCTACCGGCCATCCATCCATTACAAATGCTAAGATATGGGGTAAAAAGAATTTACACAGAGCAGAGAATAAGGGGTAAAGAGGGTAAAAGAAAAAAGGAACAGTGTGGAGGGATTGTCGACCATCGCTCGAGCCTACCTCTCAATGGCAGCTGTTGCTCACCTTTACCATGCCACGTCATTGTTGTCAAACCCACTGATCTTAACCTCACTGTAACTGGATCTGCTCGCACCACACCAAGCTCATCACCGCCATTAGGTAGTGCCTCATCATAGCTAGACCTAGCATACCATCCTAGTTTACCCTAGATATTGTCGTGCGTTGGATCTGCTCATGCTGCCTGTAGACCCGCCATCCCCAACCTCACTGCTACCGGATCTGCTCATGGAACATCGAGCTCATGTTAAGCTCATCACTACCTAGCCTAGACCTCACTACCACTTTTGCCCTAACCTCGTCACCACTATTTGATCTACTATTGACACCCTCATTGTTGCCACCTCTTGTTCGTTGTCACTAGACTAGCAGCTTGAGCTACATTTGGGGCTAGCACATTTATAGTAGGTTTTTAAGCTGTGTAATCTAGGGGTATTTTTGTCCATACAAAAAATAGTGGACAAAAGACGATTCAAAACACATCTCAGGTGTACAGCTTGGCATGGACCCAATTTTTGAGAGTGTTGTAGTGGCATCGTTTGAATTAGGCGATTATAATGCCACTTTGCAAAATAGAAAATTTTATAATGGAATGTCTAATTAACCCTTATTTTTATCCATTTATATTGATTGATACGATGATGTCATCATTATTTCCTTGCGTAGACTCCCCATGCCGATGATACAGTTGAGAGAGTAATATAATAGTAACCGGTTTTATAGCTAACGAACAAAAAAATGGGCATGTAATTAGGTGTATATCAACATAGCCACATTGTTAATTCACTTAGCAGCGTGTAAAATCCACGCAATTATATATAGCTTCAAAAAACTAATTTTGTACTATCAACATTTGATAATAGGATCTGATCCCATGACACATTCCATATATAAGGAGTAGAAAAACCACCACTTTCCTATATATCCAATTTAAGTAAAATTCAGTTCTTCATACTTGCGTTGAAGAAGAATAAGGGAAAATAAAACAGAAAACTAAAGTTATGTTGAACTCATTAATTATACATGTATCAATTTGCAGCATAGTTGATTAAAAAATATTCCAAAATTCTCCACAACACACTCATAGTGATTTCATACAATATATCTATATCTGACAGCATGATGGACCGGGTTCGTCGATGATGTGCACATGGTACGGTATATGAATAATCTTGGGATTGTTTTCCTCTTCTTCCATCACCCTTTTCTCCTTCTCCTTCTCCTTCTCCTTCTCGTCAACCGCGTGACCGTGTCAATGACAATGTGAGTACGCCGCATCTTCTCCGTTGTCAAATCGTCACGTCCATGTTTTCATTGCCAACTACCGTAACCTTATATTTCTCCCGATCGGCTGCAATTGACAAGACACCTACGTCCAAGACAATAATGAGCCTAATGAACTAAGGCGTAAGACGTAGGTGTGTAATTTTCATGTACTTATTTCCATGATCACTAATGTTCATTTACTAAGTATAATGTTACAATGGAGAGGCTTGCATATTAATTATTTAGGTAATATGTTGCCTCAAATATTCACAGCTGCATTCCCTCTCGGAAAGACAAAATTGCCGATTAAAACAGGTAAAAAAAAGCTCATTCATCTCCATCAACAACTTTATATTTTTCAGGTTAAGCAGCGTGAGAACAAATATAAATCAGTAGACACGAATCGTGATGCATGGTGTTATATTAGTTGGAACAAGATGTGATGGAAGTATTACCACATTGTTTAGCAATTATTTGCATAACTTTGGATTTCTTCTTTTCGTCCACCATTGGCACCTTTATCTCCACCTTTTGCAACAACCACATGAAAAATAAATAAATAGAATCTCGCTACACTATTTGATGGAGATGGAATGATTAAACTGCTAGATTTATATGGGTATATTCAACATAACATGCACACACAACATGTTTAATTGTCTTTTTAGCTCCATATGTGAAAAACTAAATATGAAACATGATGATGTAAAGAAATAAAAGTTCATGCATTTGTGTCTTTGTTAACGCCAAAATCTGGACAGTCCGATAGTGCTAAAGCCGATCAACTGAGAGGTGTCCGATGACTACAGTGAAGAAGTCGATTGGATTGTAGCTAAGAAAGACTCGTTTCTAGATTGAAAGACTATTCAGATCAACCGAGTTTGAGAAGGAGCCGTGGAATCTACGGAAGGTTATTTTATCTTTATAAATTATAATCTTATCTAATTAGAAACATTTAGTAAGTTAGTTAACTTCTTTAGAGATATTTTTTAGGAAATAGTGTTCGATGGTTATAAACGCGTCAGACTTTGTAAATCTAGGTTATAAATACAGACCCTGGAGGTATGTAATCTATCCCTCGATCAGTATATAACTTCGGCGCATCGCCACCCTAGTTCATCTAGGTATTTACCGGTGGGTTTTGGCTCTCGACGCGGGGTTGCATCGATTAAGTTCGATCTCTAGTGAAGGAGTAAGTCCCGCTACTATCTCGATATGTTCTGCTCCATCAGATGTATCACATCACGTCCGTGCAAAGCCTATCGGTCTATCAAGCTCCTTCCACCTTTGTCAGTCTCGTGCTGTATCGGTTAGGTTCGACCTACGGGGCTACCGACGGCAGATAGAGCTGTAGGCTTATAGTTTTCTGTACGGCGTCTCATCGGAGTGTTAGCCGATGAGTTATCCATGTTATGAGCTTCACGTTAAGTGCATCGGCCCCTCGACCGATACGCACCAGCCTTTAGAGGTGTCCCTTGACGCGCAACGCTAAGCGCATCGGTCTTCCAACCGATGCGCACCCACCTTCATAGAGGTGTTCCCTCATCGGCTGAGCTAGCTGATGGGTTCGTTCCTGTCTTTACCTCAGCATGGCCGATCCGGCGTCCTTCATATCATCGTTGTTGGCCTCAGCCTCGTACTGTCTCGGTTAGGTCCGATCTTTGAGGTTTGGTGTTAACGGCACTATTACGGTGGGCGATGGGTCTCATGCTACCATATCTAGAACAGCATCGGCTTTGCAGCCTATGCCTTTTAATATGATTCTTTGCCAGTCCGTATGTGTCTTCATTGGTTTTCTAGCCGATGAACGATTGTTACGGCTTCCGTCGACTATCCAGAGGGATCCTGTGCGCTTTGCTATCCTCTAAATACACCCCGGTTCCTTCATCGGCTCTACGGCCGATCCCTCGTTGACACCTGTCCATGCCTTCATCGGCTCCCCAGCCGATTGAAGAGCTTCCCGATTCCTATCGGCAAATAGCCGATAGCGAAGGGCCTTCTGGGCGTGGCCAATGGCCAACCTGATCCTATCGGTAGCCAGCTGATAGCGAGCGCTTGTATCGGCCCACCGTCCAACGGACCTGTTCGTCTCACCTCCTTGTCAATTGCAGGGTCAAATTGACAAGTCACGTCCGCATCCGTACTGTCGCACTAGAGCCGATCGAACCCCATGGCCCTTGGCGTGCGTACCTCGAGCCACGGAGTGAAGCCGACCGGCCTATACTGGATCTAAGCATACCTCCCAGGCGTCGGCGTGTTCACACTGGGGCGTGCGAGAGATCTTGGCGCGAACATATTTTTTAGGCACGCCAGGTGGGACAGAAGGTTTCATTCATCGCCAATAAGAACCATACTATATTAATCGGCCGATATGGTAGAAATCTTCATTCATTAGCTGATTGGATTGGATTTCATTCATCGGCTGGAGAAACCTGAAGACCTTCCATCGACTAAAGATCCTTCATCGGTTGGTGGTATAATTTCATCAACCAGCGGGACTCTACAAGTACCTGATTAGAAGTTAGATTTTACTTATCAACCCGGGAGGCATCTTGTTGTCAATATGTCTAAAGAAAAGGTTGATTCCAAGACATATTCATCTGAAGATGAAGCCGATGAGGAGATTATAGATCTAGTTACTATGGAGGATCTGAATGAAGACCAAAGGCGGCATATAGAGCAGAACATGGACAACTTTCAGAAGCTCTGTTTGGAATCCTTCAGTATGACTAAACAAGGGCCGATTCAAAAAATACTGTTATGTGTTTTGATGAAGGAATCAGGCCATTTAGCACCTGTGAATTCTTCCAAGCCGTTGTAAGAGATTTTCAACGAATCATTTTATCAAGCATTTAGTAATCCATCAATAGTATGGCTGGATACATTGCAAGATCTGATCAAGAAGACGATACAAGAATCTTTAGCTTAAGAGCCTGATCAGGATCATGTGCCTTTATCGATAGAGATGGAGGAAACATGGCAAAACAAGGATCTATCAGCAAATATGTATCCACCAATACAAGATCGATTCGGGGGGCAACAGCAGGAGGTACCTCCAGAATTTTTTCAGAGAAATCATTATGGAGAATATCACAGGTAGAATCGGGTGCCATATCCACCTCCACATGATCAGGAAGATATTCTAAGAGAGAAGATTGGTTAATCAGGATTGTGGACACAGTAGAAGAGCAATTTGGTATCAAGCCTAAAGATCAAATAGTTATGTATTGGCACCCATATCTAAAATAGTTTGACAAAGTTCCGTTAGCTCGCCGATACACGATACTAGATTTCTCAAAACTTTCAGGGCAAGACAACATATCTACAATGGAGCACATCAGCCGATTCTTAGCACAGTGTGGAGAAGCATCGACTGAGGAAGCTCTCAAAGTCTGTTTCTTTCCCTTATCCCTCTCTGGATCGGCCTTTGTATGGTTTTCTTCATTACCGCCGAGCTTGATTAAAGGATGGGCCGATCTAGAGCAGTAATTCCATAGATATTTCTTTACTGGGATTCAAGAAATAAGACTGTCAGATTTGACATCGGTTAGACAGAGGCCTAATTAGTCCGTCCTAGAATTCATCCAATGTTTCCAGGATATCAGAAGCCGATGTTATAGTCTTGTTCCGAGTGATGAACAATTCACCGATTTGGCCTTCCAGGGGTTGTCAAGTCGCATCAGGTGAAAATTTTCTTTGCAAGAGTTCAACAATTTAACACATCTGATGCATGTGGTATCGGCTTACGAGAGCCGATTATCAGGAAAAGAGGAGATGTCGAAGCATTGGAGGCCTGAGGAAGAGAATTTCGAAGCATGAGTCTTCATACTTCGAAATTGGGGGGCATGTATTAACGCCAAAATCTGAACAACCCAATGGTGCTAAAGCCGATCGATTGAGAGGTGTCTGATGCTTACAGTGAAGAAGTCGATCGGATTGTAGCGAAGGAAGACTCGGTTCTAGATTGGAAGACTATCTAGATAAAACCGAGTTTGTAGAGGAGCCGTGGAATCCACGGCAGGGTATTTTATCTTTGTAAATTGTAACCTTATCTAATTAGGAAGGTTTAGTTAGTTAGTTAACTTCTTTAGAGATATTTTCCTTTGTTTTTGTTAGGAAATAACGTCCGATGGTTGTAAACGCGTCGGACTCTGTAAAACCAGGGTATAAATATAGACCCCCTAGAGACATATAATATATCTCTCGATCAATACAATCTCGGCGCATCGTCACCCTAGTTCACCTAGGTGTTTATCGGTAGGTTCTGGTTCTCAACGTGGGGCTGCATCGGTTAAGTCCGATCTCTGATGAAGGGGTAAGTCCCGCCACTATCTTGGTATACTTTGTTCTATCCAAGACTGCATCGGTTAAGTTCAAACTCTTAGTCCGATCAGGTGTACCGCATCACGTCTGTGCAAGATCTATCGGCCTATCGAACTTCCTCCACCGTCGTCGGTTTCATGCTACATCGGTTAGGTCCGACCTACGGGTCTGCCGACGGAGGATTAAGTTTTAGGTCTATACGTCTCTCTACGGCGTCTCATCGGAGTGAGTAGCCGATGAGTTATTATAAATGTAAGTCCCCATCATCATGCGGCTGATGGATTCAGGCGTTAGGCCTGTAGGTAGCTGATGACATCCCTTCTACCTCATCGTCATGTTGGGTCTGAGCCCCCGCCGTCTCGGTGTCGTTAGCCTCTGGCCTTATACTGTTTCGGTTAGGTCCGATCTATCGAGGCTGGCCTTAACGGCGCCGTTACTGCTGTCGCTCACCCGCATGACCTCACGGGGGGATCGGCTCCCGCTCTGCGTATCAGATGTGGGTAGCGCCATCGGCTCTTTTGTTGATAGGTCCTTTAGTGTGTTACACATGTCTATCTCTCGCACCTCTATTGGCTTTTCAGCCGATGCGCTAGCATTCGCATCTCTATCGGCATCCAGTTGATAGGGAGAGTCGGGTAGGCCTTCCGACTGACCGACAAACATGTCTTATCCCCTTTTCCTTGTCAATTGTAGGATTAAATTAACTGGTACGCTCATAAACCTCAATGCTTAAGGACCTACACTGGAGTTAAGCAGACCTCCCAGGCCTTCGCATGACCAAGTCACCGTCATTCCCTGATCACGGGATTTTTGGCGGTGAGCAACATGATAGTTAAGCCATTGTTGGCCCCTAAGCAACTATAGCTTAGTCAATTCATGCTAGACATGCTCTTGGTGCACACAATCAAGAGTAAGGGGCCTTCGAATCTCAAGTATTTTCCCTTTGAATATTTTGTTTCTATACTTTGCAGTGAATTCAAGTTCTTCTACATGTCCATCATGATGAAGACAATGGATTCCATTGGAGATAATACCAAAATAGAACATGGTTTACTATCTTAACTCCAACAAGGTCAGCACATACAATTTTGGTTGTCTTGCTGCTGCATTAGATGCCTCTTGGACTCTCTCCATCATGACTTTGACTTCAAATATGCGCAATACATTGGAGACTAGTATAGTTTCCACATGTGTACAACATGTCTACATTAATGGACTGTTTATAACTATCAATATTATTTCTTAACACATACTAACTAATGTCTTCTTCAACAAAAAATAGACTAAAAATTTGAGTCCATCAACACGCTCGCTATTAGAGAGAAAACTGCTACCTTCATGCTAAGAGAAATCATGAATAAGAAACTAAGCTTTTGAAAAAGTAATGCTCAAAATTTTAGCTATAGTTTATATCGAAAACAATGTTCATTGCTTTGTTTGTTGTAACATAAAATTAGTCTTCTATGTGATAAACAATATTATTTATTTCATATATACAATTACTTATGTTCAATTAATATTAAATACTTATTTTAATTTTCTAACATGACAGGTTGTGGTGGCTCTCTTTATTACATGAGCGGTATGTTTGTACGGCTAATTTATGTGATTGTGGCTATAAATGTGGTTTTCGATACATATTGTTTCGATACGTGGCTGTGGATATGTGTATATGTGAATTTGGATGAATTTGAGATTGCAAAAACATGAATAAATGTGAATTTGTATGTATGGATGTGGGGATATATGGTGTTGCTGGGTTTAGGGTTTTTCTGTCATTTTCAGACAGCATGGCTAGTAAATTCCTAAAGCATGCCAAAATTTAATTTTACCGCATCAATGACATATCTACACTAAACCCATATGAGCTTAGCTGTGACGGTGGCATTTATACCCATTACATAAATGCCACCTGTCACAAGTGAGTCATCTATGGCAAAGCCACTTGTTCAAGGTTCTCAACCTTATTTGTGGCCGGTGCTATAGGTGGCCCATCATAGGGGTTGATCACTAATAATGATCCTTTATCTGTCAGAGATAAAGGTGGAGCTATCACTGACCATTTATCTTGACTAGATCTCTACCCATTAGAGATGATGGTTTGGCCCAAAAGTAGTGACCTAGACTAGCCTAGTGCAAATGATAATATTGGTAATATGGATAGTTTAGTCACAAAAATTATTTTTACATGTTCTATGTTGTTATTTAGGAGAAAATTTAAACTCTAAAATTTGCTATATTTTAGGACGGAGTGAGCAGCATAAAGGCAAGAGTGAGAGAGGTAAGCGGGAGAATAGAGAAATAAATGTCATCTTTATCTAGGAAAAATATAAAGAAAATTTAAAGGAGGAAAAATAATATAGGCACACATTCTGTTATTTCTGAAATCTCGCTCATATTTTGGAGCTTAAATTTCACATTAAATATATATTGTAATTTTTTTTCCATTTCTAGTGTTTCTTTGAGAGCATTGCTAGCGGCGCAAGGAATGTAGGACAAATTATTTTTTGACCGTACAGGCCGAATTATGTTAAGGTGGGAATTAAGAACAGAATTAATAACCTGCCGATCCATGCATGCCAAGTCAACAACTCCTCGATCAGTCAGATCAGCTACGCCCACCAAACTACATCCTGCGAAGGTTCGAAGATGCTGGCATTACACTTGCGCAATAACTTTGAGGATGCTACTTAGATATCATCCGATGCAGACCATGCATTAGACATGCCACGAGCATCAGAGGTTTCTCAATCTAGAAATGGGCTCGCTGAACTCAAATCTCTGATGCATTGGTCACCGCTGAAATGGAATTATACATATATATTTAAATTAATATATTTTTTATAAAATTATATATCACCCTAATGCCCTATAGGGGGATTTTTTTGATTTTTTTAAAACTTCTTCTTAGAGAGCCTTTTATGTGATGTGATAGATGACCATAGGCCTAGGATAGGATAGGGCTTTTTTTGCCTAGAGGGTGTAAAACCCCTCCTATCCTCACTAAAATCAATAGAAATTATCTCACTAAAATCAATAGAAATTATCAAAATTCTGAAAAAAAAGAGAATGGAGAGCGGGGGAGAGAGGGGGAGGACAGCAGCGAAGCCATACCGGTTTGCTCACTCAACTATAGGTAAAAACCTTCAATCACAAGCTATGTCAATTATTTTTGCTTTGTAGTTATATATATGTAGGATTGTATTAGTTAGAGTATTATACAGTATAGTATAATAATTAGTTCCGTTGTAGATTCATTAATTCGTATGTGTAAAATTTCTTTATGGTAAATTTCATATTCTCATTTTCATAGATCTAGAGGACAGTAGAAATCGATACATGGTAGTAGGTAAGGATGAATATAACATAGTTAACCTACCTTTTTTTGTTAGGTAAAATATCCAGTAATGTCATATTTCAGTTATTTCATAGTTGTGGCAATGCTAGATATGATTCATGTAGTATTGATTTATCTGAGTTTAGTTCAACGGCTAAGGGTATTGATAAGCTATCTGAGAGAACATGTGAGTCAACTTATAATTGGTTAATTCGAGGAGCCTCAAATCAACACAATCTATATTTATATCATAGTGAGCCATGCAACAGAAGGTTTTTTTGAACTTATGCTGGTGGATTGCACTGCCACTTAGATACAGTATGTAGAGATGTCATTTGAATGTTGTTGGCCCCTTGGTATTCTTATGTTGGTATACCAGAAGGATAACAATGTTGCAATGAATATTTAAGATGTTGAGGGTCCAAGCCTTGTGGTGGATTCTGTTGGAACAATAGAGGAAAACAAGGTACAAAGAAGAAGCAAGATAGCCAAGATGCATGGCTATTGAAGGGGGGATAGTGGGTAGTATCATGGAGGAAATGGGCAAGGAAAAGTTGGATAATGAGCACGCCAAAGATTGTTGATCATCAGATGAGAATGATGATGTAATGCCTATTGAATAAACAAATGAGGGCTTCTCGAATCTTGTTATCTCCGAGAGACATCATGTACACTGAGTGTGTAAAGAGAATGAGGTAATTAAGGGTGTTAGGTATGCTTATGTGGAGGATTTAAATGAGGCAGTGAAGCATTGGACGGTAAATTGGAAGACTATTGGAATGTAAACATCGTGACCTAGTATCAATGCTACTTAGAAGGGGTATAGAAATACCACCGTAACATCACATTTGCATTTATTGCAACTAAGATGTATAGCAGTATTATTAGCAACCTAGAGTACGAATCAAGATCAATCATTAGCCACATTGAGAACAAATTCAAGTACACCATTAGCTATGCAAAGACAGAGGGAAAAACAAAAGGTTGTTGAGATGACGTTCAGCATCTTTAAAACATCTTATGATGATTTATCTCATCTGTTAGCTTGCATTGGCCAAAGAAATAGAGATAGTTACTTTGACATACACTCCCATCATCTGATGAGCCTAACAAGAATGTGCTATAGAGAGCATTTTTCACTCTAGGTTATTGCATTAAGGCCTTTGTGCACCATGGTCCCATATTGTGTATTGATCTTACATTTCTGACCGGTAAAAACAGTGGTTAGATATTTACAGTAATTGGAGCTAATGGAACAATAAAGTGTTACCTTTTGCTTTTGCTTTTATTAAGAGTGAGAACACTGGAAGCTAGTACTGGTTTTTGGAAAGTGTGTAGTCAAGTTGCGTGTGAGACCAAATATTTGCCTTATACATGACTGTCATGCGTGCTTGTTGTGGGCAATTGATTACCTATAGAATGGATGGGTTGAGAAGGGACATCCAGGTAGGCAAAATGATGTTTGGAGTAGATGGTGCATGTGCCATATGGGTATAAATTACTATAAGCAATTCAAGAACAATCAACTAATGGATCTTTTCAAGAGGCTCTGTGCCTTGATTCAAGAGAAGAAATTCAACGAGCTATAGAAGAGGTTGAATGAGTTGAATAACAAACAAACAGATGAGCAATCTATGGGGCCACAAGTTAAAGGTGATGAGGCTCCTATAGCTCTTAGTCCTCTACATAATGATGCACCTACTATGAGAAGGTTATCGGCCTCATCGATTCAGAAATTTTCAAAGTGGTTTAAGAATGAGCCAAAAGGGAAGTGGTCCTTACTGTTCGGCACTAAATATTCTCATTTTGGCATAATTACTACAAATTTGGTAGATATTTATAACTGGGTTATGCAAGGTGTGCAAGGATTGACACTAGTTGGTAAAATTGAATTTATCCTTCATACCACGAAGCCTTTTAGGGATTGCTACAAGGTAGCTGGCCCCGCCATGGCAGACAACAAACTATTCTTTGGCTATGTATTGACTAAGTACATCGAAGAAAAATCCAAGAAGGGCATGAAGCATCAACTATTACCTCAAGATATAGAAGAAAACATGTATGAAGTCATGCGCGTTGACAGGAGCAGGCATGGAATCTATCATAAAAGAATTATACAAGAATGTGTCCTAAAGGAGGATGGTCGATGTACTTGTACTTGTATGAATACTTTGATGTTGCATAAGCCTTGCTCTCAGATGCTTGAATCCAGCCGTGCTTGTGGCATACCATCCCATCTCTTTGTCTAACTTTAGAAAGAAGCAATCTTCAATACCTAGAGGGAAGAGATATATGGTTTTGGCATTGTGGGGTCATCACAACTGTAAATTTGAATGTTATTTACATTCCAGATCCAACAAAATTAAGGGACAAAGTAGGTCGATGTAAGACAAGACACATCATAAATGACATGGACAAGTCTGAGGCAGAGGGATGGATTAAACATTATACCAAATGTGATCAGAATGGCCATACTTACAAGAAATGCCCCAAGGATGTAGTAGGTCAAGCGTAGTGAAAGTCAATCCCTCAGGAGTGGCTACCAATGATAGTGAACCCTAGGGTGAAGGCACGACATCTAGATGTCCATATCCTAGCATTCTCATTCATCTGTAGGTGGCGTAGTGTAGTATTGGTTTATTGTAATAATACTATGTACCTTAATATGGTGTAGTTTGTTGTGTCCTATGATGCATCATGAACATTTTAGTATTGTATCTTAATTTGTCGAAACTACGTCATTGTATGTGTATTGTCGATAAACCATTTATGGTGTGTTGTCATGCACTATGTTGTTTGTGTTCGTTGTGCTCGTCTTTCTTTACTTTTTTATACTTACTTTCTTGTTTATTGATGTCCATATTTAACTCATGTTTATTTAGGTTGTAACCTTCTATTCCATGTAGGAATTATGTACTGGACACCCAAGTTTCTCAATCATGGCATCGACAAAAACCACTAGTCATATTAGTATGCAGTTAATGGTGCAGAGCTTAACACCTTCCATCCATGCCCTTCATTACATCTCTTGCGCATTGACCCACGGTTCATCAAGAGGTAAACACATAATTGTATTATCCATATTTGTATATCCCCTTTTGTATTGTCCATATTTAACTAGCGAATATAATTTTATGGTTGCATGAGGCTGGCCTTCTACTGCTGTGTAGGGTAATCGAGGCTGCAGCAGACGATAAAGACCCAACAAAGTGGTGGGATGTAGATAGGTCCCTTTTGGCTACTCTTGTGGATCACTGTAGTCCAGGGACACACGTACCACCTGCCCTATGGGAGATGGTACCAACACTTTTGGACTTCTCATACCTACTAGGGCTCACACTCTCTAGGAAGGCTATGGGTCCCATTGATGGGGCCCTTGGATGGAGGGAGGACATCACACAACTGTTCTCTCATGTGATGCACCTACTAGGACTTGGTGCACCTAGCATCCTTCCCCACTACACTATGATTGGGCCTACAAAGGTCTGATTTCTTCAGTTCACTATAAGTTAATGGTATAACAGAATAATTTTCTTCTTTAGCTAGTCATACATGTTAACTAACACATGTCTTTATATTATACAGTGGTTAGTGCCACTCTGACATTGATGAGTACTTGGTTCAAAAGAGTTTGGAGGCGTACCTACTTTGGCTATTCGGTTGGGTGAAGTTCACCAGCACAGAAGGATATTGTGTGTTCGCCAAATCCCATATAGGTTCCCTACAGTGTCGGTTGCCTTTTATGGATTTGGCACATCCACTCAAGGGGCACTAGGTCCTCATCCACATGTGTTGCCAGGCCTTAGTGTCAACCATGGGTTACTTCTAGGAGGTCCATCAGGTAAGTGCAAATAATGTTTAATTGTCTAAATGTACTACAATTCTAATGCAAGATGTGTTGCCAAATTGTTGTTGGTGCGTGTAGGGACCTCGTCAGGGTTGTTTGCTAGTGTCACCTCATTTACGTAGGGGTCACCTGCCTCCCCGACCCTATGTTCAGCCTTTCTAACATCTCTTTCAATTTGTTCGCTCGTACAACTACACGTCTGATCACGTAGTGTGATGCTCTTTTCCATAGGGTTCCACGTTGGGATCTTTGTAGCTGTTAGATCTTCCTTGTGGGCAGCATATGTTCATACTTGGGTGAGTGATCCTTTAGATGTGGACGACTTATATGGTGTGCCAAGCCAAGAGGTACTTGGTTTCTCATAGCTTCAAGAAGCTCCACCACCACAAAACTAGGAGCAAACAGTAGCCACACCCATGCAGGAGGGGTGTGTAGGACATGCCATACCACCAGACCAGCTGACATACTCACATGGACACGTTAGGGCCCAGGGTAGCAAGGGAACATGGAGAGGCCTAGTGATTGTGGGCTTGGCCATTAGTGCTTCAGACTAGTACTTCACTCATTGTGCTAGTGATCCACCTTTTGTAGAACTTTGTGCATGATTCTTATTTTCATGTTTGTGACTATTAGTGCCGCGCCTAAATGACACATCACTATTTGTATGATGTGCCACTGATAAAGCCTTTGTGCTGTCATAGCTTTACCTTTTTACTCACGAGGCAACACATAACACCTTTGCCTTTGAATGAGACATCGTGCTATTTGTAGGACATGACAGTGATACTAGTTTTGCATTGTTGCTGCTTCACCTATTTACTCATATGAGTACACATAACACAACCATGTGTTAATGAAATGTCCCTATCACCGCTTTACGTGCACCTTTACTCCCACGCTATGTCTCCATCATCCCTTTACTAGCACACACGTCTTTAATTCCACATCCACAACTTTACTAACCTTTCTATGCTGTTACTTGTTTGTCAAGTCCCTATCAAGTTGATTCCACAGCTGCACCTCACTTGGCTCACCTCGGCACTATTTAAAGGCATGCATCACTGCATACCTAGCAAACTATGTGAACATGAGTGATACGCCTCGATGTCCCGATCTTCACGACGTAGGATCAATCACCAAATAACTAGCTTCGAAGAAACCAAGATAACTTGCTGCAAGTAGCGATAACTAGTGCAACCTGATGGATAAAACTCAAAGCCAACCACCATCTCAATACGACAACCTGAATCGAGGATTCGCTCAACCACACTCTCAAAGAAACCAACCAACACAGCCTACAATCAATAGAGGAGACCTCAAAGGGAGTAGGAGCACCAATTAGGAGCAGATGAAGCCGCCGCTTCTGTAATTACTGCGAAGGAAGTCACAAGAGCAAAGGGGTAGAGATCAACTCTCAGGGGTTTGCTAGCACACAGCTGAACAAAGTGGTCTATATTCTCAATATCATAATCTGTGATTACAATGAGTCTAGGAGGTATTTATACTAGCAATAGCCCTGCTAGGTAGGTGGAAACTCGAAAAGAAAATAACTAGTTCGACTATGTGAAAAGACCTCTTCAGAATGAGCTCCTGGAGAGTTTTCACGTGGCTGTAAGTCTTCTGCGCAATCTTCATTGTTTTGGCAATAACTCCACCTAGGAAAGCCCAAATGATGCATGGTTTATTGCGTTGGATTCTTGACATGGCACCCTTTCCAACCATGTATGCCGTGTACCACATAATATTATATAATGGTACAGTTTAATACATGAACTTTAGCATCAGGCTGGCTGTTGACCTTCCGAGCAGTATACACTAAACAGTAGTATGTGCCCAAATGGTAGCTCCAAACTGGTAGGGGCTAGACTCATTGGAAACTAGACTTGAAGAGCTTTCCAAAACGTGATCATAGACCACCATAGCTTCTGGGAATCAAAATATATGACAGTTTCTTCTAGATGGTTCTGCAGAGCTGAACTGGTTCGAGTATAGTTCGTGGTCGGCAACTGGTCTGAAGTGGTCTGCAGCTGGTCGGAAGTTATCTCCTTGTGTGTTCATGTCTTCCTCCTTAGTAAACCTAACCATTAATAATGTACATGACTTAGGCAATATATAATTCTCATTAATATTAAGATAAATCTCACAAAGTAGCGCGTGCACCTCTTGTTGTAGCTTCTTTGCTCGACTACGTATAATCGGTCCATCAATTACTTGGACTGGTGTTGATGTAGGTGAGACCTGAGTTGGTGTAGCTTGAGTTGAGGGTTGTGACATCTTGCTTGATGGCATGGTCATATCAGTGAGCCTCTAGTTGCATGCTCCGTATAGCAATGTTCTTCCTCTTTAGTTCAATTCTCCAATTTCTACAAACATTTGCGTTTCCATTGACAATCTAGGTTTAACAGATAACATTAGGGCCATGGATATCCCGAATGGAGGGCTAATCCATTCGCTAATCTCATTCCACCATGGATTGATCATCCCTTGCCATTGTAGTGATCATTGCCAACTAGAGATAGCCTAGCGACATAGCATTCGTGGGAGGAGATTCTTCATTTGTCCAAACATGGACGAGCAATGGATCATAAGCCCCTCATCCTATTCAAACTATTTGTACTATTCATTATGTATATTGGATATGCCTTTCATACTTACCTCAATTTTTCATAGACCAATCGAATGTGCACATACATTGAATGGATTGAGGCATACGAGCAATGAACAAAGGCCAAACTAGCAATAACTATCTTTATGGTCTGAATGCCCCAAATGCACATGCAGTGACTGTTGTTAGGTAGAAATGTCCATGGCTAGAGATACATTGGGAAGAAATACTTTCTTTGTTGAAACATTGACAATGACTTTGTTGTAAGTTCCATTCAATCTTTCTTCCATTGAGAAATCCTATTGTCATCTTATGAACTAATTTACCCTAAGCTATAGAATGATTCTAGGGTGTGTGGATTCATTGAGTGGATTCATATGGGGATGCCATCATGTGATGGGAGAAGGACCAGGTAGGCTAAAATGCCAAAACAATACTGTTGAGTGAAAGAGGACCACGAGTAAAGAGTATAGTCCGCTAGCCTAGACTGGAGAAACAATCCTTTGGCAATCCCAAAATGGTCGGAGCATTGAAAGTGTGCATGTGGTGATCATTGCCAAGTCACAACATCCTTCATGGAAGAGACATACGGGAGGGGATTCCTTATTTTCCCAAACATAGAAGATGACTTTACAGTATGTGTTGTTCCTAATTTTCCTTCATGGTGTCATGAAGTACTTTAATTATTCAAAGAATTTACTTTTCATAAAACGACCTAAGGGTGTATGGGTTCACTTCATGAATTGATATGGTGAGACCAAACTATGACAACCGTAGGGTTATGGAGGCTAAAACAATGGTAGAATACAAATGGAGAAAAGATGAAAAACATCGACAACATGTTGAATGGGAGCAATGATGTCAGTAGGCATCAAGAAGGAACATAGATAGAAAAAAGGATGGTATGCTAAGGCACCTGACCGACTTAACATAGTGGAGGAACACGGATAGTGATTACCTTAAATCTGCGAAAGATTCAAGGAACATCTAGTTCCATATAAGTATGTAAGGCATGAATCATTTCGGTGACCTAAGTAGTCATCATAGCAATTGGCAAGTGCTTCTGATGAACTTCAACCTACCGCCTTGGTTGCGCTTTAAAAGAAAATATATTATGCTTTTGATGCTAATGCAAAGGTCATGACAGCCTATAAATAATATTGATGTGTACTTAGAACCTCTAATCGATGACATGGAAACGCTAGGCATATGGGGTCTCAGACATGAGATGCTTACGGATAGGAGAACTTTAGGATTCATGTTTTGTTGTTCTGCACCATTAACGATTATCCTACACTTGGTAACCTTCTTGGCCAGACTGTAAAAGAAAAGAAAGCTTATTTGGACTAGTATGGAGGAAACATACAGTGTGTGGATGAAGAATTCATACAAGATGGTCTATGTGGGTCATAGGAGATTCCTTTCACTATATCACTCATATTGAAAAATGAGGAAAAATTTTAACATCACGAAGGAAAGGGCCAGTGCACCATCAACTTTAACTCAAAGACAAGTGCATGTCCTAGTGGGGGACATCCATAAAGAATTTGGAAAGAAGAAAAAGGCTAGTAACTCAAAGTTAAAGGTATGTGGAAGAAGTTAATATTCTAGCGGTTGCCATACTGGGAACGTATGGAGATATGCCATTGTATTGATTTAATGCACGTACAAAAGAATGTTTGTGAGTGTCTTGTCGGGTTACTACTTAATATCCTTGGAAGGAGGAAGGACGGGCTAAATGCACATCGAGATTTGGAAGATATGAAAATCTATAATAAGGAAATGTAACCAACAACTTTTGAGACTGGAAGACAATACCTCCTTCCAGCTTGCCACACTTTGTCTAAGGATGAGACAATAGATATGTTATGATGTATCAAGAGCATTAAGGTTTCATGTAGGTACTCATCATGACCAAGTTAGTCATGATGGATGACCTCAACATGGTTGATATGAAGTCCCACGACTGTCTTATTCTAATTACATAGCTCTACCAGTTGCCATTATGAATATTCTGCTGCTCAAAGTGAGGCACGTGGTAATGTAGTTATGTTCCTTCTTTAGTGTAATTGGACAGAATGTCATCGACCTAGAGAGACTAGATGACCTATAGGATAATGTCATCTCAAGATATACTTCCCACCTACATTCTTTGATATCATGGTATATCTCATTGTTCATGAGTTAGATGTACCCATTCGAAAGGCATATGGAAATTTTAAAGGGTTACGTACAAAATTGGTCTCGTTATGAGGGAAGCATGATTGAAGGGTACACCACTAAGGAAGTTATCCAATTTTGTGTGTACTATATGTCATAGACCAGGCCAATTGGAGTTCCGTGGTCAAGACATGAGGGCATGCTAGAAGGGGTTGGGACCATCGAGAAACTATCATTGTAGACCACACCCAATATGATAAATCCCATTTAACCATGTTGTAGCATATGACCGAGGTAGTATAATACTTGGATGAACACAAAGCAAAGATCCAAGATGACAATACTAACTAACCAACAAGTTAGGTTTGAAGAAAATATATTGCAAAATTCAATGAAAGGTTCAAGGATCATGTTTCCAATTTGAACAACATCACAAGTGAGATATTGAAATGGTTAGCATGAGGTCCTAGATAGGATGTTCTAACTTGGCAAGGATATGACATCAATGGATACATCTTCTACACATGCAAGCAAACAACAAAAGCATAGTGTAGAACAGCAGGATATGAATAGAGGTAGTCAATGACCAACTTGGTGCTCATGATCAGTATTATGGTTGCATAGTGAAGATAAGGGAGCCGAGCTATGTGAAATTTAAAGTGGCATTGTTTTGGTGTAGCTGGGTCAAACTAAAGGATGCTAAGGTTGATTCAAAAGGATTCACACTTATAAATCTGCAGTCCAATGGATACAAGGATAAGCTGGTTATTCTATCCAAACAAGCTATCCAAGTTTTCTACATAACCGATCTAGCAAATAGGAGGCTTCATACAGTTTGTGAGGGTAAAAGAAGAATTGTTGGGGTTGAAAATGTTGTAGATGAGGAAAATTACAATAAGTATGTCTATGGTGCTAGCCAAGAAGGTCTGTTTAAAGAAGTTCAACAAGGTGATGGTAACGTGTATTCACGTTCTGACCATGAAGAAGGCATTCTTATGTAATATAAGCATATGAGATGTACTCATTTTTGTTGATGATGTCTATGTCAAAGTGACTATGATGTTCAATTGAGAACTACAAAAAATTGTAAGCATATGAAATGTATTCATGTCTAAACATGTTCTTTAAAAGTGCATTTGAACTTGTTATGATAAATGCATGGCCTTTCAAAAAAATATTATTATGTCAAATTGAGAAATGGCTTAAGACTATAATTGAAATAATTATTAATTCATGTCTAGTTGAGAAATAGCTTAAGACTATTATTTAAATGGTTTTTAAATCATATACTGTAAATGATGTGGATGTGCAGTGACTTAGGTACAAGCTAGTCAAACTGACCTATGACGGGCCATAGATGCATACCCATCATAGATCACATACCAATCATAGGAAAGTATCTTGTGACAGGTCTTTATCTATGGGACATCACAGGTAACTTACATATGACGGGTTTGTAGCTACGACCCATCATAGGTTAGTTTCACTCGCTTGAATGCAGTCTTCAACCCTAAGTCACCAGACATCCACATCGTCCTATCCACATCCACCACCATCACAAACCTGAGCTCCATCATCTCTAGCTCATGCTCCACTGTCCCCAGCTCAGCCCTCCCTGAGATCAACTGTCCCTAGTGCAGCACCACTCAACCACCACTGCACTACCTGCATTGCCCCAAGCTCCATTGACACCAACCCATGCGGCCTGAGCTCCATAGTTCCTGGCCTCCTTGAGCTCCCTGAGCTCAATCACCATAGGCTCATGCTTCCCAAGGTATGTTGGCACAGCCTCCCTAAGCTCAATTTACTAATTAGAATTTTGACATGTGATTTGCATATGCTTGGTTCAAGAAAATGTTTTAGTTCTAGATTTTTGAAAATATGACCTAGTTAGAATATATGGTTTGACCCTACTTAGAATTCTATAGGAAAAAACTACCCCTTCTGTCAATAAAAATATATAGTTTGACCCTAGTTAGTCTCATTATATATAACTATTTTTTCATTTATTCAAAATAATTAAGAGGTCAAAATTAGATGTTATTAACTACTAAAAGTATAAAAAGCTAATAAGTATGTCAGGAGTAGCTTAATTTAAACTTCTTGTTCCATTCAAATTGGTCAACTACAAGTTTCCTATTTTTGTCCTCAAATTAATTAAGTATATATATATATACTAATTGATTTCCTATAATAATATATGTCTTTTTGAAAGACAATGTTTGGGAATTTTAGAATTAATAGGTTTTAGTAAGTAGAAATTTTATAATTGATATGTGTTAGTTGACAGTAGTTTAGCAGGCAGAATGTCTAATAACTAAGAAGCGAAGATGTTGGCTGAAACAAGTAGAGTGACCTTTAGTCAGAACCCTAGGTTCTAGAATCAGCTGCTTAGATATAGGAAGATGATCACTGAGATTAACACTACCTGATGACTAATGGTGCCATGGAGTGTCATTTCCTCCATTTCCAATAGCTGTGGAGTGGTGATGAGAAAGTACATGGATATCCTTCACAATGACATCAAACTCGTCCCTAATAGCGAGGGGGAGATGACTTGGGAAAGTCGGAAGGAGAAGTTCAGTTATCCCGATGATGCAGAGCAAAGGCTAAAGCTATGAGCACTCAAAAAGATAGGTCTAGCCTAGAAGAACTTCAAGTCATAGCTTGTCACGGAGTATGAAATCCCAATAGGCAACCGTACCCCATATGAAGACTACTTATAAATAACTGAGGATGTATCGGAGGCGTTCTGTGCTCTTAAGACTTCTCTAGAGTTTGAGGCAATAAGCAAGACCCACCGTCCATTGCAAGCTTGGAATGAGTGCCCATACAGATTAGGGATAGGCACCTATATTTGGAGGGAAGAGGTCTGGATGAAGAAGGATGCAAAAGTAGTTGTAGCCAATATCCCTATTCCATTCACTGACCTCCAAGAAGTATGGGCCTCGGGGTGTCCTTAGGACATTAACCTAATAGAAGGCAGATAGCATACATCGGCCTACCTTAGTACCCTGGTGTTAATGCCAAAATTTGGTAAGCCCAGGGAAAGATTGGAAAAACGATCAATTTAGTAAAAGAGAGTCCAATTGCTACAAGAAAGAAGCCGATTGAAGGAAACAAGGAAGTATTCGATCCAATTATAGAAGACTATCCAAATAAGGCCGACTCTAAGGAGGAGCCATGGAACTTACGGCAGGATAGTTTATCTATGTAAATCATATCTTATATTGATAGTAAGGTTTAGTTAGTTCAGTTTACTTTCTTAGAGATATTTTCCTATTATATTTTTTAGAAAGTAACGTCCGATGGTTGTTGTAAGCACATAGGACTCTGTAATATCAGGGTATAAATATAGACCCCCTGAAAGCCTTTAAATGATCTTTCGATCAATACAACTTCAGCGCATTGCCACCCTAGTTTATCTAGGTTTTTACCGATGAGTTTTGGCTCTCGATGCGGGGCTGCATCGGTTAACTTTGATTTCCAGTGAAGGGTAAGTCCCGCCACTATCTCGGTATATCTTGCTTTGTCTAAGTCTGCATCGGTTAGGTTCGACCTCTTAGTAAGATCGAGTGTACGGCATCACGTCCATGTGAGATCTATCGGTTTACCAAGCTCTCTCTACCGTCGTCGATCCCTTGCTGCATCGGTTAGGTTCGACCTACGAGGTTACCGACAGTAGATTGAGCCGTAGGCCTGTAGGTCTCTACCCGACATTTCATCGGAATGGTTAGCCGATGAGTTATCTATACCTTAAGCAACATGCCTAGCATAACGGCTCCTCAACCGATACGCATCTGTCTTTAGAGACTTGCATCGAACGTCATGCCTAGTGCATCGGCCTTTCTGGTCGATGCACACATATCTTTAGAGATGTCCTCTCATTGGCTCAGCTAGACGATAGGTTCGCTCCGCCCTTCCTTCAGCATGATCGATCTGGCATCCGTCGTCCCATTGCCGTTGGTCTCGGTCTCTTACTATCTTGGTTAGGTCCAATCTTCGAGAACAGTGTCATCATGATGGGCGATAGATTTCATGCTGTGAGAGGAACGGGCCCCGCTCCTTGTTCATTGCCCACCATATCCAGAGCGGCGTTGGCTCTGCAGCCAGTGTCTTTTATACGATTTCTTACCAGTTTGCATATGCCTGCATCGGCTTTCTAGCCGATGAATGAGCGGTACAGCTTCCGTCGGCAACTAGGAGAGATCCCGTGTGCTTTGCTATTCTCTGAATACCCTTCGGTGCCTCCATCGGCTCTGCGGCCAATGGATCAGGATCTCGCTTTCGCTACACCCGGAGTCATCACTCATCAACATCTGTCCATGCCTTCATCAGCTCCACAGCCGATGGAAGAGCATCCCAATCCCTATCAGCGACCAACTCGATCCTATCGGTGGCCACCCAATAGCAAGAGCTCGTATTGGCCCATTGTTCGACTGACCCATTCACGTCACCTCCTTGTCAATTGCAGGGTAAAATTGAGTGGCATACCCACACCTAACCGTCCCGATAGAGAGCGAGCCGAGGTACCCACGTCGGAACTAAGTGGAACTCCCAGGCCTCAGTGTGTGTACCTCGAGCCATAGGGAGAAGTCGATAGACCTGCACTGGAGCTAAGCAGACCTCCCAGGCTTCGGCGTGGTCATGCCACGCGTGTGAGATTCAACACGAACACCTGGCTCCTCCACTCAATTTATGGTTGAGAAGACATATATATACCTTTACAATACGATGTGTGGATGATAGGGCAATAGCTGTAGTGCCTACCGCCCATCATTTGAACCCATGTTAATCTTGACAGAGGCATGGCAAACCAGGGAGTGCAGTTGACTACCAACGTACCTTGCATGCTGTGGGCCTTGATCCAGGCAGCCTCGAGGCCTCGGTGAATCAACTGGGGGGTGTATGGCAAGTATGCACTATCCGTAGGTTGTCATAGGCCCCATCAAGGTCCACCCTAAGGGCGGCAGATCTAGTAAGGAGAAGATTTACTGACAAGACATAACATATCAAATCTTGATGATAATAATTGTGCTCTCAAACATTAGTCATGTGGTGTCCCCCGCAAGAAGTATAAGGGTAAAACTAGGACAAGGGGAGAGGGGGTTGAACCCTAGAGAGGAGAGACTTCAACATATTTGTAAGTAATCTAGAAGAGAGGAGTCGCAAGACTCACTCTGTGTTAATTGTCCACTTGTGCTTTAGGGCGCCTGAGCCACCTCCTCACACATTCCTAGTACCCCGGCCGTACTCGCCAAATGGGGTCCCATTGAATCTCCTCTATTGGGGTTCTTTCCCCTGATAGCTTGAGTGCTAAGTAGGGGGGCAATGTGCATTTTAGTGAGAGACAGTTTCCTACCTTAGGAAGACTTTGATGGCAGAGTGACACTACCACCAACTTTCTAATTCTGATTCGGTGGTCGATGTAGAGGAGGCCCTGCCTCCTCAGTCAACTCCACCTTGTCATCATTGTGGAAGGCTGCACCCGATGTGCTCACGTAGGGCTAGTCCACATTGCCTTCTCTCATGTCAAGGGAGGTGGCGCATGCCCTAGTAGGGCTACGACCGCTAAAACCATATGGTGGTAATGTCAAGAGCTAAGAGACCCACATCCAAGCGGATAGGGCTCGATCTTGCGTGAGCACTAGGTCAGCAAGCCACCAAATTGGTGCCGATGCTAGTGGCCCTAGGGGCATGTTGTTTTTGTCATAGGTCCTCCTCTAGCATCAACCTCATTAGACCACCGACAAGACCCTTGAGTGAGAGTGGCTCAACAAGATAGTAGAGTTGGTGAGCTTTGCACATCACTAGGTTGTTGCTGGCCACATGCTCATAGTGTTGAAGTCCATGTCGAGGGCCACTTCATCTAGCGGCAACACCTTCACACTAAACCTCTCACTCCAAGGGTGAAAGGTGAATCAAAGGAAGGGCTTGTTTGCACCAAAATTTGGTAAGCCCCGTAGATAGATTGGAGAGCTAATTGTCCTATTGGGAAAGGTCCGATTGATATATGAAAAGAGCTGATCGGACGGATAGAGGAATGATTTGGTTCAGTTAAAATTAGAAGATTATCCATATGAGACCAAATCTGGGAAAGAGCCGTGGAAGCGACGGCAGGGTACTTTATCTATATAGGAGATATCTTGTAAAGATAGGTAGGTTTAGTTAATTTTGTTAACTTCCTTAGAGATATTTTACTTTTATGTTTTGTTAATGTCCCATGGTTATTGTAACCATGTTAGATTTTTGTAATCCCAAGGTATAAATATAGACCCCTGGAAGCTTGTAATCCATCTCTCGATCAAATACATCTTTGACGCATTGCCACCTTAGTTTATCTAGGTTTTTTACTGATGGGTTCTGGCTCTCGACGCTGGACTATATCGGTTAGGTCCGAACTTTGATGAAGGGGTAAGTCTCACCATTATTCTGGTGTATTTGCTCTGTCGAAGGTTACATCGGTTAGGCTCGACCTCTTAGTCTGATCAAATATACCACATCATATTTGCATGGGATCTATTAGCTTATCAAGCTTCTTTTATCATCATTAGTCTTGTGTTGCATCAGTTAGGTTCGACCTACTAGACTGTTGACAGTAGACTGAGCCATAAGCCATTAGGTCTTTACTCAGCGTTTTATCAGAGTAGCTAACTGATGAGATATCTGCACATTGAGCATCATGCCTAGTGTATTGGCTCCTTATTCGATACATATGTCTTCAGTGACATCTCTTGAATCTCACTCCCAGTGTATTTCCTAGTGAATACACACATATTTTTAGAGAACTTCTCTCATCGGCTTAGCTAGCACATGGGTTCACCCTTTCCTTCTACCTGCACATCCGATCTAGCGTCCATCGTCTCATTGCCGTTAGCTTCAGTCTTATGCTATCTCGATTTGGTTTGATCTATCGAGGCTGACTTTAACGGTACTGAAATGGTGGTCACTGGGTCTTGTACTTTTGGAGGATTGGGTCTCGCTCCTTCTTTTCATCACACATTATATTCATAGTGCCAACGGTTTTGCAGTCGATAGATCTTTTATATTATTCCTTGCCAATCTACATATGCCTTCATTGGATTTCTAGCCAATGAACAAGCGCTACAGCCTCCATTGGCAACTAGCCGATAGGAGGATCATGCGTGCTATTCATAGAATACCCTATTCAAGAGCACCATCGACTTTGCAACCGATGGAATCATTATTGTATTCTTTGAATAATCTACATATGCCTTCATCGGTATTCCAGTCGATGGACTAGTGTTACGCCTTCGTTATAATCGTAGTGACATCGGCACTATAGTTGATGTATCTTTCATTCCCTTCGTCACCATATGCTTATGCCTTCATCAGCTTCTCAGTCGATGGAAGAGTGTCCCAGTCCTTATCGATAATTAGTCGATAGCAGGAGCACATCGGATGTAGCCAATGACTATCTCAACCATATTAGTAGCCAGCCGATAGTAAGAGTTTATATCGGCCCATCATCCGACTGACCTATCTATTCATCTCTTTGTCAATTGTAGGGCCAAATTGATTGGCACGCCCGCATATCCATCATCTCGATGAAGGGACAACGAAGCTAAAGGACCTCGGCATGCTCTTGAACCAATCAACGAGGCAAAAGGACAATGAAGCCGAAGGACTTGCACTAGAGTGAAGCAGATCTTCTAGGCCTCAGCATGTTCGCATGCTCACATTGGATCAAACCTCCGTCTGCTCCACCCGGTCCGATCGATCC
Source organism: Oryza coarctata (assembly GCA_030770085.1). Taxonomy (NCBI): domain Eukaryota; kingdom Viridiplantae; phylum Streptophyta; class Magnoliopsida; order Poales; family Poaceae; genus Oryza; species Oryza coarctata. The sequence continues at coordinate 4,157,754 of CM061478.1, forward strand.
CCCCGAGTTTCGGCGTGAACAATGCTGCAAGCCAGCCTATTGCTTCCCCAGTGCAAATTGGGGGACAAGACTTTTGCTCATAGATCAATGAGCTATGAGTGTAAGAGGATGCTTAGGGCATGAATAAGCATGCCTGGGAAAAGCGGCATGGCCACGCCACCCACACAGAAGCCTAGGTTTCCTTAGGCATGGCCCTAGAGGATCATGAATCTCAGACATGAAAGGAACTGTATTGGTATCTGCCTATCGGTGTCACCCCCTATGGGAAAGGATGTTGGGCATTCACTCATGAGCTCCATCAGGTGTAGTGGCCCCATAAGTTGTACCCCAACATCATGGAGAAATATGATAGGTCAATTGATGTTGCTGAATTTCTCTAGGTATACACCACCACCATCTAGGTCTATGCAAGTCATGGCCAATTCTTCAATTTAGCCTTGAAGTCCTTGGCCCACTCCTGGCTGATGAACCTCTTTAGATCATGGGAAGATTTGTGCCACCAATTCATAGCCAACTTCTAGGCCATGTTCACGTGCCCTAGAATGCAGTCAGATCTTCGCACTATCTAGTAGTGGGTGGGGAGACACTAGGACACTATATCCAACATTTTCAGCCAAGTCTGCAACACCATCCCTTAGATCCCAACTCACATGGTCATCCTCACGATCACGCTTGAGGTTTGAGACGAGCGCATGCAAGAGAAGCTCAACACTCACCAATCTAAAGCCACTGCAAAAATGTTTGTGTTGGTGAACAAATTCACCAAAATGCTCGAGGACTGGTCTCACCCTAGGAAACCCTCTGCACTGACTCTAGTAGATGGGGCTGAGACCTCCGGCTCTACTAAAAAAAACGAGTGGAAGAAGCAACAGAAGGTAGAGAGCTCCGATGACTTCATCCTTGCAACGGAAGATTACAGGCGCAAGCCATCATGCGACACTAGCGGTGGGAAGAAGAAGAAGACCAAACCTGCCAACCATTATTAACACCAAAATTTGGTAAGCCCCACAGACTCAATGGGAGAGCTGATCGGCTTATGGAAAGATGCTGATTGATATAGGGAAATAGTCTATCAGACAGATGGAGATGGATTCAGTTCAATCAAAGATGGAAAATTATACTGATGAGACTAGATCTAAGGAGTCATGGAAGCCATGGCAGGGTGTTTATATATTTATAAAATATATCTTATAAGATATGCTGGTTTAGTTTGTTTTGTTCACTTTATAGAGAAAGTTTCCTTTTCTGTTTAGGAAATAACATCCGAAGGTTGTTTATAACCATATCGGACTCACGTAACCCCAGGGTATAAATATAGACTCCATATAACCTTGTAAATCATTTACATAGATCAATATAATCTCGGCGCATCTCCACCCTAGTTCGTCTAGGTTTTTATCGATGGGTTCTGGTTCTTGATGCGGGGCTACATCAGTTATGTCTGATCTCCAGCAAAGGGGTAAGTCCTGTCATTATCCTAGTGTATCCGCTTTGTCTAAGGTAGCATGGGTTAGGTCTAATCTCTTAGTCTGATTGGATATATCACATTACGTTCATGTAAGTTCTATCGGCTTATCGAGCTTCTTCTACCATCATCGGTCTTGTGCTCTATCGATCAGGTCTGACCTACTAGACTACTGGTAGTAGATTGAGCTATACGTTGATAGGTCTACACAACGTTTCATCGGAGTAGCCAGCCGATGAGTTATCTATACACTAAGCTTCATGCCTAGTGTATCGGCTTCTTAGCCGATATACATATATCTTGCCTACTGATAATCTGCTAGCGATCGATCTGATTCTGTTAGATTTAGTATTGAGATCTAGCAGGTTTTATTCCCTCAATCAGCTCAGCCAACCGATGAGTTTACTTATATGCCTACATCAGACCTCTAGCAAATTGCATGTAATGGGTTCACCCGTTCTTTCAGTCGGTATGTTCGATCTAGCTCCAGCCATTCCCTTGCCGTTAGCCTCAGCCATATACTATCTCAGTTTAGTCCGATCTATCAAGACTGGCTCTAACGCTACCATCATCGGTGGTCGCTGGGTCTTGTCCCTTCAGGAGATTCAACCTCACTCTCTAGCACTTATGGCATATTCTATTTGGAGTGTCATCGGCTCTAAATCCGATGAGTCTTATATTTTATTTCTTATTATTTGCCTATGTCGTTTCTAGTTGATGTATGAGCACTACAGTTTCTATTGGCCACCAACCGATAGCAGGGGTGCATTGGACTCACAACCTGTGGCTATCTTAACCCTATCGTTATCTAGCTATCTTAACCCTATCATTATCTAGCCGATAGTAGGAGTTTGTATAGGCCTATTGGCCGATTGGCAAGATGATCTAATTAGCTAACTCACGCTTCATCTTGGCGCATTCTCTCCGCCCGGTTTGATTGCCCCACACGTGAACATATCCTTTTGGCACACCCAATGGGACCAACAAAGAGAGCTAAACAGATCTCCTAGGGCTTCCCGTGTTTAGGCACGATCGCATGGGACCTTCATTGGCTCACACTTGCTTGCCCTCTTGGCATGCCTCTCCGCTTGGTCTGATCTTCTCTGTGCATACATATTTTTTTGGCATGCCCGGTGGGACAAATTTTGATCAATATGTCTAAAGAAGAGGTTGATACCAAGGCATGCTCATCTAATGAAGAAATTGATGAAGATATTATTATTCCGGTTGTATTAGAAGACTTGACAGATACAAAGAGGCAGTAGGTGGAGTAATCTATGAAAGATTTTGAGAAGTTGTGCTTGCAATTTTAGCATGATGCAAGAAGGACTGATCTAGAAATTCATTCCTAGGACGAACTCTAATCAGGGAACCAACTCAACCTACATCTTATCCACAAAAATCTGTCCAAGAATTCATTGATGTAGCTATATGTCATGTACTTATCAATCAATCGAAGGGTTGACAAGTATGCCTCAGGACTTGATAAGGAAAAGAATGGATGGATTAATTACTCAAGAGCCACCAGTTCATACTTTGGCAAATATTGGTCCATAGATGCTGATGCTCAATTGGTCGGATGGCTATGTTGAGCTTGAGGGGCAACATGATGGAGATAATGAGTGGAGTACAGAGATATTCGGAGTAATGAGGGAACAATTTAGCATGAACTGAAGAAGGAAAATTTTGTGTATCGGTCTCAATACCCTAATTGGTTTGATAGAGTACTGTTACCATGCCGATACAAGATAGCAGACTTCTTCAAGTTCTCAGGGTAAGATAATATGTCTACAATCGAACACATCTATCGATTCTTAGCTCAGTGCGGATAAGCATCGATAGAAGAAGCTCTGAGAGTTAGGTTATTTCCATTGTCACTATCTAGATTGACTTTTACTTGGTTTTCATCATTGTCACCAAGTTCAATCAGAGGATGGGCTGATCTAGAAGAATAATTTTTCAAGCATTTCTTTGTAGGGATCCACAAGATGCAGCTGATGGATTTGATATCAATGAAGCAGATGGTGGAGGAATCAGTTTTGGAGTATATTCAAAGATTCCGCAATATACGAAGCCGATTCTACAGCTTGGACTTAAGTAATGAATAGTTAGCAAAGCTGGTCTTCCAAGGAATAGCAAGGTGCATCAGAAGAAAGTTTTTTTCTCAAGAGTTTGACAACTTAGGACATTTGATGTAGATAGTGTCAGCTCATGAAAACCAATTGTAGGAAGAAAGGGAGGAGATTTCAAAGTCGTTGGGGCCTGAAGAAGATAATTTCGAAGCATGAGTCCTTATAATTCAAAATTGGGGGCATGTGTTAACACCAAAATTTGGTAAGCCCTATAGACAGGATCAGAGAGCCGATCGGCTTATAGAAAGAAGCCGATTGATAGAGGAAAAGAGCCGATTGAATGAATGAAGATGGATTCGGTTCAGTCGAAGATGGAAGATTATCTAGATGAGACCGAATCTAAGGAGGAGTCATGGAAGCCAAGGCAGAGTGGTTGTATCTCTGTAAAATATATCTTATAATATAGGCAAGTTTAGTTAGTTTGGTTAACTGAGAGTTTCTTTTTCTTTTTAGGACATAGTGTCCGCCTTTTCTATTTAGAACATAACGTCCGGAGGTTGTTTGTAACCATATCAGACTCGTGTAACCCTAAGGTATAAATATAGACCCCCTGGTGGCTTGTAAATCATCTACACAAATCAATACAATATCGGTGCATTACCACCCTAGTTTATCTAGGTCTTTATTGGTGGGTTATAGCTCTCGATATGGGGCTGCATCGGATAAGTCCAATCTCCAATGAAAGGGTAAGTCCTACCACTATCCTAGTGTATATGCTCTGCCTAAGACTACATCAATTAGGTCCGATCTCTTTGTCTGATCAGATATATCACAACACATTTACATTGGTTCTATCGGCTTATCAAGCTCCTTCTACCATCATCAGTCTCGTGCTGTATCAGTTAGGTCCAACCAACTAACTAGACTGCTGGTAGTAGATTGAACCTTAAATTGATAGGTCTTTATGCAACGTTTCATCAGAGTAGGCAGCCAATGGGTTATCTCTACACTAAGCTTCACACTTAGTGTATTGCCCGATATGCATATATCTTAACTAGCGATTAATCCGCTAGCGATCGAGCTGGTTCTATTAGATCTGGCATCGAGCTCTAGCATGTTCTAATCCCCTCATCGGCTCAACTAGCTGATAAATTTACTTATATGCCTACATCAAACCCGCAGCTGAGAGCAGGCGATGGGTTCACCTGTTTGTTCTGTTGGTATGTCCGATCTAGCTCCTGCCACTTCCGTGCCATTAGCCTCAGCCCTATACTATCTCAGTTTGGTTCGATCTATCAAGCCTAGTTCTAATAGTATGGTCATGGTGATCACTAGGTCTCATCCCTTTGGGTGATCGGACCTCGCTCTTTCCTACTTATCACATATTCTATTTAGAGTGTCATTGGCTTTATAGCCGATGAGTCTTTTATTTTATTCTTTGCTACTTGCCTATGTCGTCATAGCTTTCTAGCTGATGTATGAGTGCTATAGGCTCTATTGGCAAGCAGCCAATAGCAGGAGTACATTGGATTCATAGCCAATGGCTATCTTAACCCTATCGGCACATCCAGCCGATAGCAAGAGTCTGTATCGGCCTATCGGCCGATTGACTCAGTGATTTAACTCTATCTATCTTCCTTATCAATTAGAGATCAAATTGACTGGCATGCTCGCAACTACAACAACTTGAAGACCCTAAAGAGCTGAAGGACTTGCATTGGAGCTAAGCAGATCTCTCAGGTCATTGCATGTTCGCATGCATCGCATCAAACCTCCATCAGCTAACTCGTGCTCCATCTTAGCGCGTTTTTTCCACTCAGTCCGATCGCCCCGAGCGCTAACTTATTCTTTTGACATGCCCGATTGGACCAACAAGCCAAAGGACCTGGATTGGAGCTAAGCAGATCTCCCAGGCCTTCACGTGTTTTAGCACCATTCGCTCATGCTCGCTCGTCCTCTCAGTGCACCTCTTTGCCTAGTCCAATCTCCTCCATGCAAGGACAGATGCGAGCTCCTCATGACTGCCCTATGCTTGGAGGTGGCACGATATTTCTAGTAGTTAGAGACCTTGATGACCTTTGACTAGACGAGCACCCGTTGAACAAGCAAGGGCTAGACAGATCGTGTTGGTCATCACCCCACCATTTGCAATGTCAAGGTCACCCACATCCTCAATGATGGGGGAATGGGGCTATCCCTTATGTCCAGCAAAGTCTTCGATAAGCTCAACCATAAGGTGCAGAGGTTCAAGCCGTCATTGCTATACCATGGCATAACCCTAGGGCATTCATGGCCCCTTGGGCATGCCTAGCTAGTGGGTTGTCTTCAACATCGCCCACCATGAAATCATGTAGAACGCATCTTGGGGCACCTCACTCTTGTCCAATTCATGGTAGTAACACACTGAATGTACCTGGCTATGAAGCTTCTAAGATTCGAGGGCCCTACCATGGTCAATATCATCATCCAAGGCACCCTCATTTGCAACGAGCAGCACTTCTCCTAGCTAAACGCGTTGGTCCCTAATGGAAACTAGCATCCAAAGGCTACGGGCCCCTCCACCTCCATGGCTTGGGCCTCCATAGGTACCTCGAGCCCCTCCTAGTCGGTGGCTTGATCCATGTGAAGGGGGTCACACTCAGTGATGATTAGCCCAAGACTGCCAAGATTTACGGTAGCTTAGACCCAAAATAGGAAAACACACTCATCATCTTCATCTAGCCTAATGCTGATGTGTTTGCTTGGATATCATTGGATATTCCTAGTTTCCCTTGGGAGGTGATCAAGCATTGCCTTGTTGTGTGCCTAGACTCATGGTCCATCTAATAGAAAGTTGGATGACAACTGCCCGTGCACCAAGCATTCATCTGTGAGGAAGTGGAGAGACTACAACAAGTTGGATTCATCCACGAGGTCATCCACCTTGAGTGGCTGTCCAATCCCATCGTCATCACCAAGTCGAACGGCAAGCTGAGGATTTGGATTGACTACACCAACCTCAACAACGCATGCCCTATGGATATAGTCCCTCTATAGTGCATAGATAATGTCAACTCTACTGCTAGGTATGATATTTTATGTTTTCTAGATACATATTCAGGTTACCACCAAATCTATATGGGGAAAGAGGATGTGAATAAAACTTTTTTTATTACCCCTATAGGGACTTATTATTAAGTGTTTTATGACTTTTGGGTTGAGAAATACTAGGCCAACATACGAGCAAACATTGTGTGCTACTCTCAAGCCATAGCTTGGTCGCAATGTGAAGGCATAAGTCAATGACCTAGTTGTGAAGTCTCATCATTGCAAGACTCTGTCGGAAGACGTTGCGGAGACATTCAATAGCCTCTGGAATACCTACATAAAGCTCGACCTAGAGAATTTTGTCTTCGGGATCCCCACAAGCATGCTCATTGGCTTCCTCATTTCTGGTCATGGAATCGAGGCCAACCCTGAGAAGATTTGTGCCATTGAGTGTATGCACCCACCCATCCATCTCAAGGATGTGCAATGCCTCACGGGCTGCATGATGGTTCTAGGGTGCTTCATTTCAAAGCTCAATGAGTGTGGCCTCCCAATGTTCAAGCTGCTAAAGAGGTCGAGTCATTTCTACTAGACCCTTGAGGCAGAAAAGGCATTCCAAGACTTGAAATAGTACCTTACCACGCCACCCATTCTTGTGGCCCTAAAGCCTGACAAGCCCTATCTACTATACATTTTGGCCATGCCCTAGGTTATAAGTGTTGCACTTGTGGTGTAGCATGAGCACTTGAAGATACTGTAGGGTGCCAGGTTTGAGCTCTCGACAGTGCCTGATTTGGGGACATGAGGCTGCAAGACTCCAAACTTACCACTTGGCTTGAGGCCTCCTCGTACCCCAAGGCGGTTGCCAGCCTTGAGTTCCCAATGAGCAACAATAGACCTGGTGAGCTTAGGGCCCATGCCAAGTGCAAGGAGCAATGCCCAAAATACTTCATTGGTGATGTCCTAGGTGACATCAAGACTCGCTACCTATAGGCCCAAAAGATGTTGTATAGAGTGCTCATCACTTCTTGAAAGCTTTGTCATTATTTCCAAGCTCACAAGGTCTCGGTGGTCAATTCGTAGCCCCTAGCCCACATCTTGCATAATTGGGAGTGCACTAGGCATGTCATTTTCTGGGTGATTGAACTTGTGGAATTTGACTGACACTTTGTAAGTCACCATGTGATCAAGGACCAAGCCTTGGCTGATTTTATCACAGATTGGACGTGGGTACCCAAGGTCGAGCAACAACATTTGTCTACTAGCCCAGACCTTGGGGAATCAAGGCAATGGACCATGCACTGGGTAATGAACTTTGATAGCTTCCTCTTACTTTGAGGCACTAGGACAGGCATGGTGTTGACTTCCCAAAGTAGAGAAACCCTTTGGTATTTCATTTAGCTCCATTTATGATCAACCAATAACATGACAGAGTATGAGGGTTTGCTCGCTAGCCTTCGGGCCAAGGTAGTCATCGGTCAAATGGCGGTGTATGTGGACAATGTTAGGATGATGAAATGGTGTTTCGATGGCAAGGAGCTTCACCACGTATCCCGATAGACAACATTCTTGCCAACAAGCTGTCCTGACTAGCCTTGTCCGTAGTGCTGGTCCTGGCTGAAACTTTTAAAGAAAGGCTCACACCTCCATCTATCTTGGCTACTAACTAAGGTGAAGGGGAAGCCCTCATTCAAGGAGAGGCCGCCTAGGCAACGAGTTTGGTGGAGCAACCTATCAACGAATTATCGCCCAACAAATGCATGAAGTGCACTGTATGTCCTCAGGTACCTTCGTGGATCAATAAAATCCAAGGGTATTGGAAAGAAAATTCCCTTCCCCAAGATGGTGCTGTACCAGAAAAGATTGTGTGTCAAGCGAAGAGCTTTGTTTGTGTAGATGGGGACCTTTACTGGCATGGCACAAATGTCATCTTTCTAATGGAGGGAGTAAGCGAACTCCTCACTGCTGTCCACGGGGGAGTGCACGGTAGCCATTCATCATCTCGCATACTGGTTGAGAAAGCATTTTGGCAAGGATTTTACTGGCCGACAACTCTCGAGGATGCCACTAAGCTAGTTTGCCATTACAAGGCATGTCAATTCCACACAAAGTAGATTTAGTTGGCTACTCAAGCTCTTTAAACCATCCCCCTATCATGGATGTTTGTGGTCTACAGTTTGGACATCCTCGGGCCTTTTCCTCGAGTCCTCATGGGGTACGCATACTTGTACGTCACCATCGATAAGTTCACCAAGTGGCCCAAGGCTACACTAGTTGTCAAGGTCGACAAACATTTAGTGCTCAAGTTCATCCATGGTATGAGTTGCCGCTTTAGGGTCCCAAACCAAATCATCACTAATAATGGATGCGAGTTCATGAGTGCCTTGTTTGTCAACTACTGCAATGACCACAAGATCAAGCTTTGCTTCATTTCCTCAACACACCCAAGTAGCAATGGGCAAGCAGAGTTGGAGAACAACAAAATCATCAAATGGCTCAAAACAAGTTCCTATAGTGAGCTCAACTAGCATAACCAGGGGTGGATTGATGAACTCCCATCCATGTTGGCCATGTTGTGGGCCGATAGGACCATCCCGAGTGAAGCAATCAGTGAAACTCCTTCTTCCTCATATACGGGACTGAGGTGGTACTGCCTTTGGAGCACTCCCACGGATCCCCGAAGGTGAATTTGTACTCTGAGGATAGCCAAGATCACCTGAGGCACAATGACATAAACTACCTTGAGGAATGCCGATGTTGCACTACTCTTCGGGCTACCAGGTACTAGCAAAACCTAAGGTGCTATCATCAATGCCATGTTTGGTCTGAGTCACTCAAAATTGTGAGCCACATGCTCTACTATGTTCTCACATGCTCAAGAATGAATAAACTCTCCCCATAGTGGGAGGGCCCTTTCTGAGTGACCGTAGTCCTGTGACTAGCTATGGCTTGCCATAGAACATGGGACTCTACCCTTGAGCTAGTGGAATATTGAACACTTAAGAAAATTTTACCCCTAAGTCAGTTTGCATGTAAGAGCTTTTGCTTAGGGCAACTAGAATAGGTGTTCCTCTTTCCATCTTGCCTGGGACCCCACTATTGTATTTACATATTCTATACATGCACGTTTTATATGCAAAATTTTGCTATAACTTTTTTTGTTTCTTTTGACTACTTGCAAGCATTATCCACCTTGAGAGATAACATCCATCTTGTTTCTTGAAGAGAAAATAGTTGTTGACTAGGTAGATCATTTGGGGGGACGTGGTAGCTTGGCCTTTGTGTGCTAGACATGAGTGTTTAGACTGATGGGCCACATCCTAAGCACCACCAAGTTTTTAGGGCATGAAGTAATCCTTTCGAGCCCTCCGCAGCAAATCAGGGGAGCCTAAGCCTCGGTAACAAGCTATGCATGCTTAGCCTAGCTAGCCCTAACCCGAACACCATTGAGATCTTAGGGCCATGAGCTACCTGACTCCCCATGCATGCTATTGCCCTAAGTCACCCAAGAGGCCTTGGGTAAAATAGTGGTGGATGATGATAAGTGCCATGGTTTTGGTGGCGCTTAGAGAGGCATATAATTTTTTCTTTAAGTGTATGCAATGCCATAGCTACAAAACTAGACATGGCACTGGCAAGCTAGGTGTGCGTTAGCCTCGGGGGCTAGTGGCTTCTTGAGCTCTCGCATTTCCCAAAAGAGGACCCTAAGGAACCTTACTTTTCTTGATGAGGAAGATGGAGGGACCCATGCCTAAAGTGTGGCGTGAAGAGGGCACCATGGTGGAGGCTTGAGGGCTCCTTGAGCCCTAAGGACCCATGATGAAGTTTAGCATCTAGGGGCCCAAGCTCTCCAACAAATGTCTTGTGTGACTTTGGGCACTCTCAACGGCAGTCAAGAACTTGTGCAAAAATCCCAAATCGAATTCATAGACTTGATCTATCCTACATATGGGCCACGACATCACTCTATTTGCCTGCTTTTGGCTCACACAAGAGAGAAAATGCACACAAAATGGGATATGAGATTCACAATTGCAACAATGTCAAAAAGTTGTATTGAACAAAAAACTATAAGAAGCTTATATACATGCAGAGTAAGATAGGGGGCAGCGGTGCTTTAATCCTTGGCTGCTAGGGTGCTCTCGGACAACTCAAGCCAATGTCATCATCATCACCATCGGCATCATTGTCGTCAACGTTGTCTCCATCGTCATCATCCTCCTCCGCGGGTTTGTCCAAGGTGAACTTCAAGAAAGACACAACCTTTGCCATGATCTCGTGCATGCCCACATGAGCCACTTCTTGGGCTCAAGAGAGAAAGAGGGGTCTCAGGCGCAATAGGAGGTGAGGACTCCCCAACAGCCTCGGCATGCTATCACCCTTCCCGTGCAACGAGCTTGTGGATGACGTTAGGTAGGGTCACGAGGCACTCCTCAGGCTTCTCAAACTAGAAGACATAAGTCTTAAAGGACGAGTGGTACTTCTTGCTTGCGTCTACCTAGCCAAGTCCTACTATATCCAAGGATTTGTTCATAGCCTTGAAGATGTCGTGCTTCATCCACTTGTTGCCCATGGTGACATGTGAGATGGTGATTGTCAACCGACGAGGGCCATGACCTCGGATCCCCACTCAGTGCCTCCTCCTTGGCTAGATGAGGGAAGGCATCCTCAGTGGCTTCGAGGGAAGTGGTTGATGTGGCTATCACTTCACAGGCGGATGCGATAGGAGAGGTGTTGGCTTCCGTTGACATCCTTGTCCTTTCGACACTTATGCCAGCTCTCACCTCAATGTTCATCGATGTCGAGCCCTCCTTGGTGGTGGGTTGTTATGTGTCCTTGAGCTCCTCTATGATAGTGGTTTTTGTTGATGAAGCTACTGTAACAGCCCTCCTCCTCACAGCTGGACTAGGAGCTATCCTGGCAATCTTGGGCTTACTAGGAGAGGGGACGGCCTTGGAGATCTTCGGCTTACAAGATTGAGGTGAGGGGAGTGAGGAGTCCTATCAACCAAATGAATAAGAAACAAGGAAGAAAAGCACTTACTTGGGCTTCAACCCTTGGAAATCCCACTAGGCGCATTTGGGGTCTTGTCCCTTTGAGCGGGCAATTGGTCACCACTTGGTGTGTAGGCTCCAGCCACCTTTAGGCCCTATGTGTGCGGCCTTTCCCTCCTCACATTTTGTGGTAGGCCCCTACTACATAGGGGGCCTGTCCTGCCTAGCATAGAATTGCATTGAGCCTTAGGGTCAATTGCACCAGGTTCGGTGTGTTGCCCGAGGGTGCCCCCTAGAACTGAACTCTTAGCCTTTGCATTGTGTGCCATGGTCTAAATCTTCATGCCCTAGGAGGGAAGCTATGGACTTGGAGGAGATGGAGAAGGACATGGAGAAGGGGGGCTTAGAAGATGGGGATGTTTCCCATTCAAGTCGGCCCCACACACCCTGAAGCTAGGGATGGGCCTAGTATTTCCCCTGTCATTGCTTCTACCCCAACTACCCTCACCACCACTAGAGGTGCCACTCCTACCACTACCATCAGCCCCCGGATTTGCGTATCCCCTTAGGGGCTCCACCAGTCATGGGATATTTAACCCCTTAGGCATCGAGCCTAGAAAGCATCTTAAGGAGCACCGTCCGCCCGTTGTCCCAACAGAGGGGTAAGATCCTAGATGAAAAGGTGGCCGTCAAGACATCATCGCTCCTGGTGGTCGCCTAGAGCCGCATCCTGAACCTTGCCGCCGATTGGTTACCCCCCCCCCACTGACATGCATCTAGGTGATGTCGCCATGCCCTATGTACAGCAAGGCAGACCGGTTGCACTATCATGGGGGAGGCAACCACTGGTGTAGGAAGTCACCAATCACCACTGTTGAGTCCAGGCCCCACTGCCATAGTTCGGTGATTTAGTTCATAATAGGGATGAGGCATGCATCCTCTACCGGTGCTTCTTCCCACATGACAATGCACTGGATAGTCAGAATGGGGAGCAATAGATAGGGGTGTTCTTCCACTATGAGTAGCGAGAGAGGGATGAACAGGTTGCTAGTCCCATCCTCGAGCATGAAGAAGCAACACTCAATGGTCTTGGATTTGTCACCGCATTTCTTCTTATCAGAGCTCCGAAGAATGAAGAAGTGCTAGAACACTAGGATGGAAGGCACAACCCCAATGAACATCTCACACATGTGTGAGAAGATGGCCAGGGTCACCATGGTGTTAGCATAGACGTTCACCATCTAGATTTTGAAGGTCTCTAGAACCTCCATGAAGAAATCCAAGAACTATAGGATCAACCTTGCCATCACTGTAGACCCGTGTCATTCGTGGCACGACGGCTTTGGCATGCTCACGGCATGATGGCATGTGGCAAAGACAAGATGATTAGGAGGAGCTAGATTGCAAGCAAGAGGCAAGAGCGAATGGGGTGTGCCCATTAAAATGTAGTAAGGATGAAAAAGGACAGAGAAGCTAGAGGCCTCTTTGGTAGCCCATATCCTACTTTTATACTTGTTGTGCTAGAGCATCATCCCCTACTACGCCTAGGGAAGTTGAACATCGCCCGCACAATATGGAGATCAAGGGAACGTTTCCCTCAACCACCTAGGTCATAATTACTTGCCCTCAAAAGTATGCTCGTAAGTACAAGGGCAAAAGATGAAAATGGCATGCACTGTTTCTAGACACAGGGCAGCCCATTAAGGGATGTGTCACTTTGGGCCACTGCTAGAAAAAGGGGCTCACCTGTGGCTGTCCCTTCATCGGCTAAAGACAATGCCAAGGGCTATTGTCAGTGAAATTGGAACTAGGGTCCCTACCGTTGACGACGCACATGCAATGTGATGCCACCTCACCACTCTTCCAACACGGTCAACATAGTGAAGACTAGTTTGGGAGTGGCATGTGGTGTGTATTAAGGCAACAAAGGGCCAAACCCTTGAAGGCTTACCTAGACATGGAAGGATAAGTTTCTGATTCATGAGTTTCTTTCCACATAGGCCTTGGGGCATCCTGAGGCCATTAGCCTAACAGAAGGTGGATGGTGTAGCCTAGCCTACCTCAGGTCCTTGGCTCCTCCACTCGATTTATCGTTGAGAAGATATATATCTACCACTACAGTAGGATGCGCCGATAGAGTAGCAACTAATGTGCCTGCTGCCTATCATTTCAGCACTAATCAATCCTAATATGGACATGAAAAACTAGGTAGTACAGTTGACTACCGTGCCACATTGGGCCCCACCTCTTACCATGAGTTGGCATGTGAAACCCAATACCAAGGAGGGACGATGAGTCCTACACCCTGCATGCCTATGCGGATTTAGTAGGTGTGCGTGGCAAGCAGCTGCCGCACAATGCATGCTATGGACCTCAATCTAGGAATCCCTGATGCCTTAGTGGATTGACTAGGGGTGCATGGTAAGCATGCGTTGTTCGCCAGTCATCATGGGCCCAATTAGGGTCTATCTTGTGGTGGCGGAGTGACCAAGGAGAAGATTTGCTAACAAAACCTTAACATACCAAATCCTTAAGAAAATAATAGATCTCTCAAACTTTGGTCATGTGGTGTCCCCCATAGGAAGTACAAGGGGAGAACCAGGACTAGCAAGAGGAGGCTGGACCCTAGAGAGGAGAGACTTCATCACTTCATCACATAAGAGAGGAGTCTCAACACTCACTAGAGTTCGATAAAGTTGTAAGATCCTTCACAACAGGGAAAGGAATCATCACAAAACATGAGTAGGGTATTATTACACCTCTAGGTGGCCTAACCTTATATAATTGCTCTATGTTCATTGTTCCCTTATGCTTTAGGGGGTCCAAGCCCCCTCCTCACATGCTCTAAGCCCCCTGGCCGAACTCTCCAAAGTGGGTCCCGCTGGATCTATGCTATCAAGGCACTTTCCCCTAACACTGTGGGATTGTACATGTACATGGCACAGTCCTATGCATAAAAAAACATTACACATCAATAGTTAGAAAATGTAATGAAGCAACTCAAATGGAAAAGTGTCATGGATATTACCTCTGGAGGAGGATTCGGTACCAAAAAATGGACTAGGGCAATTGTCAACTATGATTTGGACTTCACCGAGGAAAAATAAGGATAAAAGAGTAAACATAACCCTAGCTTTAGTTTTATTTGGAGTCTCTGTAGTAGGGTCATTGAGCCTACAATACTCGATGGCTAGGTGGACGTGGTCTTGTTATGGCTGAATTATTTGCATAACAAAGACATAAGTGATGTCATCTCTAGTTAAGCCACTCTTCTTCAGGTCAACAAGCATGGAGAAGAGTTGAACTACCTAGACCATTTCGTTAATAGACGGGGTTGAGGTCCAAGATTCTTGAACTTGTGGTTGATGCACAACATAAGAAGGAAGAGAAGGATTGGGATTAGAGTAGTAGAACCACCTATGGCTCTATCCTTTCATAGATGTCTTAAAGGGAAGGCCAAAATATTTTTTGCTTTTGCCACTATCTAAGCTGCAAGCTAGTGCTACCTACTACATTAGATTTGGATTTGCTTGGCTGAGGTTTGAGATAAAAGAGGTGGAGAAAGTGATTGAAAAGAGGAGGGATTCTAAGCCAACATTCACAGTGATTGATGAAGATGTTGATATCAAGGATCGAGTTAGGGTTCAAATGAACTAGCTCAATTTTGTAGAAATTCTACAAGGGAGACCTAGATTGCATCGGAAGAAGGATTCAAAGACTATAATTTGATAAGTATGAGGCATAGGAAAAGCTTGAACTTCGGCCACACACCAACCGATGAGCTCTTTTGCTGGAAGAACCTTTTCCTCTACTAGGGTTAGCAACCTTTTCTTGGAAGAGATCGATGTATGCCATTCACCAGTAGGATCTTGTAGCAGAATTGAATCTAGAGATGGGGAAGACATTTAAGTTGTGGATCTTGAAATAGAAACTAGATTGGAGGCCAGGTGGAGAAGAATGTGTGGCAGCGATTGTTAACACCAAAATTTGGAAAGCCCAAGGAAAGGTTGGAAAAAAGATTGGCTGAAGTAAAAGAAGAGTCTGGTTGCTACAGGGAGGAAGCCGATCGTATAAAGCAAGAATATATTCAGTCCAAGAATAGAAGATTATCCAGATGAGACTGAGTTTGACGAGGAGTCATGGCACCCATGGCAGGGTATTTTATCTATGTAAATCGTGTAGTATATAGGAAGGTTTAGTTAGTTTAGTTAACTTCCCAAGAGATATTTTCCTTTTATATTTTTTTAGGAGATAACGTACGATGGTTGTTGTAACCATGTTGGACTCTGTAATACCAGGGTAAATATATAGACCCCATGGAAATCTGTAAGGAATCAACACATTGTTCAATCAATACAACTTTGGCACATCGCCACCATAGTCTATCTAGGTTTTTACCGGTGGGGTCTGGCTTTGGATGTGGAGCTGCATCGGTTAACTTCAATCTCCGATGAAGGGGTAAGTCCTACCACTATCCCGATATGTCTTGCTCTATCTAAGGCTGCATCATTTAGGTTTGACCTCTTAGGCCAATCGGATGTATCGCATCATATCCGTGCAGAGTCTATCAGTCTATCAAGCTCTCTCCCCCATCATCGGTCTTGTGCTATATCGGTTAGGTTCGACCTACGAGGTTGCTGATGGTAGATTGAGCTGTAGTCCTATAGGTCTCTGTACGGCGTTTCATCGGAGTGTTAGCTGATGAGTTATCTATACTACAAGCACCATGCCCAGCGTATCGGCTCCTCGGTCGATACACACGAATCTTCAGAGACTTTCCTCGAGCGTCACGCCAAGCGCATCAGCCATCCAGCCGATATGCACTAGTCTTCATAAAGACATCCTCTTATCGGTTTAGCTAGCCGATAGGTTCGCTTTGCCCTTACTTCAGCATGACCGATCCGGTGTCCACTGTCTCGTTGCCTTTGAACTCGGTCTCGTACTGTCTCGATTAGGTCCGATCTTGGATATTCGGTGTTAGCGTCGTCGTCACTACAGGCGATGGGTCTCATGCTACCATATCTGGAGCGGCATCATCTTTGCGGCCGATGTCTTTTATACGATTTCTTGCCAGTTTGTTTATGCCTTCATCGGCTTTCCAGCTGATGAACGAGCGATACAGCTTCCGTCTGCAACCAAGAGAGATCCCACGTGCTTTGCTATTCTCTGAATACCCTTTGGTGCTTCCATCTGCTCTACAGCCGATGGATTAGGATCAGGATCTCGCTACATCTATCCACGCCTTCATCGGCTCCCCAGCCTATGGAAGAGCATCCCAATACCTATCGGCGACCAGCCGATAGTAGGAGCCATCTGGACACGGCCGATGACCACCTCGATCCTATTGGTGGCTAGCCGATAGCAAGAGCTCATATCGGTCCATCGTCTGACTGACCCGTTCGCCTAACCTCCTTGTCAATTGCAGGGTCAAATTGATTGGCTCACCCACACCCGCACCGTCATGCCGGAGCCGAGCAAACCTCACGGGCCCTAACGCGCGTACCTCGAGCCACGGAGAGAAGCCGACTGGCCTGCACTGGAGCTAAGCAGACCTTCCAAGCGTCGGCGTGGTCGCCTGAGACATTTTCGGTGTGTCTATACTTTTTGGCACGCCCGGTGGACCGAAGATTTCATTCATCGGCTGATAGGACTCGTACTTCATTCATTGGCTGGTGGGGTAGAAATCTTCATTCATCAGCCGATTTGCCGGAGTTTCGTTCATCGGCTGGAGAAACTTGAAGATCATTCATCGGCTGAAGATCTTTTATCGGCTAGTGTGATATAAGTCCATTCATCGACCGGCGGGACTATACAATTGCCTGATTAGAAGTCAAAATTTTTACTCATCAACCCGGGGAGGGCATCTTGGTTGCTTATATGTCTACAGAAGAGGTTGATGCCAAGGCACATTTGTCTGAAGAAGAAGCTGATGAGGATATTATAATTCTAATAACTATGAGTTATTTAAATGAAGACCAAAGGCAGCAGATGGAGCAGAATGTGGATGACTTTCAGAAGCTCTGTTTGGAATCCTTCAGTATGACTAGACAAGGGTCGATTAAAAAGTCAGAGTTGCCAAAAGTTGTTTCGATGAGAGAATCAGGCCATTCTCCACCTGTGAATCCTCCAAAGTCATTGCAAGAGATGTTCAATGAAGCATTTTATCAAGTATTCAGCAATCCGTCAGGAGTATGGATGGATACACTATAAGATTTGATCAAGAAGACGATACTAGAATTATATGCTCAAGAGCCTGATCAAGATCATGTACCTTTGTCGATAGAGATGGAGTTATCTCAAGGACTTTGTAAGAACAAGAGGGACTTATCGACAAATGTATATCCACCAACACAAGATCGATTCGGGGGGCAACGGTAGGAGGTACCTCCAGAATAATTTTAGGGTAATTATTATGCAGGATATTAACATGTCTACCCAAATGGTGATCCTGATTTATACACTTATTATGGAGAGTATCTCAGGCAGAATCGGGTACCATATCCACCTCCACATTATCAGAGAGACATTCTAAGCGAGAAGGATTGGTTAGCCAGAATTGTAGACACAGTGAAAGAGCAATTTGGTATCAAGCCCAAAGATCAAACAGTTATGTATCGGCACCCATATCTAGAATGTTTTGATAGAGTTCCATTGCCTCGCCGATACATGATACTAGATTTCTCCAAATTCTTAGGGCAAGACAACATATCTATAATAGAGCACATCAGCTGATTCTGAGCACAGTGTGGAGAAGCATCGGTCGAGGAAGCCCTCAGAGTCCGATTCTTTCCATTTTCCCTCTCTAGATCGGCTTTTACTTGGTTTTCTTTGTTACCACCAAACTCAACTAGGGGATGGGCCGATCTACAACAGCAATTTCATAAATATTTCTTTGCTAGGATTTAAGAAATGAGACTGTCAGATTTGACATCAGTTAGACAGAGGACTAATGAGTCAGTTCTAGAGTACATCCAACGTTTTCGGGATATCAGAAGCCGGTGTTATAGTCTTATTCTGAGCGATGAACAGTCAGCTGATTTGGCCTTTCATGGGTTATCGAGTCACATCAAGTGGAAATTTTCTTTCCAAGAGTTCAATAGTTTAGCACATTTGATGCATGTGGTTTCGGCTTACAAGAGCCGATTACTGGAAACGGAGGAGATTTCAAAGCATTGGAAACCTAAGGAAGAGAATTTTGAAGCATGAGTCCTCATACTTCAAAATTGGGGGTACATGTTAATGCCAAAATTTGAAAAGCCCAGGGAAATATTGGTAAAAATATCAGCTGCAGTAAAAGAAGAGTCCAGTTTCAACAGGGAGGAAGCCGTTCGGATAAAGCAAGAAGAGATTCGGTCCAAGAATAGAAGATTATCTAGATGAGACCGAGTTTGAGGAGGAGTTGTGGCACCCATGGCAGGGTATTTTATCTATGTAAATCGTATAGTATATAGGAAGGTTTAGTTAGTTTAGTTAACTTCCCTAGAGATATTTTCCTTTCATATTTTTTTAGGAGATAACGTCCAATGGTTGTTGTAACCGCATTGGACTCTGTAATACCACGGTATAAATATAGACCCCCTAGAAACATGTAAGGAATCAACATATCGTTCAATCAACACAACTTCGACGCATCGCCACCCTAGTCTATCTAGGTTTTTACCGGCAGGGTCTAGCTCTCGACGTGGGACTGCATCGGTTAACTTTGATCTCCGGTGAAGGGGTAAGTCCCGCTACTATCCCGATATGTCTTGATCTATCCAAGGCTGTATCATTTAGGTTTGACCTATTAGGCCGATCAGATGTATCCCATCACGTCCGTGCAAGGTCTATCAGCTTATTAAGCTCTCTCCCCCGTCGTTGGTCTCATGCTGCATCGATTATGTTTGACCTACAAGGTTGCCAATGGTAGATTGAGCTATAGGCCTATAGGTCTATGTACGGCGTTTCAGCGGAGTGTTAGCTGACGAGTTATCTATACCGCAAGCGCCACACCCAACGTATCGGCTCCTCGGCCGATACACACGAAACTTTACAGACTTCTCTCGAGCGCATCTGTCTTCAGAAAGACGTCCTCTTATCGGCTTAGCTAGCCGATGGGTTCATTTCGCCCTTACTTTAGCATGACCAATTTGGCATCAATCGTCCCGTTGCCATTGGCCTCGGTCTCGGTTAGGTCCAAATTTAGAGATTCGGTGCTAGCAGTGTTGTCATAGCACGCGACGGGTCCCATGCTACCATATCTGAAGTGGCATCGGCTTTGCAGCCAATGTATTTTATACGATTCCTTGCTAGTTCGCATATGCCTTCATCGGCTTTTGAGCTGATAAACGAGCGGTATAGCTTCTGTCGGCAACCAGGAGAGATCCCGTGTGCTTTGTTGTTCTCTGAATACCCTTTGGTACCTCCATCGGCTCTACAGCCGATGGATCAGGATCTCGCTTTTGCTACACCCAGAGTCATCACATCCTTTGTCGACAGCCATTCATGCCTTCATTGGCTTCCTAGCCGATGGAAGAGCGTCCCAATAACTATCGGCGACCAGTCGATAACAGGAGCCATCCGGATAAGGCCAATGACCACCTCGATTCTATCGGTGGCCAGCCGATAGCGAGAGCACATATCGGCCCATCATCCGACTGACCCATTCGCCTCATCTCCTTGTCAATTGTAGGGTCAAATTGACTGGCGCACCCGCACCGTCGCATCGGAGCCGAGCGAATCTCATGAGCCCCGATGCACGTAACTCGAGTCACGGAGAGAAGCCGACTGGCCTGAACTGGAGCTAAGCAGATCTTTCAAGCATCGGCGTGGTCGCCTGAGTCATGTTTAGCGCGACCAACAATAGCTAACCCCAGCAAGATTGGCATGGTAGAGATGAAGAGGAGTGGAACAAAAATGTGAATAATGAAGCATGTGAATTTTCCCTGTTGTTCTGTCTTATAAGATACCAGGCTACCTCAGGCGCAAGAGGTTGGGCCTTTGTACGTGGTAATGGCCTAAGCCCAAAAAATTGGATATACTCTCTAAGAGATATGCCCCACGAGCAAATAAATATCCGTTAAACATATTACATAAAATCGGATACTATCATAATCACTTAAGTTTAGACTAAAATTCGAAGATACGCTTACAATAAGCTAAAAAGCTAGAAAATATATCCAGATATCTTCAAAGTTTCATTTTCTAAGTTAAGGTGTGCCCCATGTTTTGGTCAATAAGCCTTGCTCATAAATAACAGGAAACATGCACTGCTCATGTTTTTATATATGAAGGTTTATAAAATAAGTCCTTCACATATTCGCCACCTTAAGCAAACATTTATTGTCATAATTGACCAATTTACATAAGGACGCTTCAATATGTGGCATTCGCAACTAACAATTCGGGTACATAATCACTCGGGTGAAGGAAGAACCACTCACATACATAATCACTTGGGCAAAAAGCAAATCACTCAACGATGATGAGATGATTTGAATTCTTTAAAAAAAATTGAGCACTCAGGCTAAAGCTAATTTAGATCAAACAAGTAATGAAGATGGATGTAGCATAAGTGTGAAGGACTCTGGGGCAACTGTGGATAACATAGACCCTAGGTACCACCAACCATGCCTTATCTAACGGGCCTAATAGGACAATGGCCGGGTCAAGTGGTTAGAGATAGAATAGGATTTGATACTTGTTGAACATGTCACGACATTTATTTCTTTTAAGAATACCTATGTAATTAATATAGAGAAACATAGGGACACCAAAGCCTTATATTGCTAGGTAACCGATCATGTACCTCTGCCCCTTAACCTACATAAGGTGTGTAGGGATCCCAAGATCGAGGCAAGAAAACAATCTCAGAAATATACCACCACAAAAAAGAGTAGGGTATTGCCTCTTGCCAAGTGCCTGAACCTATATAAACTCTTGTCTTATGTCACTATCTAGCTCTAGACTCGATGTAACACCTATATTATTATTGCCGATATAAACATCGACAGTCGGTGCCAAGTAGGGGAAAAAGCACTAAGATCAGTTTTGACGAGTTTGCTGAACACAATCAATGATGTCCATGTTAGCACCTTTGCCATCGGCCAATAGTTCTGCTTTAGGAGTTTGAACTTCGTCGCCGATGACTATGGCAAGTTAACTCTCATTGGCTTAGATTCGAACCAATCAGTGGGAGACCACATCACTTCTCCATCACTTCTAGTTGGTTTGACCAACACAGCAACCTAACCCAATATTCTATGTTGCAATTTCAAGATATGATTTCCTCTTCAACTCAGACACGACCTAGAGCTAGTTAAGATCGGATCCAAGATGGTTGAAGTCACCAACTCCTCAATTCGCTTCTTTGACTTAGATTCAGAAAACAGCACAAGAAGTTTTTCTCCCCTACAAGGTGTATTTGACATTCTTAGTGATGAGGAAGAACTCGCCCAGCAATGAAGCTAGACAGAGGACAAGAGGAAGGAAGAGCACCTAGTAGAGGAACACCGCTGCCTAGAGGAGGAACGGGATGCCCATAATCGTGAACTCCCTAAAAAGGGGTGACAAACTCAACAAGACATATTGTAGACTTGATTCAATGACCATGATGTGTTCGTTACCTCGCAGCACAACATGATTGCGGCTGCAGCACTCATAGATGCATTAGCACCACTGCCACCCAAGGATCATGCAACATCACCAATGATGGGCAAAGCTAAAGCCGTGATCTCTGCAATAGCCATCCAGCAGCATAGAGACGCTCCAACGAAAATTATCAACTAAGGATCGCAAGATCAAAATAGTAAGAGAAAGACATCATCTAGCCAACTACCTCCATAAGGGGAAAATAGCCATAGGCCCTCAATCATGGTCACACCCTATTCTGACTAGCAGATCAACCAGAAACCAATCGATGGACCCTGTATCATGAAGAAACCAGTCAGCATTATGAGGTACCAGCTGATAGCGACCTAAGGGATCGAATTCACCAGGACCTCCACATCGGGATTATCAATCACTGTCATGAAAGAGAAGACAACAGACTCTAACAAATCAACAATGAGCATGAATGCTTTGGCATTTACTACAAAGACCATAGTGACAACTACCATGATCACCGCTAGGAAGACTGCCATGATCACCGGTGAGAGAGGACTCATCCATGACACAACGATGAAGACATGGGTATTCAAGCATTATTTGAAGAGGTTCAACGCATCACTTGGCCAGCCAGCTTCAAGCCAACTAGTATAGAGAAATATGATAGCAAGACAGATCTTAAATCCTAGTTGACGATGTACACCCTGGTGATCAACGTTGCTGAAGGAGATCAAGATGTGATGGCTAATTATTTACCTGTTAGGATGGCTCCTTTTGCTCAACCATGACTTACAGGACTCCCGGAAAGATGGATCCACTCATGGGGGGAGATTCGCAAGAGCTTCGATGCCAACTTCTGAGGCACAGGTGCTCAAATATAGCTCTAGCCTTGATCCATGCCTAGTCTTAAGAAGTGTTGATAGGGGCTAGTAGGGTGTGCATGTCTGTATTCATAGAGGTGAGAGTTCACGTGATTATATGAGTTGCTACGTCTGTATTGTGTTTCTGGAAGAAAAAATCAGTTCTCCAAACTTGTATTGAAGCAGGAGAAATGAAACACTAACAGCAACAAATCTTACAACCTGTTTTGATCTCATTAACTATTACTCCCTCCGTCTCAAAATATAGCAACCTAGTACTACCAATAGCACAAACCTCATTATTTGTAATGGCTCAAAACTATCATCTATAACGTTCAGCCCACCATTATAGCCTTTTGGTTACTGATGTGGTTATTCATCTCTAATGACTCTCTAGCCATTAGAGATGTTCCACATCTGTAATGGCTCAAAACCATGAGCTGTAACTGATACAGAAAATTATAACAAAAGAAAAGAAAAAAAATGTAGCGAACGATAGTGGCTGCCAACACTACTACTGCCCAGCACCGCATTGCCGCTGGGTCATCATTATGTGGGGGATGAGACCGATGGTGAGGAAGGGGAGAGCGAAGTGGAGGAGGTCCTGGCCGTGTGGAAGAGGCCGAGGTCGGAGCGGCTGTGGCACACATGAAATGGGGACAGAGGGATCCACTGCTCCCTGCAGCAACCAAGGCCGATTTTGCCGCGCCCCGCAACCATCGAGGCCAAATCTGCCAGACTGCACCATTGAGGCCACTCGATCCGCCTTCGTGGACATTTGATCTGCCTTCGTGATCTCGATTTGCTGTCCGGACCACCTCTGGATCCAAGCTCCCAAAGCACGCTAGCATTGGATGCACATTCCTAAGGCTCACCAGTGTCGGATCCACCATCTTGAGCTTGTGACGGTGACAACCAATGGGGGAGGAGGAGAGGCGGAGGTGCTATGACAATGTGGAGAAGGGCCACTGGTGGGGGAGTGTAGGATCAAGATGTCGACTAGATGGGGGTGAATAAGTGATATTAAAATCTTTGTAATATCCAATGCTAACCTAGGTTGCTATGGCTTGTTGAAGAAAAACTGTCTAAGCAACAAAATTAAGTTTTGCAAGCCTAAGGTGGTAATGGTTCAAAAATCTCTACTAAAGTAAATTACGTAAAGATTAAAACAATATGTAAATGGGACAAGGAGAAAAAGATTTTAACCCAAGGTTCAAAAACTTGCCAATTTCACACTCCCCAGTGAGGTGAGCCCAAGTTCACCACTCAAACTATCAAGCCTCCAAATCCATTCATTAAGGGATGAGCAAGATAGAAGTCGTCCTTGAAGAGGTCTATCCAAGCCTCGATCACTAGGGTACTTCTTCCTTCACTCTGAAGGTAGTGAACTCCAAACAACTCAAAAACATGCTGGGTCTTCTCAACAACCTTCTTGGAGAATTTTCACGAGAATCACTTCCTCCAAGCTCCAAAAGTAACAAGTGAGAACCAAAGCTTGGAGATGATCAAGTGTCACACTAACTAAGCAATGGCACAATGCACTTAACTTGGCTAAAGCAACCCTCAACCATCCTCACAATTAAAGAGTAAGCTCAATTGGTGTGAGAAGGGAGGTAAGGGTTCACATGAAGTGAATGCAAGTCCAAGAAGAGACTCTTGTTGCTGGTGGATAAGTATTTATAACTCCACCAACAAAAATTACCCGTTGGGGAGTTAAATCCCCAATTACGCACCAGTCCGGTCTATCTGCCATTTGAGGGCCAGTCTGACTAGACCCCTTCCTAATGGCCATAAAAAGAGTCATTAGTGTGCATTAAATACACCCGACCTAGTCCGACCAAAGTCAAGACTCCGGTCTGACCGCTCCAACACCCAAACTAACTTACCTAGGCCTTGGACTGACCGAGCCTCCAAAACCATTCTATAAACTCCCGATCCAACCAGAGGTTAGTCTTCTGACTAGCTAATAGAGCAGCGCTTAGAAAAGTTTCTAGAAGATGGCAATCTGATCAGATCCAAGGGCCTGGTTTGACCATTTGATAGAGCAGCTTAGAAATCTTTCTAGAAACTTTTGGTCAGACCAGCCCTAAAGCCCGGTCTAACCGGCCAATAGAAGAACATTTGCAAGCCTTTCTGGAAGCTTTCTGTTAAATCAGCCATAAAGCCCAGTCCGACCAACAAACAGAACAACACTTGGAAGCCTTTCTAGAACTTTGGGTGAGATCGACCCTAAAGCCCACTCCGACCGACTTCACTTGGAGCACATTCCTAACATAAGAAACTTTGGCAATTTTTCTAATGTGGCATTTTGATCAACTCTTTGCAAACAATACCACCCCTCTTGATAGTACAACAAACCTAAAAATAAACCTAACATGATCACCCAACATCTCGATCGGTATACAAGAGTAATAAATATTTTCTTTGCTTTGTCGACTTCTTGCTTATCAATTTAAATCAGTGGTCAAACTCCTTCGCTGATTCTAAGTGAGTAGCTAACTTAATCACAGTACTCAAATGAAATCATTAGTACACAAATTATGTTTGTCATTAATTACCAAAAACAACAAAGAGCCTAGATGCTTCAATCTCTCTCTTTTTGGTAATTGATAACAAACATAACATAAACCAGAAGTATATGTAAAAGATAAAGAGTAAGCTCCCCCTAAAAGGATGTAGAAAGAACTATGAAAAGCTAAAGAAAAGCAAAGAAAATAGCTTAACCGAAAAGAAACTAACAAACCAAGGTCAAAGCACACAAATATATAATATAGCCCATTCCATACATAATATAGCTTGAAGCCCAGCTTAACCTAATACATAACTAGAGCTAATTCCCCCAAACACAAAGACACAAGAGAAAGATCTTCTTCCTGTTTTGGCATCAAGCACCAAAAAGGTATCAATCTTGAGTAGGAGGAGGATGATGTGGTGGAGGAGCAATGACATTATGACGATGTTGATAGACTAAGGCATGAGAGCTCTCCAAGGTCACCAAACGAGACTCCATCCTATCAAGGCAACACTAAAGATTGCAACTGGTTGACATCATCGCACAAACCCCTCACATCCTAAGGCATGCCCTCAAATCCCGTCGTCAACCTTGAGAGACTTGCATTTAGATTACTTAAGGCACTTGTAACAGGATTGAAGTACACTGAGGGTTGCATGCCAAAGTATGAATAGGGAGGGGTGAAAATTTGACCAAAGCCTTGATTTTGTTGATTTGGATCTTCAAAAGTAGGTTCTTGAAATAGAGCGGAGCGAGAAGATTGCCTGGCATCAAAGGTTGAGTGCCGATAGCGAACTTTTTGGGGGAGACGAGGCTTATATTCCTTGTGGCAAGAGATTCTAGAACCAATTCTTTCAACTTGGGCAAGAATGAGCTTCATGATATAGAGAGCATAGTAGATTCCTTGACCAAAGATGCCCTTGGAAATAGTAATCTCTTGAATAATAAGATTTGTAATATCAAACCATTTTTCATTAATTATGGCATTAATCACATGCCACTATGCTCCTCTTATAGCATCATTATTTCCACACCGTAGAAGGATAGTAGCTTTCACAATCCGATTAACCATACTAGGCACAATCTTCAAACCACCTATAGTACCAAGTGCTAAAAAAATCCATAGAATTTAGACCTTTGCAATGTTTCTCACTTTTATCACCTAGCACACACCTTAAGACTCATAATGCACACATGACAAGTGCAATACTCCCCATTAATGTGTCAATCAAGCAATAGAATTAAAAAAACAAAAGAAAAAACAAGCAAACAACACGGCAAGCATAGATCAAGACAAGTGACATTTGAGAAGTCAATGACATTTAATTCATTCCTTAAGTTGAAAAAGTGGGTTTCATCAAGAGGTTTGGTGAAAATATCGGTTAGTTGATCTTCAGTTCTTACGTGGCTTATGACAATGTCACCTTTGGCAACATGGTATCTTAGGAAGTGATGGCGAATATCAATATACTTGGTTCTTGAGTGTTGAATGAGATTGTTGGCTATTTTGATAGCACTATCATTGTCACAAAGGAGTGGGGTTTTGGAGAAATCTATGCCATAATCCAACAAGGTTTGTCTCATCCAAAGTAATTGAACTCGACAACTACCCTCTAGAACGTATTCCACCTCGGCAGTAGATAGGGCTATGGAATTTTGCTTTTTGGATGACCATGACACAAGGCATTGGCCAAGCATTTGTCAACTACTGAAAGTGCTCTTTCTATCCAATTTGCATCTGCCATAATCCAAGTCGGAGTATCCTACAAGCTTGAACTTTGCACCTTTTGGGTACCACAAGCCTATGTTTAAGGAATGTTTTAAATATCTTAGAATTCTTTTTACGGCCACAAAGTGACAATCTTTAGGAGCAACTTGAAAATGTGCACACATGCAAACACTAAACATGATATGTGGCCTAGATGCGGTAAGATAAAGCAAATTTCCTATAATGGATCTATAAAGCTGTAAATCTACCGGTTTACCTCCTTCATTATGGTCGAGGTGGCCATTCATTGCCACTGGAGTCTTGATAGGTTTTGCTTCCTCCATGCCAAACCTCATGAGTAAATCCTTTATATACTTGGTTTGACTAACGAAAGTCCCATTTTTGAGTTGTTTGATTTGAAGCCCAAGGAAAAAACTTAATTCTCCAATCAAAGACATCTCAAATTCCCTAGGCAACATATTACCAAATTCCTTGCAGAACAACTCATTAGTAGAACCGAAAATGATACCATCCACATAAATTTGACAAAGAAATCATCACCAATCATTTTTGTGAAAAGAGTGGTATCAACTTTTCTAATTTTGAAACTTTTTGAAAGAAGAAAATCTCTCAATCTTTCGCACCAAGCTCTCAGTGCTTGTTTCAAACCATATAGAGCTTTTGAGAGTTTGTAAACATGATTTGGATTCTTAAGATCTTCAAAACTGGGTGGTTATTCAACAAATACAAGTTCCGCAATTTCTCCATTTAGAAAAGCACTTTTCACATCTATTTGAAAGAGCTTGATATTGAAACATGGTGTAAATCCAAGAAGGATGTGAATTACTTTGAGTCTTGCCATGGGGGCAAAAGTTTTACTAAAGTCCAAACCTTCGATTTGAGTGAAGCCTTATGCTACTAATTTTGCCTTGTTTCTAACAACCATACCACTTTCATCTTGCTTGTTCCTAAAGACCCATTTTGTCCCTATGACATTGTGGTCCTTTGGCCTCTTGACTAAAGTCCACACCTTGTTTCTTAAGAAATTGTTTAGATTTTCATGCATTGCATTTGTCCAATCCAGATCATTTAGAGCTTCATGTACATGTTTAGGCTCAACGCATGAAATAAAAGAGTAATGTTCACAAATTGAAGCAACATAAGATCGAGTTTGAACGCCCTTACTAATATCACCCAACACTTGATCAATGGGGTGATCTTTTGAGAGAACATTGTGTAACCTTGGAGGCATGGGTGGATTTTCTTCCATATCTTCCTTCAATTCACTTTCAACTTGATATATCATAGCAGAAGTCGAGGGCTCTATTTGAATAGAAGAGGAGATATTTTCTTTTACTTCAATAGGCTTAATGTCTCCAATGGACATATTCTTCATAGCTCTCATCAATCCTACATCACCTACATCATCCAAATTCTCATGTCCCTCTTGGGACCCATTAGCTTTATCAAATTTAGCATCAAAGGTTTCTTCCATAATACCTTTGCTTTTGCTATAGACATGATATGACCTACTATTTGATACATATCCTAGAAGAAAACCTTCATCACACTAACTTTCAAACTTGGTTAGTCTTACACCCTTTCTATAAATATATCATTTACATCCACACACGAAAGTAGGAGACATTTGGATTCCTCCCCACAAGAAGTTCATAGGAAGTCTTTTTCAAAAGACAATGTGAATAAAGACGATTTATGGTGAGACAAGCGGTATTTATTGCTTCCACTCAAAATGAAATGGAAAAGTCATATTAATCAAGTATTGTCCTTGCCATCTCAATTAATGTATGATTTTTTCTTTCTACAACACTATTTTGTTGAGATGAGTATGTGGTGGAGAACTCATGTTTAATACCAAGATTATCACAATAAACCTCAATGTTAGTATTATTAAACTCTACCATTGTCCCTTCTAGTCTTTGCAATTGAAAAGTTAAATTCATTTTGAGCCCTTTTTGTAAAACTCTTAAAAGTTTCGGAGGTGTTAGCCTTGTCATTCAAAAAGAAAACCCAAGTATATCTTGAATAGTCATCAATAACAACAAGACATTGGCTATTAACCCCAATGCTCTTATAAGATGTAGTGCCAAATAAATCAGTATGCAAAAGCTCCAAAGGTCTAGAAGTGGACATGATGCTCTTAGAAGGATGAGAACCTGCGACTTGCTTGCTGGCTTGACAAGCGCTATAAAGTTTATCTTTAGCAAACTTCACATGTTTCAAGCCTATTATTAGATCATGCTTTAAAAGTTTGCTTAGTTGATGCATACCAACATTGGCTAGTCTCCTATACCAAAGCTAACCCAAGGAAGTTTGAGCAGCCAAGCAAGTCTTTAAGTTTGCATGGTTAGAAGAAAAATCAAATTCCCATAGTGAAAACCCTTAAACACATAAGACCTATCTAGAATACTAGATATAATAACTTCTTGAGGGGTAAAATTGCGCGGTAAGCCAAGATCACAAATTTGAGCAAAGGAGAGAAGATCAAAATTTAACAATTCGACAAGAGTGACATTTGAAATTGACAGTTCGTTTGAGATAGCTATTTTACCTAACACAATTACCATTCCTCTACTATTATCACAAAAAATCACTTGTCCTTGATCTTCGTTGCCTACTTCAAATGAGGTGAACATTTTCGTATCACCAATCATATGTTGTGTGCATCCACTATCAAGCACCCAATGACTTCTACCAGTCTAGTAGTTCACCTAAAAAAATAAAAACTTTTTAGGTACTCAAATTTGATTGGGTCCTTGGAGGTTAGTGACCAAAGTTTTGGACACCCAAATGGCATTATTTTTACTACCTAGTATAGGAGTGCCAACATATGTTGCAATAATAGTACCATCATGAGCCTTTCTAAGCATGTAGTGAGAATCAAATAAATGAATTTTTGAAGGTTTACTAATCGAGCACTCACCAACAATGTACCTAACTTCATGGCACTTATAGCAAAACTTGCCATTGTTTTTACCAGATCTAGGAGCATGGTATGAAGGTTTTTTGCCCTTCTTTGGAATGAATCTAAGACCCTCCTTGTTAAACAAGCACCGTTGCTCATTTAAGATTTTGTCTAGTGTGCTCTTACCTTCGAAACACCTCTTCAAGCTTTTGTTGAGCTTTGACACTTGCTCTTTAAGCTCATTATTTTCCACTATGGGTAAGGAGTCACACAAAGAGACATAAGAGCTAGAGCTAAATAAATCTACAAGACCATCATAAAAGGTAGATACGCTAGATGATGTAACATGAGCATTATGGCAAGAGGCACTTTCTTCAAACAAATCACAAGAGATACCAATATCGTTTCTAGCTTCACATTTGGTAGTGGAGAGAAGAGTGTCATGAGTTTCCTTAAGTTCCTTACGAGAAATTGTTAGTTTCTCATGAGAGATCTTTAGCTCCTCATACAAGACCTTTAAAAAAGCATGCTTCTTCTTTAGAGTCTTAAACTTGGCAATCTCCTTTTTACTGTACGCGTGAAGCTCTCTAAACATGCATTTTAGCACATCATAAGTAGGATCAATATCATCAACACTTTCACTATTGCTAGAAAATGTTACCTTAGAGGATCCTTTTGCCATGAGGCAAAACAGTGAGAAGAGTGACGAAGCTTTCTTGATTGCAACCCCGGCCATACTCCCCTTCTTAGGAGTGCACTCATCATTACTCTCATCGGAGTCATTGGATTGTGAGGTGGAACTCTCACAATTTGAGTCCCACTCACACACAAAAGCTTCCACCTTCTTTCCCTCCTTCTTGAGCTTCTTGAAGAACTTGTCCTTCCCACTCTTCTTATTATAAGACTTGTCATCCTCTTGCTCTTTGGTGGGGCATTTTGAAGTAAAATGTCCCTTGTCTCCACACTCAAAGCATCTCAAGTTGGATAAATTCTTGTGAGATCCTCTTATTCTCTTCCTCTATAAGAGTTAGAATCATTTCCTCTTTTCTTCTTCCCAAAAGATCATTAAATCTCTTCGCAAGTAGTGCAATTTCTTCTTCTAAATCCTCTTTGTCTTCATCCACCGTAGCCTTTCCCTTGTCTTCGACTTTGGCCTTAAGAGAATACACTTCTTTTTTTATGAGGAAACTTCTTCAACTTCTTGCTTCTTCAACTTGTACATGTCATTTATGTTAATCTTTCCTAAAAGACTTGTGGAAGTCATTTTTTGACATGTCGAAGTTGATAAGAAATGTGACGAGTGTCTCATACTTGTTCGGTAGAGCTTTATGCATTTTTTATGCTACCTCATGATTGGTGTAAGTCACCCCAAGTCCTTTGAGGTCATTAACAATCACATTCAACCTTCCATTCATGTTATTGACACTCTCATCGGCTGACATGATAAAAGTCTCATATTGTATTTTGAGAAAGTGAAGCTTGGTTCCTTGTACTCACTTATGCCTTCATGAATTTCTTCCAACTTTATCCAAATTTCATGAAGGGTCTCAAGATTGCTTATTCTATCAAATTCATTTTGATTCAAGGAGTTGAATAGAGCATTCATGGCCTATACGTTGAATTGAGCATTGTGTTGCTCAAGTTGAGTTGGTGTTTTGAAACCGAGTGCCATGACACTCCCTTCAATCACAATTTTCCAAATACCAAAACTCATGGCTTTAAGATAAGTAGATATTTTAATTTTCCAAGTTGAACAGTTTGAGCCATTGAACATATTCACCCTACCTACATGGTGAATCTCTTCTGACATCTTTTCTCTCTAGGTGGTGCAACCAATTTTGAGAGACCAAGCTCTGATACCACCTATAGGATCAAGATTTTCACTGGAGGGGGGGTGAATAGGCAATGCTAATCTAGGATGTTGTGGCTGGTGAAAGAAAAACTACCTAAGCAACTAAATTAAGTTTTACAAGCCTAGGGTGATAAGGGCTCAAAAATCTCTACTAAAGTAAATTGCTTAAAGATAAAAACAATATGTAAATGAGACAAGGAAACAGATTTTAACCCGAGATTCGAAAACTTACCGGTTTCCTACTCCCTATTGAGGCGAGCCCAACTTCACCACTCAAACTATTAAGCCTCCAAATACCTTCGTCAAAGGATGACCAAGATAGGAGCCGATCTTGAAGAGGTCTACTCAAACCTCGATTTAGAGTAGTTCTTCCTTTACTCCAAAGGTGGTGAACTTCAAACCATTCATAAACACGCTGGATCTTCTCCACAACCTTCATGGAGAATTTTCCCAGGAATCACTTTCTCCAAGCCATCTAGGAGACGGTAAACTCCAAGAGTAACAAGTGACAACTAAAGCTTGAAGAAGATCAAGTGCCACAATAGCTAGACAATGACGCAATGCACTTAACTTGGCTAAAAAGAGACTCTTGTTGCTAGTGGTTGAGTATTTATACCCCCACCAACAAAAACTAGTCATTAGGGCGCAAAATCCCCAATTCTACACAAGTCCGGTCTGACCGCTGTTTGAGGGCCGATCTGACCAGACTCCTTCTCAACGGCCAAAAAAAGAGCCGTTTATGCGCATTAAATGTGCCTAACCCAGTCTGACCATTCTTACACCCAG
This sequence comes from Oryza coarctata, assembly GCA_030770085.1. Classification (NCBI taxonomy): domain Eukaryota; kingdom Viridiplantae; phylum Streptophyta; class Magnoliopsida; order Poales; family Poaceae; genus Oryza; species Oryza coarctata. Next base: position 4,190,540 of record CM061478.1, read on the forward strand.
ACTGAGTTATCTAAGCCTCGAACTGACTGACCCTCCAAAACATTTATGTAAACTCCCGATCCAACTAGAGTTTAGTGACGATTGACCGGCTGAAAGAGCAGTGCTTAGAAACATTTCTAGAAGATCGTGGTATGACCAGATCCAAGGGCCCAGTCTGATCGGATGACAGAGTGGCTTAGAAATCTTTCTGGAAACTTCCAGTTAGACCGGCCGATAGAACAACGCTTGGAAGCCTTTTTGGAAACTTCTGGTCTAACCGACCCTAAAGCCCGTTCCAACCGACCAACAGAATAGTGCTTGGAAGCCTTTCTAGAAACTTCCGATCTGACCGGCTAACAGAACAGCATTTGGATTAGTCAGACTGGCCCTAAAGCCCGGTCCAACTGACTTCACCTAGAGCATTTTCCTAACTTAAGAAACTTTGTTAATTTTTCTAATGTGGCATTTTGATCAATTCTTAGCAATCGTTACCATCCCTCTTGATAGTATGGCAAACCATAAAATAAGCCTGATATGATCGCCTAACATCTCGATCGGTATACAAGAGTAATAAATATTTTCTTTGCTTTATCGGCTTCTTGCTTATTAATTTAAATCAGTGGTCAAACTCCTTCGCTGATTCTTAGCGAGTACCTAACTTAATCACAATACACAAATGCAATCATTAATACATAAATTATGTTTGTCATTAATTACCCAAAACAACAAAGGGCATAGATGCTTTAGGGAGGAGGAGAGGCCGAGGGTCGAGAGGAAATGAGGAGGCTGAGGATTGGGAGGAGATGGGATTGGAAATGACTAGAGGAGATGGGACTTGGTTTCTTTTTTTATTTTGTTGAACTTGATCGGAATTTGCTGAGACTAATTTATATGTAACTTCTCTATGAGCTGTACAGGTAACTATATGGACATCTATACGTTCTTATAAGCCGTTACAAATTACTAGATATCATATCAGTGACGGCTCTTGGCCACATTGGTTATATTTAATAGCTGCCAAGTTTCCCTGTTACCGATATGGTCATTACGTTTGGCTCATCAAAGATGACCTAAAGATGATAATAGATGTGAGGATATGTGCTAATTTGATTATACACATTATAATACTATAATTCTAGATAGACGGATTTATCCATATTCAAATATGTTTCATCTTATTATGTCTTAAGACAGAGGAAGTATTTATGTTCTTACTCTTGGCCACGATCAAAATCTTCGTGAGAGGTAGCTATATTCATATGTATATGCATACCCGAATCTGTCAGTTTTGACTGTCTGTAATGCGCGTATCCATATATATATGCACACACATCTGGCAGCATTAACCTGATGATGACCAGCTGGTCTCGTGGACCACGTACGGAGGTATCGATACGGCGGATAAATAATGGACAAAGATTTCTGCACTCCTATTCCATCTTCTTCCTCTCCTTGCCCTTCTGCTCATCAACCTGCGTGACTGTCGATGATGATAAGGGAATGCCGTATCCGCTTCCTCAGCACCGTGGTTAGATCTGTGACGTCCATGCTATCATTGCCGACCACAGTAACCTTACCTTTATCCCTATCGGCCGTGATGGACAAGATTCCTGCATCCAAGACTAAGACATGATGCCTTGTAATACTGATGTAATAATTAATGTTCTTTCACTAAGATTAATATTACAACGGAGATTACGTCCATTAGCAGCTGAATTATTTAGGAAATATGTTATCTCAAATATTTCACTGTTGTCTCTCAAAAAAGACAAAATTAACTCATCTTCATCAACTAGCAGCTTAAGCGGTGTGAGAACAAATAGAAAATCAGAACAAATGTATATATATGATGCATAAAGGAGTACAAGGACGTGGTTGAGGTATTACCACATTGTTTAGCAATTATTTACATAACTTTGGACCTCTTTTCATCAACCGTTAGCACCTTTATCTCCACCTTTTGCTATAGCCACATGAAAATTAATTAACTAACTAATTAATTAAACATCAGAACACTGCTTTATCGCCTGATTAAACTGTTACATTTATATGCATATATTCAATATAGCATGCACTCACTGACATTTTTTATTGTTCTTTTAGCTCCAGATGTAAAATTGTTGAATTCTGAGGTAAGGACTGAAGGATAATGCTTGCCTTAAATTTTAGAATGTTGATGGAACAAGTGGGTATTTCTCATAATTTTTTTGATAGAGACTATTAGAATGTGTGGTACCTCCTCAAGGACTAAAAACTTTCAAAGTTGGAAAAATTGACAATAAGGTCAATAGGAGTGTAAAATTTTATAGGGTGAGAGGACCATGGTGCGCTATAGATCTGACCATTGACAGTCCATCATAGCCCAACAGTAGAGACAATCACCTCTCATGGGTCAAAATATACCCCATTTGACATTTGGCTTCATAACAATACCCGTCACATGTGACCCCTCATCTATGACTAGTTGAAGTTATGGCTTGACACAGGTCGTAACCAAACCCATCACACATGAAGGTTCATCAGTGATGAGTTGTAATATACCAGGTGGTAGGAGGAGGTTATCTTTAATGGGTATTTATTGTAACCCATCATAGATATGTAACATTACTGATAGGCCAGTACCCAACATAGATGAGTTTTTTACATCCGTGACCACTAATTACTGACCACGCAATCCACCTGTCACATATAACAGTTACAACCCATAGATGAGATGTTCCTACTAGTGGTGGCAAAAGTTATCTATGTCAAAGTCACACGTTCCATTATTTACTTGTGATGTCTCACTAACATGTGGGCCCTAATGTCATGAAGAGATGAGGAGGAAAATAAGAGATCGGGTCAACACTTTCAGTAGCAAATAAGGCAATGACAAGAGAGATGAGTTAGCAAAACTTGAAAGATTTTGTCCTTCCTGTTTATGGGAACTTGTCAGTATTTGGTTTTTGCCCCACTTTTGGTATGCAAGTTTGACTCATTTAGGCTTGCTCACTTCTCAAAGACAAACTCTTTCAAAATTTGCCACATGTGCAGTTATGGTTTTGGTTCAAAGGTTCCCTGATCATGCATGGTCTTATTTATATAGAGAGAGAGACTGTATTTCTAGATGTTGGGAAAGAATTGGCTATAAAAATCAATAGGCAAGTGGATGTGGTGGCTATGGTTGTGATGGATGAATTATAGCTTGGTGTACAAACCGGCAAAAGCAACAAAAGAATTGGAGCCATTCTTTATAGATGAAATGCATATGAATGTTTATGGATGATGGAGTTAATTATAGAGATGAGTTAAATATTATACATTATAAACCTAATAAATAGCTTGGAATAAGTTTTCTAAGTAATACTGACGATGGAGAAATCATGGTTTTGGAAGCCTGACATGACTAATCTGCAAATAATCCATCAGCGTTAATCCAGAAAGAATGGGGCAATCTCCATGGGATGAGACAACCAATGCAACTTAAATTTAATTAGTGAATTTCACGATTTAGGTACTTATTGTTTCAAAATATAGCCTTAAACTTTTATAGACATGATTTTAGTTGATGTAGAAATATAAAAGTATTATATATTGTTCACATATTTAAAAGTTTTTCACATATGTGTATGAAGTATGAACCCTTGTTGATGTGGGAGAAAATGAGAAACTGCTACCCTAGCAATTAGTTGAGTGCAGTGGCATGCAGGAAGCGCTTGAGAGATACTAATAATTAAGAGGATATCTGGAAGCAAATTCTTTACCGATCTGAGAAAATTTTGCTAAGACACCGGCCACAACCATGGAGAATAAGTAACTAACTTGGTAATAAGAGAAACAAAAGAAGACGTGGACACAATACCTTTCCCATATCTTCTCCAAAGTAAGTCCACACCAGCAAAAAATGCGTTGCCAGCAGGAAGCTAGCGCTATATATCTAGAAGTGATCTGCTACTATTCGAGCATGCACTGAAGAATGGCACTGAATTTATAGACCCCACGGCATTGAGAGATCAGCATGCATGACTTAGTCGTTGCACATTAATGCATATAAATATATAATATACTAGTAGCACGTAATTAAGCTAAATTTATATGTGAATTTTCAGTTTAATTTTGTATAGACCAAATCGATTAGATCGTCAGGAACGGCTGGCGATTATTATCGCTTTTGAGCTTGTCCAGGCCTCCAGGGGTCACGAAGGCGACATCCCAAGGGTTTTATGGTCGTCATGGCTGCGCTAGTCTGAACTTCTGAAGCGGTCTAGCTGCTTGCATTCTCTGGGTCCAACAGTCTACCTTAGCAGACACATAACCTGAAAATATTATTGAGACTGCCTGTTGTCACAATCTTCCTCTCTAGCGTATACTTCGCGTAGACGACTGTACGTCAACCGGTGTATATATACCGACATGACATTAGGAACTCCCATTTTTCAGTTTGAATTGTATGTGTGAAACTGACACTTTGCAAACATTTCAGGATTTTCTTAGTGTCTGCAAGGCTTGATTTGTAATTTAAGACAAAAATACAACCAAAAGGATAAATAATTGGCAACTTCTATATATTTTTAAGATAATAGGTAAACCCAGCCTTTTCTTCGATAGAAGCTGCAAAGGCAACTTCTACATATATAGACGAGATTCTGAAATGAATGTAGTTGTTCGTTTGAGTAATGAAATTTGTTGTTAGATGAAGATATTCAACTATTGTGTGCAGCACTTGTTATGTTTTTCAAACGAGGATGGTGTCATTTTTCAGGATTCTTTGCATGCAAATGTAATTGAACGATGATCATGATTCACTACAACGCCAAATGGGCCGTCCTATGTGGGGCAACATTGGCGTTCCGTTATATATTTCGGTTCTTAATAATAATTATATAAATCATTTGGATGTTCCATATTAATATAATGATGCTTACTCACCAGTCACCACCAACATTTCCATGCATGGAACGTTCAAAACCTCGGCGTGGATAATATTATTTCCATGGAATGTTCAAAACCTCCGTGGGGATATGAGACCCATCTACCACAACATTATGTGAGTTCCCCACATACAAGAATGAGCCAACGCATGCAGGCAATAAATTCCATGTAATGTTCAGCTGGACTAATTAATCTAACCCTTGATGCTTACCTTTCTCCATGTTTTAGTATTATCTGTAATCTATTTTTTTCTTATTTATCAGTCAACTAAATTTACGATACATCGAGCTTAAACCTACTCAAATATAAATTGAAAGTACGTAGCTTAAACGTTCTCAAATATAAAAAAATGGCGACTTTAGTTTTGTTTAATGCAACTTTTAGTTTGGTTTGTTCTATGCCTGGAATTAGTATTTCTTTATTTCAAGTTGCAACATATTTGGTTTAAAATTTTGTTGGCTCTAATTAGTTAAGCTATGGATTATAGGCCTTAGAAAAATGAATGAAAAAAATTAATTTTTTGGTAAAAGTATTATAACTATAGTGGTTTAAAAACTAAGGCTAGAAACTATATTACAATAAAAAAACTACAAATTCAAATTTAAATTTAAGTTTTAAAATTTAAATTTAATTTGGTTATGGCCGATAAGCCATCAAGTAGGCGATAAATCCATATAAGTGGATTGAACGGTTAAAAAGGTGAAGAGTAAGTGAGAAAAAAAGAATCATGAAATAGGTGGATGAACCTTCTTTTTATTTATCAGCCAACCAGTCGGCGCGCGCGAATGCACACTCAGAAGTAAACCCGTCAACTGCAGTACAGATTTGGACGATTGGTGTTTGTTTCGATAGAAGACCATCAGTCAAAATTGTCTGTCCATGCGAACATTCCATCTGATGTGTTAGCTGCCGAGGAATTATCAGATGTAGATTGTTTTTTTTCCCTTCTGCGAATTAACTCTAGACATTTCAGTCTGAAAATCGATTTGTGCCAAGATACAGATACTGGGAAATGAATTTAATTATTTCTGCCAATGTGCACTGCAAGCTTTGGCAGCTGCTTCCACAACAAAGTGCGAGAATTTTGCCCAACCTTCGTTGCCATGCTCGAAAATGATTTGAACTTCACGACCTCCTAAGGTTGGGTGTTAAACATCCATGGTTATGGAAAAATTAATAACAATTCAGTAACAGAGGGAATATATGATGTAATTCGTCAAAACTCCTATCTTTATAGGCTCTGCTCGGTTGTGCTGGCTGCATGCAGCCCAGTTAGCCCAGCAAGCTCTGGCTTCTTGCAGCAACGGGTGCAGCCGCAGCTAGTGCAACCAAGCGCATCCATAATTAGGTATACGCATTCTTGTGCAAAAGAAAAAAAACCCAAATAAAAACAACACAACTAGAAAATGAAAATTAATTATGCATTAAAGTTTTTCTTTTCTACTAGCTAAGTAATTTATTTGATTCAAATTGGTTCTTGCAAAATCGTGGTGATGATTTAGTCTTTATGATGAATAATTAGTAAAAGTAATCAAAAGTTGAAAAAGTTGATAAATAAGTGGTTACGTTGATATTTGTAAAGTATTGTTGAATTTCATGGTGTCAGAGCGCTGATGATCAGATTGGTATGATAAGGACAGTCAAATCGGAAGTCTCTTGGTAGTTAGACGAGGGTGGTAGCTACGGTCTAACTAGAAATGATCGAATGGTCAAACCAGATAGCACAATGGTGGAACCAGCAGGTTCTAGGAGGAAGTCGATTTTGGATTGAATTTAAATTTCACATTTGATGTTTAATAGTTATGACTTCTAATATTTCATATGCAATATGCAATAGATGAACTATGTTTATGCTAACGTGAGTTAAGTCAGATGAGAACTTAATCGAATATAATTTCTTGATTGTCTGTTGTTTAAGGCCATTAGTAATGGATCGGAACTAAACTTAGAAGAAGTTTGACAATCAAGCAAATCATAAGGAATGCAAAGGCCACAGAACCATGCACGTGGATATGTGTATGTATGGAAATGAATTAAATTTAGAAGGTATTTAAGTTTGAGTAGGATTGAAATCCAAATTTTAATAAAGGGTTGAGGTGTTTTCTACGTGATTAGGATTTCTAGTGGTAGTTGGATTCGTTATGGATAGCCCATCTATAGATATAAATTGAGGGAGATTATTCTGTTAGCATAGGCCGCAATTGGGGGATTAGAGAGTTTAGGCTCTTTGAGACGTCAGTGATTAGGTAGGTTTTATTTAGATTTGCCACTTTTTCTAATACAGCTATCCTCTTCTTTTAAACCCTTTGTTAGTTTACATATTCCTCCGATGGAGTTGTTTCGTGGTTTACCCATAACGTTTATGTTTCATAGAAGGATTCATTTTTGTGAAAACGTATGTTTATAGAAATATTATCAGGTTATTTTAAGTCTAATGGGCTGTAAATATAGCTTGGTTAGACTGGCCCAACGCTGTGTCACACCACCCATAGGTCAGTCAGAAGTGTATCATTTTGTCTATTAAGGCTAGGGTGTGTTTTGATATTTTAAATTTTGGCCTCTCCGGTAGGTTTGATTTTATGTACTTGATCATACATTTACTGTGCACTTGTAACACACATGTCTCAAAAAATGTATTTTTCTAAAGTTAGCACAAAACTATAATATTTTTTGAGTTTATATAATGTTCTTTAAAATATAATAGATAAAAAATTGAAGATCCTAAAAGTCGCATCTTTTGATTACTTTGAGCAGAGTAAGCATAGTGAGTAATTAATTACGACTCTACCAACATACCGATAGTGCATCTTCCATAGCTTGAAATAGTTGGTGTCATATTTAGCATGAATTTAGCATGAAATTAATATTTATTTATTTATACTCACAACCCACTAACCAACAACTGATAAAAGAAGTCTCCACGTTGAGCCATACCATCAACGTATTTCAGCTGTTAGATCAACGTGTCTCTGAAACATCAAATCTATACCAGGTCCAAACTCTAGCCCCATCCAGCTCGCTTTCTTCCCTACCTAGAAAATCTTACATTAATCTCTAATAATTTTAGCACAATTAATTAATCATACCACTATTATACAAAACATTTGTCTAAAAGGTGGTGTTTTTTCAAAAGGCAGTAGCCACAGGCTTATAAAAATCAGATATTTTTCACGCGTAGTTTTAAGAAAATTTATTTATACATGTGGATATCTTAAAATCTTCACCTGTGAAATATATTTTGCAGGGTTGTTACTTTACACACATCTAGACGTGAAAACTCTTTTCAAGTGGATCTAGCAACCATCTGTATTTTTATTAAAAAATAAAAATACTGTTGATATGCATCAATGCATACCCATTGACGTGTTTCTAGTTATTAATAATAAGCATACACATCAATCACATTACAAATTCTTTCATATTGACTGAATATTTACATACACATAAGGTTAGTGACAATTAAGTTGATCATATATATTGTAGATTTACATCAATATTTTGAAGCAAAATACATATTTTGATCATACACAGTTTTTTAAAGTAATACAAATTCAATCTTCACCCTGCTCATATGAGATATATAATATAATTTCTATCTAAGATGTCTACTGCAAACATATACTCAATAGTAATTAATGCATTTATACAAGCACTTTCTTTTACATCAACATATCAATCCATTATATTTTGGAAGACTTTGGTTTAAAGTCATCACCTTAACACCTTAGGAGTTTCCATTAACACATTAGGAATTTCACCCTACATATAGAACCATTATAATAAATATTAGTACTAATACATTTAAAAAGATGTAACTAAAAATTATGATATGAGATTAATGTACCACTTTAATCGGATGGGTATTGAAAAGAAGAGGCATAAGTGTCATAATATTGTTATCGTCAAGTCTTTTTAGTTTAAAATAATGGCTTTGTGCCTGGAGCTAGTTGGTTGCTCTACTCACATTGTCTACCAATGACACATATTTGGATGGCCACGCTCTTCCGTGCCTCACACAACAATTAAGATATTACCATCTCGATATTAATCAATGATAATGTACATCTTGTAAATATCATCATCGGTAATCTCTTCCATAACATAGGATTACGGATATATGCGTTCTTGCAAATATATCTTAACCATTCTAGAGGGTTAACAGACTACAAGTGATATAATGCAAAAGCATGTGTTATTAAACAATTTCTAAATTTGACATTTACTATTGTGCATCTTGTGTCTGGCAGTGGAGTCCAATTGTGATTATCATCAAGTAAGATATCGGGTGGCTTGGTATAGAAGCAAACATTATATGAAGCAAGCAAAACAAGCTATATCCTACTCTACATTGTTAAAAAATTATACAATTTCAAGTCAACCGTATCTTCCTATGTCTTAGTCAATTAGTATAGACATTAAACTGTGTAAGTTATATTGAGATGTCATTAACCCACCATTACATGATAATTTGACAAACATTGCTAAAGCAAATTAATGCATTTAATATTTTTTTACACCTTTGGGTCTAAAATTTTTCCACACCTCCCATGTAGTGAAGATAAACAACTATGGAAATAAGAAACCGAGTAAATCTATTGCCACCATATATGCTGCTAGCCTAAACCGTAAACCCTAGACAAGAAACCAAGTAGATCTATCAAAACCCTAACTAATGAGCAACAAAGCAAGCAATCAGCCTCATACAAGCTAGCTCGTGTCATGCCCAAAAATTTAGCCAATTTCTTGATTATTTTATGTATTAAGTCCCTATCCAAGAATCAAGTCAGGGTACACAAAATGGAAAATTAATATGCATATCCAAATAAAAATAAAGCGTAAATACTTACGAAAGAGTCATTTAGTTCTCAAACTGAAAAGAAAGCAACAACATAAAGACAATCTAGAGCGGCTTCAGCTCTACTCCACAAGCTAATTCAACTAGTCTTAAGTCCATTTTCATCACTCTAACACTTTAATTCTAAATGGAGGAAATTATAACAAGACTGAATGCCGCCCATTGTATCCAGCAAGTCATACCAATGATACAATTGTGCTTAGGGTTATAAGGGAGGTTATGGTTCTTTTGCATAAAGGCATTGCAAACAGCTATAGTTGCTACAATAAAATAGTTCTTTAATTAAGTCAAGATTATTCGCCACTGATTAATTTTACACCAACTTGAACTGGCCCATCCAACGAGCAAAATTATACCAAATTATTTATGTCAAGTTAATTACTAGTAGGACTAATCATGATAAAATTCAATCCGTCAGCCATAACTATAAGCACGGCTATTCAAATAGATTTACACTAGCTAAAGATGTACAGTTTTACCCATAAAACATAATTTCCCATCATATCACTATACCATGCTTGACATGGCATTATGTGAGTAATTGTGACAAGACCCTTCGCATAACTCACCCCAAACCATTCACATCGTGCTGAGGATTCGCCCCTACCCAGACTAGGGTGGGTAGCCCTCCTTTCACCGTGGTGGATCTAAAAGCCAATCAGTTAGGTGCCTAGGAATAGGTACCTAGGAATGGAGCGAGCTATACTACAAATCGAACTGTTGCCCACTCTGGCTTGTAATAAGTATAAAATACCTTACAAGGTTTTCCTATGAACTGGTCCTTACTTTCCATGGGTGTGATTATCAAAACCATGCACCCACAACCCTCTATTATGTCATATTTTACTTAAGTAATCATTAAGACCAAAGAACCGCGGCTAGATGTCGTGAGCTTGTAGCTCATCGAGATATAAAATGTGAATAAAGTGATTAACCCATGAGTGATCTAATTAAACTAAGCACAGTTAAGCACATCCTATTTCTAGCTAGGTGAATATAAGGGACTTAAGCTAGTCAAATTGTCACCCAAAGTTTGACAATGAATGGATATCATGTAAATAGGGTCAGAAGCAAGCAGATAGGTAATCCCATATCTTTACCTTGTTAGTAAAACATGCATTTTTTAAAAATAAAATATTTCACAAAGTAAGTTGCCTTGCTTCTTTGATTAAACTCTGGAAGACTTTTCCTTGAAGTCGTGATCCTCCAAAACATTTGATTCTATGTGTCAGCATGCAAAACGAGCAAAAAAACTAATAAAAACCAAGTATAGTACATAAAAATTAAAGAAAACATGTATAACTAGATGTTAGATGAATTTTACAAGTTGAATGAGACAATTTGGAGTTCGTATAAATTAGTTATAAATTTTATAAGTTTTAATCAATTTAACCCTAGTTAGAAAATCTATTGCAATTTATGACACGTTAAAGGTGATTTTAATGCATCAGCTATGGGGATTGGCGCCGACCAATGGGCCCCACATGTTAGCAAGAGGAGGGAGACTAGCTCACCGTGGACAAAGTCCACTAAGGTGATCGATAGCAAGGCCACGTGGCACCGATCGCCCTAGAGATGGATCAAACGGCTGAGGCTAAAGGGGATCTAGCTAGCCAGCCGAGCGGCAGCAGTGTATGTCCCAATGTTCACTAACAGTGACCATCCAGTGAGGTGGCAAGCATGGGAACTAGTGAAAGAGAGAGGGAGGCGATAGGGCATGCTCACCGTAGGAACACGACGGGCATGACGGTGATGGGAGTTCAATGACGGGGCCTCGAGTTGATGACGACCATGGTGGTTCGGTGGCGGTTGATGAGTTCGAGGCCAAGATTGATCATCTGTGGAACTTGAGAAAGGCAGCCAAGGAGTTAGAGGGGATTAGCATTCTTAAGAATGACAGAGGAGTGTAGCCGAAGGCCGATAGTGCAGGTAAGCTTATAGAACAGCGGTAAGGGAGGAACTCTAGTGGCCTTAGGCTTCCCGGAAGGGGTAGCTAGCATGCTGCACTACACGGCAAAGCCAACAGCAGGGGCGACGTAGCCAGCAGTAGCCTAAAGGCGACATAGGGCGGCCAGTGGCGGCATTTGCTGCTAGCGGTGGAATGAGGGCTAGAGGCGAGGGCATAGCAAGCTTGGGAAAAGGTATAAATGAGAGATGGTAGGACGGGGAGGAGTTTTATAGCCTTGAGATGGCAGTATAGAGGCTAAACGAGGCTAGAATAGACGACAATGGCTGGTGGATGAGTGGGTTGATCTGGGCAGAAGGGGAAGATGTGGCACCAGATTTCACTAGGAGAGAGAAGAGGAATGTGTAGGAGGTGGAGGAGACCAAGCCCCTCATTTGAATGTAAGCGTGGGAGTGAGGAATGCACGAAAATGATGGTGACATGGAAGACGTGCTCACTGGCCGGAGGTAGGAGATGGAGTTACAGGTGGGTCATGACCCTACCTCTCGGTGAGAAGAGGAGCTAGGCTAGAATGGGGGCAGGTCAGCTGCAACTAGGCCACAGATTAAGGCAAGTGAGGAGCAGGAGGCTAGCCTACTCAAGGCGCTGTTAACGCCAAAATTTGGAAAGCCCAGAAAAAGATTGGAAAAAAGATCAGCTTAAGTAAAGAAGAGTTCGGTTGCTATAGGGAGAAAGCCAATCGAACGAAGCAGGAAAAGATTCAGTCCAAGAATAGAAGGTTATCTAAATGAGACCGAGTTTAAGGAGGAGCCGTGGAACTCACGGCAGGGTATTCTATCTATGTAAATTGTATCTTATATGGATAGAAAGGTTTAGTTAGTTTAGTTAACTTGCTTAGAGATATTTTTCTTTTATCTTTGTTAGGAAATAACGTCCGATGGTTGTTATAAATGCATCAGACTCTATAATGCCAGGGTATAAATATAGACCCCCTGGGAGCCTGTAAAGAATACATCTTTCAATCAATACTACTTCGGTGCATTACCACCCTAGTTTATCTAGGTTTTTACCGATGGAGTTTGGCTCTCAATATGGGGCTGCATCTGTTAACTTCGATCTCCGACGAAGGGGTAAGTCCCGCCACTATCCCGATATGTCTTACTCTGTCTAAGACTACTTCATTTAGGTTCGACCTCTTAGACCGATCGGATATATCGCATCACGTTCGTGTAAGGTTTATCGGCCTATCAAGCTCTCTCTACTGTCGTCGGTCTCATGCTACATTAGTTAGGTTCAACCTGCGAGAGTGCCAATGGTAGATTGAGCTTTAGGCCTATAGGTCTCTGTACGGTATTTCATTAGAGTGTTAACCGATGAGTTATCTATACATTGAGCAACACACCAAGCGTATCGGCTCCTCAATCGATACACACCAGTCTTCAGAGACTTCCCTTGAGCACCACGCCAATCACATCAGCCTTCTAACCGATGCGCGCCTGTCTTTAGAAAGACATCCTCTCATCGGCTCAGCTAGCCGATAGGTTCGCTTCACCCTTACTTCAACATAACCGATCTAGCGTCCACCGTTCCGTTGCCATTGGCCTCTGTCTCATACTATCTCGGTTAGGTCCGATCTTTGAGATTCGGTGCTAACGACGTCGTCACGGCGGGCGATAGGTCCCGTGGTACCATATCCAGAGCAATATCGGCTTTGCAGCCAGTGTCTTTTATACAATTCGTTGTCAGTTCATATATACCTTTATCGGCTTTTCAGCCGATGAACAAGCGGTACAGCTTCCGTCGGCAACCAGGAGAGATCCCGCGGGCTTTGCTATTCTCTAATGGTGCCTCCATCGGCCTATGCAGGTGCTACGGTAAGTACGTCTATTAACAGTCACCATTCTGAAGGTAGCCACAAAGTACACCGCGTGTAAATACTCCAACCTCCTTTCCAACTGTGATTGTCACCTATATACTTTATTTCATATTGTTTAACTATTCTTCACCCTAGATATATTTTTTTAATAATGAATAACCCGGCAACTGTGTAAACAAAATACTCTATCATCATCATCGTCATACCTTCTTAAAACCTATATATCAATTATTAGTTTCTAAAACTCATATGAATATATAACATTCATCACCTACTAACACATTACTAATTATTAGCTCCTAAATAATATACAAATATGCCATATTATTATCTATTAACAAACACATCAATCATGATTCCAACATTATTTTTATAATATTTTTAATATATATACATGTAATATTTCTATAGCACTTAATATTTATTCATTCATATATTTCGCAATAAAACGCACGACATCAAAGTTATTATTATTATACCCACTACAACCTAAAGCGCAATATATAAATATACCACATCATCATCCGTTAATAATTACTATATTTGCCACATCATATACAATTTATTATATTTTACAGCTAGACATACATGCATATCAAATCATCATTGTCACAATATTTTAAACTATATAAATCCTTCATTTTTATAATATTTAATATAAATTTTTGCACATATCTCGCAGCAAAACGTGAAAATCACCTAGTTATTACAATAGTTCCACTCTAAGTTGAAATATTAAAAAGGTATAATCAAAAGAGATCGCATTGTATTTATTCTTGGGATGGCCTACATAAGATTTTGAGTGAATTGTAGATTGTACCATGTTTATTTCTTCTTTTGTTTTAGGTCTTAACAACAATTTTTATGGGCGAGTTTGATACCAAACATTTTACTTTAGACTAGATGACAACATGTCAACCTCTGAGCTCTCTTCCTCCCACCTCTTCCTGCTCTAGATCAGTGATAGCTCAAGCTCAAAGTATCAGCAACGATGGCACTAGCTTCAGCTTTGCTGGTGATCCTGTTCTTGAGCTCCGGTCCTACCAATGTGCCCAAGCTGAAGTTCGAGCTCGCTGTAGCCAATTTAGTGTTGGGTCTGCGTGGGTTGATGGATGTGAGGCATTGCTGCGAAGCACTCTGCCAGTGGTCTAGCAACAACTATGGAGGAGGCGAGGCAGCTGTGCTGCGCCGTGTCACCATCCATGAGAGACTCAATGGAGATAGGAGAGGAAGGGTGGTTCATGCTGAAACAAATAGCAAGATATCTTAACTAAAGAGAGAACTTTATTGGGAAGATGGCCCAAAATGAAACTATACTATGTAGGTAGCCCTATGTACAATTCACTCTAAGATTTTTTGCTCTAGATCACTCCTATATATACTCTATAAGATTTTCTTTATCCTAAATCATACTTTCATTCCAAAGCAAACCCTTCTATACATCCTCCTACCAACCCCTTACACCGTTTCTCCTTTTGCCTACAACCTTTAGTGATTTAATACACCTTCTCTCTACCTAGTTAACACCGTCTTCAATGCTTTTGAGCCTCCCCTAAACCTGGCCTCTATTGTTGGTCTCTATTGTTGTCATCAAAGTTTTACCGAACTTGTTAGAGATGAAGAAAATTCACTGTGTTATAAAAGTTATTTGATATAGTAGAATGATGACTAACATTCGTGATACCTTTAGCTATTGATCAACTCAGACATAACAGATAATGATATAGGAATACACGATATATGTTAATCAGGTTTAGCCAAAACCTAATCCCCAAAGCTCTAATTCATGGGTGCTCCTTACTAATCAATATAACATACCTAGTCACTATGAGTCCATAGTCTCGCTACCATTTTTTTCCTACACGCCTACGCTACATTGTTATCATCATGATTACATTGTGGTGTTATGCTCTATATTTAAAATGTTATTGGGTTATAATCCGATGCTAGCTCTACCTCTTACCGCCTATTACAACATTAAGTTCAATTGTAACATATTTGGATAGGTATATTCATCATATATTTTAACAAACTCCATCTTAGTAAATATACATCACCTAAAAGTAGTAGAATCACTATAAAGATGCACTAATCTTCTAGACTTAGGTTATCTTCTTTGTAGCTTCACTGCAAATCACCCAACAAGCATACGACAAACTTGTCTCTACCAAAAGCAATAACTAACCTATTAACCGCTTTCTTCTATTGTTCACCTACAACAATACAACCTCATGACTTGTAAAGATGTGACTCTCCCTTTACTCTAGTCATCATAGTCGTCTTGCCCTTCATGATCTCTATGGTCTTGCTACTTCGGTTAGCCTAAAATGTTAACCCTTCTTTATGAAGATTCCAAGTGAAATAAGATTTTTCTTTAGCCCTAGCATGTGCCTAAGTTCTTGAAGAACATATCCACTTCATCTTCCATCTTTATTTTTACTTAACCTATTCCCACGGCCGAATAAACTACATCATCATCTAAGTAGATGAAACCAAAATCATTTGACGTGTTTTCTCCTTTTCATATCAACTAAATCCAATGTTGAATTTTCCTCTTTGATACCAGTTGTTATAAAAGTTAGTAAATATAGTATAATGATGATTAACCTCCGCAATCCCTTAAGCCTTCTATCAACTTAAACATGGCAGATGATAATATAGGAAAACATGATATTTATTAGCGACATTCATGAGAAGCCTAATCCCCGAGGCTCTAATTTATTAGCGATCATTCCTAATCAATATAGTACACTTAGCACTATAAAGTTCATTCATTTTTTCCTACGCACCTACACTGCATTATTTTTACCATAGTTACATTGGCACCACATCTCTGACTGTTGGATTATAGTCTGATACTAACTTCACCCCTATCATCTATCACAACTTTAACTCATAACTATAATTATAACAGTATATTTAACGCTTATTCTAACACCATCGAGAAATGTAGATTCGCTGCTCTCCCGATTCGTCCTCTCAACCTAACATGGTTATTCGTGCCTGGTATTGTCCGTAACATATTTTTATTAATGTCACCAGAAAATAGGCATTGTTCATTACACTGAAACTTCCATTGGGAGTTTTGTGACGTAGTTTGATTCGATCGGAGATAGCAACTCTTTGTGAGCTCCGGTCTCTGGACCGGGAGCAGAACAGTGAGTTGCTGTGTTTATCTGCTCCCCTACAGACGCAAGTGGTGAAACATTCACCTCACAAAACAATTGTGCGGCCGCTGTTTGTTCAGCCTGTTTTGACTTACTAGCTGAGCAAAAGTAATAAATAAAGTGAGATTCATAGAACAAGTTAGTACAAGGCCCATGCCCATTGATCTCTGCTTCTGTTCCCACACATCAGCGACGAGCAAATCCATAGGCACAAAGCCGTGGATCCAATCCAAGCGTACTCATGTTCGATTAAGAAAAAAATAAGATAAATTCCAGAAACAAATCAAGATGACAGCTTAATATTAATTTCCCATATGTTTATAGTACTCCCTCCATTCTTTTTTATATTTTGAACTAACTAACTAATGCCAGATAAAAAAAAACAGACGGAGCATTAATTATTATAGTATTAGCCCGTGTAATGCACGGAGCAGTGACTTGTTTTGAAAGTAGCTACTTTGATATCATCTGGTTCCAAGACTATTAGACAGACTCAAAATGACCAGTCGCCCGGTCCAATCTCTAGGCCACCGAGGTTCTCTTCTTGAAATGGGCTCGCTCAACGCAAATCGCCAAAAGACGGGCCAGTGCTGAAATGAGACATGAAGTTTTTTTTTATTTTTTGAACTTAAATGGGGTGTGAAGTTGGGCCTGACCTAGTGCTACGTTAACCATTTCGTTCGTCCATGAACAGAGTAACCATCCTCCAGGCACGCACAAGTACAACCCATGTAAAAAATTTCGTAGTATACCACTAAGGGTTTGTTAGGTTAATCTAAGGTAAGATAAAATTAATCTCTAATCCCTTGCAACCCCATATAGAAAAAGCATTAACTGAATAAGCCCTGTCAGCGCTGCCTTCATTGATGATGGTGAAACCCCACCAGAGAGCCCACTTTCTCCCGTTTCCATCTTATTGTGGATATCCTCTCTCTTTTCCTTCTATGTCGCGGTGTTTATCTTTCTCAATCCCAACACCTTTTTATCGCTTTCTCCCTATTTTCTGTCTTATTGACGGTTATTAATTACCAACAAAAAATTTCTTTTGCATTCTAAGTTGTTTGCTGCCACCAACCCTGACACTCCATCCATCCTAATGGCACACCCTCCTTTTCTTAACATGTTAATTACTCCGCTGATATCCCTAGAGTTTACTGAGCTTTGTTAGCGATAGAAGTAAGTTTATTATAGCACGAACCGTGAAGCAGATGGAGAAGTTAGAGATTTGTCAATTCTTGGTATCCATTGACCATTGTTGTTAGGATATGATTTACTAACAAAGTTCGTTTGTTCACTTAATTTATTTTTGTCGATGATATTATCGGTGGCATATGTATTTATTTATGACACGGAAAATTAGATATCAATCAATCAGACACTAGAAACAAATAATCGTACTTCGGACACAGTAATTGATTCGGTCGGAGAGGGCAAAACCGACCGGGAGCACGACAGTAAGTTACTGAATTTAGATATATGTTCCCCTACGGACGCAAGTGTCGAAACATTTTATACACACTTCAGGAAAAAAAATTGATCGCGGCCGTTTGTTTAGCAGGTTTTGACATACTTTTCAGGAGTTTACTAACCGAGAAAAATGATATCCTTATCCGAAAGGTGAAGTAAGTACGAGGCCCATGCCCATTGGTGTATGCTTCTCTATCCAGACGGCAGCAAGCAAATCAATAGCCACAAAGTCGTGGCTCCAATCCAAGCGTACTCATCTTTTCGATTAATAAAAAATAGGATAAATTCCAAGAAGCAAATCAAGATGATATCACAGGATATGTCCCAATTCTCCAGCACTGATCTCACACTACTGCTTAAGTTAAAAAAAGAACATATTACGGAAACACTATTTTTGCTTATGTTTGCTATGGGATCATCTTTCCTGATACTACGTATTTGCAGCCCATGCCCACAGCACAAACAAGCAAATTAATAGGCACAAAGCCGTGGATACAATCAAGCGTACTCATCTTCGATTAATAGAAAACAAGATGAACTCCAGAAGCAAATCAAGATGATATCAGATAAGATTAATCACAACTCCAGCACTAGTGTCACAGTAATGATGAAGTTATGAAAGAAGAAAACACAATTTTTAAGAAGTCGTGTTTTACATGGTATAAGTTACATCGAAATCAGAAGGTTAAAGGGCACGTATCACTCCACCTCTAGGGTGACATAAGAGACCCCCACGTGCTGGCTTCCGCCGTGCCTCCCTCTTCTCCTCTGCATCATCGTCAGTTGAGTGGCCCTCTAGCGAGCCAACTAGCTATAAGGACGACAGCGGCGAGGCTCCTCCTCCCATAGGCTAGAATAGTTGGGGCCCAAGGCGCTCTAAGGTGGAGGTATCATCGTGTCGCCCAGATCTAGTATGCCAAGGCTAGATCCGATGAGGCAATACTAGCAAGTGCCACTCTAGTGGTGGGAGCAGCGACAAGGCGAGAGGGAGGGGACGAAGCGGCGGCTAGATGGCAAGCGATAGTGGAGACATCAGTGAAGATCATAGCTAGGCCCTAGGCGATGGACCCAAAACCACCGAGGATTAGTAGTGCTAGTGATGGCAATAGCTATAGCAATGGCATGGCTAGCAGCCTTTGTGCTCAGACAACAATAGAGGTAGAGGTTGATAAATGGCCTAGACCTAGCAAATAGTAGGGGCATGGGCTAGAGTGATAGTGGACGATGCTAACGTTAATGAAGAGGACATGGTGAAGGTGGTTTGTGCGACCGGATCTAGCATCCTCTTGGCTAGATCCCA